>JAILYB010000192.1:0-600000 GCA_021437785.1 Rhodomyrtus psidioides | reverse complement strand
ATGAAACTTTATTATGCAGGTCGTAATTGTACTTCTTGCGTGTTCCATAATGCCACACAAACATGACAATCATGAAAACGCAAGAGAGAACAATTGGTACCCATCCTCCCTGGGGCACTTTTATTAATGCTGCTGACAAGTAGACGCCCTCGATGATCCAGAAGAAGAGAAGAAAAGCTGTAGCCAATAGAACGCTTTTCCGCCAGACAAACACAATGACAAGCGCCATGAGAAAAGTCGTGATGAACATAACTGTCATGCACGCAAGTCCTGAAAACCAATATTGCAGTGGATAATTAAAACAAACAACTGGTCATGATAATTAAGAAGAAATAAAATCATCAGAGCTACAGAATCAATATACCAAACTCCTCCACCCAATGATGATTAGAGATCTCTTTTCTGGGCGGATGATAAGGGAGTGAATACAGATATGAGCATAGATTACGGAGGAAGGTCTAACAGACAAAAAAGCATCGAAGAATGTGAGGCTCTTGTGCTGCAGAATGTTGAAAGACAACATACTAAACTATCTTGGTATGGTAGAGAAGTTCTCGTCACAACTTGACCTAGTAACTTCTAGGAAACGATAGGAAAGCTTACCAGCACACTAAGCTTCCTTCATGTTAGACAATCTTTAACAAAATGCGTGATAAATAAATTTTCCAAAATTAGTGTGGCCTTGTCACGTAGATCAGTTTATGATACAAGCAAACCCCCACAGTAAGCATCTAGCCTTCTACACAACTAGGAAAACAAAGGATTCATGCAGAGAAGGGAAAAGGGAGGAAATTACCATAAGCATTTCCGATCAAAGTTGTGTCTTGGAATCCAATTGTAATAGCAAGGGTAAGAATCATGAGGATCCAATTTATCTCTGGGATGTAGATCTGTCCATATATATGCTTTGAGGTGTGGACTACTTTCACTCTTGGAAAGCAACCGAGGGCATGGCATTGCTTGACAATGGAAAATGTAGCAGTTATAACTGCTTGACTTCCCACGATGGCCGCAAGAGTGGCAATGACAAATACAGGCCAAAACACATGGTCTGCAGGGCAACAATAAAAAGTGACATCAGACCAAATGCCAAACAAGACCCATATAAAGAACTTTGAGAGGCATTATGTAGAAAACAAGCTAACCAGGTATTGAGTCGTAGAAACTGTGACGAATGGAGTCAATATTTTTGGATAGGAAAGCAGCCTGACCCATGTATTGAACTACCAAACAAGGGTATATAACAACAGCGAATGCAAGCTGCACAGTTCACAGAGAAAATACACATGAGATTAATTTACAAATAAAATGAGGATCAACCAAGTGCTGTGTTGCATCAGCATAACTTTGGGATGGCAGAATGCATGACAAGGAATGTTCCAGCCCTTTTCCACCTATTTGTTTCCAGAAGGCATTAATTTTCTTCATCAGATGAAAATTTCATTCGTCTTTGTTCCCAAGAATCTATCTATTACACAAACTAGAGTTGCTGATAATGATTATGTTTGCATTCCCATCAAATTAGAGCTTTTCATATATTTGACATTGTGGCAAAGCAATACATAAGTGCAAGAAGATCTCACCCTTATTGATGAGGCAGTAAAATGACCGAGATCAGCAAACATAGCCTCAGTACCTGCCCCGAACAGAGAGAACTTCAGAAAGTTAGCAGAAGAAGTAGGGAATCAGAAATTGTAATTAGCAACAAGCCTTTCAAAATAGACCAACTAACAAACCTCGCACCACCTAAACAACTAAGGTCCAGAATCAAAGTCGAACGAATAGTACATGCACAATAGCGAATAGATCATCGGGATCTGGCACCAACATACCGGTTATTGAGAGGAGGATACCACCAAGAGAAATCCAGCCATCCTTCCCAGTCTCGTTGAAGAACTTGATTATGTAATATGGAGAGATGGCTCGTATGATACTAGGATTCCAGTGTATAGTGTTGTAAACACCGATAGCAAAAATGGATATCAACCAGATAATAACAATTGGAGCAAACATAAAAGCTACCCTGTGAGTGCCAAAATGCTGTAATGCGAACAGGCCCACCAATATGACACATGCAAGCAAGAGCAGTTCACCTGCATTGGGTAAACCATCGCAGTATATATGAGAATCACATAGCTAGTTCCATGGCCATGGGAACAGGGATCCACATACCATTTGTTAGCTTGCTCTCTGTGACTCCTAAGCCTGATACTGCTGAGAGAACTGCAGCAAAATAGATGCCATAAGAAAACAGAAGTGCAATGATCATCTATATAAGCTTCAATTGTCACCACTAGCCACAGAGTATGCCGTTGAGCAAATGTTCTTCTGAACTACTAATCGCAAAAACAGAATAACCAATAGGAAACAGGGTTTTTTCCCATTTCTATTTCTCATTTGGACAGAAAATCCGGGTGAAAGATAGTAATATCCTTTGTCAGTCAATGATATAACAGGCCGATGGTGCTGCATAAGACCAATAATTATCATTATCATATTTAGTCCTAGAATCATCACTTGAACCTACTAATTTTATGATTAATTTACTCACCGTGAAATTAAATGTAATATATACAGATGTGAGCTAAAAAGTGAAGAAACACCAGATGAAGTTTAGTTATTGATATCTGCGCTGCCCAAGCTTTTTCCGTTTCCAATTGTTTGGATGTCCTAAAGTTGCTTATGGGTATTTTTTGTCAAATCCCTCAAAAATTTTACGAAAATTCTACTCAGAAAGTAAACAGTTCATTAGGTATCCAAGTTATGCTGCACGGCCCTCGGAGACCAAGAAGGGTATTGAATATACTCAATCCAACAACCAACTTAACTTGAAGGTGAGAGCAAATTCTCATTTACACCAATTTAATAAGAGCATTCCAAGTATCAGACCTGAAATAGCTGGAGTAAGAACACCATCCCCAATTACCATGCAAGCACCAAATAATACGATGAGAAGGAGAGCTGTTCGCAGCTTTTTGTGCTTCTCTAAGAATCTTTTCAGCGGAGAAGGGGTTGCAACAGCTGCTGAGGGTCCGTATTTATAGGCTGAGAGCTCCTCATCAGCAGCTTGCTGATTGGGAAGTAAACTAAACTTTACATGCCTACAAAGCAGCGAATAAAGAGCAAATGTCCCACCTGACACGCACCAGATCTTTTAGTATTTTGGTCATAACAATATGTCTACACTATAGAGAAAGAGTAAAATCCTTATACCTTCACCATTATCATCAGCACTGAGCAGGATGAAAACATACTTAAGCAATGGTAGCAAAGTAAGAGTCCAAAAGATCAGGGAGAAAGCACCAAATATCGCATCTTCATTTTGGTGTGTCTGTAACTTCCCAACAAATGTGCTAGTATAGACATAAAGAGGCGAAGTGCTCAGGTCTCCATACACCACACCCAGGCTTTGGTACGCTAATATCAAAGTCCTTGATAGGTTGACCCAACAAAGCTGCGAGGCCACAAAGACAAAGTTCAAGCGTCCGCCATATACGAAATTTAGCAAAAAATAGATACCCATAAATTGTACCATGGATATCTCTTTAAGCTCACGTGAATGAAAATTCTAAGGAACCAGCAATAGGCAGTAAACATAAAATACCCATTCATGAACGAAGTTCCATGACCAAAGCAACACATGTAATATACATTCAAATAGCCAGTCAACTATGATACATTCTCAAGCGCCTAAACTTCTTATATTGTCAACCCATAGAAATTCGGAGCGAAATATTCATAAGTCTGGCCCCAAGCTTTCATGTATTATGTGGAAAGACTGCAAACGATGAATTTTATTGGAAAGTCAGAGACAGTAATGACTGTGTTTGACTCAAACAGCATCCAAAAAAAAAAAGTAGACCCGATGATTCGAATCAAAAACTCCAATCAGACAACCAATAACGAGGTTTATGTACAAAAAAATGACAAAAAACTGAAAAATCCAATGATTTGCATAAATAACTTCGATCAGACTTCGCAGTGTACTCATTTCAACAACCTACATCACTACCCATCAGGCATATCACGTCGCTTATCAGAAAAACACACTTCCGGGAAAGAAATAAAAGAAAAAAACTGTATACGAACTACAAACGAACAAACACGTATACGAATTAGCTCAATACGCAAAATGTTCCATTATTTTTTTTCGGGGGCCAAGTACTCTGAAGGAAACCAGCTATTTTTGCAAGTTCCAGGTGATTTGCGACACTTCATACGAACTAAAGAGTAACAAAAAACACAAACGCCAAAGAGCAGCTTCGAGCACCCCGGAGCACAACTACAGATTCAACGAGACAGAACCACCGAAAGACGCGGGCATTTCCAGGGAGAAAGCAATCCAAATCTTCACGCCAAAAAACAGAAACCCGCATCCCCAACGACATCAAAGCAGCAGCGCAGCACAACATCAGCCACGGCGGGCACCATTCGGATTCAAACCACGTGAACTACGACGACCCGAACGGCGAGGCCACCGCGATGAGAGAAAACCCTAACCTGAGACGGATTGCGAGGAGTCGAAATCCCAGATTCTGGCTCCATGACGCTGGTCGCCAAGCCGGAGAAGCTCTCTCTCTCTCTCTCTCTCTTTCTCTCTCTCTAGAGCGAAGCAGTATTACCAGGGTGGTCCATTAATCCTCGAATTATATAACGGAAATTCCATTCAAATCTCGCGAATTTGATGCTTTTGTTTGCTTCGCTACTGCGGGAAACGACAACAACCTGCTCGCGTTTCGAGGTGTTAGAGTTAGGGACGACGGGGTCGGAGGCTCACGCGGGGGGAACGCGCGTTACTCTCCTCAGCCTGGTTCGTCTTTACTATAACCCCGGTTGGCGCTCGTGTCGTGTGGGATGCAAATTCGGGTCGAGCACGGCCCGACTCGCAAATTATGGCCCGGAACGGGGATTGGTTTTTCTATCCACTCAGACCGCGCCACGTGTGATCCTCGCTGGAACTTGCACCTTCGTGGAAGACGAAGGCCCCCGCCCCCCAAATGAATTTCACTCTCCCCTTCGGTGTCGGGTGTCTTGTCCTCGTTTGGTGTGCCAAGTCTTCTCGTCCCCCCCCCCACACCCACAGAATGAGACGGAGTGAGTACGATTCGGATTGATCTAATTTTTTCAAAAATTGAAATTGGATCGATGGTCCCGGTTTTTTAATATTTGGAATTTGGGAACGGACCATCGATCCAGTCCGATTATCCGGCAGTTCAATGCAATCGATAAAATAAAAATAAAATGAAATATATATTTAAGAAAATGAACTTGCTGGAATTTGGAATTGCTTTTGCGGTCTAGACTACGATAAATATCGAAATAGGTCTCGGGAAGAAAATCGATGTTTTGCTTCCAAATATAAGACTTTCAAATGTCTAATTTCACATCAGCTACTCACAGCATACAAATAACACTAGATAACTCAAATAATAGAGATATGTTATTTTACCCCTTGAGTAGTTTAGTTTATTGTGAGGTACAAACAAATTAATGTGAAGTTCGATGAAAATGTATTGACTTAATAAAAATTGTCGTGTACTTTAATCATCAAAAAAATTGAAATTTTAAATGGATAATTTTAATATATGAGTTATATTGATTATAATGTTTCGACACTTAACATTAATTACCATTATTTGTTAACTAACTAAATATTCAAATAACACATAACAACCTATGTTCGGATACAACATTTGCATTCAAAAAAATATATACAAATGTGTAGGGGAACGGGGCGGGGGCGGGGGCCAGGGCTGGCCTACTACCGCACCCTTCCCGCCTAAATCCCCTCCCTTTGGTTCCCCGCAAATTTTCCCACCAACCTTTTCTTGTAGGTGAAGGAAAAAAAAAAAAAAACCGCCCCCTCCGCGACCGGAGGGGGACCCACGCATCCCGTGCCGTCGCCGATTCTTTCATCCAAGCAACGAGCGAAAATGGAATTGGTCATCAATTGTCCACTAAAGAGAGCAAAGATCACATCACGTTTTGCACATCGTAAAATCTAGTGGACCATGTAGTGTGTGTACCACCTATTATTCTTCATAATCTTGATTGCCGGCAGCTTCAGGTGGACCCCCCTCGGCATCCACTAGTGACATCGTACATAAACGTGCTTATGTGGTCTAATTCATCTTCAGAACTTGATTGCACGTTTCGAAAATATTAGGACTTAAATTACACTTTCGTGATAAATTTTAAGACTTCTGATGCACTTATTTCATAAACATATAAGTCGGTTTCCATGAAAACAACACTAAATGATTTTATTGCGAGAGAGAGACATAGGTGCACGCGTGATTAGATAAAATGCCCCTCCTTTAGTTTAGAGAGATGACACCATCCAATTTAAACAAAGGGAAATAATTTAGAGAAGAAGATTTGCAGCATTCACATTATTTATATGTTGTCGTCATCCTTGTCCTCTTGATTAGTCAACGTGCTTATCTAAGTCCTTTGAATTTATCAATAGCCTCGAGTCCCTCATTTCTCGCGAGAAATTGCCCAAAAAGTTATGAATCCAGTGTAAGTAGCCAATCCAATCTCAAACTTTTCTAGTTAAATCCGTCATAAACGTTTTAACGATCTGCCAATTAAGTTCCTAAATCTTTTAATCGTGTCGGTATAAGAAGCAATTTGGTTGTTTGCCAATTTAGTTTTGACTCGATCGGCGCTAACGTGAATTATTTCCACGTCGGATGAAGGAATAGGGCCATAGAGACAAGCCTTGCGTATCGAATATTGCCGTCGCATTGGGAGACGATGTAGGAGGCGGAATTTCGATCTAAGGGTGAGCATGGGTCGGGTAGGTCGGGTCCAGACTTAAATCCTAAAACCGACCTTATTATAACCAGTTCCCAATTTTTAGAATCGAGAACCGACCATGTTTGTCTTGGAACCTATTTTGGAACCAACCTTGTTTTTCTGTTCGATTCCAAGGTCTACTCGAGAGCCTATGTTTCTTTTTCTTTTCATTAAAATAATATGAGTATCGATGAAAATATTGCGGGTTGCATCTTTCTACTAAAAGATTCTTTATCTCCATACATGAACGTTGATATATTTTCTTTATGAAACAAAGTTTGGAGCGAACACTAGGGTTTCTTTTTAAAAAAAGTGATTAAAAATCGATTCTAAAATCGGTTCAGGTGGGTATTCACCTAGAACTGGGAATTGGACCAGTTTCAACTGGTCCCCAAAAATTAGAACCGATTCTCGGATCGATTTGAATAGGAACCGATTCTCGACCTTATTTTTCGGGTGGGCCGATCCGAGTTTTGAGTAAACCGGTTCGATTGTAAATCCCTAGTTGGAACCAAACTCCGTATACCCAGCACAATCTCACCAAAAACCTCAACGTCAAACAACTATTCAAGCACTACACGCCTTTTTTTCCCATTAATTCCGATCGATAATTATCATTTTTTTGAGGGGGGTGGTGGTAGGGTAGGGATGTGCTGCTTTAGTTTTTCTAAGGCAGCAAATCCCCACCCTTGATATAGGAATAAAATAATATCCCCCCTATATTAAGGGTGGGGATCCCCCTGCCTTGAAAAAATCAAGGCAGAGGATCCGGATTCGTGGTGGTGGGGGTGGCGGCTGTCTAAGAGATCCCCTGCCTTACTTTTTCTAAGGCAGAGGGATCCCCACCCTTGATATAGGGGGAAAAGCTATATCAAGGGTGGGGCCGGTCTAAGATCGATAATGATTTAGAAAGTCGTTGAAGGTAAGATGTGGATTTTGAATTTTGCAAGCTCTCCTCTCCACGAGTGCAATGCTGACGTGGACACCGCCCCCATCAGAGCTGCAGAGCCGTGGACTCAAGTGATTCTCCCGCCTGCCACCCACGCTTCGGACGCGGGATGCTGAAATGCGACGACGCGTGCGCCCACGCGCCCTCGGGAGCGGGTGGAGATTTGCATCCCGGAACAAAATCTGGGAGGATAATACGAAATGGATTTGGGTTGTTTCTTTTCTTTTCTTTTTTCCTTTTCTTGTGTTTGTTTTATGGCATTTTTTATTTTTCCAGTTCTTTGTTTATGACTAAATTCAAAATTTTTATTTCAGTCATCTCATATCTTTCTATGGGCAACTGAAATAAACATAAAAAAAAAAGCAATACGACGTGTTGCCCATGTTCTCGGTCGCATAAGAAAGACGAGCTACTCGCGTATTTTATTCGAGCTAAATGATTCTTAAATTAACATTAGCCCAAACGTCTCGTCAGCTCGAACTCGAATTCGCAGGTGCCCGACTCGAAAGCGGCTTGAGAATCGAGCGGGTCCAATTCGTGTACTCGTGGGTGCTTTCGAGACTCGAAATCGAGCTCGAACTAGAAATTAGACCGAAGTTCGCAACCAGTTAATTGAAGTCCAAGATTGAGTGGTACATCAGACAAGCCCTCTTAACACCACTCTCTAAGCGCTATAGGACTTGCCTCGGCGAACGAAAAAAAGAAGAAGGAGAAGAAGAAAAAACAACATTTGAAAATGTCACAATCTATATTAAATCGACTGAATAAAAAAAAGAAGGGGCATGATTGACAGTTAGGTTAGAAACTAGGAGATATCGAAAGGGACATTAGCAAATTATTTGTACATAGAGCCTCGCCGTCGCCCTATAGAAGAAATTTCGTTGGTTTGTTCCATGGTTTATTGAATTTGATTTGATTGACCATTTGTGGGATGGTGACAACTTTTAAGTGCTTCGATCATGGTGGGGTCGAGTTGAGATTGACGGGCTTTAGGAATTTCCAATCATATATATATATTTAACTTAGGTGACATTTCATATCGTGCGATAGAATTAAAAAAAAAACCCACTAGCAACGTCGATGAGCATAGATTTTATTTTTTCGATCAATTTCATTTTGGTTATCGTTGGTTTAACATTTGTTTACGCTCCAACAAAAGTTGTCAAGATCTGAAATATAATCCGAATTTGAAAAGATCACGAAGTTTTCATGTAGGTATCTATGTGGGAATAAAAAGTAAAAGTCTATCTAAACTCGTGGGACGTGCCCCATGCCTCGAGTATGCACTCATAAACGAGCTTAGATATGCTGAAAAAAAAATCATAAATGTTTCAGCATAGCAAAAGGAAATTTATTAAACTAAATAGCAATTTCTGACTAAATAAATACGTTTTCCATCAATGCAACAAATAGGCTGTTTAGGTTTTGTTTTTGCGATTGCCACTTAAAGGCTAAAAGCTTTTGTAATAAGATGTGGAATCGATTGGTTTCCAAGTTTGGGCCCGCAAGCGATGTCTATGGCGTGGAGGCCCATCAATTTCAGCAAGCAAGACACGAAAAACGAGGGAAGTGTAAAAAAAAAAAAATTATAAACCTATTACGTTGATGCTAATTAAGTCTATCCGGTCAATTATGGTTTCGAAAATAACCGATGTAGACTCCATGTGACACGATTGACGCTTACATGAACATTAGTAAATATTTTTTATAATATTTCTAATGATTTTTTTAGTTTTTTTTCTTTTTTGTACACTTTGTGTTATTGAGGGTCAACGGCCGACCTTTGCCGACCCCAAGCAAGGGCTGCGACACCCTTGCCAAAACTGAGCGAGGGCTTAAGGGCCAGCAGCATTAGGCCGGCGACCCTCGATAAGAAAGAGAAATTGCAGAAAAGAAGGAGAAAAAAAAATAAAAGAATAAAAAATATATTTTTAAAAAATATATAAAAAAAATGTCCCCGTCAGCGCCGCCCATGCCACGTGAGACGATCCGCGTTCGATCAGTCATTTCTAACCAAAATAGACTGGATAGACTCAACTGACATAAAATGCAAAATGTTTAGATTTAATTGACATAAATAAAAAGTTTAGAACTAAATTGACACCATCACAATAGATTTACGACTTTTTTTTTTGACATTTTTCCCATGATGAATAGAACATGCATCGCCATGTAAAAAAAATTAACAACATTATCTGCTCTCGATTTAAAGATTATAACTATTGACCCTCTCAAAAGGACGGTGAACTTTTTTGTATACATTGATTTTGAATTTTAAGAAACTTGATCTTATGCAGAAGATACGTTCTATGTTGGGAAAAGTAAATTCCAATTTAGAAAAGTAATTTTTGAAAAGTGGTCTCTCGTTCTATGTTGGGAAAAGTAAATTCCAATTTAGAAAAGTAATTTTTGAAAAGTGGTCTCTCTAGGCCTTTCTTAATGCGTTCATTGCCACATAAGTCAACTACATAGCACTTTGGAAGGCCCCTTTTTCAATCAATTATAGAACTCAACTTTTTTTTTTGCTTTTATCTTTACTTTCCGCAACTTTACATTCTCATACCTTTCATATCTATCTATTTATCACAACACTTACTTTGTCATTGATCCATTAAGCCTCTCATCCGGAATCACCGCAAAACCCCGTGTCTTCTTAACAAAAACTAAAGAACCAATTTCGTTTATAGGTACTTTGCCGATCGCGGTATTTTCGGCGGAACATCTTTTTGGCACTTTCGACGGGATCATCTGTGGTTCGATTTGAGGAAGCGTTGATGGCTAGAACCAGAAATCAAGGCGGCACCACCGGTGAGAATCAATCTCCGTAGCGATCGGGGATTGATAACCAGATTCATATCAATGTTGTTCCAAGTGGACTTCTGGGTGACACGCCAAGGGAACTTACCGACAATGAACGAAGAGGGGTTGGCTCCAGATCCTGTTTTAGTGGCCACCACGAAGAGGATGGTTGAGAAAAAATCAAAATGAGTTTGCCAACCATGTCGTCAACCATGGATTGCCAATGTGGTGACAGAACTGACTTCCAAGCCTGGCTCGTCCAATCCACCATTGCCAATGCAAGGGGGTGTCCACACACATAAGCGGTGTACCAATAACTTCCGCATTGCCAATCGGACGTGGAGGATTTGAGCCGATCGAATAGTCAGGCAGCTGGTGCCAGGATACTTCAGAGGATCGATATATACCGCCGACCGTCAAAACCAGACCGGAATCGGTGGGACTGGTGTCAGTGACACAGGAAACGTTCGCGGTCTCCCTCAAACGGATGTCACTGGGAGAAACAGCGGGTGTTACTCAGACACCGAACGTCAAAATACCGGGAGTCGAAAGCCCAAAGGGTTGCCGTGTTTCCGGAAGCGGGCAACAATGTTGGATCGATTAGTAACATGGGACATCCTCCCATGGGAGTAGTTAACCCGTCGAACCTCGTGAACTTCGAAATAGGGGGATCCTATCCATCCTGGACAACACGTTCGCCGTCCCGGCGTCCCCATGTCGAGCGGATAATGGGGTAAGGCTGTTGGGAAAATAACTTCGTATGGGATTAACAACAGAATCAGACTTTGAGGCGTGTAAGACACTTTCTTTAAGGATTTATTTGCCCCACAAGGTTGCTAATGGTCTCGGCAAATATCCTTCAGGATACAACAAAGTCTCACGAGAATAGCAGATAGCAATTCTGATAAATCTCCAGGTTCTCTCAAGGGAAACAATCGGAAACGATGGCTGTGTATCTTTTGAGAAAAACAAAAAACTTGAAGTTCAGAAGCAATATCAGAAAATTGAACAAATCACTCAATATATAAAACTTGAAAGAAGACAACACTTCATGTCTCAAAAAGTACCATTCAATCACAACTATTCGTTTCCAAAAGTTGTTAATTTCAGACACCACTTCATGTCTGAAGTGCAGTTGATTTGGACACAACTCTTCGTTGTCCAAAATTAGTTTATTCGGACACAACTTTTCATTGTCCGAAAAACTGCCACTTCTGAAAAATTGCAACTCTTGGACATAAACAGTTAATTGAATTTCGAAAAAATTAAATTCAATAATTGCAACGTCTACGTGAAACAGTCGCACTATTTCGGTTGTAATAAAAAAATTATTTTAATTATAAATTCGAAAAGTAAAAATAAATTGATCGTTGATTAGTGCCATTAATTACTCGCAACCGCGCAAGCGTGCAAAGTGCTAAGTGCGCCAAATAATCGCGCCAAAATCGCGCAATTACACGCGCACCCCGCACGCGGGTATGGTGGGGACTAGCCCATTTACCCATTTCTCTTTATTTGAAAAGCTATAACAGCCTTCCAATTAATAAAGAGACTTTCTCTCTCCCTTGCATCCTATGTGAGATACAAAAAAGGCACTATTTTGTTTTGTTTTTCAAACAAACAACAACAATCCCCCACTTTGTTTGTAAAACAAATTTGTAAAATAAAATTTCTCAAAAATACAGCCAAAATTTCCATGAGATCAATATACATACGTGAAGGTCTCTTTCGAGTTAAACCTTCATTTAGTGCAAGTATCTCAAAACTCTATCAGAGTGACAAATAGCTGCTGGCTTTAAATTTGCTACTCTATATAATAGAATCGGACATACCGCACATATACGAATCTCTTGTCTCAACGAGAAGTTCATATTTACTCAGCACTATTATGGCCTTGTGCTTGTACCTGTTTCATGAGCTCTCTAGAAAGCAACCACAACTTTCGTAAGAAGCGGCACCACTTCTAAGCCCATATAGGTGTTGTATTACCACGTGTTTCTGTTACTAACAAACATGTTACTAAATCGTATTATACTTCATTAAGAGTATAACTCAGCCTCTTAACTGTAACAGACAATACTGACTTCTCATGTCCGGGCTAATGCCAGTATAAAACAATCACTTTCAGTAATTTGTTTTTACCCATTAAACCTTGTAACTAGTGATATGCTAGTATTAGGTCGGGTTACCATTACTGGTGATTTTAAGTAAAGGGTTTCAGCCCCATTTCATTTGAAGTCACCTTTACCACATCTCTTGATAGAGCCTTTGTAAAGGGATCGGCTAGATTCTTACTTGACCTCACGTAAACAATTGTTAGGGTACCATTCTGAATCAATTGTTTCACGTACTCATGTCTAAGACTGATATGTCTAGACTTTCCATTATAAGTGCTACTATAAGCTCTTGCTAACGTAGCCTGACTATCACAATGAATAGAAATAGGAGGCATAGGATTGGGCCATAGTTTAATGTCCAACAGCAAATTTCTAATCCACTCAGCCTCTTTTCCAGTTGCCGCTAAAGTAATAAATTCCGATTCCATAGTTGAGTGAGTTATGCATGTCTGTTTCTTGCTCGCCCAAGATACAGCACATCCACCTAAAGTAAAGATCCATCCAGAAGTGGAATATTTATCTCCCACACTAGAAATCCAACTGGCATCGGTGTATCCTTCTAATACAGCCGGATAATTATTATAGAACAATCCCAAATTTTTAGTTCTCTTAAGATAACCAAAAATTCTGGTAATGGCATTCCAATGTTCTATACTTGGATTACTAGTATATCTACTCAACTTACATACGGAAAAGGCAATATCAGGTCTAGTACAATGCATCGCATACATTAAAGACCCTATAGCACTAGCATATTCAAGTTGTGCTATTGCTCTACCAGTATTGTAATTTAATTTATTACTGGGATCAAACGGAGTAGTTACTTCTTTGAAACCAAGATGTTTAAATTTACTTAACATTTTCTCAATATAATGACATTGGTTCAAAGAATAACCCCCACTATGTTTTTTAACTTTGATACCTAAGATAGTATCTACTTCTCCCAAATTTTTCATTTTAAAATTTGAAGTTAGATACTTCTTAGTCTCAGTGATTCCAGTCATATTAGTTCCAAAGATAAGCATATCATCAACGTATAGACAAACTAGAACACCATAGTCTTTAGTGAATTTAGAATAAATACACTTATCAGCACTATTATGCTTGAAACCATTGGATAATATGACTGAATCAAATTTCTCATGCCACTGCTTCGGTGCTTGCTTAAGCCCATAAAGAGATTTAATCAATTTACATACTTTCTCCTCATTTCGAGGAAGAACAAAACCCTCTGGTTGTTCCATGTAAATTTCCTCATTTAAATCTCCATTTAAGAAGGCAGTTTTGACATCCATTTGATGAACACAGAGATCGTAAATGGATGCTAGAGCAAAAAGAATTCGAATAGATGTTATACGTGCTACAGGAGCATAAGTATCAAAATAATCTATTCCTTCTTTTTGTCTATATCCCTTAGCCACTAACCTAGCCTTAAAGGCTTGGATGGTACCATCAGAATTGTATTTTCTTCTAAATACCCATTTGCACCCAATTGGTTTAGATCCTCTTGGTAAGTCTGCTAATACCCAAGTATTGTTGGACATGATCGAGTCCATTTCATCATCTATAGCTTCTTTCCAAAAAGAAGCATCTCTAGAAGACATAGCATCACTAAAACTTTTAGGATCGTCTTCTAAATTTAATACTAAAGGGTATTTATTTACCACTTTATTGTCTCTGTCTCCTTCAACGAGGAAAACATGGGTAATAAAGTTTGGACCAAAATCCTTTGATTTTCTTGCTCTAGTACTTCTCCTTGGTTCAATCACGTCATCAGAATCATTTGTTATTTTCTTATGAGAATCTACGTATGTTTCTATAGGTTCTGAATTATTCGTATCTTGCGTTTGAGCATTATTCTCAAAATTTTCAGAATCCGTAGAACATTTATTCTCAAAGAACTCGACATCTCTTGATTCTACAATGACATTTGAATCTAAATCAAGAAGCCTATATGCTTTGCTATTTTCAGCATACCCAAGAAATACACTTTTCATGGCTCTAGGACCAAGTTTTGTTCTCTTAGGATCTGGTACTCGGTAGTATGCCAAACACCCCCACACTTTAAGATGTGACAAGTTCGGTTTTCTACCTTTCCAAACTTCATATGGACTAATGTTATTTTTCTTGGATGGTATTCTGTTATGAATATAACATGCAGCAAGCAATGCTTCACCCCATAAATTAATTGGTAGCTTTGAATTAGAAAGCATACAATTAATCATTTCTCCAAGAGATCTATTTTTTCTTTCAGCCAAACCATTCTGCTGTGGAGTATATGGTGCTGAAGTTTGATGAATAATACCATGTTCTTCACAAAAGGCTGAAAAATCATTTAGGAAATATTCTCCGCCTCTATCTGAACGTAGAACTTTAATTTTCCTTTCTAATTGATTTTCCACTTCAGCCTTATATTTCTTAAACATAGTAAACGCCTCATCTTTTGATCTTAGGAGGTAGACATATAAATATCTACTGCAGTCATCCACAAAGGTAATGAAATACCTTTTACCACCACGTGTTAACATGCCATTGAATTCACATATATCGCTATGTACCAAATCTAATAAATTCGAATTTCTATTAACACTAGGAAATGGTCTTTTTGTCAACTTAGACTTAGCACAGATTTCACATTTGTCTAATTCACCATCAAAACTTATCAAATCTGATTTTTTCATATTCTTTAAATAACGAAAATTTAAATGTGCTAATCTACTATGCCATAAATGAGGGGTATCAACAACATAAGCAGAAGAGACGATATTATTATTGATACTTAGTTGATACATGCCTTCATTGGAGTAACCCTTTCCCACAAACAGTCCATTCTTCGACAGGATAACCTTGTCGGACTCAAATAAAACCCGAAATCCCCTCTTACAAAGCAAATCAACAGAAATCAGATTTCTCTTGATTTCGGGTACAAATAGTACATTAACAAGGTAAACCTTCTTTCCAGAAGTAAAGTCTAAAGCAACTGTGCCTTTGCCAGCGACCTTTGCAAGAACTTTATTTGCCATCTCGACCTCTTGGAGATGAGCTTCAACAGTTTCTTCGAAGTGTCTGAACATTGATCGATCCTTGCATATGTGCACTGTTGCACCAGAATCTATCCACCAAGAAGATTCGATAGAAGCAGAATTAATCTCAGAAATCATGGCCACAGAATCCTTAACTTCATCAGAAATGTCCAAGTTCGAAAACTTGGTTGAAACCATGGCCACGTAGTTCTCTTCAACCATATTTGCATCTGCCTTAACTGTTGAAGTGTTCTTGTCCTTGAATGTACTCTTGCGGTGCCTGCACTCCTTTGCATAGTGACCCTCCTTGCCACAAACAAAGCAACTACCCTTTTTCTTCTTCTGTGGCTTCTTAAAATTCTGCCCTCTCTTGCGTTTCAAATTCTGGTGGGTTTTGGATTGAAATCCATTTCCCTCCACAGCATTTACTTTGGTATCATACGAAACAGATTTATCACGTAAACGTGACTCTTCCTCAATGCGAAGATGTTTCTGAATTTGTTCCAAAGTGATATCCTCAGATTTATGCAGCATCCTTTTTCCATAATCTTTCCAACTCGGAGGCAATTTTGCTATAATTGCCCCAACTTGAAAAGATTCAGGAATTTCTATCTTGAGAGCACGAATTTTATTGACCAGTACTTGCAATTCATGGACTTGCTCCAACAGGGGTTTAGAATCAATGAACTTGAAGTCAAAATACTTAGCGATCAGATATTTGTTCGTACCTTGCTCTTCTGCTTTATACTTGAAGTCGAGCGCGTTCCATATTTCTCTAGCAGATTTCATCTCAGTGAACAAGTCATAGAGACGATCGGATAACGTGTTCAATATGTGGCCTCGACAAAGCAATTCGTCCTCTTCACGTTTCTTCCTCTCCTTGTTGACTCTCTCAACATCTTGTGCACTAGGCTCTCCTCCTGCAGTGGTAGGCACTGGATCCTCTATGGGCATCAAATCGGGGTCAAGGATATAGGATATCTTCAGGGCAGTGAGGAGAAACATCATCTTGTCTTTCCAACGAGCGAAGTTGTTGCCATCGAATCGGTCCAGTTTCACCATGTCCTGGTTCATGACTTTGATGGATTCTGACTCCATTGTTGTGCGAATAAATCCTTAAAATTGTTGGGAAAATAACTTCGTATGGGATTAACAACAGAATCAGACTTTGAGGCGTGTAAGACACTTTCTTTAAGGATTTATTTGCCCCACAAGGTTGCTAATGGTCTCGGCAAATATCCTTCAGGATACAACAAAGTCTCACGAGAATAGCAGATAGCAATTCTGATAAATCTCCAGGTTCTCTCAAGGGAAACAATCGGAAACGATGGCTGTGTATCTTTTGAGAAAAACAAAAAACTTGAAGTTCAGAAGCAATATCAGAAAATTGAACAAATCACTCAATATATAAAACTTGAAAGAAGACAACACTTCATGTCTCAAAAAGTACCATTCAATCACAACTATTCGTTTCCAAAAGTTGTTAATTTCAGACACCACTTCATGTCTGAAGTGCAGTTGATTTGGACACAACTCTTCGTTGTCCAAAATTAGTTTATTCGGACACAACTTTTCATTGTCCGAAAAACTGCCACTTCTGAAAAATTGCAACTCTTGGACATAAACAGTTAATTGAATTTCGAAAAAATTAAATTCAATAATTGCAACGTCTACGTGAAACAGTCGCACTGTTTCGGTTGTAATAAAAAAATTATTTTAATTATAAATTCGAAAAGTAAAAATAAATTGATCGTTGATTAGTGCCATTAATTACTCGCAACCGCGCAAGCGTGCAAAGTGCTAAGTGCGCCAAATAATCGCGCCAAAATCGCGCAATTACACGCGCACCCGCACGCGGGTATGGTGGGGACTAGCCCATTTACCCATTTCTCTTTATTTGAAAAGCTATAACAGCCTTCCAATTAATAAAGAGACTTTCTCTCTCCCTTGCATCCTATGTGGGATACAAAAAAGGCACTATTTTGTTTTGTTTTTCAAACAAACAACAACAAAGGCCACTATCATCGCCAAGGGGGCAGGGAGGAAATGCTATCAAGATGTTTGATCGACATAGGGTTTCTTTGGTTGGCGGCCATACGAACAGAGGGGGCACTACGGGCCGCACAAAGACAAGAACAAAAGAAGCTGCACGAACAGGGGATGGTTTCTGGAGGACGTGCTGCACAGTGGGTTCTTGCTGCCGCACGGAGAAAATCGCATGTGAACGAAGGCACAAATGTGAACGTTCAGTGAGTTTCATAGCGAACAAGACAAGTATTGTTTCTTACTGTGAGTCTTTCTGAGTGAGAGTTCTGTGAGAGATTGTGAGATATTACTTGTGGGTTTGCTTTGGGTTTAATCTAGATGCGGGAAACACTCAGTGCATGAGTGATTGTAAATCTGACTTTTCGATTATAGTGGATTATATTGATGGCTCTCCCCGTGGACGTAGGTACCGATCTCGGACCGAACAACGTAAATATCTGGTGTCCTTTATCGCTCATTGTAATTTCTCTGGTAATTTCGTCTCGACATATTTGCAAGATCCGTTGGCGTTTCCGCTTTATTATAATCTCAACAGTATCGATTTCTGATTTGGCTACACTCTACCAATACAATAATGAGTTAGCCGATCAATTTGTTGCTCGATTCAAGAATGCTAGAGATTAATGCTTTACTTCACTCACAGAGAAAGAATTCGCGAATTTGGCTTTCAATGGATTAAAATTCAATCTAAGAGAAAAGTTCGGAAGGTATAATGAGCAACTACTTAAGGACAGAGATAGAAGGCCACAAGAAGATTTTACACAAATTGTGGCTTTCGTGAAAAAAAAAAAAACATGTCAAATGACAAATCTGACCAAGATAACATTCGACAAAAATAAAAATGAATTTTGCCGATGAGTTAATGACAAGGGGGCTCATAATGACTCCTGATTGTCTAATTTAAAAGAATTAAATAATCCACAAGTCATTCAATTCTTTGAAGGGGATATTTATTGACACCAAAAAATGATCGAGTTTTGGTTGTTATCGGCCAGTATCAAACATAGCCGATAGGAACAAAGTTTGGTCAATAATGAATAGAGTAGTCGGCCACTCACTAGTGAAGTCACCGACAATGCAACGTGAAGTTAGCGATGAGAGTTTTGAAGTTTCTCAAAGTCGTTGATAGAGACGACGAGTAACTGACACGAAGATAACTATCGACACGAAGATAACTGCCGACGCGAAGATATCCGTTAGTCGGTTATGGCGTATCCTTTAGTGAAGTAACTTCTAATAACCATCGATGCGAAGATATCCATTGGTCGGTTAAATCTTATCCGCTTGTGTAGTAACTTTCGGTAACCACCAAAAGGAAGTTATTCTTTCTAATTTAGTAATCATTATGTGCAACCACATTTTGTAAGGGTTATAAATACCCAAGTGTACTCTTTATAAGGCCCTTTTTTCAATTAATGATAGAACTCAACATTTTTTTTACTTTTCGCAACTTTACATTCTCGTACCTTTGAATTCCCATAATTTAGTCGTAATTTCGAATACCCTATCATTGGTTAATTTTCGGCTTTGCATCTGTCTATCTATCATCTCACTTTGTCATCGATTAAATACCGACGAAATGTTCCGTGCTTCGTCGTTTCGATTAAATTCCGATGAAGCATATCCGTTCCTTAGGATCCATTAACCCTTCTATTCGAAAGCCACAAAGCCCATCTCTTCTTAATAAAAACCATCTAACCAATTTTGGTGAAAGGTATTTCGCCGAATGGGACATTTTCGGCAAAATAATATCGCTTGAAACAAGAGTCAATTGAAAGTATTTTCACGCTCGATGACGAAGATATTTTTGCTCATTCATTCATAAGCGATACAAGCGATCCTATTTTGAAAAATATTTTCCAAATCGTTAATTTTTCATGAAATAAATGGAGTCTAAGTCTATTCACTACAATCATTTTAATTACACAAGCAATTAATAATTTTATCTATCTATGTTTCCATCATCGAACTTGGGTGTATGAATGAACAGGGTTGAAGTAACAAACCAAGAACCAAAAAAAAAAAAAAATTCGTTATAGTAACAGTGCAGAATCTTAAAAAAGCATCGTGAAGATGACGACACATCTGGCGGAGCATCCACTAGTTGGTCAATTGGAGAATTTTTTTCAGATTTGTCTTTGGATTTCCTTGTGGATCATATTGTTATTTTCCATCTTTAACTTGTACCATAATTATATGTGGTGATAGCTTGATATCATGGCAATGAACTTACGTGACGCCGATCAGGTTATCTGAATAGTCGTATTTTACAGCTTTTATAATATGATGGTTTGATTTGAGTAAATAAATCCACTATCGCTTTAAACACAAGTTGTCGGTTTAGTAAAAGTTTTTGTGATCAAAAAATTAATTTGAGATAAATTAATCACAAATATACTAATTTAATATTTTTTGTGATACTAACCCTTTATATATATATATATATATATATTAATTCTTTCTATTTGAGTGTAATATGTCAAACATATTCAGTTTCTGTAATATTCAGTGACATGTGTGGCCTTGCACTTAAGCCATACGGTGACATGTGGTCCCTTGACCATTTGACCAAGCAGCAATTATAATAATAATAATTAAAAAAAAAAAGAAACTACCGCCTCAAGTTTTCGTGCTTGGCCATAGATATAAAAGATAGAGAAAGGTGCTTCATTCGTCCTCCAGAACAGAAACCGCAGAGAAAAGAAGAAGAAGAGAAAAGAAAGAAAGAAGTTCGTCGAGATCAAGAATCAAGCCGAATCAATTTCGTTCTTCAACGTTTAGTAATAATTCGATCCCCTCGTTCATATCGCCAGAATAGTTTCGAAATTATGCTACGTTTAGGCTTCGCGTTACGGATAGTTTAGATTATGCGATTCGGATTAGCGTTTTGTTAATTCGTAGAAATAGTTTGACTAGCGAATAAGCTTATCTTAGCGGATTCGTAGTTACGATAGCGTTTTTATTTGACTGTGATACCGATTTTCGCTAAATTGATAGGACTTGAGTTCGAGGGCCTAAATTAGTTTTCGAGATCTGAGTTAGGCTATATAAGGTGAGTGTTGCTTTTCTCTTCTATGAATTTATAAAGTCATATTTTGAAAGTAGTATGGATTTGATATACTATGAATGCTAAAGCCATATTTGTTGCATCAAAATCTGGATCGGGCAATTACTGCGTTTCGATACTTGCAAATTATTTGGGAAATGTGTTACGAAATAAATTGTGAAATATGTGCTCGATTTGTGAACTTGGTTTATCAGAAATGATTGTGAAATATATTCTGGTTCGTAAAATGGTTTCTAGATTGGATTTGTGAATTATTCGCAGATGTTGGTTTTGATGCTCAATATCGTTGTGAACCCAGTGAAGGGTTTTTGGGTATGCGCATACTGGTTATGATATCCTTTGGGGCCGAACCACCGACTGATATAGGTAGGGACCTTACCAAGGGAGAATCTTGGTCGTTTTGTCACGAGGCATTATACGTGACCATGGTTAGATATTTGAGCATGAGATTGGTCAATGGAATGGACCATTGACATGTGATACGAGTTTGGTCAATGAAATGGACCATTGACATGTGATTTGAGATTTGTCGATGGATGGACCAACGATATGTGATTTGAGATTAATCATTGGACTTGACCATTGATTTTGTTATGATTTTTATTGATTTACAGAATATTTCTGTGATATATGTTATTATTATATGTGCATAGTGAATGCTCGATCTGCTTAGAAGAGATATGTACTACTCATTGAGATGTGGTTGCTCACCCCCACTTTCCTTCCCAATCCTTTCAGGTTCTTCAGTCGTCGGCAAGTAGAACGAGAGTGCAAACGTCTGGGACTTTTGGAAGTCGAATTTTGGGTATGATCTAGGGAGAGTTGTAAATATGTATGTATTTAGTTGTCGAGTTTAGTTGAATGGTGAGATGTAAATATCTTTGAGGATTGTAGAAACTCTGATGAAGGAACCAACTTTATGTTTAGACAGATGTGTATATGTATACATAGTAGGATATACATATATTTGATAACAGGTTTATGTTGGTTTCTATTTGAGGCAGCGTCCTTTAGGTCCAAGGACGGCCGTGTCATTTCCCAGGACATTGTAGGATTTGGGGTGTGACAAATGTTAGTATCAGAACTTAGGTTACGATCTGTTTGGGGGTAGATTTCGGTGATGTGGTGAGATTGTGTGATAGTTTCCAGTAAATTAATTTTCCACTAGTTAAGGTTATATTTTATTGTGGGTTCAGGAAACCATGGGTTCTAACTCAGAAACGCTAGCCTCATTTCGTAAGAACATTAAAGGCAAGCGAAGTGGTACCTCTGACATTAGAGATATGTCAGAAGATTCTGCAAGTATGGCATCAACGAATAGACAAGAAGAAGATTTTGAAAGAAGTTCAGACTTGCATAAAGTAAGGGATGAGCCCTATCGACCTATTACTGAGAAGGATTTATCTGGGATTTGTCAAGTAGTGCTTGAACTGCAACGTGATTTCAAGAACTCCAAAAGTGGAACAGGTAAATCTGAAGATGATAGAGAATGTACATATGCTCAGTTTAGAAAGACAATCCACCCACCTATGATGGGAAGCCTGATCCTTTTGTAGCTGAAGGATAGGTTAGAAGGATGGAAGGTATCTTCAAAGCTGATAGAGTTCATGAAAATCGAAAGGTTGATTTTGCTAATCAATGTCTGATAGGTGAAGCTTAGTATTGGTGGGAGGGGACACGACCAACTTTTGGGGGATGAGAATGCTACAATATCCTGGAAAAACTTTACTGAGAAATTCTTTGCTCAATTCTTTCCGGAGTCCTTCCAAATGAAGATGAGGAGTGACTTTATGCAAATATCTCAGGGCGATTCTATTGTTATGAGGTACGCAAGTCATTTTAATCAGTTGAGTAGATTTGCCAAAACTCTTATAGCTGATGAAAAAGTACGAGCTGAACATTTTCAAATGGGACTTCGACCTGATATTCGATCTAAGCTTACACCACTTACATTGACGACATACAATGATGTCTTAGAGCGAGCAATCAAGGTAGAACAAGACCATTTTGAACGTGACACAACTGGTGTTCACCAACAAAAGAGGTCCAAGTTTAGTGTCACTCAAGAGAGCCGTACAAGTGGCAGTAATATGCGAAGTGGTAGTAGTCAATCGAGGAAGTTTAGAACTCAGAAACCTTGTAATACCTGTGGAAAATATCACAGGGGTGAGTGTTATAGAAAAATCGGAGCATGCTTTTTATGTGGGAAAGTGGGACACATGCAGCGAGATTGTCATGCACAAAGGGATGCTACAGTTGATAGTAGATCATGTTATCTGTGTGGAAAATCGGGACACATAGCAAGCAATTGCTCCATGCGGAGGGATGCCCTTTCATTTAATAAACTACCGAAAAATCAGCAAAAATAGAGGACAACAGGAAAGGTTTTTGCTATGAAGGAGGAAGATGCAGCGGCATCTAATGCAGTTGTTATAGGTAATATTTTTGTTGCCTCGCAATATGCATATGCGTTATTTGATCCAGGCGCTACATATTCCTTTATTTCTATTGAATTTACAAGAAAGCTTGATGTGTTGCCTGAGTCTCTCGAATGTGAATTATGTGTTAATACTCCTACTGGTAGTTTTCTGATTGCCGATCGTGTGTTCAAGAGTTGTGAACTCTAGATAAACAGTGCTGCATTGGCTATAGATTTAGTGGAATTGAATATGCGGGATTTTGATGTTATACTACGAATGAATTGGTTATCTACATATCATGCTACGGTAGATTATTTTTCGAAGAAAGTGTTCTTTCGAATTCCGAATCAGCCTGAATTCTA
This sequence comes from Rhodomyrtus psidioides, assembly GCA_021437785.1. Lineage (NCBI taxonomy): Eukaryota > Viridiplantae > Streptophyta > Magnoliopsida > Myrtales > Myrtaceae > Rhodomyrtus > Rhodomyrtus psidioides. Next base: position 576,416 of record JAILYB010000192.1, on the reverse strand, counting down.
TTTTTCGGGAAGTTGTAATGGTACTTTTCCTGCATTAATTTCATCCATGCAAGCAAGGAAACTTTCAAGAAAGGGTTTTTGTGGTTATTTGGCTTGTGTAAAAGATACAAGAGTGGATACTATAAAATTGGAAGACGTTCATGTGGTCAGAGAGTTTCCAGATGTATTTCCTGAGGATTTATCAGGCCTACCTCCTGATAGAGAAATTGAATTATGTATAGAATTGATGCCTAGTACAACACCTATTTCTAAGGTACCATACCGAATGGCACTTGCCGAATTGAAAGAGTTGAAAACCCAACTTCAAGAGCTTTTGGATAAGGGTTTCATCAGACCTAGTGTTTCACTTTGGGGAGCTCTAGTCTTATTTGTGAAAAAGAAAGATTGTAGCATGAGGCTATGCATAGACTATCGAGAACTTAACAAGGTGATGATAAAAAATAAATATCATTTACCTCTGATTGATGATTTGTTTGACCAGCTTCAAGGATCAAAGGTATTCTCTAAGATCGACTTTCGTTCTGGGTATCATCAGTTGAAGATAAAAACGAGTGATATGCCTAAAACTGCTTTTAGAATAAGATATGGCCATTACGAATTTCTTGTCATGCCTTTTGGATTAACAAATGTGCTTGCTGCTTTCATGGATATGATGAATAGGATATTCAAAGAGAATCTAGACAGATTTATAGTGGTGTTTATCGATGATATTTTAGTCTATTCGAGGAATTTGGAAGAACATGAGTAACACTTGAGATTCGTCCTGCAAACTTTGCGTGAAAAGAAGTTGTATGCTAAGTTTAGTAAATGCGATTTCTGGCTTGACCACATAGAGTTTTTAAGTCATGTAATTTCGAAAGATGGCATATCGGTTGACCCAAAGAAAGTTGAAGCCGTTGTTCAATGGAACCATCCTACTAATGTTGCAGAAGTGAGAAGTTTTCTTGGGCTGGCTGGCTATTACAGACGATTTGTGGAGGGATTCTCCAAAATTGCCGGTCCACTTACTCGGCTAACTCAGAAGGGAGTTAAATTTGTGTGGTCTGATCAGTGTGAACATAGTTTTCAAGAGTTAAAGAGACGATTAGTCAGCTCCTATATTGACGTTGCCTTCAGGAATTAGTGGCTTCACATTTTATTGTGATGCTTTTAAAGAAGGTTTAGGTTATGTTCTTATGCAAAGTGATAAAGTTATTGCCTATGCCTCTAGACAATTAAAACCACATGAGAAGAATTACCCCACTCATGATCTAGAGTTGGCAGCAATTGTTTTTGCTTTGAAAATATGGCAGCATTACTTGTATGGAGAGAAATGTGAAGTATTTACGAATCACAAAAGCCTGAAGTATATTTTCACTCATAAGGAACAAAACATGAGGCAGAGGAGATAGTTAGAACTTTTGAAGGATTATGATATGTCTATCAATTACCTTCCAAGTAAGGCTAATGTGGTAGCAGATGCCTTAAGTCGTAAATCTTCTGGAAATATTCACTACTCAAAAGTTTATTCTTAAAGATATGAGAAAACTGAACCTGGAAGTATTGGTACATCAGCTTGATTTTCGATTGGCTAATATTCAAGTGCAGCCAACATTGATTGATAGAATCAAGTCTAAACAGAATGAGGGCCTTCAACTGTAGAAAATTAAAGAAGGCGTGGAGGCTAATGGTCAAATAGATTTTAATGTTCACGTAGATGGATCTTTGAGATTTCGTGGATGATTATGTGTTCCTGATGATTCAGAATTGAAAAATGAGCTATTACAAGAAACTCATAGTACTAGATTCCCAATCCATCCGGGAAGCACTAAAATGTATCGGAACTTGAGAGAGAATTTTTGGTGGATTAATATGAAAAAAGATGTCGTGAAATTTGTTGATCAATGTCTGATCTGCCAACAAGTAAAAATTGAACATCAGAAACCTGGTGGACAATTACACCCACTTGAAGTACCCGAATGAAAATGGGAGCATATCACCATGGATTTTGTTATTGGTTTACCGAGGACACCAAGTGGTAAGAATGCTATATGGGTGATTGTTGATCGACTGACTAAATCTGCTAACTTTTTATCATACCGATTTGTTCTTTCACTGGAAAATTTAGCAAAGCAATATGTTAATGAGATAGTGAAGCTTCATGGAGTTCTAGTGAGTATCGTTTCTAACAGAGATCCTATATTTGTATCCAACTTTTGGAAGAGCTTGCAAGGAGCCTTGGGCACCAAACTTAACTTTAGTACAGCTTTTCACCTACATACAGATGGGCAGTCAGAGAGAACTATTCAGACATTAGAGGATATGTTGAGATCCTACGTCATCGACTTTGGTGGTTCTTGGGATGAACACCTACATTTGACAGAGTTTTCTTATAATAACAGTTATCATTCCAGCATTAAGATGGCACCTTTTGAAGCTTTATATGGTCGAAAGTGTAGAACTCCTATTTGTTGGGATGATGTTGGTGAGAAGAGACTAACTGGTCTAGAGTTTATTCAGCAGTCAGAAGAGAAAGTCAAGTTGATTAGGGAGCGCATCAAAACGGCTCAAAATCGCCAAAAAAGTTATGCAAATCTTAAAAGGCATAATGTGGAATTTGATATAAGAGATCACGTATTTCTCAAAGTTTATCCCATGAAAGGTGTTATGAGATTAGGCACGCGTGGCAAGTTGAGTCCAAGATACGTGGGACCATTTCTTATATTAGAAAGGGTTTGCGAAGTTGCTTACAGATTAGCCTTGCCACCAGCGTTATCAGGAGTGCATGATATGTTTCACATATCTCTGTTACGAAAATATGTGCCGAATCCAGAACACGTACTAGATTTTACACCTTTGAGATTAAGGGAGAATCTGACTTATGAGGAAAGGCCTATTCGTATCATAGATAGGAAGGATCAAGTATTGCGACATCGGACTATTCCTTATGTAAAGATACAATGGGAAAACCATACAGAAAGATAAGCTACTTGGGAACTCGAAGAAGAAGCGAGACGCAAGTACCCTAACTTGTTCAGTAGTTGAGGTGAGTTCAAATTTCGAGAACGAAATTTCTTTTAAGGAGGGTAGAATGTAATATTTGGTGACATGCGTGGCTTTGCACTTGAGCCATACGGTGACATGTGGTCCCTTGACCATTTGACCAAGCAACAATTATAATAATAATAATTAAAAAAAAAAAGAAACCACCGCCTCAGGTTTTCGTGCTTGGCCACAAATATAAAAGATAGAGAGAGGTGCTTCATTCGTCCTCCAGAACAGAAACCGCGGAGAAAAGAAGAAGATGAGAAAAGAAAGAAAGAAGTTCGTCAAGGTCAAGAATCAAGCCGAATCAATTTCGTTCTTTAGCGTTTAGTAAGAATTCGATCCTCTCGTTCATATCGCCATAATAGTTTTCGAAGTTACGCTACGTTTAGGCTTCGCGTTACGGATAGTTTAGATTATGCGATTCGGATTAGTGTTTTGTTAATTCGTAGAAATAATTTGACTAGCGAATAAGCTTATCTTAGTGGATTCGTAGTTACGATAGCGTTTTTATTTGACAGTGATACCGATTTTCGCTAAATTGATAGGACTTGAGTTCGAGAGCCTGAATTAGTTATCGAGATTTGAGTTAGGCTATATCAGGTGAGTGGTGCTTATCTCTTCTATGAATTTATAAAGTCATATTTTGAAAGCAGTACGGATTTGATATACTATGAATGCTAAAGGCATATTTGTTGCATCAAAATCTGGATCGGGCAATTACTGCGTTTCGATACTTGCAAATTATTTGGGCAATGTGTTGCGAAATGAATTGTGAAATATGTGCTCGATTTGTGAACTTGGTTTATCAGAAATGATTGTGAAATATATTCTAGTTTGTAAAATGGTTTCTGGATTAGATTTGTGAATTATTCGCAGATGTTGGTTTTGATGCTCAATATCACTGTGAACGCAGTGAAGGGTTTTTGGGTTTACGCATAATGATTATGATATCCTTTGGGGCCGAACCACCGGCTGATATAGGTGGGGACCTTACCAATGGGGGAATCTTGGTCGTTTTGTCACGAGGCGTTATACGTGACCATGGTTAGTTATTTGAGCATGAGATTGCTCAATGGAATGGACCATTGACATGTAATACAAGTTTGGTCAATGGAATGGACCATTAACGTGTGATTTGAGATTTGTCGATGGATGGACTAACTATGTGTGATTTGAGATTAATCAATGGACTTGACCATTGATTTTGTTATGATTTTTATTGGTTTGCAGAATATTTCCGTGATATATGTTATTATTATATGTGCATAGTGAATGCTCAATCTGCTTAGAAGAGATATGTACTACTCATTGAGCTGTGGTTGCTCACCCCACTTTCATTCCCAATCCTTTCAAGTTCTTCAGTCGTCGGCAAGTAGAACGAGAGCGCAAACGTCAGGGACTTTTGGAAGTCGGATTTTGGGTATGATCTAGGGAGAGTTGTAAATATGTATGTTTTTAGTTGTCGAGTTTAGTTGAACGGTGAGATGTAAATATCTTTGAGGATTGTAGAAACTCTGATGAAGGAACCAACTTTGTGTTTAGACAGATGTGTATATGTATACATTGTAGGATATACATATATTTGATAACATGTTTATGTTGATTTCTATTTGAGGCAGCGTCCTTTAGGTACAAGGACGGCCGTGTCATTTCCCAGGTCATTGTAGGATTTGGGGTGTCACAGTTTCAACATATATATTTTCGATTTTAAAAAAAGCTTAAAAGAACTTACCTAAGATTAGGAGTAAAGCGGTTCAAAATCTGTTTGTTTGCAGGTTTTTCCCCAAAACCGGCCTTATAGTTTCAATGTTCCAAGTTCTTGAGTAGAACCGGCTGGTTAACGGTAAAGAACCAAGAACAATTACGTTTGGTGGTCAAGATAAAAAGCAGGATAAGATAAAAGTTATCATATCCTGTGTTTAGTTACCACTCATGACTGGATAAAGTGGGATAGAGCCCAAATAAAATTATCCCATGAGGGAGGTGGGATAAAGGTGGATAGGATTTCTTATATTCATAATATAAAAGCTATTTTTTCTCGAATAACAAACTTCTTAAAAGATAAAATTAAAATATGAATTAGAATTGTAATATTAAAAATATTTTTTTTAAAATTTTAAAATAATTTTTATTTATTCCTATATATATTTATAAATTTTAGTTTCTTGCTACTTCACAACATATATTCTGTGCACATACTTACACATGCTTCATATCCATATCATTATAAATTGAGGGATTTTTTGTTGAGTGAGTTCAAAGAAGGATTTTTGGTAGTATAATTTGTTATTTAATAAAATTTTTATTAAGAAATTATGGAACAAATAAAAATAACAAAAAAAGGGACATAAAAGAATAAGTAAATAAAAATGAAGTAGAAGAACCTAAATTTTAAATGAACAAATTCGAACTTGAAATGATCTTTCGAATGGGCAATGAAATTTCTAAAAGAAGAAACTAGAAATCTCCTTCTCCTATCATCCTTTATATCTTTGGTTCATATTGAAGTTTCACCACTTCTTTATAGTTTTTTAGTTCACATCAAAATTCTACAAAAACAGTGAGAGAGTTGAAACCTTTTCTCCTTCGTAGGTTTCTAGATCACGTCAAAAGTATATGAAAATGGAAAGAGAGCCAAAACTCATTATTCTTTGTAGCTTTGTGGTTCATGTTGAAATTTAATGAAACTAGTGAGATAGACAAAACTTTTTGCAGTTGCAAATGCGAATGATCATATTTTCTCTCTTACTAGAGTTGGTAGTGAATTATGAGAGATTCTTATAGTATTCGTTTGTGCATTTTCATATCATTTACATCTATGTATGTAAATAACAAATAATAAACATAATATGATATGAATATATCCGGCTTTACAGTTGATATGATATGACAAAATCCCTAGATTTCATATCCAATCCTATTCTGGCTAGAAATCCTGACAACCAAACGCAGGGGTGATCTATACACAAGTTACTAAATATAAGTCCAGAATATAACATTCATTGAAGGAAATGATTTCTCTAGAAAATGGATCGTGGGAAGTGTGAGGAAGTAAATAATAGATTTTTGGAATTAGTTCGCTTCGATTATTATTTCCATTTAATGATCTACACACGCAGTTAATGGGTAAGACTGGTTCGGGTCCGTCCACAAGGAGCCAATTCGGTTCTTAGTTCCAAAAACTGAAAACCTACCTTGACCGATTCAGTTACTCACCCCTGCTTACTTGTGCGTGTAAGACGCCCTCTGCCAATTTCAAAATGTCGACGCGGGTCGGCTCAACACATTGAGTCCACTTCAATGAAGAATCATGATTGGAGGTCTTATGCATGGTGCAATGAAGGCAAGCCGAATTGTCTCTAACATAAGGACGAGGGTAGAATTCAATGTACAAAATTTTGCAGAGGAGATGGGTGTACTGACGCTACTCCAACCACTAATAGCAAAACCAGTCTTAAAATAAGTTTGTTTACGTAGGAGATGTTGAGTGCCAAAATACTTGGCTAAATACATCAAGAGGTTGATCTGATTGACCCCTATAGGGGAACTTAAACTGGGTTTACTTATCATCCAACCGGAGGTTAAATTGGTGGCGAGGTGTTCCGTTGCAGGGACGATTGCAACTGATCGTGTATCGAGTGAAAAAGGGACGATTGCGACTGACCATGCATCGAGTGAAAAAGAAAACAAGCAAAACAAATCGATCGGTACCTCGACCAAACATCGAAATAAGACTGGAAAAAGAAAGCCAGGTCAAGCTTCGGCATGCCAGAAGAGATGAGTCCTTTGTGTCTTCAGCCTCAGAGACAACACATATGCACATCACCATCATGGGGTCTAAGCCAGTAAGACTAATTAAGCTTCTTCTTTGCAGTGGAACATCAAACACCTTGAAAGCTGGAGAATTCAAGAAATGAACACTTTCCTTGATTAATCTAGAAAAAGAGTGCCAACGGTCTTATCCCTTCACAAACTGTTTATCCTTTTCACATTTGGAAGGACAAACGTGGCACACTATGATCTAGGACACACACACGAGAGAACCTAATACACAAACGCAACCCGAACCGAGCAGGTTAGCTAATAATTTTAGAACCCACAAATTAATAAATACAAGAGTCCAGCGGCATGTCAGCATCATTCACGACCACGGTAAGCCCTTCACTGCAACGAGCCAAGAGAACGTCATACTGTGGCGTCGGGCACTATTAGGGTGATCTATGTACAAGTTGGGCGTGATGATTTGGCAATCCGAGACGGCCGGGGAAGCGGACTCGATCAAATCTTCGATTGCCTCGAATTCGTGTTTCCCGTTTTCTTCTTCGAGCATGTTCAGGAAATTCCCCAGTGCGCTGCGCATCCACTCGTAGCGGCAGAGTTCAAATGCTTCTTTTACACACAGCTGTGGATTACCATTAATAACTGAGTCAAAGGCTCCAACAAAGAAGCAATGTGAATATGGGGGGCTTAATCTTAGTGATTGCATATTATCGGTCAAATGATCACAAGCTTTAAGGGGGTTGCAGTCAATAAGAAACAAATATTTGGCTTGATCAACAAGCTTTGAGACGATTGCAGAAGGCAATTTCCACCAGAACCTTTAGCCAACTATGTCCCAAACTTGAACCCAGAGATCCTAAGTATCTACTCTGATTTGGACATGAAAATATAAGTTTCCAAGAAACACTCACCCATCTCCTATCATGATTTTCGCGCTCTGGCCACGTCTCTAGCTCCTCAGTAACCTCCAACGCAAACATATAACCTTTGCAGCCTCCTTCTAGACTGCACATGTCCTGTCTGCTCTTACTTCGGAACTCCCAAACCCCCAATGGTGTGTCCTGAACAATGAGAAATATTAGCGATATGTCAGATAGTACAAGGCGGAAACACACCCCAGTAACTGCTGAGTACTCATCATTTGCTATTACAATTACGGTTAAAGCAACCATACATCCGATAAGGTAGAATTGCCCGCAAATGAAGATTTCATGCCAGATAGATTTTGTGGCATTTAGATGAAAAAGCTAGTTTAGGTAATTCTTTCCAGCTTTTGGCTTCTTTTACGATAAGCATGTCTCAGGCGACTGCCAGACTTTTCAGACTTTTCCATACAAAGAAGAAGGTCCAAAAAACGAAAAATAACTTACATTGAGCTTTCCTTTTACTCCCGCTTCCTCTAAAGCTTCACGACATGCGGCTTCTTCAAGTGTTTCATCATCCTCCCATCCACCCTGAAAATAAAAAGCAAATATCTCTCTCAACAAAAAAACAAAACACAAGAAAACAATGAGTACTGATGTCTTGAGACAAATTATACCTTTGGAAAGACTAGATCATCACGATTTGGTGATGAGATCATAAGGACTTCGATTCTGCTTTCCAAGTTATCTGTCTGACAGTCATTTCCTTTTGTGAGGCGGTAGGGAATGCATCTGTTACACAGATATATCTATAAGCAACACTCCCCAGTTGAAGCTGAGTTTTAAAGGATTAAGTTGCACGGACTACGCATCATGTTAATAAAAGTGCATACGCGAACTTTCCAATCACTAGATCTCTTGCAGCCAGTGATGAATGATGATCTACTAATCGAAGAATTATCAAATTCAAACAGATCAAGTAGCTTGCTCCAGACGATCAGGACTTATATTATCTCACAGAATTAAAAGTCAAGCACCATGACATCTTAGCTTACAAGAAAGGATGGATCCATGTCTTCAAAACTTTAGATAATTGAGTTTGCGAAAGCCTAATATTAGTACACGCCAGAAATGTGATAACTTTTGTCCGCAGCGAATTGCTTCACCATCTCGTCTTCATATTCAGTGAGACTAAATTTCCATTTCTGGTTTACTTTACTTTCCTGACTACTTTGGAAATACCCTGTGTTTTAAGCCTCTACAACTCATGAATGCATGTAATCCAATGCAAACTTGCACAAATTGCTTCAAAGTTCTACGCTTGATCTATTTTTTTCTTGTCCTACCCAAACAGAAACCACACTAGTGAAACTATTAGCTGAATAGCGCCTCCCCCAGATGTGAACGCACTGCCCGTCCTTATCCCTATAATGTAAAGTTATTGCACAGGACATTGTCATAAAAGGTCGGTGTCCACGCATGTGAAATGCCTAGGTATCGGTTATTTCTGATGGCCCCAAGGTGAGGATGAGTAGGCCTTCTGAAAGCGATAACCAAAGGTACACAAACTGAGGAAACAATTATTGATGCAAGCAAATTTCCCATAAAAAATGAACCGAAATTCTAAAGTCAAGTTCATGTCGCTGTCTGCCCCCAATATGCCATGGCCAACAATAAAGAAAGGCGGTGAAGTTCTGCATTTTTCCTCCCATTTGCCCTTTTATTAAACATGGCTGTGCCCCAGCACGAACGATTTAATCCTTGTATTCCGCATGCAAGACAAAAACAATCAGGCATGGTTTATGCAGAAAATGCTCGAACTTCAGAACCCACAGATACGATACACGCACAAAGAGCTTGCGAGCGTGCGTCAAGTCAATGATAATACACCCTTTCTTGATGCAAATTACGAACAGTAGATAAGAAACAGGTGCGTCGTCCTTCCTTTTTGTCTCTATCTATTCGGCCAGTTGGTTGTAGGAATCCAAGTTTTATACATCGTATGACTGACCCAATTCATACACATACGAAGTTCTGTAGAGATATATATATATATATGCTTTTCAAGTGGACACGCTCAGAGTTTTCTCCGAAGCTTCAGGGAAATTTCAAATTTGAAACTTTCCATCGCACAAAGCAAAAAGATACTCGACAAAAATGGTGGGCGGGGCATCACGATTTCATCAAATTCTGCAAATTTCACTCAGTGCCACTAAAAAACGATCGTACTTGAGAAAAACAGGCGAACTGTTCGTGTCGATAGAACAAAGAAGAGGTTGCACTAGCAAATAGGAAACATTGGCATACCCAGAAACAAGCCGCAAGTTGTTCTCGTAGCGCTGTCGATGTCGGCCTATTCGAGCCAGCATTGTTGACATGTTCGCCCGGCACAAAACCTTCAAGAAAACAAGAGTGAATTCACCATAGCTCGCCAAATAAGCAGCCGCAAAAATCTGGAAACATGAGGCCAAAACAACCGGTACCGATCGAACCCCACAAAAACCCATCAACCCAAACAACAGAAAACAAAAAATAATCCATGGAAGCAGCACGAAGAACGCACCAAGTTTTAGTTTTTTTCTTTCTGGGATTCGCCTCTGTTTAGAGCCCAATGCGGAAGAACGAGGAGGAGGAGGAGCCACAAGAACCGCGAGCCCTCAAAGCCGTGATCCCCGAAGCATACGCCCACAGAAAAAGAATGGAAGAAAGATAGAGATGTTCTTGAATCCTTCAAATCCCAAAGCGTCCCGTTGTTTACTCAGTCCTCGCGATCTAGAATTTTTGTTTTTTCTCGACGAAGGTTTCCGCAACGAGCGAAAGATTTGAACGGACAAAGCTCCCGTGCTTTGTCCTCCTCGCTCGGACCAGTTCAAATCCCGGCGGAACCACAAACGGACAAAAGAGAGAGAAAGAGAGAAGAAGGGCAATGAACCCCAATACGACAAGAAACAACAACAGGAACAAAAACAGAGAGGGAGGAGAAGGAAGATGGGAGCTTTTTCTTTCGACTTTTTAGGGGTGAAAACGATGAGACGAAACGAAACGGATGTGAGAGAGAGAGAGAGAGAGAGGAAATCAAGAAGTGGCGACGGAGAGGACGAGAGATTTCCGCAGAGCGACGGTTGCGATTTATAACGATTGGGCGCTGCGCAGGAGGCTCTGCATCCGGACGTACGAAGCGGTCGTTATTTGATTTCTTTGTTTTGTTTTGTTTTGTTTTCTTCTATCCTTATTCTAACCAATTAAAGTTTCTAAATCTTTAACCGGCGCAAATGAATTTCACTATCTCCTCTTTCTAAAATCAAATGATTTTTTTTTGAATTTTTCTCTTCTTTTATTTATTTACTATAGCTATTTTTATTATAATAATGACGATGATTATGACAATGATAATATTAATATTATCTGTCCTTTTTTGTGGAAGTGTTCTCGCGAGGAGCAACAGTGGTCACCGGCGCCGAAATCAATCACTTGGGGCAATCGCTATCCCAAAACCAAATTGTCCACAGACGGATGGGAAGAGTTCAAAATTCAAATTGGTTCGCCTAGAAAACAAAATTTACCTGGGAAACAAGATGGGGGCGACATGCCACATTTAAGTGAATACGAAAACGGCCGTGTTCATTATTTCGACAAATTGATTTCGTAAGACGACAGCGGCAACGGAATTGCCGTCATGATTTTCGAACGATTCCATAACGTCTCCCGTGTATGGCGTTGTGATTGTTCATCGATTGGAACTCTCGCCATTGGCGGGTTGGCCCGTTTTTTTTTTTTTTTTTTTGGCCGGGTTGAAAAGTTGATTTTTGACATATTGGTATCGAAATTCAAGGAGAATGGAGCTCGAGATATGTCTTAGAAGTCGATTTCCGAATCTCGACCAATTTGATTCTTTATTTCGATATTTTCTATGCCTTAATGAGGTTTTTAATATATGACCATAGATTTCCTAACTTCAAGTTTTGACAATTCGAAAATTTCTCATGTTTTTATCTATGAAAATATCTTCAGGTCAGAATAGCCCGGCCTCGTCCAAAGATAATGTTAGTAGCGTGGCCTAGTTAAATCTATGCCTACAAAATTGTGCTTCAAGCCAAAATAAATTTCCCTAGGTAGTGATAACCCCGTCATTAGTCTCATCGATGAGTGTCTTTAGGGCACTTGTTAAATGACATAGGGGTGCATGACAACACTCCAAAAACTATTTCTAGAAGAAAAACTTATTTCTGGAATAGGTTTGGAACAGAAAAATCTCGTCATTAGTAGGGGTGTGCAACCGGACCGGGTTGACCCGGAACCCGGTTTGGCCCACCCAAAAAATAGGGTCGGGAACCGGTTCTCTCTCAAATCGGTCCGGGTACCAGTTCCATATTTTGGGAACCAGTTGAAACCATCCGGGTTTAGGGTCTAAGTAAAGGCCCACCCGGACCGGTTTATAAAACCGGTTTTGTAGTTACTATTTAAAAAAAAAAACCCAATCCTTAACTCTGTGCCCTAATCCAGTGTCAGCACCTGCATCCTGCACCTATCTCTGAGATCTTTCATTGCTTTCTCTTGGCATTATCCTTCCAGGTCCACCATAAAGACTAACCCTTCACAAAATAATAATCACTGAATGTAGTTACATCACTAATTAATCGGTAATTTCAAAGATGCAATCCACTTAAAATATAAGCATATCACTGCTGATTTTTTGCAAAATTGAAAAAATCAGGCAAAAAAAAAAACGCCATTCTACCATCGTCAGTTGAGTTAGAGTAACAATAATGGTCGAAAGAGTAAGTAAGTCATCACAACAATCTATGCAAGAACGAAGCTACTAAAGCAATCAATAAAATTTTGTGCGACACGGCGCTAAAAACTAAATGCGTAAGCACAAATACCCAGCCAAGCAAGCTCACATTCGAAGCACACCGAATTTTCTTTCTACATTGTTTTACCAAAGAAGGAAGTGATGGCAGTGACAAAACTAATCGGGAGTTTTATCTTTCTTGTTTTGATGAAAAAAAGGAAAACAGGGTGAACCCTAAAACCGGACCGAAAAACAGGGTCGGTTCCAAAACAAGTTCCAAGACAAATAAGGTCGGGTCTCGATTTCAAAAAGTGGGAACCGGTTATAATAGGGTCTAGGTCTGGAACCGGCTCACCGGGCCCATGCTCACCCCTATTCATTAGTCTCATCGATGAGTGTCTTTAGGGCACTTGTTAAGTGGCCTAATACCCAAAAAAAACCTTCAATTTTAGCATTTGTGACAATTATATCCATTTTTTGTCTCATAAAAAACCTCTAACTTTTACTTTTGTCTCAATTCTGACCAAAACTTTTACTTTTGTCCTAATTTTACCGGCCTAGTATAAAAAAAAATCATCAACTTTTACTTTTGTCCAAATACTACCCCAAACTTTTACTTTTGTCTCAATTTTACCGGCTTAGTACCAAAAAACCCTCAACTTTTGATTTTATCCCAATCCTACCACCGTTAGCCTTTTGTTCATAATCACCGTTAGTTAATCCTACATGATTCGAATTTTCTTGCCGAATTTACCAATGAATTTTCGAAATTTAGAAACCGTAGGTTTCAGAGACGACGAGATTTAAAAAAATCATCAGAATATCTCCATATCTAGCCGTTCTTTGGGCTGTTAAGTGTCGAAAAGAATATGAAATGCGCCGTCTTTAGTGACTATATATCTTTCAGCAATATATAGGGGTAGAAAAAATTAAAGAGAATTTCAAAAAAAATTCATGTCAGTTTTGCCGAAGTGTAATTCATTAATGACGTGATAATGTCACGTAAGATTAACTAGCGATGATTATAGACGGAAGGCTAACGATAGTAAAATTGGGACAAAAGTAAAAGTTGAGGATTTTTTTGGTACTAGGCTCATAAAATTGGACAAAAGTAAAAATTTTAGGTAAAATTGAGACAAAAGTAAAAGTTGAGTGTTGGTAAAATTGAGACAAAAATAAAAGTTGTGGGTTTTTTGGTACTAGGCCGATAAAAATTGGGACAAAAATAAAAGTTTTGGGTAGAATTGAGATAAAAGTAAATTTGAGGGTTTTTTTGGTACTAGGCTGGTAAAATTAGGACAAAAGTAAAAGTTTTGGGTAGAATTGGGACAAAAATAAAAATTGAGGGTTTTTTATGAGACAAAAAAATTGGATATAATTGACACAAATGCTAAAATTGGAGTTTTTTTGGGTGTTAGGCCCTTGTTAAATATACTTAATGTAAAATTATTGATTATCAAAAGCACTGAATATATGAAATACGAGGGCAATTATCAATGCATCGAAAACTACAAAATTTTCATAATCGATTATTTAACAAGTGTCTCTAGTACACTCTTTAATCAAATCTAATAGCTTATCGGTCGAAATTTTAGCTAAGGTTAATAATGTCAGCACAACACCAGGCGACAGACGTTATTGGAAAAATACGTTATTCTTGGCAGAAGACACTAATAATCCTAACATTAATCGTTAGAAAACCCGATACAAAAACTTAAATTATGAGGTGGAGGGAAACCATATTAATATAGAGAGCATATAGAACCCGTCAGCAAGCGATGTTAGTCAATATTTCAATATTGACGAACATGCTAAAGTGACACGTTTGCCAAAAAATGACCACCTAATCGCTAAATAAATTGCACTCCACCATTATCATCCATAGCCCACAAAAAATAACGATTGCTTTGAATTTTGCTTGCCCTATCATTGACATGTTCCTTTACTCAAAATAATGCAACGAGTGTATTATTCAATCACACTTGCACAAGCTTAAACCATGTGGACCAAAGTCTTTTGGGTGACCACATGGAATCAAAATGTTACGTTTTGTTGCAGCTACATACACCAACAGAGGCTCGATCTACATAGCTAATTGCCCTGTAAATTACATGCATCTCTAATAAGGGCGTTCTCATACTCTTAGCTCAGGATCCGTTAGTCGTAGGCTCGATTTCTGCCCTGCAAAACTCATATTTAAGTATGGATTGTGACGGTAGTTTGTTGTGCTAGTTCCCTTCAGGCTACAAGTAGTAAAAAAAAAAAAAGCTCATTGCACTTTGCATAACATTATGGACAAATTGATCTAAAATCAGAAAATGCTAAATTTAAGAGGATCTCAATCTTTATTATATAAACATCGGTGTCTTCCCGGGATTTATGCCATTTCCTTCTTAATAATGTTCTTTTTTTTTTTCTTAGTACTTCCAACGGAAGTTAGTAAATAACAAAACCTTGTCTGAACAAACCAATCTCTTTCTCCAATTATGTGCTTAGTTTGTAGAGGAGCAAGTCTTGAGGAACTGGGGATTCGCCACGTGTATATGAAAACCAAGTCTGAATGCGTACTCCCTCATGGTCAAAATGAACATGAAAATATGTATGTTCTAAGGCTTGTCGACCTATGTAAAACCAATGGGCTAAAGATGAGCAAGACAGGCCGATTGAACCGAGAACCGCCACGACCGAACCCAATCGGTCGGTTCAGTCCAATTCCAGAGGGCGCCAATCTGATTCCCGATTTCATAAGGTTGGAAACAGTGATTTTTAGTTCGGTTCCCGATTCCAGGGGGACTGGACTGTTCGAACCAGACTGATATTCTTACTTTTATTTATTTTTAACCGTTAATCTAATAATTCACCTTTATTTTTTTTCTTAAATTAAAATCTAATTTAAATTAAAATATAAGAACTAAAGTCGGTTTTGCTCACTCTTACTAATAATCCACAGAGTTTCCCGATTTCTGAGTGGGACTGGAGCAGCTCGGGAAGTGATCACCCCTACGATATGCGAAATGAATACGACAGATGTATAAATAGACTGAATGGCACACAAGATAAATCAAGAGCTTTAGAGCCGAGTTCCGAAAGGACCGACCCTCGATGTATTTAAATTAGCTCGCACATGTATCACGAAATTATGGTCAACCTGACGCAACATCATAAGAGAGGCACGCATATGTGCTTTGGTTATTAGTCTACTTCATCATATCCGATCTCCCAAAGAATGAACAGAATATCAACAGTGGGCCAAAAGGAAGAGAACACACAATGTGAACATAAAAAAAGGGCCAACTATCATCCCACCATCATGCCGGCCTTTTCCCATTCGGAGCTGCTAGCCTGACAGTCTGATAGTATTGTTATTATTTCCGACCCCACGATTATTCAATTAATGAGTGCTCTATGCAAAACACGCGATTATGGTGTGTAGATATACGGTCAGAAATAACTGATAGTACTGTCAGACTGTCAGTGAAGCTATTTTCCTTCCCATTTTGCTCCACGAAACAAGAACAAGGATTGATTATCTGGACGTCCGTGAAATGCTGAATAAGTTTCATGAATCGATTAAATCTAAAATTTTCTGACAAAAAAAATATAAAGTTTTAATCGTTACAGGTGTCCTTGACCTAGAACTGTATTCATATAGCCGATGAGATTCGCCCTTCTAAACTCTCTTTCATATATGAAAGAAAAGCGCGAAATCATTTCATGAATTAACACTGCCCGCATTTGGACCATTTTATCTTATTTGAATTTCATCAGATCTGACGGTCCAAAGAGTTTATATATCTATACTAATTTCACTATATAATCGCTTGGAAAAAAAGAAGAAGAAAACGACGTGGTCATCATACATGGACTTCTAGGGTTATATAATATGCTCACATTCGGAAAGAACAAAGATTTACTACACCACTTGCCCAAGAAGAAGTAAAATTGCCGTTTCCTAGGGTCTCTCTCTCTCTCTCTCTCTCTCTCTCAGAGAACCGTCCCGCACGTTATCTTGCAATTCACGACATAAATGGAGGCGGTCTCATGGGTGACATTATACCCCACCAATTCATCAAAACTCGCTATTTTTTAATACTCTCGTGTCTCAGGTAAACCAAAAGTTGATGAGAAAGAAACACGTGTGAAACAAATCTAATGTGATGTCCCATCGTTCAACGTGTGAAAACCCTAACGAGCTCAAATGAACAAGTTAAAACACATGCAAGATATTCAATGACATGCTAAAGGCGACTCCACGTTAGCTGCAAACAAATATATCAGCCGTAGAGTCCAAAGCGATGCGCGGGTGTGATTCATACTCTTTATCAATAGAAAAGTAACGGGATTTCGCTTTCCGATGAGCAGGCGAAGATTCGAGGGAGTTGCCCTGGCAAGGATCCTAAAGGCATCTGTTCCGAGCCGCCAGAAAGCTTTTACAGTTTGAACTCATACTTTATTAATAGTTTAAACTTGAGCCCATGAATAAATGCCCCTTATATAAATACGTAACCTTTTCTGCATTTAATCGAGTGGTATAACAAAGAGGTGTAAAGTGCAAATTATAGTGGAATAATCTGCTGGATGTAGCCCTAATTTAAAGGTAAATCGGAATAAAATCTCGTGTCTCGATTTATTTTTCCTCGCTTTTATACTTAACTTCGATGTGGCGTGTGCGCCGAATCCTAACATGAAGTTGCATGATTGAGAAATTATTTTGATCTTACAAGCTTATGAAACCAAGGTGAGGAAAAATGGGAAGGAAAGGAAAAAAAAAAAAAATTAGAGCAACCCCTCCATCATTACATGTGCAATAATGCACCATAATTGAAACAAATTATTTCGACTTCTTAATTAAGTTGACATGAAATTTCGAGAGATGCTTTCACCCCAAATAAATATAAACAACAACAGGGAAAAAAGAAAAAAAAAAAAAAGAACAAGACATCAAGAGATTCCGGAGGCGCCCTCTCTCCTTCAAAAGTTGACCAACACGAAGATTTAATCAAGAGCAAATTAGATGACGATCTTAAGAATCATTTCAATGGAAAATGCAAGAGAATGCTTTTTGTTTTCTCTTTCGTTGAAAAATCTCCCGCCTTGATTGATCTCTGTTGCTGTTACGTTGCGTGTATTTTTAACTAGCAAGTCCCGTTGGGATGGCTTAGAATATTCGGTCCATAAGAGCATGCTCGAATATTTTGTTTTAAGAGTACAAGAATGACCCGTCGCATGAGGCATGTGCATGCATCTTGTTAACCCTAGAACTTAGAATTTTAATTAGGGTTTGTTGACTGTTTTGTGGGTGAGTGTGTCAACATGCACTTGAAAAGGTTCTGCGGAATTCGTAGGTTATTGTCGGGATGGGATCCTCTAAATTTTCACTTAGGGAGCAAATTTACCCGTGGAAGTTGACAACCTGCTACAAGGGCGGCTCGGATCTACTCCCCCTTTCTTAATCTTCCCATTTCTTCTTTTCTGGTCGCCCTCCCCTCTCTTGTCATGACTTTTGTCGATTTCTATGGGCAGAAAACCGATACTCTGATACTCTATCCAATTTTACTTACTTTCACTCACACGTGTATCTCAACAATCTTCCTCTCTCAGTATTGTTTGCTCCTCCCCTTAATCCAGGTTTCCTTCTGCATCAAGGTATCTCAACTTAAATCTCCATAAACGCCGAATTTCATCCATGGTCTTTTTCTTCAAACCAAATCACGAAGTCTACCATCAGGCTCGGTTCGCGTTGCTACACCATAATGCCACCCCTCCCCTCGAAAATCATTTTGGTCTTCGAATTCCTCCCACCAATCTACCATCGGCACTGATACCATTTATTGGGAGTGCATGACAAAATTCCGGTGCATTTTAATTGGGGAGATCACTAAAAGGGAGCACAAGTTCAAGCCCGTCAAAATATCCAATTTGACTCATCTTAACTCAAAAGCTGAAATTGATAAGTTATGGACTAGCTATATATATAGAGTTCCTGAAGATAAGATATATTGATTGATCCACACTAGACCAATTTTTTCAATATGAGACATTTCTAACACAATTCACATGTGTATCTAAACAGTTGCAATGATTGAGATTGAAATCGAGAGAGGGGGGGGGGGGATGGTGGCAAGGTGAGACAATGGTGGCGATGCGATGCAACTCCGAGTTCGGCGCGACCTGGTGGTTAAGGCAGAGAGGGGTTAGACAGAGAGAGGGAAGAGTATGTAGGGTCGCCAGTGGGAGAAATTCCCTTGAAGTCCAACGATATTTGGGTCAATTTAGTTACCCCTAACATTAGGACATCCCAAACCCAACTTAATGGACCCTTTTGAGAGTATTGCAGGCGCTTGCAGGCGCGTCACAACCAGACAACGAGGGTCTAGCGGCACACATTTGAGAAATACAACCCCTCATATGTAAACTGTAAATCAATACTAGAAATAGATGTGTACCGGTACGAGATTATTCCGAGTTCTTCATTCGTAGAGACTAAACAAATGCTTTTCTCACGACCGGGAAGTCCATTTCAGATAGGGTTCATACTTAACTAATCTCTTTGTGAATTCCATAAGAATAAAATTGAAATCTAAGCACGTGATCACGAAAGTTGGAGAATTGTTCATGCCCGTCATTTGCCTAATCCATACATGGACTTATTCATTAACCATTAAACCAATCTCGTAAGACTAATCGATACATATCATCACGCATTTGCGAGGCCGTATAATATGACTGACGATACCATTATCTGATAATATCATTGCACAATACATGATAAAGAAAATCTGACTCCAAACCCTCGGATTCGTCAGGCAATGCTTGACTATTTCCTTTCCTTGTGGAAAAATGGTGAGGAGAAAGCTTCAAACAGATGGAGCGCACGCAACATTAACTTTATCCGCAGAGCGGATTATATAAACTTTAATGCAGGTGATGACAAAGCAGAAGATGAGGCAGAGACAACTTCTCGCAGGAGAACATGGAATCAACAACGAAAGTAAATAAAGGCAGCTCGAAAATGTTTGTGAAGCTTCCCAGCAGTTTCTCATAAGCATACCCTAGACATAACGAAATCTCTCTTTTCCACTTTTTATAGATCTTTATTCCATTATCCAACACCAGCAAATTTTTTCATATTTTTCTATTAATAATTGATTAATAGGGAAACAAAAAGCGGCAAAGAATCTTAAATTATGCTCCCCGTAATATATTTATCATAAACTTTTTCTTGTGATATAGAAAACCCAAAACTTTTACCTAGTTGACATGTTTACCTTCCTTCAAGGTTCCGTCAGATGATTTTTCAATCAAAGCAACGTCATTTCAATTTTGTTGGCGCCATACCGATACTGTTTGATTTCCGATGTCCATATAGATAGATTTTTAACGGTGCTCACTGATGGAATCTTGATGGAGGGATTTTTGATGTCATAGAAAAAAAAATCAATGATAAACATGTCACAGTATACATAATTTGGAGTTTTTGGAGGCTTTTGTCTTTGATTAAAAGTCAGTGGAAAAACTATACCCATCATGTTTTGTTCCTTTCATCTTGAATTATCACTTCACTCGTGTCTTATCCAGAATATACATCTCCTCATATGAACAGCCACGACGTTTTTCATTCCTTTTCCATCAACAATTGTTTAAAAGTCAGTTTAGAAAGAGCATAAGGCAGGTCGAAAATGATTAGTGAAGCTTCTCAGTAATTTCTCATGGACATCCTTATTCCCCTAGACATAACGAACCTCTCTCTTTTCCACTTTTTATATCATTTTTTTTCCATTATCCGACACCCACAATGTTTTTTCATCTTATTCTTTTCATCTTGGATTATCACTTCACTCGTGTCTTGTTCAGACTCTACAACTTTAAGTAATATTTTCCAATTTTTGTCCTTTTCTTTGCTCCAAGAGTCAAAAGAGAAAGATCCTCCTAATTTATAAGAACAATAAATTAACTTCCTCACTTTTGAAAATATTGCAGGCCTGCTTTTCGCGTCGTATGCGGTGGACACACCTATTGGGAAAACAAGTGTGAAGTCAAAGAGTAATTAATGAGACAAATACTATAAACTAAGTGATTATAGAAGGGCAGGATAATTGATGAAGGGAAGAAGATGGTAGAAATTAAATGAGGCACATGCAATATGGCAATGAATGAGACAGTGACATTATACATTAATACCTCCAATTTTCGCATTACCGACATCCATGTCTTCATCACATGCTCTTACCCCTCCAACTTGAGACCAGATTTGTAAACAGCATTTTCACTTCTTGTCTTCCAATAAATTTTTCCTGGCGAAAATTAATATGCCTATCCGTATATTTTATTTCAACATCTATGGTCCTTAGAGAACCCTGTAGGGGAGACGTGAGAGAAATTGTAAGCGATTTCCGGCGAAAATTGACAAAAAAAACTTAATTATAATTCTACTCAAATGTTTTTGACTAAACTGACAAAATTAGAAAGTTTGGTATTGAATTGACATTTGTGCAATAGCTTTAGGAGTTAATTGGGTACTTTTCCCCGAAAAATGCGGATCCTAAAATTTTGAATGTGGGACTTGTGAGATTGAAAACTCTATGTTTATCAAATTTTAGGAGTACTAATGACTCTTCTACACAACCAAAATTTTCCGTGAGCACAAATCCATGATATATACTACCACCCGATTTATCCCATCTTTTAGTGTAATTTCTTCATATATTTAGTCTAATTATTTGACTCCACATTTTTGTTTGAAAGGAAAATATTTAGGTGATTGAGCACATTTTATGAACATGTCATGAAAACTTAAGTAGATCAAGAGATGCTCAAGAGATAAGAAATGAATGCATATGGAACACTCTAATTATCTTTCATCTTATAGGTCAAACTTTAGACACCTGTAAACGATGATTGAACCACATGCGCCTGTTTTATATCATTTTTTTTTCATGAATCTTTTGCATAAGATTTTATACATTATTAAGAATTTTACCAAAAGAACTCACTTGGTACTCCATTTCATTCACTCGGGTTGATTAGGTATCAGATAAATTACTTTGTGCTCCGCGACAGAAGATATCAATCACCATGACCAAATCTTATGACGGATTCATACCGTGCATAATATATGGATTTTTCGTATTAAACTTCCTGAATGCGGCCGTCGCCAATCCGATGCCGCCGGCACAAGTAATTCTTTTCAACTAGGATTACTCATTTCATATATTCATTGCATCTGTATATAATATATGTAGTGAGAAAGACAGACTTGGGCAGCAGAATTTCCAGGAAATGCATATGTCGTTGGGGGCGGGGAGGGGGGCTTAGAAACCTCAGGTAAACTAGTACCATGTTATTGACCAAAACCATCTGAGCGAAGCTCTTCCCATCAGCAGACAGATTCTGACCGGAGCATCTGCAGATTTGGCCTTACCTTGGGAGCGGTTGGGGAGGAAGAAAAAGAATAGGATCGTTAGGGTTTTGAATTCTTGGACTTGGAAAAGTTAATAATTAGGGTTGGTGGTACTGTTGCCTTTTTGCCTCAGCCATGTGGGAAGCATTCATGGGCGTCTGCGAGGGCCTTAAACGCCGGCACCTGCTGGTTGGCGGGTTGGAGTTGAAGCTTCAAAGATTGATGCTCTGCAACACCGACCTATGTTTCCTTGTGGAGTTAGATAAGATTCATGTTCTCGCACGTCTTGCCCTAGAAAAAACAGTTTTCATGCATATTCTCGCACGATACCGATGTTCAAAACCGGGACGAGACCGGCGAACCAACGTAGGCCGGTGCGAAAATGTCCGATGATCAGATGTCTGGTATGGCGAGAACCGTCTCGTGTATGACATCACAAAGTACTATGGTTGCTGTCTAACTTGCCATCATTTGAGTCCAATTTCTGTTTTTTTTCCATTTCTCCCGTAAGCAAATTAAAAGATGATGTCGAGCTCCATGAGAATGTGCGTGACATTTGCGTTCAAACTTTAGTAATGTTTAGCATTTTTAATGAGCTTATGTACTACAATATATGTATTTTCTAACGATAGGAAAGTACTCGATTTAATAAAAGTCCAATCAAGAACGACAAATAATAATATTAAAAAAAAAGGTTGAAAAAGTCAAAAGTAAATGTCATGCTGGATGAGCACCAAAAGCTCGAAATCTTTATATTGTGCATACTTTCCTCTTTGAGTGAGATGGTAATCGCGATTAATAAATGAAAAAAAAAAACTCGATAATTAGTCTTAATTACAATTGCGAGAGCTTGTGAGGGAGCGTAGGGTTCAAAAGAGTTGGGAGCCGAAAGCAAGCCTTGCTACTCGAGGTCGGCTCGCGGGAATCACTCGTGCTCAGCCCGAGTTCTTTACTGAGTTCAAGCCTTTCGATCGAGTTACCAAGCTCCGATCGAGCTCTGCGGCGCGAGCGGGAGTTTGGCACCTGCGCATGAATTGATTTAGCAACTGTTAACATATCGCCACCGGCTGTCCAGCGAGGGATCAAATTGAGCAACTTCAGGGAAAAGAGAACTCCTCCATTTGCGTCCACCTTGACGCGCTACACCGATGCCGTAGTGCGCAACGCTTCTTGTTCATGGCTTGGGTGACCACACACTGCTCAGGGGTATGGATTTGAGATGCGTACGTGAATCAAAACATCTTCAAGCACAGTATTAACGCTACAAAAGTCCACACTCATGAGGCGGAAATTCGAGTACCGCCCAGTCTACGGCATGCCGATGATGTGCGAGAGAGAGAGACAGAGAGGTATCAAACCCTAATCGTCCATCGGGTAGTTGGCGATGGCGTTCACCAATTAACCATGATTGTAATAATTTTCATCCACCATTTCATCTGTAGAGAAGCTCTAACAGACTGTGCAGTGCACCACTAACACATTAAGAAACTGTGCGGACAATTCAAAGTAAATTTCGATAAAATTTATGCATTGTGATCGATTATGTCCATCACGTCATTCGGTACGTTAAGTCTACCCAATATCTCATGTGAACTCTCCGTTACAGTCGATTCTTGCCATGTCGACCGAACCGTTTGTTCTTGAAAGTTTCTCTACTAGTAATACACTCAAAACGAGGAAGTATAAGTTCAAAGTTCATGTGAGCAATTCACAAACATTTATTTTTCTCATTGGAAATTGTATCTTTGTCTCTAAGAGTACACAGTTTTGTCCCCGACACTCCAGAAGAAAGAAAGTCGTGAAAAGTATGTCATTTCAAGGAAGATCAGTAGTTTCGATTTTTGGGAAGTATCATATAATCAAGAGGATCCGTCGGCTAGACCGGGTCATTTTGGAAAAGAAGAAGTTATGATTGTATGGAAAAAGTATTTCTAGTGCATTATGATCTCCAAAGAGTAAAATATGTCATTTTCAAAAGTTAGGTTCCTTCCATGTGTTTCCAAAAGAAAATCACTAATTCTATTTGTTTTCTCTATAAAAAGAAAAGTTAAATTCCACTCTAGTAAAGGCAAAAGAAAAACGAAAAAAAAAATGTGGAATATTGGTGCAAATGATAAGAAAAGAAGAAGATGATAACTCATCTAAACTATTCCCCTCTTTTCACCAACCCAAGAAGAACAGTCTCTTGTATAAATTCATGGAACCACTGATGGAACGATGCTGCTAATTTCAAGGGAAAATTACCGAATCAGTCCTAAATTTTTCTATTTTTGCTTGATCGGTCCTAAAACTTTGGCAAAAAATTTCGATGTTAACCGCCCAGATCAATTTCCGCCGAAAGTCGCCGAGGCACGTGGTTCCCAGTGCCTGGCCGTACAACAACGTTTAACATCGATCGGACGATTCTCAACGCTAATTCCGTATCATCCATCAGGTCCCTCGACAAGCGAGACGATCTTCTCTACCGATCGCTCTTCGATCCGGCACGGCACAAATCTAGTCTCCATTGACGTCTCGGTCCCAACGTGTGTTTTCGATAAAACAATCATCAAACCCTCCTCCCGCCCACGATTTTTTTCCACGCAGGCGACGTTCCTAACGTCACAGCAACCCACCATGCAAAAATTTTCCAAATGCTTCACCGTCCACCATGGTTGCTAGCTAGCTAGCTAGCTGCGATCCTCTTGGTTTGGATTCTTGCAGGCCAAAATCCTCCGCCAATGCGCCCCCGATTTCAACCCACGTGGGACGAATGGGACAAACATCTTCCTTGTCCACATCCCACGGAAAACTCCCTTCCTTCCTTCTCTCTCTCTTCTCTTTCTCTTAACCCTCCGTTAATTTGAGCTCGCACAAGAGAACAAAAGCTCACTTCCTTCCACGTTGGCTTTCTTTAGATAGGGATGCCCATTCCACGAATGCTCGCCCTGCTTTTGATTAATCAAACTTTTGATTGATCAAACTTTTAACTCCGATGCCATTTGAAACATGAAACTGCTAGTCTGACAGTATGACGGGACTATCTGTTATTTCTGACTACGATCTTTCGATCAGTAGATTCTTTTATGCAAAGCATGCGGTTTGGATTTATAGTTGAGGTTGTACCGTTCGTGATAGTACTCTCGCTGTCGGGGAAGCATTTCTCTTTGAAATGTGTGGGGGAGGTGGGGATTCATGTGATGGAGAAAATTAATGATGATTTGATGTTTATGGTTTGCTTGCTTTTTATCTATTTCCTGTCCCACGTTACAAATGTTTGCTGGGCTTATTTTCTAAATTGGCATGCATGGAATCAAATGTTGCTATTTACCACATAAGGTTGAAACATCTCTAGTATTTCTCATGTACAATATGTGCTAGCATTAAAGAGAATTTTCCTTCTTTTTTTTTTTTTGGCTATCATCAAATGACCATACACATAGCAAAGCAAAGAAACGATCATGATATCTCAGGACTCCGAATGGAAAATTACCCAATCACTCCTAAATCTGTTGAATGGATGTGAATTATGTCCTAAATTTTTCAATTTTATTATTTTAGTCCTACAGCTATGTGGAAAACTCCAACATAGCCCTTTCAGTCGATTTTCGGCGAAAAAAGCCAACGTAGCAGCGCATGTCTCATGTAGAAAGACCGGCGATAATTCGATCATCAAGCCAACGATTTCCGGTGAAAATTAAACGAAACCCTGACTGTATGGGGAAAAAAAAAATCGATTTGCGTCGTAACGAAATCATCCACAAACATCAACATGGATTTGACCCAAGACATTGATGTTCACATATCTTGCGCTGGTCGAACTTCACATCGCACGATACGTGTCGAGAAACAAATGGGACTTGCAAATTGTGGACGTGAGAGACGATGAGAGGAGGGGGGGACCAAAAAACAAGTCTCAGAGGGACTGCCACGTCGGAATGACGTGGACTCTTGGGATTCGATGGATCCCTTTGTCTCCGGCTGTAGAGAATGGCTTCCAAACCGAGTAGGACGACAATAACAACAATAATAAAAATGCAAACCAAAGTGGCAGATCCTTGATCCATTTGTATTCGATTGGATCCATCTTCATTCAAAGATCTAAATCGAACGAGTTAAAAGGATAACTCAAATCAATAACCGTCTTATGCCATATCAATACTTTAACTTAAGACTTTTCTGATACAACAATCTCCTGCACACGTGTTATCTCCACCAGAGGCGACCCTTGATGGCGAAGTGCACTCGGCGATTGCGGAGATCCATGAGATTCTTTGTTGAGTTCAGGATGCTGATGCACATTGGGGACGCCTCAATCAAATCGTCATGGGTCGAGCAATAAGCCCATTACTTTCACTTTGAGGATATCGCCAAGAGGAGCCACAAAGTCCGGAATCGTCAACAAGTCCGGCTAAATCCGCTCTAGCTCAAAACTCAAAAGCTTAAATAAATAAGTAATGAGCAAACTAAAATTAGTAATTGCTCCACGCCGCATCAATTTTCCGATATGTAAGACTTTTTCCAACGCAGATTCACGCGTGCAGCTCTTACGGCATCCTAATCGACTTTGCATTTAGATTTCAAGAGCCCTCAACGATGATCGACTGGTGTCACCGCTCAGCCTGCGCAAGCAAAACTAAAAATAATAAATAGCATCTCCTCAATGGGGCCAAAAAGGTGTGTGATTGGATCAGGTCTGTGAATGTTGCCAAAGCGCGTTTACCGGAGTCAACGCCCGGATCGGGCCACTTCCTGCGAAAGGGAATCAGACAAAGGCCGGGATATTGGTCCAGCACCTTGGGTCCCCAAAAGCTACACGACGACGAACGATCGTTAGGAAGTCCCTCCTAAAGTCCCCATCCATCCTCCAAAATGCACTAATGATCATACACCCTTCGTGCAATAATTCGTGAAATTGTTCCTTTCTTTAAAGGGTCGATCTAGTGCCACATCCGACAATCTCCCGCCACAATTTGGCTTTTCGGTTGTTCTTGTAGCAATGCGCCGATCAATCTTTCCGTCGCCAAAAGTATGAAGAAGAGATTCCTTCTTTTTTCGGGTCGAAAGGAGAGATTCCTTAGACCGGTTAGGTTCACACCCTCAAAGAACGCATTGCATACTGCCTTTTCATACAAAATCACCGGTCAATCTTTTTATTCCTTCTGATGTGCTCTCGTCCGTTTTAACACAAGGAGGGCTAAATATTGACATGAGAGAGAGAGAGAGAGAGAGAGAGAGAGAGAGAGAGAGAGAGAGTATAAGGTCGTGCTCAGCAGCCATTCAAGAAAGCAACGAATGTCAATTGGGTCAACAAGAACAAATGAAGAAAAATCGTCAAGCTCGGTGGCCGCACAGTGCAGGCAGAATTTGATTCTGGAATCAAATATCATAAACTGCTAGCCTCCAGGATATAATCTGTTATCCATGACTAAAACTAGCATCGCGCCAAGTAAAATATCATCCTCCCTAAGGGCATGTTCCCGCTAATAAGATTAAGCATTATGTTATATACTAAAGACCGTAGCTTAAGTTTTGATCGAAGCTCTGATTAAACTGCATCGTACCAGCACAGGCAAAGTTATTGAAGATGATCAGCTCAACTGGGACGCACAAGTTAATTACTACAAGAACAGCCAAAGGTAATCGCTATGAACTCTCAACATTCACAATTACGATGATTAAACGACAAGCACAGAACGAGGAACACAGCTCATAGTCCAGGGCCCAGCTCTAACTCCACAATAATCAGAGTTATCTAACGCACAGATTAAGAACTGAGTTCGCTCTTCCTTCATGCAAAGCATCTGCAGTCCCTCCCTCCCTCTCACAACCTATGTAGATGTTCTGCCACAGCTAGCTCACCAATTCCCCAAACAGAAACATCCCACATTAAAGAACTGAAATGCACACACCAGGGACAAGTTATGGACAAAATCACCAGAATTTCCAAAAGTCACAAAACCATATCAAAGAGCCAAGCCTGACAAGTAAATCGGATTGCAGCTATAAAGCTATCCGTTGTAGTATGTCAATGACATGATCTAAGCAACTGGTTAATAGGAATATGGATATCCCAGAAAGAGATTTTGACAACTCAATGTGTCCGTTAAAGTGATCCCACGATCAGTCGCTTGCTATTCCAGAAAAGGAAAATGGATACCATCACAGTGAATATGAGAGGAATGAAAACCACAAAAACAACCAACAGGTGCTAAGAATATGGAATACTGGAAAGGCTAATGACTAAAATAGACAGAAAAACACAATATCTCCATAACTGGACATTCTGATTAAATTGCCGCCAGAAAGAATAACAAAATCAGGTTCCTGTCAATCTTATGCCGTATGCTTCTGTATCATACAACATGGGCTAATTGGTAATCACTCCAAAAAAAGACGGTTTGAGCTACCAGATGGTGGGCAAGCCAATTTTGCCCCTTCCAATATATCTTAAGCTAGCACTGAATTATAATTAGACAAATAACCATAGGATCTACCAAAAATGAGTAACCTTATTAATGTAAACAAAGTCTTCCTCATGAAACCACCCCGCCATTTGTCAGCCTTGTCAATCCCACGGTAGCAATTGGGAAAGTTTGCATAACTTGCTATTCCAAATGTAGTCTCTTTTTCATAGTCTCGTAAACCATATAAGTAATGCTTGCTGATGGAACAACTTTGAGCAAATTAGGGAAGATTCCTTTGTAGAATCCCCTTAGCCCCTCATGTTTGAATGTTTTCCTAAATACATCTGACATTCCTTTATATGCAGCATCTGTATTGGGGCGCTGGGCTTGCATTCTAAGATCAAAAGCAAAGTTAGGAAGGGATGCAAGAAATTAGATATCCTAATCCCAGATCTAAGCAATGAGTGCACAAGTAGGGAAAGGAGAAGATAAGATGGAACCATTTCAACTTACCTTGTCCTCACGACTTGCAAAGGGTAGACACAACTAGCTCCAAGAGCTCCAGAGGTCATCCCACAGACCAGCTGTACTAGAGGGCCAGGCTCTACGGACATTAAAAAACGCCATTAATAAGAATAAGCTCCAGTCACAAGTAGAACTCCACAATCACTGAAACAAAGGTAGTAAGCCATTTCGGCGGTCGTGAAAAGCTTACCACTATCCTGAAGAATGTACTTCTTGGACAAATCTTTGAAGGTTTCATATGCAGCAAGGTCAATGCCAGCATAAGGAATTATCCCAATCAGAGATGGAACAACCCCCCTATAAAATGCCCGAGGCCCCTCCTGAATCCATATATCCCTAGTCATTTGTCCTATACTAGGACACTTCCCTCCGTCAGAAACGTGAGTTTGCAATCTAGTTTTCACAAGATCCATGGGGTAAACAGCTGATTGTGCTACAGCTCCTGCTAAACCACCAGCAAGAAGGCGCCCCAAAGGCCCGATTTCAGCCTTATCCTCTCCTCCATGTGCGTCAACAATAACACGTTTCAGCATTTCATAAGCATAGAATCTTATGGCACTCTCAGGAGCCACTTTCACAACATTTAATCCATTGCCCCGGAAAAATCCCGTAAGACCACCTTCCTTCCATATAGACTTTATTGCAGGCATTATACGAGTACGGGTGGTCTGCACTTGTAAAATAACTTTCAACCGGTCAAGTGGGGCAGTTGCAGTACGAGATGCTGCTCCCGCCACGGCTCCTGCAATAAGATATCTGCTTGCATGGACGTGTTTACTAATGCCCTCTGGTACCACAGCCTGCTCTCCAATATCAACAAGGCAAACTCTTTCCAGGTAATGATAAATGTTCTCCATAGTTGCCTCGTGAGGGTAAAGCAGAAGAAAATCTCTCCATTCTTCAAAAGTTATGACGCCATTATTGTCCTTATCCACGCGCTCGACAAAACGGGCAAGCTCCTCATCATCAATTTCAATGCCTGCAAACAAGAGTCTGGTGTGGCTTATAGAATGAAAATAACCAATCCATGCAGATCTATTAATTCCTTTGTTAAGAATCCATGAGTGCTGAACATCAAACCGATCAATTCATTCAATTATAGACATCTACCTAGCCAGATGAATTTTTACTTGCTGCATGTATTTTGCTAAGTGCCTTCACAACATAAAGAGGAATAACCAAGATGGTTGCTGAATCAATTTCGACAGACTAAACATCACATGATGCAAGGCTGGGACTCGATGAAAGTATTTTTTGACTGAAAGACAAGTATAGACTATAGAGCCCCCGAGTCAGAGACACAGTGAAATATCAAATACAACAATAGCAAGGGAAGAATAGGGTAAAGTACTAATCACATTTACCACAAAAGCAACAGCGAGAACAAGAGGGGAAGGGGAAATTTTGGTTTTGGCATTCTTTTTCTTGGATAGATATTCAGAAGGTTAATAAGATGTTTCACTCTTACTCTCTCTCTCTCTCTCTCTCTCTCTTTCATGACGAAAACAACGGAAATTACTAAAGGCAATTTCAATTACACTTGGCAGAATGTGCAAGACTATCTTATTACTGGAGATATTGTCCTCAACTATGAATAACTCTTGTTGACTCTCTTGAAACTTAAAAAAAAAAAAAAATGCTATGAAGAATATTTGCAAGCAACAATTTGGCAAGCTTATTTTCTAAAGTCCATATACATCATCCCGCAGGCTAACATAATCTCTTTCGATTCGATTGATCCTTCATTTCTTTTCTTGTAGGGGCACGGACAACAAGAACAAATCACTGATCAGTATAGGAGATAAAATGAAGCAATTTTTGCATTCAGGGAAGAAAACTATTCAAGTGCTGTCATAACATGCTGTGATTCAAGGTATGGAAACAAGACTTTGATACGACTGTAAGTCCCCAGTGAATCACAAGGACTTTGGTGATCCCAACTGAGTGTGACCTCAAATTGATCGTTCCAATCAGCCAGTGAGAATAAATCACGCAACCAAACCTAAAATCAGAACTCTCAACCCTTTGAGAACACTAGCCATCGAGCAAGTCAGCATCTCAAATGAAATAAACAACGAACAGTTCAAATAACACTTCAAGAACAATAGAAGTTCATAACAGACGGTATTACCTGCCCTAAGCAGAGCATCGTATAGCTCCTCAGGCAAAATGCAACCATTGTGCTCCACGTCAATGGCTTGAAAAATGCGGTAAAGCTCAAGCTCCTTGTCGTCCATGTATCGCTTAAATTCCTGGTAATCAACGCGTCCATCTTTGTTGGCATCACACACGTTCAACAAATCCTTCGCGTATTTGTATCCCGAAGGTATATGCAGGGCGGAGAGCCCAGTCTCAATCTGTGAATAATCTAAATAACCAGCATTCGCAGCATCAAAGAAGCCAAACAAACCTCTAATTCTTTGTTCCCTCTCTTCCTTCGTCTCGCCCGATGCCAACAGCACATGTTCCATCGACACTGGCCCCGGCTTTCCAACCGGATTGCACCCATTCGATCGCCGCCCTTTCTCATTCTTTGGATGCGTCCCCATCGCTCTTTTCGAAATTAAGCGAACAGAAACTCCCCTAACAAAATCCTCCGACCAAAAAAACAACAACCCGAGAACCTCCTTCGAGCTATTGCTTCTCACAGCAGAGTCAATCCTCGGCCTTCACCATAACCTAAGCGAGATCCGAGCCAAAATGTGGCCGAACGAAGCGACACCAGCTCACCGATGAAAGAATCACAAGAACAACGCACGCAGCAAAATGCGATCCGCCCCGACACCAAACGCCCCAACCAACTCGCCCAAACGCCTAAATCCCGAGTCGAATTTAGGTCAAAAAGGCGACAGCAAATTCAAACACGTGAAGAAGAATAGAAAAACCGGAGAGACAGAGCGCGTCAAAAAAGGCACGGAGACTCCAACCGAAGAGTAGGACGGCCAAGTCCACCGTGTCGCGCGCGCGGAGAAGTCATGGCCGAGGAGATTCCGGCCGGAGACGGGAGTGCATCGCCGGCGATGACCGCTTCAAATTGTGGAGGAGATGCCCGTCCATTGAAACAAAAAAAGAAGAAGAGGCAGAGAGACGGAGATTAAGAGAGAGAAATCGAATCGTTCGTTCTTTGGTGTTTTTTTTTTTTTTTTGCCCTTTTCGTATGTTTTGTTTATTCGTATTTGTTTGAATTCTAATAAAAATTGTGAAGAAATGGGGAAAAAATTAAAAATATTTTATTTTATTTATTTTTCCATCCAATGTGGATATTTATATTTTCACGATACAAATTTCCCCGAATATTTCTATTTTTATTAATGATTTCCGGTATGTGTCCCAAAATGCGAAAAAAAAACATTTTATTTCCAAAAATAGTAAAATCGTCGTCCAAAAAAAAAAAAAGAAGAAGAACAAATTAAGGAATATTCGCTTGTGTTTCATGTTTTTCCTTTTCCCTTAAGGTGGGTTTCTTTGTTGGAGCCTTGGAGGCATATCCGTTCCGTTGCTGGAGCCTAGGGGTGGGGAGGGAGGAGTCCACTGTAGCGTGAACGTTAAGCAAATCGTACATTCCAGGTCTACGGTTGCAGGAGGCACAAGGCGCGGCCCATGAGAAACGGAAGAGGGCCCGCTACGAGGTTCGGTTCGATCCGTTACCCTACCGGACGTCCTTTCCGGCGGGATACGATCGGAGCGGACACGCCCAGATACGGAATCTTGCCCGAGGCTTCGGAAAGGCTTCGAATTGGGTTCGGAACGCAATGTTCGGTGGTGCGGCCCGCGTGACCGTTCGCCAGGCCATATCGAAACGTGGTCGCTGAGTGTGGATTGGGATCGGTGTTCGATAGCTAGGCCGAAAGAAGAAAACCCGTGGCCGGACGGGGTTATGTTACGAGAGAGAAATTGTTTGTACAAGAGTAGCACATAGATTGACCTTTTATTGATCCAACCCTAAAAGCCCAATGAAATTTTATTCGCTTATATGAATTTTCATGAAACATACATCGCAATTTTGTGAAATCGGACGTTGGAATTTATGCATCTTGTCCGCCTAAGCCGGTATTGAACTGTTTCTTATCCCTTCCCTACCCTTAACCCTAACTCCAGCAACATTTCCGCCTCCGGCATCTCATTGCATAGTCATAGTATGGGTATGCATGTACGGTAGACCGTCTTACGAGCATGTTGGACGTCGACAAGGAGGGATCAGCGGCCACGGCCTTGGAGGAGGGAATGGCGGCGGTAGTGGTGGCCACGGGTGCGGTGGCCATGGATGCGGTGGCCATGGATGCGGTGGACCTGGATGCGGGCCTGGATGGGGTGGGCCTGGATGCGGCCCTGGATGAGGTGGCCATGGATGCGGTGGACCTGGATGAGGGCCTGGATGGGGTGGGCCTGGATGCGGGCCCGGATGCGGTGGACCTGGACGTGGCGGTGGGCATGGTGGTGGAGGCGGTGGTGGGCATGGTGGAGGGGCCGGCGGCGGCTCCGGAGGTGGCGTTGGCGGCGCTGGACATGGCCTTGGGCGCGGCGCAGGTGGCTTAGGCCCCGGCCCTGGTCTGGGTGGCTTGGGCCCTGGCCCCGGTTTTGGTGGCTTTGGTGGTTTAGGCCCAGGACCAGGTTCAGGCCCAGGACCAGGTTCAGGCCCTGGAGCAGCGCTATTGCAAGATTGGAGACAGTTTATGTTGACCAAGGTGCAACCGAAGACGCAGATCCTAGGATGGACCAAAGCCCTGGCGCACTTCAAGTTGCACTTGACCAGCGTGAGGTCGCAACCGAGGAGGCACTGTGCTCGAGGGTCCTCGCCCCCGCCCCCGCCCCCACCCTGGCCATCGACCCGGCCCGCCCCTGTGCACAAGAGCAAGATCAGCAAGGCAAGAGCACGAGCCACGGGTCTAGGACTCATGGTGCTCATGGTCGGCTTATTGGGCCCTTTCCGTTCCTCCGATGAAAAACATCTTGGGAGGGATCGGGGGGTGGCCATAAATAGATGGGCGAATGGCAAAAAAAGGTGGGGTCGATCGAATTATGCGTTTGGAACACCATCGTCATCGAGTTCGCATGATGTCGCTTGGCGATGTTTTTCGTCACGGCATGCAAGTTTTTGTTTCCTTTGGGAGATTTCGCACTGATGAATGCACTAATGTTTGCTTAGCGTACAGCCACACTAAGTCTAATGGAAAAAATAAAGATAGAAGCATAACATTTATGGATAAAGTATGATTGAGTTCTAAAACTTTTCTTTGGTGGGATTAAATTTTGAAAGTTTTTAGCGAATAAATCAATCACGTCTTCACATAAAGAATCTCACGAGTGTCTATATGTGGCCGTGCCAAGCACATTGGGTTCTCAAGATAAAAGAGACTTGGTTGAATATGTTTAAAAGCGGAAAAATTATCAAAAAAAAAAACATAAATCTATTGTAATTTTTCCAATTCAGTTTTAAATTCATTTTTTTTGTCAATTGAGTCTTAAACATTTTGCATGTGTATGTCAATTCAGTTTGTCCAGCAAATTTTGACCTGAAATAGCTGACGTGACGCGATCGGCGTTGATGCGGATCGACGACCGACTAGAGGAAGAAAGAAGGATTAAAGAGGAAAAAAATAAAAATTTATAAAATATTATTAAAAATTGCCCATGCCATTACCAATATCACCATGTCAATGCCGGCTCACCACGTCAATAATTTCCGTCCAAAATTGGCCTAATAGACTAAATTGGCACAAATGCAAAAAGTTTAGGCTTATTTGGAAAACAAAAAGCTTAAGATTGAATTGGCGGAATTAAAATAAGTTTAGGATTTTTTTAGTAATTTTCTCGTCTCAAAGTTATCCTACTACATTGTTAATGCTCAACAGTCAAACGTAGATATGCAGTGAGCATAGAGCCAACTATCTTTTGCATTACATTAGAAAAGGGATAACATAAAATGTTTTCTGAAATTTGGCTTAATGTGCAATGTGGCCCTTAAACTTTTAATTTTTTCAATGTGGTCTCTCAACTTTATTCCAATGTGCAATGTCGTCCTTGAAATTTTAATTTGTTCAATGTGGTCCCTAAAATTTTGATTTGTATTCAATCTAATCCTCGAACTATATGAAAATATGTAATGTTGCCCTTGAACTCGAAATAATGGAAAGAAAATAGTGTTCATAGTCTGCGGACTAAACTGAATATGTACCAAAAATTCAGGGCTATATTAAATAAATTTAAAGTTCGGGGACGAAATTGCACATTTTACTCAAGCACATGGATCACATTGTACATTGGGCCAAAGTCCGAGGACCGTTATATCATTTTTCCAGTAGAAAACTGTCTCGTACTCGTAGCTTTAAAAGTCAATTGCTTTGTAAGTATGAACTTTAGGAAGTTTGCTGTGAATATGTCGGGCTTGATTGAACTAGGAATATATGATGTTTGGTTGAATCAAGGTTTTACAATTCAGTATTGGTTTTCTTTTTGGCCCTTATAAATGCAGGAATGGCAATTTAGTCCGCCTCGGCAAATGCCTTCATCGTCCCATCTCTAATGCGATTGATAAATGTTTTATAACAAGTATTTTGGAACGAAAAAAAGGTCCTTATTTAACGTTTTTTTTTTTTGGGTGCTTGAAATCATTTCTTGTCACCTCTCAATGCCTCATGAAAGTGGGGATGAAGGGTGCCTTCGGGAAATTGGAGATGGATTTGTTGCCTTAGTTTTTCTAAGGCAGCACAATCCCCACCTTTGATATGATTTCCCCCCTATATCAAGGGTGGGAATCCCCCTGCCTTAGAAAAACTAAAACAGGGGATCCGGGAATTTCCCCACAAGGCCTTTAATTGGTCCAAGACAAATGGCGTTTGCTAAATTTTTGGAGAGTTTTGGTAGATTTCGTGGATGCTTTGAGCTTTGAGCATTTTCGAAAGGTAGCAGTTAGCATAAACCGTCCACGGCTTAATGATAGTGGACGGTTTATGTGAAAATACCAGTGTGGTTTGCATAGCACGGTCAGACTGTCGTTGATCAGTGTGATCGTTATGCATGCATTTCCCTTTCCGAAATGCTAGTACCTTTTTTTTCCCTCTTCTAGCTTTGCCATTGCTAAACTTTCATAGTCTCGAAAACGCCCTCTTCTCAAGCGACGTCTCCGGCAAAGGGCTCAGGCCACCTGGAAGCTAGACCTAGCTAGCACTGGCGGCAATGGCCTGAGGTCACGCCACCCACTGACCGCTAGGCCTTTCACCAGTGTTGAAAGTCTTTACAGTGTGATTTTTCCATACTCCATTTAAACCAAAGTTGCTTTCACATGCACTTTGAAATTGTACCTTACTAAAATACCATTTGCATTTCGACAAACTCCTGTAACTTGAATTTCTCTGCATTATCCCAAAAAACTTTCTCCAAAAGGCCAACCAAACGCAGCCGAAGCTCGTAAACGTTGGTGCATGTGGCGAGTCCGAGTCCTCCTCGAGTATCGTCGGACGGGCCGGTGAACGCAACCTCGCTCCCGTCCCGCCCCATTGCAATTACTTCACTAATGGTGAAATGGTAGGGCGTGGAATTCGTGGCTGGGCTCATTCAAAGGACTTGGTCAGAAATAGCAATCTTCCTCAGTAGGCTCGGATCAATTATTCCCACCCCCACCTACTCAGCATATTTATTTTCGAATCCTCATGGCTTCCGTATTTATACCTACCCTAGGCTGCACATCACAAATAGTTTAAAACTATTACTATATAAATAATATAAAAGATCATCTAGGTAGAGAGCTATGCTAGGTAGGCCACGACAGACTACAGAGAGAGAATTCCGCAAGACAAGTAGGTTTACCCCATCATACATGAATTATGGAAAGATCTCATCTACTAAGCTACCATATTAATCACCAAACCCTAGCAGAAAATAACTCAGAACTTAATAGAGAAATTGCTGGTTTTATTTGTCCCCTTTTGTAGGGGTGATTGGTTCGCAGTTCGGTCCGGTTCCCCTCAAGAACAGGGAATCGGACCGGTGATCCATGTTCCCGTTTTTCGGAACCGGGGACTAGACCGGCCACCCTGAGAACCGAGAATCGGACCGGGCTGGACCGTCGGTCCGGCCCGGTTCCCGATCGATTCCAAGGAAGAATTGGTAAAAACTTCCAAGCGGTTAATCAGGCACTGCAAAACCCAAGCTAGATGCCGTGTGTTGTCTCTAGTGTTGCTAGAAAGAAAGAGTCGGAAAATATTAGGTAACACACTTCATTTTATCTGAAATGAACATAAGGGAATGGCTACAAGCCGTGTTTTTTTTTTTGTTTTACACAGATTCGGCGTCGGTTCGGGTTCTAATAAAAGTCGGTTGCAGTTTATGCCTAGTTCCAGAGAAAATCGAAGTTTTTGGCGCGACTTAGCCTGTAGGACATCATCTAGATGAGAAAATTAGCGCATCTATCCAGCTGCTTTGACAGAGGTAATGCCAAGCTTGAATAAACATTAGGCTGCTTTTTTTATAATAAGAAAAATTCGGCCGGTCTGGTCCGGTCCTATGTCCCTAGAACCGGGAACCGGACCGAACCTATTTAGAACCGGGAACCCGACCACCGGTCTGATCCCGGTTCAGACAGTCTGATTTGCTGACCCCCTACCCTTTAGCTATTGATAGAGAAAGATGCTGATTGTGTTTCTTTCATGAATGTCCTCTTGTGCTCTTATATGGGTTTGCAGAAGATACAAAAAGTAGAGAATATTTTGTAGGTTAGGTTTAGCATTCTGTTCAGAAGGACACGGTACCATTGAGTCATTGACTTGAACTACTGTGGTAGTTTAAGAGCATAGCTAGAGTGCAATATACAAGAGATTTAACAAAGGGGAATATAATTATACATTCGGGGAAAAATCAGAAATTATAAAGTGGGTGAGTAATCTTTTTGAGTTGGACAAGCATAGGCCAACTGACGATGAGTTTCTATAGGCAGGAAAGAGACAAATTGGCAAAATTCATGCCAACAGAGTACCTGACAACCTCAAAGAAGATAATTTTTAGGTTAGAAAATCATATTATATGGAGAGGAAGGTGGTGGATGATCCAGAGGACATGGTTTGCAAGAAGGTTGGTCAGTAATGTGGTCCATGGGACTCGGTGGTGACGCTACACCTTCAAGCTCGTGCCCTAGATGAAGAAGACAAAGTGAATGGAGGAAAAGGTGAGTCTAGTCTGAGCCCCCAATGATCGGTGTCTTCACAGCTCTATACCCTATAGTGCACTGCAC
Organism: Rhodomyrtus psidioides; assembly: GCA_021437785.1. Taxonomy (NCBI): domain Eukaryota; kingdom Viridiplantae; phylum Streptophyta; class Magnoliopsida; order Myrtales; family Myrtaceae; genus Rhodomyrtus; species Rhodomyrtus psidioides. The sequence goes on along the minus strand of JAILYB010000192.1, from coordinate 538,417 downwards.
AATAATCTGCATTTATTTGGCCAAGTATTATTGGAGTTACAATGAGTTCCATCTTAATGGGTGCACAGCAGCACAGGAACTTTTCCTTTGTTCATTTGATTAAATCAAGCACATGCAAGCTGGGCACTGCTTTGGATTGGTCAGGCTGAGATGCGGCATTTGCTGAGGGGACGAGTTGAGGAAGTTATAGGGTTTTGACTGGTGATGTGAGGAGATTTTGTGCTTGTTTGGTTCTTGTTTCATTGAGAGAGGGAGAGACCTTTGGAACTTTGGCAGAGTCTAAACACTTCGAGATCTAAGGAATAAAGTTGAGATTGTTAGATTAGGGTTAAATGCATGGTTGGAGCTAAGCTAGATGACTAGTTAGTCTTTTGGAAAAGTCATGGGATGGAAGAAATCAGTAAAATTGCCCTAAATAGTTATAAGCGAAAAATATTTACGTAAAATTCAACCGTATATCGATCATCACATAATCACTCTGACATCAAATCCATGCAAAGATTTGCGTGAATTGGCATAGTGGATTTGATACCATACACCACTTGTTTATCAAGAGCTCAATCATTTAACTTAACCCTTACATATCAATAATTAGTTGTTTTTATTCACAACATCACTACATCCACCATTGTCTATCAATTCACTGTAGAGGCGAATTAGACTTGATACAATCATCCATACACGAAATTATGCATTTCTTATTTTAAGATCTTGAATCACTCCACCGTTGTCGAAATTATTCTATCACAACTCTCAAAAGCTATGAGATTAAGACCTTGTTTGATATAGCTACGGTTAAAGTGTAACAATGTTGTGTAGTAAATGTACCATTAACTGATGTAAGTTGCATGTTCGAGGAAATATGCTTTGACAAAGCAATACATTAACATTAGGTGAGACAACTTCCCAAAGGCTATACTATAAGCTCTTGCACCGGAAAAGTACCAAAAAAGTTATAAACATACTGCATTGGTGCCAACTCTGTCCTAAACATTTTAATTGGACCAATTTAGTCCTCAATCTTTTTGCATTGGTACCAATGGAGTCCATATGACCAACTTTGGCGAAAAATGAGACATTGGTCATACTACGTGGCAATGCCCGTGTTAATGTGGACATATTATTTTTACTTTTTTTAATTCTTTGGATTCTTTTTTCTTTTCTTTTTTTGTACTTTACTTTATTTTCTTTTCTTTTATTTTCTTTTTACTGTGGGCCGACAAGGACTAGACAAGGGCACGTACGGCCCCTCAACCGTGGTCGGCGAGGGTTAGCCTTGTTACTCAATCAAAAAGTAAAATAAAATAAAAAATATAATAGAAAAAAATAAAAATAAAAATAAAAAATATATTTTTTATTAAAATATAATTGAAAAATATCCACGTCAATACTGACCATACCAAATCGAATAGCTGGCGTCCACGTCAGTAATTTCTTGTCAAAATTAGACGTATGGACTCAATTGGTACCAATGCAAAAAGGTCTAGGATTAATGTGTCCAAATATAAAATTTAGGACTGAATTGGTACTAATGTAATATGTTTAGTCTTTTTTAGTACCTTTCTTGTTTTTTTTTTATAATCAAGGTGTCCGGGCCAGCTTGCGCGCACCTCGACTATTCCTCGGGGGAGACTAGCACAGCAACCCACCGCCATGGCCCCCCACTTAAATCACATGTGCTCAGCTGGAGAATCGAACCTGGGACCAGTGCGCCTAACCACACAATCCCAAGTGCGCCATTTCTTGTTATTGCAACTGTAAATTAAAACATTTGTCAAATGTCTTGTTAAAGTGACATCAGTTATTTTCGTAGCTGAAACTGTTACAACAAAGTTATAAATCTCTTCTAAGCTTAAATATTGCGACACTGACTTCTTTTCTGAGTAGAAAATTTTTTCATGACCTGAATAAAAGTCACGAGACTTGTTTACGTATGCAATTATGTCATAAAACTCTTATTTGATTCTATCAAATTATAAATATTCTGAAATATTGCGGTCAAGTCCCTTCGATTAATAATATCTCTTTATCGATTAATAACTGCTTACGTGACATCATTAAATTGCACTTTTCACTTATGGGATTTAACTGGACTTTTCTGTAAGGATTTAAGATTTGATTGAACCCAATCGAAAGTTTATGACTCGATGGTATTCCGTACATTAAATTTAGAACTTATCATATACTTTTCACATGAAAATGTTAAATGAAAAGATGGGACATAGTAATCTTTTTTTTTTTTTATCAACAGCAAGGGTATCTGAATCTTTGTCTGTAGAATAAAATATTACGACTTTTCGAACGATCCAAGAGAATTTACGAATGTCAACTGCGATGGACAAAATTAATCATCCATGAATTTCTTATCCAAGAACCACGACACGACGATGCTAACTATTATGTCTTGAAGATACAAATTAGTAGGGAAAAGAGCTGCAATGGTCTCCCGGATAAAAATAGGGCAATATTTTTTTTTATAGATTGTCTGTCTATTTCGGATGCGTTTGCGGCGAGTTTTAGCTCCTGCATGCGTCTTTTTACGCATATTGGCGGCATCAGACACGTCATCATACGTCGCATCGTCATGAAAGGTTGACAAACCAAATATCTCATCATTCATATAGGAATTTGTGGATCCTGAATAGGGGTGAACACAATTTTAGGATAGAATCGAGAACCGGAGAACCGGTTCCCAATTCGATTTTCAGTTCCCAGAGGAGACCAAATCGAAACGGGAAACCGCCAAAAAGAAACCCTAAAAGAAGTGATTTTTGGAGCAATTTTTTTTTTTATAGATGATTTGAGGACCGAGGTTTTATGATTTTGATTTTATTTCACATGCTTTGAATTTTTTTTAATGTTTATTTTATTTTATATGTTCATCATTTTTTACCCAAAAAAAAAAAGAGAACACTAGACACTTTTGTCCCAAAAAAAAAAAAAACACTAGACACTACAAAATCTGGTAAATTTGTATTTGCATAAGGCGTGTACCGTATCGAGCTTGTTTCATTGATCTTGCATTATGGTCTTTTGTTGGGATCGCTATTTATTGGGAATAATGTTTTTTTTAAGTAATTCAACGGTTGTTAAGATCTTATTTCACAATTCACTTTTACGGATGGCCCATTGTTGCGTTCACTTTCATTTTTCTTAACTAAAAGAAAAAGAATAAAAAATTGGCAGGTCTCAAGTATCCTAGAACCGATCTTGAAACCAGTGACAGCATAGGTTTCAGGTTCCAAAGTACGATGGCCAGATTTCACGTTCAAAAAAGTAAAAATAAAAACATGTTCCGACGGGCAGATTTCAAGCTCAAAAAAAAAAATTGTAAAGAATCTGGATCCGCTCATTCTTAATCCTTAATCATGTGAAAAGTCATGTATTTCTTTATCTTCCGGGTGAAAGTTGGCGGGTTTGTTTGGATTAGGCCCAGTAAAAAAGGTACAAACTTTTTTTTTTTCCCCGGGGGAGGGGCGGTAAAAAAAAAGGTACAAACTTGAAAAGCCACGAAAGGCCACCTCTTCAAAGGGAGACGGGGGAAAGAATACAGGGGACCAAAAGTCTCCTTAACTAAGGTCTAAGGGTCAAGCATCAAGGAACCCCCCCTCAATCATTCTGGAGTTGACGTTATTTACGAAGAGAGAAGTATAATTACTTTCTGCAAATTCTTGTCTTTGCTGCAGAGGGAAGTAGAAAAGGAGGAAAAGAGACCAGACATAACAAATTTCCATGCTCTGATCTGATCTGACCGTCGAAATGCAGAGACTTTTGGGGGAGAGAAGTCCTTAAAAAACACGAAAAAGGAAGAAGGGGGGAGGCGCCATCGGCCAGCTTCTTGCATCATTGAAAACCTCATCATTGGTGCATGCCGAAGAGTGACAAGAATCCAAAGTGTTCATGTGATCCTGTCTTTAAAATAGTGCAGAGGTGAAGTGTAAGGTAGCCGTTGTGGCCTTCTTCGCCTCGGGGGTATTCCCTTCCCCAAAAATTAAAAAAATGCAGTAATAATAGTTTATGAATTCTGTTTGAATATAAATCATCTCTCAAGTAGGAGCAATGTCAACATAGCTGGCTGGTGGGGATAGCAACCCCACAGCTTTGAATCTCTCTCTCTCTCTCTCTCATGTTTGAACCTTTATTTTTATTTTTATTTTTGGTTGAGTTGATTTTACTGGTTCTAGAAGTATATATACTTCCTGCAAATTTACATCGACGCTGGACTCTTGACCCTGTTTTTTTAGTGGGGCAAAGCTGTTCTTGCTTTGTTGTTGTTGTCTGCTAGAATGGATCTGTTGAACCGCCAAAGATGCCCTGTACAGAACTCTCTCAGCAAATAAACCAACGCACAAAACTCTCAACTTGCAGAAGCAGACAACCGCTGTTATACTGCTTTACAACCCACAGTTCCCCCCCCTTTTTTTTTCCTTTTTAAAGAAACACCAGGAAAGAGAAAAGTGAAAAAAGAAGAAGACTCGATTTTTAAGCTTTAGCCTCTCCCCCATCATTTTTCTTTTCTATACTCTCTTCCAGTTTGTATATTGGGTTCCAATTCTTGGAGTTTCCTTCCTTTGTTTGTTCAAGCTGAGATTTCTTTTTTCTCTTTCTCTGGGGTTTCTTTCTGCTCTTGGGTTAAGGGGGGACATGTCAACGGTGAAAAAAAGAGGAGTGTAATTTGTTCATTCATCATCGATTCTTTCATTCTTTAGTTCATTCATTGATGTTGTTGTGTTGCTGTGAGTGATTGAAAGAGCGATGATAAAAAAACCCTGAAAGCGTTGTCGGCGCGAGGTCACTTTCTGTCGGCATTGTCTGTATCCAACGATTATACACAGATTTGTTTATTCAAAAGTACACCCGAGAGAGAGAGATGCTTTCTTCTTCTTTTTGTTGATGGTGGGTGTTCGAAATTCATTTAGTTAAACAAGCCCAGCCTAGGATTCTTGATTAAGTACCCACTTCGCAACTTCAAGAACTCTGATCAGGTTTGAGTGCTTCCGGGTAATTTTGAGCTGTGAGACTCAATTGTTTTTTAATTGACTGGATTTGTTCACCGTGATTTCGTGCTGAGGTTTTAGAGAGAGAGAGGGAGAATGTGATCTCAACCAGGGTCAATGCTGGAATGAGGGTGAAATTTGAGTTGATTGTGGTGGATGATTCAATCTGTCAGTGAACCAATGAGGCGGATTTGGCTGGTCACTTGTCTGCATTTCTCTTGGAACACAGGTTTGTTTGTGGTGCTTGGATTTGCAATTCCAAATACGGAACTTTTAGATTGTAGTGTAATTTGTGTGCATATATTGAATTGGAAGTGCATCTCGAATGAAAGAAAATATCTTGTTGTGTTGCCCAATTCTGCTTCTGGGAGGTAGCTGTCCTGGTGTACTGTTGTTGTAATAGAAACAAAAGTCCTCAAACTTCAATAGAGTTAGCATTAGCACGAGTCATATTAATAAAACTTAAGAGCTGTTTTGTTTGAGGATAAACGCCGTCCAGCTTTCCTCTCATCCTAGTTAAAGGGGTGACAGCTCTAATGCCTCTTTTATCTGCCCTGTCCGCTAATGGAATCGCTTTTTAAGGAATTTGAGGTCATCGATAATTAAGAATTCGTCTCTGGACCAGTAGGATGGTTGATTGGCTTCCTTATTTTCGTCATTGTGGCCCTAGATAGCTCGCATATCCATTTTATCTTGGTTTACTTCTGTGTATTTATTCTTTTTTCTCGCTTACTGCTGATCTCATTGCAGCGTCCTTTCCTCTCCAGGTTGGATGTGCCTGTCCTTGCAAGCGAATAATCCTATATTGTGTAGCTGAAGTGGTTCCCATACCAAATGTCAAGGCCTCTTGCAGCAATATTAGGAGGTGCTGCAGGAGCCGTGGCATTGGTGGGGATAGTTATATTGATCATATGGTTCTGCCTTTGTAGAAGGAGCGTGTCGAGAACTTCAGAAACCGGTTCCTCTGATCCCTCTGTTCGATGTAACGCTTTTACCGTATTTCCCTTTTCTTCCTTGCCGAGGATACTGAATGAGTCTAAAACAATCAGTTGATGTGTTCACTCTTGTAATCTGCAGCGGGAAGACATGTGGGACTTGAAATGTCTTTGAGAGAAGCCAGACGCTTTGAGATGGAAGAATTGTCTATGGCCACAAAGAATTTTGATGACAAGAATCTGATTGGGGTAGGAAAATTCGGAGAGGTTTACAAGGGATTACTTCATGATGGGATGCTTGTAGCCATCAAAAAGCGCTCCACAAGCCCTACTCAGGAATTTGTCGACGAGGTTGTACATTTCTCCTCTTCGACCAATGCCAGTCCCATATATCATCATGATAAATACGTTGTGCCATGCTCAGCGTTTCTCCTACCATACATGTTTGGGAAATTTTTCTGGATGTCAACATCCCATCTTAATGACTTTCCCCATTGTAACTAAACATTGGAAATCAATTAATTTTTGTCACATGCTTCAAAAGATTGTGTGGTATCAGTTTGGATAACCTGACTAGATTTCCTTCCTCTTTAACCCCTGAAAAGAATCCGAGAGTTTCAAACAACTTGCTCTATAATAGATATAAACAGCTTCAATGGAGGAATTGTCATCTCCATTATAGGTATCTAGTTGACCTGTCCTGCGCTTTTCCTATGGTGATCTTGTGACGTCTTTTTGGCGGGTCAGTAGCTTGAAGAATCTGATTCAAGGAATGGCATGAGATTTCTTCCTTTCCCTTCAATTGCTCGTTGTTCTTCTTTATGCAACAGGGGTAACTCTTTTGGTGGAATTCTAGCTGATATCATATTGTTTTTCTCTGTTTGCCGACGCTATTAGGTTCGCTTCCTCTCGTCTATTCAACATCGGAATCTGGTGTCTCTGTTGGGCTACTGCCAGGACCACCATACACAGCTTCTTGTGCATGAGTACATACCAAATGGGAGTGTTTCCACCCACTTGTATGGTATTGCTCTTTCCAATAACATACAACTACGACTTGCACAAGTTTCAGTATTTTCTAGTTGAAGATAGAACATACTTTTCGCCACTCTTTTCATGTACTGGTTCACCGTTCACCCAAATTTTTCTTACTACTCAGACCCAACTATCCTACATTTTATCATCAATCAAAGAAGTCAGCATGCAGTTATTAAGATCGTTGCATATATTGAAGATCTATTGCTTTCCTTTGTAGGTGCTGCTCAGCTTTCACGCGAGAAGCTAGAATTCAAGCATAGACTTTTAATAGCTCTAGGGGCAGCTAAAGGTGATCATCTCCAAAATCAGTGAGCATTTATGGCTTTCCTGGTATCAGTTTTTATCTTTTTCTTAGAAGAGTGTTCACATATAATGTACCTCGTGCAATGCTCTGTAAGCTTCTCTAAGTAGGAATATGCCAAATCATCAATCCTCTAGTACCGAATGGTTTGCTAACAGTACTTACTCCCATCATGGGCAGGCAGGCCTGACCTATCCTGCTTCCCTGCAGGTTTGGCCCATCTTCATTCTTTAACACCTCGATTAATACACAAGGATTTCAAGACTGCCAACGTGCTGGTGGATGAGAACTTTATTCCAAAGGTCGCCGATGCTGGACTACGCAACTTCCTCGGAAGATCCGATATTGCAGGCCCATCTTCCGAGGTGACAGCAGATGATATATTTCTTTCCCCAGAGTATGACCCTTTTTAGAACCTTCTCCCGGATCGGGATCGTGTGAATGTGATTCAATTCTAACATATCGTCTCCATATTTGTGCAGGGTGAAAGAGTTCAGAAGATTTTCTGACAAGAGCGACGTATACAGTTTTGGCGTATTTCTTTTGGAATTAGTGAGCGGACGAGAAGCCACCGAGACACCATCTCCAGAGTCTAGTCAGAGCTTGGTTGAATGGGTATGTGATGAGTAATAACATGCACGAAATGCTGATTAAGTACTATGCTCAGCCACTGAGTTTTCACATGCTGACCTGAGTTGATAAACTGGCTCCTCTAAACATGTTTTCACAACACAACTACATCTTAAGAATTAAGCGTACAATAATCTTCCTTTCCTTTTACCTCTGTGACCTGGGGTGTGTCTCTGATAGAGAATTGTTTGTGAGAAATCGGCAAATCACTCTTCCGATTGTATGTGTGAATGTGGCTGAGTGCAAGTCTTTTTAAGTGTTCCGATCATGCTGATGTAGAGGTTGATTTTCTTTCCTTTTCTCCTTTATAAAGTTGCAAAACAGTCAAGATTATAGCATGTTCTCCAGCATCATCGACCCAAAACTGGGAAGCAGCTTCACCATTGAAGGGATGGAAGAGTTCATACCGCTAATAGTCCGATGCGTGGACGTTTCAAGCGAACGGCGACCGGCGATGAGCTACGTGATGATGGAGCTGGACAGGATACTTGAGAAGGAAAGGAGCTTGACAACAGTGATGGGGGAAGGAATGCCCCATTTGATCCTGGGAAGTCATCTGTTCAGAACAAAATAAAAAGGGAAAAAGAAAAGAAACTGAAAATAATTACCTCCATATTTGAGTGTGAATTTTGTGCAGTACTTCTTTTTTTCTTTCACTTCATTTTTTACATATGTTCCTTCTTTCCAAAAAGCCTTAAAGAACAAGTGATCAGCTGGCTGTTAAGTGTATAAAGAACAGCTGCATTAATCTCTTGATTATTTTTTCCCCTATGTGAAAGCAAGAAAGGAAAAAAAAAAAAAAAACTTTTCTTGTAGTCTATCTGTTTGTGGATATAATTATATCAGAGCAAAGTTATTATTCTCAACCAATTTGATTGAATCAACAGTGTTGTTTCCCCTTTAACTATAATGATAGCTTTTTTCTGGGGGTGATGAGGGATTTGGCACTTCCAATATGCTTCATTGCTGGACAAGAAAGACCGACACTCCATTCTCTTTTGGATTCCTGAGAATCTGACTTACAGATAGACTTGTCATTCACCATGAGCAAAATGCAAACTCTTCAAGAGCAGGGTACTAGCTTGAGGAAATGCTGGGAATTGCCTTCTTTTCTACTACGGCGTGGGCGAGCTTTTTCTGGTGAAAATGATGCGCACGAGTCTTTTCTGGTGAAAATGATGCGCGACTTCTTTTCTGGTGAAAATGATGCGCACGAGTCGCGCAACGAACTCTTACTCTTAAAGCCAACGTGGTCTCTGGCATCTATAATGTATACGGCATATTATCGTCCTGCCGTTGCCCTACTTTCTTTTTTATCCGCTCATGGCCATGGTGGTTCGTGACAGAAGAGTAGCAGATTTTGAGAATTCAGTAAACTAGGATTGAAATATTCAGGTGCAGAATGTTCAGCTACAATTTTGCAGAACTTGCACACAACTGAAGTTGGAAACCTTTCGCGCAAACTGCAAAGACTCTGTAAGACTTATAAGTAGAATTTGATTAAATGAATCTGGAAACCGCATTCGTTACTTTCTAAACATTAGTTCGGTTGCCGTTCCATTCTAAACATTAGTTTCTAGTGGTGCTTTGCTAAGCACATGATACAAGCAAAGGTGCCAACAAACTTCCTAGGTCTGCAGCTATTTCTCAAAGGTGTGTATATCTGCGCAAAAAGAATTAACAGAAAGACGGCGATATTTTTACATTACGAGCACATATCAAGAGATGTCAGCACCCTCCCTGGCCTTCATAACAACCTCCTCCGCAGTGGTGCCGATGATCTTGTTAGCATGTTTCAACTCTACACAGGAATAATTTCCCTCTGCATCCTGAGTGGGTTAGTCTCTTATCAGACACGGAAGCACGAGAGCATAAATTGTTTAGAGACATTTGCCTCCCCCACGCATTAAAAGAATTCAAACTGATCCAACATTAGATGGTAGATGCATATGCATTAAGCTATAGATTTGTGGCCCTTATTGAGAATCAGACACAGAAATCTGCATGCTCAGATGATCCTTTCCAGCCAATCAGGTAGAAAAATTGCACTTTTAAGCTCAATTATGTCTGCAACGGCTGATCGGGGTTGTTTCTTAGGGAAGTTAGGCATGAGGAAAAGAGATGTGCACTACTAAAGATGAGAAAAATAAGAGCGGAGGACTAACCCAGATACAATTACAGTGCCTAAATTAAAAACCAGAAAATTGAGGGGAGAGATTACCCGAACCACAAGGCCTAACTTTTCTAATTTCGTAACAGCATCATCCACATCGAAGTTGCAATTCACATCAAACTCTTTTTTTATAAGTTCCTCACAGTGCAGATCAATATCCTACAACACAAAATGAGTGTGAAAGCTTTAAGTATTATAATTCCCTCGTCTCATATGGCGAACTATCGATTTTCAAAAATGCCATATGCGCTACCTGTCTTGTAGCTGTTCCTTTTTGCATCAATATGAAAAACGAAACAATCACCTCTTTTACCTGCAAGGACATCTTCAGCAAAAGTTACCCGCAAGGATATCATGTTGATCATGGAAAACTCATTAAGGACACAGTATTTCCACCAGGTAGATAAAAGTCAAAATTGCTGACCATGGTCAGTGTCAGAAGCTACATGACATAGACATATTAATCTCATATTTAAAAAATTAAGCACTGAATGCTACAATTACTTATAGACTATACGAATCAGGAGGGAAAGATCTATAATTGTCAGCTAAAGTTAGAAATTATTTTCCTCCTGGGTCACATAGGATGGTGGACAATACTTCAACACAGTAAAAAGTAGGATAGGGAATTAAAAAATTGAAGATATGTTGAAGGAGTTTATTATTACTTATTGTTAGACAAGCATTGAACTGAAGTCTTATTGCTTACTTCCTGTTGGATCATGTCGTCACACAAGTGCAGAAGGGTGCCTCTTCCACTATCAAGTTGTTTGTCATAAACAGAACGGGCAATTAAGTTCTGATATGCAACCACATTTTTCTGAAACCTGCATGCAATCCAGAATATACTATTATAGAGCAGTTATAGAAGTCGAGATAGAAAGAGAATAAAGAAAAATGTGTAACGAGGGCCACAAGCAATTAATACGTGAAAATAGAATCCTGATGGTTTATCACCATCTTATTTGAAAAGAGAACCAACTATCTACATGAAGAAATCATTGCTATAAGGAGAGGAGGTTGTAAACCAGAAGTTTTCTCATGTGTACAGTGAACCACTGGCTCTATCAAAACTTCTGAAAGGGAAGAGGAACCACATAACAAGTTTATCTTCGGCCATGTTGGAGACAAGTTAGGTTTGCAAAATGGAACTTACGTGAAGTATGTTTTTACACAATATCCCACAAGTGCTGATAGGATGCCGGAAATGATCCGAATGTCAGCTTTTGGCAGTTGAAGGGAAGTCAAGACAGTAACCTGGAGAGAGAGAAAGAGGGATGGAGTGGGTGGATGTATAATAGAAAATAATTTTAACTATAGCATGAATTTGCCACAACTCACCAGACCAATCACAGCAGAAACAACAAATTTGACCCAGTCCACTGGGGTTAAGCTTGGAATTTGCTTTTCTGGCTATTAAACAAACATCTTCAGACACAGCTTTCAGAATGATTGTTGGAGCAATAAAGAGGCACCTTGATCAAAATAGTAGTTCTAGCTCGCATGCATGAGAGGGGGAGAGTACGACTCACAAGTACAATCTCCATATCTGCCATTGGAATGCTCTTGAAATGCTTCACATATATTCCCCTATCCTCATCTTCTTCGTCACTTGCTTGCCTGTAAATTCACATTCTTGGTTTATGTTTGTAGATGACTACGAAACTTCGAAATGCCTCAGTTAGTCTAGCAAAGAATAAAATCTCTCCTGCAATATACGAGAAAATATTCTTTCACATCACGCTGTGATGAGTACATAATCTAGTCAATCTCTAGATAAACCGTGCATGTCTGTCTACAATACCACCAGTGAAAGTTCAGAAACATTATTTATACCTGTAAAGAACAATTATCCTCTCAAAGGTAGGTTCTTGGATAGTGTTCTTGCCGAGCAGATTAGAAATACTGGTGGTATGCAAATGAAGAACAATATCGGTTACAAAAAGTTGGGGCATTGTGCATGCAAAGGCAAGAAGAAAAACAGCAAGAACAAATTATTTATCTCCTCGGTCTAAGCCTCCATCGAACTATAAATTGATAGGGCCTCCAAGGAGTTAAGAAAGTAGCTCCAACTCCAAGCACATGATAGATTCTACTATCAAAGAAACAAAACCGCCAACCGATCAACTACTAATGTTACTGGAAGTATCAGTGACCTACCTCGTGCTTTAACCAAACAAGGAAGTCAGCAACCTGTCAAGTTTGAGTCCGGTAATATGTCACATTATTTAAAGTTAATGCATGCCTAGTGTGGTTCATTTATGCATTAAAAGATTCTTAAAGTGAACTGAAATTATCAAAACGAGAATCAGAACCTACATTCCAAAGATACATTCAAACTAGAATACAAATCCAAAGGAGAGAAGACATTCATTTAATGCAATGGCACAGAAAAATTTAATATTATCAATTTTCCAGCAAGCAACTATGTCAAAGACAAAGGAAGTTGGAATTTCTCTTATTCTTTTGTTACAATTGACACCAAATGTAAACAAATTCAATACAACCAATAAAATTGCCCTAATCTTTGTCTAATGGAAGCTTTATTCCTTCTAACGGGAAAACAAACTTAATCAAATGGGTCAAATCGTCATGCACGTAGGCCAGATAAGTAAACACCACCAATCGAGGCATACAAATGGGTGCATGTGTGGTGTGTTTGTGGTCTTTAATCCTCCTCTTCAACAGAGAGAATGTGACTCTCTGATTATGTGAACGTCAACTCTCATCCTATCTTGGCCGGATGGCTTTAATGTGGAATTCTTTAAACACACATGGGAGATCGTTGGGCCCTCGGTTCTTCTTGCCGTTAAAGACTTCTTTGAGCAGGGGAAATTGCTACGAGAGTTAAACACCACCATTTTATGCCTGGTACCTAAAATGCCTAATGCTTCCTCTATGAGTGATTATAGACCCATTGCATGCTGCAACACTATATACAAGTGTATCACGAAGATTTTGGCTAATAGATTGGCAAGTGTCTTGCCTTCTCTCATTAGCACTCCTCAGAGTGCTTTTGTCAAAGGACGTCGTATCAGTGATAACATCCTGCTCGCCCAAGAACTTTTTGCTGATTTCCACCATGCACGCTACTCTCCCAAATGTGCAATTAAAGTTGATTTTCGCAATGCGTATGATACAATTGACTGGGACTTCTTGGAAACAGTCTTGACAGCTTTTGGGTTCCCTTCTACTTTCTCAAAACTGATCATGACTTGTGTTAGGACCCCCAAATTCTCGGTTGCCATCAATGGGGGGCTTTATGGCTTTTTCTCGAGTGGCAGGGGCATACGGCAAGGGGACCCAATCTCGCCTTACCTCTTCACTCTTGCTGTGGAGATATTCACTAGAATTCTGAATATACAGACAAGGCAGCCGAGTTTTAAATACTTTTGGAGGTGTAAACCATCCCAGCTCTCTCACCTATTTTTTGCGGACGACGTGCTCCTTTTTGCTGAGGCACATGAGAGATCCATTCGTCTCCTCAAGGATGGACTGGACAGATTCTCGGGTTGGTCGGGACTGACTCCCAATTCGAACAAAAGTGAAGTTTACCTCTCTGTTGGCTCGGATGAAACTCGGGCTCTTATTCGAGAGATACTTGGCTTTCAGGAAGGATCCCTCCCATTTCGTTACCTGGGTGTCCCGGTTATTGCTTCAAGATTGGGAAAGGAGCAATGTACTGCCTTGGTGAACTCCATCACAGCCAGGGCACAGTCATGGACTCATCGTTTCCTATCCTTTGCTGGCCGACTTCAGCTAATAAGGTCAGTACTCCATGCCATACATGTTTATTGGGCAAGTGTTTTTATTTTGCCGAAGTCGGTAATTGCTCGGATAGAGCAAATTCTTAGGCAATTTCTTTGGAAAGGCCCGGGTCTTGGTTTTTGAGGTGCCAAGGTATCATGGGATGATATATGCCTCCCTAAGGAGGAAGGTGGCCTTGGCATACGTAGACTTAGCGATTGCAATAGAGCGGCTATGGCTAAGCACATATGGATTCTATTCACCGATAAAGAATCCCTTTGGTGTAAATGGATCCATACTACTTTCCTGAAGAACAGTAATTTTTGGAATGTTAAAAGACAGACGTTCTGCTTGTGGGCTTGGAAGAAAATTCTTGATCTCCGGAATGTGTTCTTGCATCTATTCAGATGGCGGTTGGGTAGCGGTGATTCGGTTTCCTTCTGGTTCGATTGGCATCCAAGGGGGCCGCTTGAAAAATTCTTCTCGAATTCTGAGATTTCTAGATCTGGTATCTCACGTAATGCCACTGTTTTTGACTTCGTCTCGACCATGGGATCACCATCTTCGATCCCTCACACTATTCAATCCTGGACCGAGCAACTTCCAGCCCTTGATTATAGACGCCCTAATCGCTTTCAATGGCTTGGCCACTCTACAGGTGATTTCACAGTTGCCTCGGCATGGAACTCCATTCGTCCATGGAGACAAGTAGTACCTTGGAATTCCTTCGTGTGGAACAGGGCTATGGCCCCGAGATACTCGTTCCACCTCTGGCTTATCACATTAAAGCGGCTCCCGACACAGGTACTTCTCATGACATATAACCGTATTTCAGATGCTACCTGTGCCTTTTGTCGATCCAGACCAGATAGTGTCGATCATTTGTATTTTGGATGCTGTCATACTGGATCTTTAGCTTCATTCTGGTCTGCTAAGTGTAATTTAGCGTGGGTTAATCGGTGCTGGGATGAAAATCTTCTCTGGGCTATCCAGCAAACTAGTGGTCGGAGTTTCTACCATCAACTACTTCGGTTCTCCTTCGGTGCCCTCTGCCACATCTTGGAGGGAGAGGAACCATATTCTGTCTCGCAGCAAAGTCCTTTCTATGCCGGCTATCAAACAGCACCTTCAGAAGGTAGTCAGAGATAAGGTGTTCACATTCAAGCATGTCGAAGATACCCCTCGCAATAGGAGATTGCAAGCCTGCTGGGATATCGACCCGTCAATTTTTGCTTAGCTGGAGGGTTTTACTATCAGCGTTTTCTTATTTTTTTGGCCGCTTTGTTTGGCCTGTACCTAGCTCCCTTTTGAACCAAGACAATCTTGCACTTGAGGTGAAACTTTTGGTGTCATCCTAAGTGGAAGTTTTGTAATGTCCGGTTTCTCCTTTCGTTGTATAGTTGCGCCATGGTTAAAAATCAATATAATCCTTACCTTCACCAAAAAAACTCTCATCCTATCTTATTACTTCTGCCACTTTTATCCTATCTCACAAATTCTGCGCCGATACAAGAAAAAACAAATTATAAAGCACAGATCATCAATGCAAATAGCAAAGGTGCCAGGTAAACCTGAGTTTCATGTTTTCAATACGTATGCGCTCAACGGACAGGCTGTCAGGCTCTGCTTCAGAGTTGATTTGAACACACCCTCCTGGGTTAATCTTAGATTGAGCACTTGACTTTCTGAAAAAAACTCTTTTGATTCTGAAAGAAAAGGGCACTATAAGAGTTGGCAACAAAATGCCAGAGGCAACTAAGCCAGTTGCACATAAATTTGTATTCGGGCATAATATGCCTTTCTGAACTGTGAACTGAGAATTTAATCGACCCATTTGGCCCCTAACACTGTAAAGACATACCCAGTGTACTTCAGAAAACGTCTCCACCAACGCGCAAGGATGGTGTTCAACTTCGTTTTGAAAAAGTAGTCAGTCCTACGATCAATTCCAATTCCACGTCGGAAAATGATGTACTGAAAATGAGTAGAAGGATGCACATGAGTGGTGCATAAGTCTGCCTAAACAAAATGGCAAGTGGTGGTGCAAGAGAGAGATGCCAAAATTTTTCAGGCATCTAAAAGAACAAGTGATATATCAAACTGCAACCACCATTAAAACAAGTCAGCCAATGGAAGGTTTACTTCGATCCTTTTAGCTTTCCGGGATAATTACTGGATTCTTTGGAAGGGACCGTTATATATTTTGCCACTTTCACATTTAATACAAAAACAGAGAGAGTAGAGATTTCCTCTTGGAAAGAAACTAGAGTCTAGTGCCAATTTGAAAGAAAGTGGAAAGGATCTAAACTGAATTAATCAGGTATCTGCACAAAGTTAATATCATACATGGAGCTTGCAAACACCCTAATTTTTTCTAACTACATGCACACTTTTGTCTGAGTGATGAAAGATATAATTTTTTCCTTCAATACTGCTTAATTTAACATCTCCACATATGGAACTCATCCCAATTTATGAATAATAACAAAACATAAACAATGGATGGACTATTAGTAGCCTTTAGAGAGAGAGAGAGAGAGAATCATAGCTCAATAATAGCGCAAGCAATCTTCCTTAAAAGATCACTAGTCTTATAAGACTTCCATTGTGCAAAAAAGTTTATACTTGGAACTTCATGTCGTACATAAATATTGGTTGGGGGATGGGGAAGGCTTGTTTACTACAACTTCTCCACTTCTTGCATCCAATAATTTCCATGTAAAATCGCCAAAGGAAACAGTTTCTCAGCAAAAAACAAAGAGTTCATTTTTGGATCACACTGCAAGAGTTCATTTAGCTTGCAATTGTTTCAGCTGGATCCCTGCACATTACCTTATCAGCAAAGAGTGGAAGGTCGTCGTGAGGATACTTAGAGAAGTACCTTCTCAGGAGCTTTTTGTCGAGCTAAAATGAGAAAGACCAGTATAAGATGATCAGGACGCAATAAAAGAATGCAAAGCTATGAATTTCATGCTTCTCTGTGTTATGTTCAGACATTCGACACAAATTTTGTGTGGTTTTGGTCGTAAGCATGTTGTCTTCAGTGCCATTTTCCCATAGAGTTCTTCCAGACAAATACAGACCTTCGATTCATCAACTTTGATTGGAAGATTGAGGCGATATTGTGCAGACAGAGCAACATTGATCTCGTAATCAGTAAGTATCTTGAAGTTGCTCTTTTCCACGACCTGCGTAGATAAGCTATTACAACAACAATGAGGTGCCTTCTGACTCAAACTAATTCTAACTTAAGCCCCTGAAGAAATGAAAAACTCTCCCCAACCAAAGCCCAGCAGCAGGAGAAAAAACAAATAGGACACAGAAAATTGAAGAAAATAAGTGTGAAATGTAGCTTAGTACTTGGTCTTGTCACATGGAAGTTGATCAAGTCAAACAGGATAATCAGATTACACAATGCATTCTATGGTACATCTGATCACATTGCAAAAGGCACAAGCTTAGCATGAAAATCGGTGACTTGATGAGAAATTGGAGACATCCTAACTGAACGAAACTTTAATCACTCAGGAATTATATTTGCTCACGAGAGGACAAATTGTCCAGCAATCAGAAAGAAAATAGTTGAAGCTAAATCAGGCATGAACTATCTATTAAAGATCTCTAGACCTCCGTCAGAAAGGAGAGCAGCTGGAATTGGGGCACAGAGACATTGGGAATAGCAAATTAATCATAGCTCTGCATAAAACTATTTTGATGATCACATTACACACAACTCCACTTGTTGACAAGTCGGAGAGAAGGGATGAGGTGAAAACAACATATCTAATAATCCTGATTGTCATAAGACGTTCGCTAGACCCCGCTCTAGGGTACTATGTCAAAAGCTCAGGAAACAAAAGATCAGATGGTTCATTCAAGCATCACGCCATTAAAATAGGAAAACGTTACCAATTTCGACTGCTCAAAGGACGCACATAAAGACTTGCCAAATAGTTTGTTCATTATTCTTAGTCATTTTTACTTTTCATCAGCTAATCAGATTTCATTTTCTGCTTAACATTATCTCTTCTTAATTGCAATTTGGTTAGCACATTAGTTGATATACCTGCAGCAAGTCAGTCAAAAATTTCTCTTCGGAATAATCAATATCTTCCGGAGTCAGATTCTGCTGCCCCAATTTCGTAGCCCCGTGAACCGGATCAAACAAAGAGCGCAAATACTGCAAAATGATCCACTGCAGTTGGATTCAAATTCTAAGGGAACTATTAAACCTGAATGGAAAGGTCATGAAAGGATGAAGGGAAAAGGTGGTGAAAAAGTTAATTCTTATACGTATTCGGTACTTCAATTGAAAAAGGAAGTACCATCATCTCCTCGAATTGAAGATTGTACCAAGCTCGAATGGCGTACTCCACACGACCACAGAGCTTTACAAACTCGGGCCTATCGGCTTTTTGCTCTGCAGGACACGCAAAAAGCTTCACTCTCAGTCGAAAGTCGTGATCAAAGATGTTTCTGCAACACTGTACCCTTATCTTAATATCCGGCAAATTAAGGACGACGGAAGAATTTTGGACAATTTGCCTAGCATTCAAAATACGACGTTGCTTGCCTAACACGGGGAAATCAAGCTCGAATCGGAAGATAACAATGGAAAAAACACGAAACTTCGCGAAATGCAAATCACAGAGAAGACCAACGTGATCGAGATGCTAGGGTGAGCGACCGAGTGATTGTCAGAGAGAGAGACGGAGATTACTGATGAGATTAGCCAAGGAGGCGACGAGCCGGTGCTTAAGGATGGGAATGACGGACTCGCGCTCCAAGCGCATGATCTCTCTCTTCTTCTTCTTCCCCATTCTTCGTCTGCGTTTCGTCGGTGAAGGAAATCCAACCGGAGCTCTTTCAGCAAGAAGATGAAACAAAAACCTTGAGAGAGAGGAGCTTCCCCATTCCTCGCTGAGACAAGGGGTCTTCCCCATTCATCGCTGCATGCTTCGCTCCCTCTCTCTCCCTCTCCCTCTCTCTCTCTCTCTCTGTGCAACCCGCGCCATTCGGCGGGAGCGCCATTTGAGTTGACTGCGTGGGAGTGGGAGCTCGGTATGTCCGGTCCAAATCCAATCGTTGGACCGGACCGTCTGATTTTGTTGAAGATTCGATTTGTTTATTTACTTATTTTATTCATTTGGTATTTCAATTTCTTAAGAGAAAATTTCAAATAAGATCTAGAGTACTCTTATTTTCTCAAATATTGATTTAAAGTGGTTCTTTTTTCAAATGAGGACTGAAGTGATGTCATTATTTTAAAGAAGGGTCTAACCCAAAGATATTTTCGTTATTTATTTTCTTAATTTTTTTTTCATTTTTTCTTTTTCTGATTTCATTTTCTTTTCCTTTTTTATTTTTCTTTTTCCATTTCCCTGCCCCGGCAATAGCCTGCTTCCGGCGAGGGCCGCCCTTGCCTGTGTTAGGAGAGGGCCACCCTTACTAGATCCGGCCCTCTGCATGGGTTGTTGTCCTCGCCGGCATCAGGTAACAATCTTCCTCGCACAAGGCAACCCTTGCCTGACCCAACCTCGCCAGCCCAAGCGATGGCAATGGCTGCCCTCACCGACATCAGGCGAGGATTCAATGGGTTGGGAGGGCCACTGATTTCCTTTTCTTTTCCTTTTTTTTCTTTTTCTTTTTCCATTTCCCTGCCCTAGCAATAGCTGTTCTTATGCGAGGGCCGCCCTTGCTGATGTTGGGAGAGGGCCACCCTTACTAGATTCGGCCTTCAGCATGGGTTGTTGTCTTCGCCAGCATCAAGTAAGGGTCTTCCTTGCGCGAGGCAACCCAACCTCGCCAACCCAAGCAAGGGCGATGGCTGCCCTCGCCGGCATCAAGCGAGAGTTCAGTGGGTTAGGCAGTATCTTATCAACATCATCGCTCACCTTCACAACATAGTCTCTAGAATTATTTGCAAACACAAACCAGAAGAAACCAGAAAAAGAAACTGATTCACATTATTGCTAAAACAATTCAATCATTACATAGTACGATAAGATGAAGAGTGAAGAAGACTGACCACAATTATGGCAAGAAATCTCTAACTTAAATGCCCACCGTCCTACACGATACCACCGACGCTGACGTAGATAAGTTTTAATAATATTTTAGTTTTTCTATAAAAAGTCCTATTTTTCTTTTTTCTTCTATTATTTTTTATTTTATTTCTTTTTCCTCTGTCGGCCACCACCGAGCATTCTCGATGGCTGGCGAAGGGTGCCGGCCTTAGGCAAGGACCACCATTCCAACCTTGGGCAAGGGACGGTTGAGCCTGGGCTAGCGAGGGGTCGCCACCGCTGGCCTAGAGCAATGGCCACACTTGTCGGCCATCGACGAGGCCCAACAACCCTCATCTCGTTTTTTTTTTCCTATCACATAGACACACACATATGACTACTTTTTAGAAACAGGCAATTGAAATTAGAATTTGATTACCAATGAAGAGGGCAACCCGACATCCCTCAAGTGCATGAGTTACGTCCTACTTTTTATTTTGGGGCAAGTGCATTGGGAGTTGAGTTCTAAAATTTTTAAAACTACAATAAAAGTCCTAAAATTTTTCACCAAAGTACAATATGTCCTAAAACTTTAATATATATATATATATATATATATATATATATATATATAATCAAGTCCTAAAACTTGTCAAGAAAGTGCAATCGAGTCGGAAAATTTTCAAAAAATTTAATCAACAGAAGGACTTGATTAGATCAATTTGACAAGTTTTAGGACTTAATTATACTTTTAGAAAGTTTTAGGACTCAATTGTACTTTTGTTACAAGTTTTAAGACTTAATTATAGTTTTTAAAAGTTTTAGAACTCAAATGCACTTCCATGACAAGTTTTAATACATTTTTTAAGTCCCTCTCATCGTTTTTTTTTTTTTTGGTCGAACCCTCTCATCGGTTGAACATGCACAATTTGTACCGCATATTTCTTTTCTTTTTTTTCTTGTTTGTCCTGTTAGCATTTTCAGTATCATAAAAAGAAAGATTTTGATATTGAAGAGGGTCGAATGGTACTTTCCTAAATTAATGTAGCTATCAGAAAGTCTTGAAAGCAAATAGGACGACAAGGAAAGGAGAAGAATGCAACCAATAATAACATCCAAATGAAATGCAACGTCTTCGAGGGAACTGCATGCATCGCGAGTCTTGTGATTGCCTTTCACTCGCACTCCCTCGGAGAGTGTCACTCAACCGCGCGCCTCGGCTGGGCCTCTTGCCCGGCGAAAAGGCCTTTGAAGTTTGAACCACCCCCATGAGGATCCGATCCCCCACCCTCACGGTCGCGCAAGCTCGATTTGAACTTCGCCACCACTCCGTCGCCTTCCTTATCCATCCTCAAGGCTTTCGTGGCCACTAGACACCGAGACGGAAGTCAACCAGGCTCGTCGCCATGGATAGTTTGCTTTGTTCACCCCGTCACTAACCTAAAAGGCATGCAGGTTTTCACGCCTTGTTTTGTCATTTCAGTCATTTTCGGCCCTTGTCCACAGGCGTTTCAGAACAAGTCGCCGGAATTTCGACAGTGAGTCAGCTGCTTAATGTTAAAAATAATAAAATTGAAGTAGTTGACGACAAGTACAAATGGATGGATGGGCAGATTGAGTTATCCACTAATCTAAGTGGATATGTTTAATAATTGATGGAGTGGGGGACAAATATAAATTAATAGTGTGCAGATGTGTTTCTTCTACGTGTGAGATGAAGAAAATAACATGATAGGACTCACTCGTGGGTCCAAAAGGAGACAATGGCTTATGTCATTCCATTTCATTCTGTCTCCTCCTCAAGGGAAAGCACGAAGACAAACAAGTCTAAATAAAAGTCTCTGGAGATTGGCTGGAAAGATACCTATGGATTTAGTGCTTCTTTCTTTTATGGTGGAGAGTGACTTTAGTGCCTATTATTTGGCATAGTGCTTCTATTTGGTATAGTATTTTGTGACGCATGGTTTCATTTCTTTTGAGTGTATCATTTGTTTCTTTTGTATGTTGTACCTCCAATCTTATAAAGGTTGATTCAAGTCGTTCAGAAGTCTATTAAAACACAGAACTCAGTTACGAGTTATATTCTTCAGAATTTCAGTTTAACAAAGATTTTCATTTCTTTTGAGTGTATCCTTTGTTTCTTTTGTATGTTGTACCTCCAATCTTATAAAGATTGATTCAAGTCATTCAGAAGTCTATCAAAACACAGAACTCAGTTACGAATTATATTCTTCATAATTTCAGTTTAACAAAGATTTTCTTTTCTTCTCGTGTGCCTCGTTTTATTTATCCGAAGGTCACCCATATCATTCTGGTTCCAACAATTGGTATCAGAACTAGAAATGGCATCTGCTAGTTCCGTTCAAATGCAGCTTCCAAAGCTGAACGGAAAGAATTTCAACAACTGGTCCGTCCAAATGAAAATTCTGTTCAAATCACAAGATTTGTAGAATCTGGTTGAAAATGGCTACAATGAAGTGGCCGATGCCAAAGCATTCGAGGCTTTGAGAAAGGAGGAGAAAGAATCTTTGGTGGGGTCACGGAAGAAAGATAAAAAAGCACTATATGCGATCTTTCAAGCCGTAGAAGAAACGATATTTGAAAAAATATCGAGCGCGGAAACCACGAAGACAGCCTGGGATATCTTGCAGAAATCCTACAAAGGCGATGATCGTGTCCGACGGGTGCGGCTTTAGACCCTTCGAGGTGATTTTGAGTCTCTTCGCATGAAAGACTCGGAATCAATATCGGCATATTTCTATCATGTGCGCCATCGTTAATAAATTGAGGGTTAATGGTGAAGAACTTCAAGATGTTCGTGTCGCAGAAAAAAATCTTGAGGTCTTTGACCGAAAGATTTGACTATATCGTCACCGCAATTGAGGAAGGACAAGATGTGTCAACTCTCACGTTGGAGCGCTTGATGGGTTCATTGTGCTCGCACGAGCAAAGAATGAATCAGAAGTCCGTTGGTTCAGTTCCCGAACAAGCATTGCAAAGTCGGATCACTCAACCAAGCCGAGGAGGCTATCAAGGTAGTCGAGGTCGTGGAGGAGCCCAAGGTAGAGGTGAAAATTCAAATTTCACTGGAAAATTTAAAGCACGTGACAAATCGAAAGTCAAGTGTTTTAAGTGCAATAAATTCGGACATTACAAATCCGAGTACCATGCAAAGGCAACGTATGAGCCGGCGGAACATGCACATGCCACAGATGCTGAAGAGTACATGGTACTAGCATGTGTGAAGGATGATTCGACTATTGTGGATACCGACACATGGTATCTAGATACTTGGTGTAGCAACCATAGGACCGGCAGAAAGGAGTTATTCTCTCAGTTTGATGAGACGAGCCGTGGTGAAGTCAACTTCGGGAATAAATAAAAAATTCTCGTGATGGGTAAAAGTAACATTAATATCAAGTCCAAATATGGTACTGATGTTGCTATTGCATATTTTTACTTTGTACCAGGACTTTTTTGGAATTTGCTAAGTGTTTGGCAACTTTCCGAAAAAGACCACAAAGTTCATATTGAAAATGGAGTTTACACCATCATAGGTGTCAATAATAGGTTGATCACGGCGGTACAGATGACAAAAAATGGGATGTTTCCCCTGACTATTTAGACAAAGAATCTCTTGAATTTTCAAGCGATGACGAAAGACAGCAGCTTGCTATGGCATCTTCGATTCGGACATCTAAATTTTCGTGGAATGAAACTACTGGTCCAGAAAAAGATGGTGACTGGCATGCCGTTGATTGACAATCCAAGTCCTCCCTACGAAGGATGTCTCGTGGGAAAACAACATCGAGATCATTATCCAGTTGAGAAACCAAAAGAGCAAACCAACCGTTGAGCTGGTACATACAGATATATGTGGCCCTATTAAGGTTGAATCGTTCAGACAAAAAAGGTATATGTTGATTTTTGTTGACGATTTTACCAGAAAAACTTAGGTATATTTCTTAAGAGAAAAATCTGAGGCTTTTCGCAAGTTCAAAGAATTTAAAGTCTATGTTGAAAAACAAAGTGGCTTTAATTTGAAAACGTTGAGATCAAATAAAGGAAGAGAAATTACCTCAAATGAATTTCACAAATTTTGTAAAGTTCATGGAATGAAACGTCAGTTGATTGTCAGCTATACTCCTCAGCAAAATGGTATAGCAGAAAGAAAGAACAGGACAAACTTTGAAATGGCCAGAAGTATGCTAAAAGCTAAAGATTTGCTCAAAAAATTTTGGGCAGAAGCTGTTGCTTGTGCTGTATTTTTGCTAAATAGGTGTCCAACAATGAGTGCTCTTGGAAGAACCCTAGAAGAGGCTTGGAGCCGAAACAAGCCAAATGTTTCATTCCTGCGAGTATTTGGGTGCATAGCATATCCCCATATACCGGATGAACGAAGAAAGAAGCTGGATGATAAAAGCGAGAAGTGCATCTTCAACGGCTACAGTGACACAACTAAAGGTTATAATATGTATAACCCGGTCACTGAGAAAGTCATCATCAGCAGGGATGTCCAGTTTTTAGAAGACGGAGCTTGGGACTGAAACCAGAAAGGTGACCAGAAAAATATCACCATCGAAGATGAACCACTGGTAGGTGAGATAGAAATACCACCATCATCTTCAACGAGTGGTCCATCTTCTTCATCGTCTTCGACTAGTGGAACATTTTCACCAACAGTAGCTTCAGAACCGCAACTACGTCATTCACGACGACAAAGGGAGACGCCAACAAAATTCAAGGACTATGTGGTCACAAAATATAGTGATGGTGATAGCGAAATCACTGATGAAACACAGGTACAATTTTGTTTATTTGCTGAATGTGATCATGTAACTTATGATGAAGCAACTGCAGATGAAAAGTGGATCCAGGCAATGGATGAAGAAATTTATTCAATTGAGAAAAATGACACACAGGTGCTAACTTCTTTATCACCTGATAAAAAGCTCATTGGTGTCAAGTGGGTGTATAAGACGAAGTACAAACCCGACGGTCAGGTGGACCGTTACAAGGCCAGATTGGTTGTAAAAGGCTACAAGCAAAAGCCAGGTATTGATTATTTTGAAGTATTTGCACCAGTGGCCCGGATGGATACCATCCGGATGATCTTAGCACTTGCAGCTCAAAACCGTTGGAATATCCATCAAATGGATGTAAAATCAGCATTCCCCAATGGTGTCCTTGAAGAGAAAGTGTACGTGGAACAACCACAGGGCTATGAGAAAGGGCATGAAAAACAGGTTTACAGACTAAAAAAGGCTCTGTATTGGCTAAAACAGGCACCACGTGCTTGGTACACGCGGATCGACACATACATGCTGGAGCATAATTTTCAAAAGTGCTCGTATGAGCATACATTGTATGTCGAGTCAAATACTGAAGGTGACATCTTAATTGTATGCCTTTATGTTGATGACTTGATATTTATAGGGAGCCATGAAAAAATGTTTGCTGAATTCAGGGAGGCTATGACTGGCTAGTTCGAGATGACTGATTTGGGATTGATGTCCTATTTTCTTGGTTTTGAAGTGAAGCAGACAGATGATGGCATACTTATTTCGCAGCAGAAATATGCTAATGATATTTTGAAGCGATTTTAAATGGAATCGCTCAAGCTAATCCGAACTCCCGTTGTAGAACGATTGGAGCTGAAGAAAGAAGGAACCAGTGTGCTGGTAAATCCCACTTATTTTAAAAGCATTGTTGGCAGCTTAAGATATTTGATTTCTACGAGGCCAGATATTACCTATGGAGTGGGTATTATTAGCAAGTTCATGGAAAAATCATACCAATCACATTTGCAAGCAGCAAAAAGAATTTTATGGTATGTCAGTGGAACTCGTGATCATAAAATTTTATATTCTTATACTGACAACTTTGGCTTAGTGGGGTACACAGACAGTGATTGGGCAGGTGATATCGAGATTCAAAAGAGTACGTCGGGGTATGCTTTCTTTCTCGGATCAGGAATAATTTCTTGGTCCTTGAAAAAGCAGCAAGTCATTGCTCTTTCGACAGCTAAAATAGAATATATGGCGTTAGCTTCAGTGGCTTGTCAGGCGATTTGGCTCCGTAAGATGCTGTGTGAATTGATGCATGAACAAACAAGTCCTACTAAAATGATGTGTGACAATAAGTTGGCTATTGCATAAGCCAAGAATCATGTATTTCATGGCAGGAGCAAGCACATCGACATTAAGTATCATTACATTCATGAGCGAGTCAAAGATGATGAAATCGAACTTAATTTCTGCAGATCAAAAGATCAGATTGCAGATATCCTGACAAAACCAATTAAAGCGGATTCGTTTGAGAAATTGACATGATGCTTGGTGTTATAAAATTTCAAAATCAATTTTAAGGGAGGCTGTTAAAAATAGTAAAATTGAAGTAGTGAACGACAAATACAAATGGATGGATGGGCAGATTGAGTTATTCACTAATCTAAGTGGATATGTTTAATAATTGATGAAATGAGGGACAAATACAAATGAATAGTGTGCATATGTGTTTCTTCTACGTGTGAGATGAAAAAAATAACATGATGGGACTCACTCGTGAGTCCAAAAGGAGACAAGGGTTTATATCCTTCCATTTCATTCTGTCTCCTCCTAAAGAGAAAGCATAAAGACAAACAAGTCTAAATAAAAGTCTTTGGAGATTGGCTGGAAAGATACCCATGGATTTAGTGCCTCTTTCTTTTATGGTGGAAAGTGACTTTAGCGCCTATCATTTGGCATAGTACTTCTATTTGGTATAATGTTTTGTGACGCATGGTTTCATTTCTTTTGAGTGTATCCTTTGTTTCTTTTGTATGTTGTACCTCCAATCTTATAAAGGTTTATTCAAGTCGTTCAGAAGTCTATCAAGACACATAACTCAGTTACGAGTTATATTCTTCAGAATTTCAGTTTAACAAAGATTTTATTTTCTTCTCGTGTGCCTCGTTTCATTTATCCGTAGGTCACCCATATCATTCTGGTTCCAACACTTAAATCAACACCTACCTATTTGCCCCCGATGCGAAATCCCCAGTAACCTGAATCCTAGCCTTCAGGGAAAAGATAAAACTAACTTTCGGAACAAACTTATTATATCAGGGTCGTGCCACATTTTTTATCCATCAAGAACGTAAGAAAGTTCATCATGGAACAAGAAAGTCATCTGTAGAATTCTAACGTAAAGACTTCGATTTAGTTAAAGAACAGTGGTGACAGGCAAGGTGTGGTAGGTCGTCGGATGAGAACGGCTAGTCCCATGCCCATGCGCGTGCACCCAGTGACACGCCCAGTAAACTTGACTTAATCGGAAGGCGCTAACCCTTGGTGGTGCCTACCTAGTGGGTCCAAGCAGAGCGACGCCGGGAATGTTATCTCGGAAAGTAAAAAAAAAAAAACACTCCACACGCTACGAAAGGAATCTGAATTTGCCAAAGCCAAAGTCGAAACATCAACCAAAGCAAACGATTCAGCCAAAGCTTCTTTGAATATCATCTTCATGGTGAGAAATGAATGTAGAAAGGTGAAAAACCTTTCGAGTCATTTGATTTCCAACACATACCTAGTCATCATAACACGACCCACATCTTCTTGGACCATTACAGCCAGTGCTCTTTAGAAAAGTTACTTTTAGATATAGCGACGCATAAATGGAGAAATGGCTCAGAGACAATCATAACCAAACAAAAAATGCACGGCGAAAGAAAAGAGAGATACAAATGACATAAACTAGGACACTATCTGACTAATCAAATGATAAGAGAAAGAGTTACCTCTTTTGGGGCCTTGGTAGCAAACCGAGCAAAATCGTTATTCAAGGAAACATATATGAAGCAACACAGGTTCGATCAGCTCACTGCCTACATCATCAACTAGGCCGAGGAAACTAACCAGAAAGGTTCAGGTTCCTCAGACATTCAAAGCATTCCCATGTCTGTACAGGCACTTGGTTGGTTACACTTCCCAAAAGAAGACCCCAAGATGGATCAATTTGCAGCCCAATCTGGAGCAGATTCATAAGCATTTATGGAATGGGAAGAAATGAGCAATTATCGGGCCGTATATCAGCAATTCATTATTCCAGCAATCAATGGATGCCAAAATTACAGAGACGAATTCTTGTGGAGAGAGATGAGAAGACGGAGACAGAGACAAAAAACAGAATCACAAAAATAAGGCTCAATTATCCTTTTCCCATGTTCGAGATGCCCGGAAAAATTGTCCTACCATAAAATTTCTCTCTCAAATGCTCATCTAAGATCTAGCAGCTAGTTATATACACTGTGCTGGGTTGGCTCTTGTATGGGTATGTACAGAAACCTATCCTGGATGGTTTTATCCAACACCTGCGGATCTCCAAGACCTCGCAACTTGTTGCTCCTATAAACTATCAAGTCAAAACTCCTGCTCTACAGGCATCTATTTCTAATGGCTTCTTGGGTCGCCTTCTGACATTTTATGAGAAAGATAAAGGGACAAGACTCTGTTGCTATTGATTCCATGAACCCAAGAACGGTTTCCCCATTGAGTCGTTCAAGCTTGAGTTCTGATGTGGTAAGTTTATCCATCCAGTGTCATTAGGCATGAGGGAAGTAGTCGGGTCCCGCCTATTCATGTAATCTAGAGAATGGGCTGCAGGAGGTAAAACGTTACTCATGCTGGGCATAGGCCCGCCCACCAGAGCATAGTTCCTTGAAGGAATAAACTGCTCGGCAGAGCCAATGGCATCATAAGAAGTACTTGATGGACGTAGTTGATTGCAATGTGACAAGACACTGTACAAACCCTGATCGAGATTGCTTGCATTTCCAATACTCTGACTCGGTACACATACTGTGCCTGAACTGGTCCAGCCTCCACGAACATGACGTTCACCAGAAAACCAGTTTTGGTTAGACAAATCTCCACCAATTAGAGGGGGTTGGAGGGTGTCAGGCATACGAACAGGATTCACAGCCCAATCTTGCACATTGACAGGGAGCACTTGATCTGGCCTCTGGAATAAATATCTGCCTCCATCAGGGAAAATATTGTCGGACATATTTTGCTGCATGCAAAGAACATCGTTTCCCGTCTTCTGTACTTGCTCCAGGGGCATAGATAGACTTGGCTGCTGATGGAAGTGACTGGGAAACCGAGAATCTTCAATCAAAACACTGTTTGATGGAGCAAAGTGCAACTCTGTAGTTTTCTGCTCTTGACTGTAAGACATCATGTCCTGGCCCTTAAGAATAGACTGGAGAAGCTCATTCTGGTCTGGGTTTGGGTAGGATTTCAGAGAACCCTCATTTGATTGTTGATGCAAGTTGCATTCAAGATCCATCCAGTGCCCTCGTTGCTCATCATTAACCGGCGGATGCGTGAGTTTCAACTCACTGGAAGAGGTGCCCTGAGGGCCTGTATTAGAATTATAGAAAGGGTGAAGCATGCTTACTGGTTGCCAGATGTTACCACCACCAGAAGAGAGAGGAAGTCCCTGACCCGCCATTATATTAGTGCGGCTCAAGGTTCCCGAGAATGCTGATACATTGTGAGGACCATTATCTGATTTTGAGGTTGCTCTATTATCTACAGACTCGAGATTCAGATGGTTAAAATCATGGCAGCCAATGAGTGGGGCTATCTCCTTCATAGATGTGTTGTGAGAAGACACACGAACAGGACTTCTGTCTCCATGCACAGCAGAAATATTGTCTACCGAATCAACATCTTTTAGATCATGCACAGAACCACAAACAGGCTCCTGGTCATCCTGCATAATTGATGCAAGGCCAGTGGCTTGATCATTTCTACTATCAGGGGAAAAGTCAGGTTCCAGCTCTCCATCATTCTCCCCATCAAAAGCAAATTCTGCTTTTGTGTTATCATTTTGGTCTTCAGAGGAACCTGAAAGAGAATCTTTCTCATTTTCCATGTTGAGAGTGTTATGTTCCCCATCAACATTTTCATCAACAGACATACCCTCAGAAGTTTCTTCCTCATCCTCACCACCCTGTCAGAAGAAAACACATCATATGAAGATTCTTAGTGCAACAGACTTGTAGAAGTTCATGTTGGGGTGAATTCCAGAGAAAATCATAGCTCTATGTGAATGTTCATGTACATGATAGCCAAAAAATGCAGGTAAAAAAGGACGACAGTAAGAACCTCTGCGAAAGGATCTACTTTTTCGTTAAGTTCTTGCTCCAATGCCCTAACCATACGATATTTCTCCTCTTGCAAGTTCCTCCAGCTTGCATATGTAGAAGGGACATCTTCTTTTGCCAATGTCACCCTAGGCAAAAACAGATTTTCAATATACGTATACCAGGAATATAAAAACGGAATCAATAACTTAAATAACTCACCAGTGTTCATGCAACTTCTTCCGTTCTTCTTCTACAAATACTTCATATGGTTGTACATTGAACTCATCAAGATTGCCTAAAAGCGGTCTGAGTGACTTGGAGTGAATGGCAGTACCAGATTGCTCCATGCTCTTGGCAAGTTCATGCTGCTTCTTACTGATCTGAACATTTTAAACGAAATATCATATGAAAAGCAATAGATTTGCATCCGTTACTTGTCTAGACTGCCTTGAAACTTTTTATATTAATAGAGTTCAAAGAACGATCGACCGTATCACTAACTTACTGTCCGAAGGACCAAAAAAGGTGAAGACTCTTTTTCATCATGTGACGATGGCCAAACTTGACACACATGCTCCTTAATCAAGTAGATAAACATAGACAAGAGAGAACTTCATGTCGTTTGAAGAGTGCAATTGACCAAAAAAAAAGGAATAGTACACAAGCCAACTCTAGTAAATTTTATGGTTCATAGCACAAATGATAAGCAAGGACAGACGATGGAAAAGAAGATTTTGAAGGTGGGAAATATAACAGATTCTCATCATGTCACCTAATCATAAATAAGAAAGAAGAACAAAAGGACAAACTATGACATAGCTAGTAACATTTTTCATTCGTGCTAGGAAAGGTTAATTAATATTTTAGTTTAAGAAGCATTGTTCCTAAGCTTTACGACATGATATTGTTCAAAATATGTTCGAGGTCCCCTAACAGTAAAGAAAGATTGAAGCTGAACAAGATAACCGAGTCCATGCTCATAGCCAGATAGTTCAAATGATAGAAGGGAAAATATCCTACGTTTCTGGCTCAGTGAAACCTGAGCTTGGCAGCACTAATATATGATGCCTAACTCTGGCCGGAACAGGGACATGGAAGTGCTTCGAAACTTCACATGCTTTACACTACTGATCAACCAACAGGGAAAACAATTCTCAGAGATGGATATAAATGTGCCCTAATTAGACTGATTCACTCAATTTCCAAGCTGTGGCCTTTTACTCAGTCTCCCTAAGGTAAGAAATTACTGACCTTGATGTAGGACATGTATTTGGCTCCATCATTGTAGATTATACTACTTTTGCTTAGCTTTTTCACTTTCTTTGGCTTCTTTTGCGCAGTAGGCACATTATCTGAGACAGCAAGTGAATTCCTGGTTTTGCCCTTGCCTTTCTCGCCCATCCTGCAACCAAAGGTTTTGTGAGATTCATCAATTATAAACACACACGTATGTGCACATGACCCCCATAGAAGATATTTTAGTAATCACTGACAAAATGGAAATATTACGTCATTCCACATTTATGATGGCTACAAGTTATTCAATCAAATAGCTAGTCCGAAGCTGCCATTTTTTACCGAAGATTGACCTGGAGTAATTGTTGGAACAGTGGAAAGAAACCAAAAACAATCTGAAACAAAAAATAAAAAAAGAAGAGAAAGCCGAATAAGAGAAACACGACGAACTAAAAAATTGTACATTACAGCAAACAAAAGAACCCAAAGAATTTAGAGACCACACTTCAGAACTTTCAGGAGAGTCACACTCTCCAAGGAAGGCTTTTTGTTTGAAATCACACTATTAGTATCATAAAAGTCAACTAAAACAAATAATAGATTCTTCTGTCAAGCTATCTCCCTCAGGAAGACTTAAATGCAAACATTACAGAACTCTATGCATAGATCAGTTACCTCTTCTTTGAAACTACACCCTTCATAACAGCGGATAGGTGCTTCTCACTGTTATTTGACCTATCATCTCTGTCCCAAGAGGAAAATTCAGATGAAGCAGAGACACTCTCATCAAGTTCACAAAATATGGATCCATTTGCAGGTGATGAGAACTTTTTTCCTGCATTCTTTTTGGACCTGCTGAAAGTGAAAAGTATATTCTCAGTTAGATGTTGTCATCGTCATTCGTCAATATGCATAGAGAAGATATATGAAAGGGACGAGCCTCCGGATCTTCTGAACAAATTCCTTTTCTGGGTCCTTGCAGCTTTCCCAACTCTCCTTCAGCTTCACCAAGCATCCTATAATACTGCAAGGGGAAAAACAATTGAGATGTCAATGTGACTGTGGTCTAACAAGCAAATTACTGAAGACGAAAATGGGTTTAATATTTTTTACATACTCATTGTGATATTTCTTTAACTCTGAGTAATATTCCTTCTTTTCTGCCTTTAAATGCTGTTCACATCTAACAACTGCATCAGGATGCAAACTACCTGATTTAAGTGAAGCACCCCTGCAGTCACAAGTTTCAGTAGGAGCTCAGAATCAGAGAATCCCCAACTTTCCATTTAAAGGAAGGAAAAGGTCAAACTACCAGACTATTTTTAAATTTCCTTTTTGTAAATTATGATGGATCGGGGGTAATGAGACTTGCACTCAAAAGCACAGACGCAGGTAAGGCAGCCCAAATAACTGGAAAATTTTAATGAGCAAAGGAAGAAATAAACAACTCATAACCAAATGCCAGGAAGCGATGAAAGATACTATTGGCTGATTAAGTGGTGCTCAATACAATGAGAAAAAGATCATTTCATAAACAGGATAAAAAATTAAAGTTGGATATAACAATATGCAAATAGCACTCTTTCACAAAGTTAAAAGTTTCAACAAGCCCTATCAAAATATTGACATTTAAAAGTCAACAAGCCCTATCAAAATACTGACAGTTAAGCCAAGCCCAAAAGTTAAAATTGCCTCTTTGAAATCTAAGGAAAAAAAAATCCGATCTAAGGAAGAAGTTTTCTTCTAAACACGCAGTAAGGACAAAGTGCAATCTCACAACGTTTTTTTCATCATAATTCAATCGAAACTTCTACTTTTCCTTATACTATTCCTCTTCTGTTAATGAACAGTGCTCATAAAATCCGCTCTGCTCAGATATGACCTATTAAGGTCTCAATTTGGTCAATGCAACAAGGAACCTTCGGCATGTACACAAAGAAAAAGGACTCCATCCATATATGTGGATTTTTAAAAAAGTAAAGAGATGACTGCTCCAGCTGTTAAGGAAAAAATATCAAACAACTGGGAGAATTCCTTACGAATCCCAAAAGACTCGGCAGTCAAGTTTCATTGCACAAAACGTTTTCATGATGTAGACAGAAGACACAAGGTGTGGTGTAGAAAAGAGGACAACCTGTAACCGACGCAGTTACCTAAAACAAATTATTACATATCAAGAATACCTGATTGGGCTATAAAAGAATGTAAAGAGCAATCGCAATTACAGATGGGTATGCTTTTCTTGAAGACAGGAAAGAGGAATATGCCGGAAATTGCACCATGCCAACATGAAAAGAGCAACTCTATATGTTGGACACTGGACCATGCCACAAGCACAAAGTGCACCAACGCAGAATCGTATTTGCAAAGAAAACAATTTTCAATTAACAAATTTCAAGTCAATGCTAACCACTTGAATAAAGGATTTCCAAAATGGAAGTTTTCTCCTGAGAGCAATGATTTAACAACTTCCTTTGCCTCTGCTTCTCTAGGGAGAAACTGCTTCAGAAAGTTTCTCTCACTTTCTGATAGACAACTTCTCCAAGCCTGCAAGTTCCAATTGAAATGCCTTAATAAGTTTCCAAAGTATCTAAACATGCAAAAGCGCACACAATTGACATGACCATATTATATGAAGCTACCTCCTGGGTGAGCACATCCTTCAAGCTCTCCAAGTCAAATATTTCTCTTGGGATATCAAAGGCATCGGCCAAGATATTGTGACCATGCGGCAGAGAATCAATAAACGGTTTCAAATCCCTCCAACTGATGCCGATTTGCTCCTTTTTAGCTGTAACCCTCGCTTGGTTCATATCCCACTGAAGAGATATATGGGACTTCGTGTTTAATCCATCTTCTACTAATTCCACACGTTTCCTTTTTGCCCTAGATTGTCCACGCAAAGTGCTATCAACATTAACAGCACCATTTGACAGCTTTCTTCTTTGATTAGCAGCCATCACAAGAGATAATGTCAAAACAAGACCACGAAACACATCACGCTAGCTAGAGGGAAAAAGCTCTCTTGAAACATTGAAGGAGTGTCTTCCATCCACAGGTACTCTGAAATCCATGTGCAAAAAGATTAAATTGCCAGACAGCAGTTAACAATAGCGTATGATCTTATTGCGAAGACAATTATATATAATCATCATTTCAGTATTTGCAGCAATTTATAGAAATGTACAGTGTAACCTAATTACAAACACAGATGCAGCACAGAAGATTCACAATAATCATGAAGACACATATAAGGATAAAGAATGACTGCAAAGCTTAGAAACAGTGTTCAATCTGTCAAATTTGGGCACGTTTATTTGTTTATGCCTCAGTGGAAGCAAAAAGCTTTCCCGCCAATGTTTAATATATTGTCCAAATTTCAATCAGTTATGAAAAATACATGTGAATCTGCATGTCAAAAATTTTATATAGCGAAAGTGTCAACTGTAAAAAAAAAAAAAAAAAAAAAAAGTGATGTGCCTTCTTTGCAAAATTTGGATTAAGCAAAAAGCGAACAGCAGAAAGTAGAAGCTTATCCAAACGCACCCTTAAACGTATGCTTTATTCTCAGACATACATGACAAACTTGAAAAACCCAACGAGCCAACACCCTATGTGCTTTGGCTATCAATCAACACCAATACAGATGCTATTGCACAATCTACATTAGAGTATTTCCCCTTCCTCCAGCACCAAACAAAGGATAACAAAGATCATGTAACCTTCAAAAGGATGCCAATACAGAAGGAAGCACTACCATGCCCACAAAGTAAAAAAAATTACGCCAGAACAACACAAAAAAAAAAAAAAATGTAGATCCGTAGACATTCGGAAAAAGAAACTGCAGCCAAAGAACTGAGGCTGTTATAGGTTATATCCAATGACCCACAAATAAACCAATCATCCCTCTAAAGGCATGAAAATGCAGATCAATCTAATTAAACTGAGGCTGTTATAGGTTATATCCAACTACCCACAAATCAACCAATCATCTCTCAAAAGGCATGAAAATGAAAATAAAGATCAATCTAATTAAACAATTTAAAATGCACAATTTCGTAGCCCCGTTATTTAAGTTTCAGAAAGTGATCTTTCACAAGATAGCAACTGAAAGTGCACTTGGCTAGATGAAGACCGACATGAAGTTGTTATACTGAGTATATGTGCCAGGAAATCTTATAGTTCTTCTTTCACATACATTTTTAAAGAAAGTAATATATTGCCTCTCCCGGCTGATTAATGGGAAAAAAAAAGCGTCCATTCACAAAATCCTAAATTGGACATTGGAATAAATGCACCACTCTAGAATATGCCTTTAGACCATAAATGACACTATAAACTGTACAATCCACACAAAGTAGATGGGTATCATGAGCCTTTGAAAGAAGTCACATTCTAAGAATAACCAAAACAAGAGTGGGTGACTAAATAATTGGGGGAAACAAACTCAGTCAACTCCGTCCAAAAAAAACAAAAGCATAAAACTGAACCTTTCACCATGGACACTTCATTATATAAACCAAAATGGTTAACCTAGCCACCCTTTGCATGCTTTAAGCAAAAGTTATTCCTACCATATTGCGAAGAGACTAACAAAACAGCATTTAATCATCGATCAGCAAAGCCTCAATTAAGTCTTCCACTGCATACTACTTAAAACAGCAATACACGAAAGTCCACCTCAATTCACCACTTCCTGAATTTGTCGTGAAAGACTCCATTAAAGCAATGTAAAATTGGAGCATCACATCCATCGTATGATACGTAATTACATATAGACGAGGAAACACTACCAAAAATGTTTAATTGAGAAAATAAAAGTAAGGATTCAGCAATTCCCCCAAATTCAACGAAGAGACGTCATGGGAACTAAAATTTCATAAACATATCAATCAAAAAAAAAAAAAATACACACCAATGACCGACGGATATTGAGCTCCCGCTGACATCAGCGAGCAAGTGAAACCTAAATTCGGAAACAAACTGAAGCTCCCACGAGTACCTCTCAGCAAAAATCGATTCGTCGGGACTCCGGAAGACGAAACCCTAGAAACTTGGCGGCGAGCACCCGACCGCTTATCCACGGAGCTGAAGCCGCGGAACGCCGTCGTCTTCCGCAGGCAATCGGCAGCGAAAACAAAAAGGCTGCGACAATCGACTCGGCACGAAAGAAGAAAAACCAAAAATTTTAATGAATGAATAAAACGCAGAGAGCGAAGGCGCAATGAAGCAACAGAGAAAAATCCGCGTTATCCAATTTGGACTGAGAGAGAGGAGAGAGGAGAGAGAGAGAGAGAGACGCAGACCACGAGAATATGGCAGATAGAGATCGAAGGAAGGAGGAGCAAGGGAACCCCGAACCGCCTCCTTGGCGCGCGCACTCGGCTCAGCTCGGGCCGTGACTCGCTCCCCGCGGTGAGCTCTGCCGGTCCGGTTCGATCTCCGGACCGTCAAACCGAAACCGATTGCAATGCAAACAAGTCTTCACGAATTGACCCCCTCTCGCTCTCACAAGTCACACCATGCCCTATCAATGCAAATGCAAATTTGCAAAAGAGAGTGAGCCTTTTGTAGGCGTTTTTTTCCCTCTCGTGTCCCCCTTCCTAGATGCAAAAGAAAAGGGATTCAAAAATCCGCTACACGCGGATTTGCGCGCTCCCGTCGAGTACTGACTGATCAGTTGTTTTCGTAGATAGTAATAAACGTAACGCTTGCCATTTTAAAACGAGCTTTTGGTAGGTTATTAATTTTCTTCATCCTGCATTTCCGATGACAGAACGATGTGATGGTACACAAATATTTTGATGTCGGTATATCTCAAAATGAAAAGATAAGGTTTAATGGCCTACTAAACAGATACAATCGTGGTCATAAAAAAAAAAAACAGATACAATCGTCCTGGTCATAGATTCGTTGGAGTCCAATTCAGAGCAGATTTTCATCATGACAAAAAGGGAAATATCGTTAGCTATGGAACAGAGAAAATTACCAAAAAAGTTCTTAAAATATATCACATCTAAGTCAATTCAATTCTAAATCTTTCAAGATTTGTCAATATAGCCCTTTCAATCAATTTTTGGGTGGCAATTACTAAAGGTGTCAAATGGGTGGGTCAAGTCGGATTTAGATCGGGTAGAATATGATCCGATCCATATTGACTCATTTAATCCGTTTTGATCCATTTTCATGCAGTACAAATCTAAGAAACCATATCCGACCCAACCCATAATCAACGCATACCCGACCTAACCCGTGTTACTTAGATACTTCTATATTTAATCAAATCATGAAATATTTATTTCTTATGATTTGTTAAGAAAAATGATATTGCTAATACACTTTCATGCAATACCAATTTTATGAACAATTCTCAATTTTTTCAATTTTAATTTTTTTTATTTTTCTAAAAATATGATAAAAATTAATTTTTTATTATAAGAAACTAATTTATTAATATAATTTTGTAAGCATTACATAATATTAATTTTTTTATTTTTTATTTTTAAAAAATGAATTTATTTTATTTTTCTTTTCTTTTTTATTTTCCTTTTTCCTCCGGCAACCGACATGGCGACATTAATAATTTTTATATTTTTAGTTGTTGTTTCTTTCTTTTACTCATTAAAAAATAAAACTAGAAAGAACAAAAATATAAACTGATCAATTTTAAAGCCAAGTGAATCGTAAATGGGTTAGGCTTGTCTAACTAAATGGGTTGAAAGATAAACTCTTTTATAACCCATATATAATTAGGTTAACCCATTTTGTAGAATTTTATTAAACCATAATTGACCCATTTTCAATAAAGTGATTCAAATATGAGTTGAAAATCCATATTGACACCTCTAGCAATCGCTGACATGTAAATTTTTTGTAACTTTTTAAAAATTTACTCCGCAAGCTGCTCACCTGCCTCAGCCAAGGGTGCAAATGCCCTCGCCTACGGTCCCAATGACCCATTTACATGGGTTTAAAGACAAACTCATTTACAACTCACATATAATTAGGCTAACCCATATAACCCATTTTGTAGAGTTTTACTAATCCATATTTGACCTATTTTCAATAAAATGAGTCAAATATGAGTCGAAAACCTATATTGACACCTTTAGTAATTGATGACATGTAATTTTCTGCAATTTTATTTAAAGATTTGCTCGGTGACCCATGGGTTGGAAATCAAGGAAAAAAGAAAAAGAAAAAGAAAAGGAAAAGGAAGGGAAAAAAAGAAATATTTAACAAATTAAAAAGTTTTAAATAATTGAAAAAATTATCTACATGAACGCCAACTGTGCTATGTAGAACTGCTAGTGCTAACCGTACTGCCTATCAATGATTTTGGTTAGAAGAACTATATTGACAAATCATCAAAAGTTTGATACTAAATTAGCAAAATTGAAACGATGAGAACTGAATTTATTGATGTACGATAATTAATTTTAATTTTTTTTGTAACCATCCCTTATTAAGCATAAGTGTTAGAAAAAGGAAGTAAAAGGAACATTATACTAATTGTGTCTAATGTTTGGTCCGGTATGTAGTGTTATTCCTAGACTTTTCTTAATTTATCCAATGTGATTCTTGAATTTTTCCTAAATGCTCAACGTAATTCTTTTGTCCGATTAAACAATAGTGAAATCCAACACAAGCCCCTAAATTATTGTGAAATGTACAGCCTAGTCCCTGAATTATCGAGAAATGTGTAATATAATCCTCAAATTCAATTTTTTTTTTAATTTAGTCCGTCAACTTTTTATAACAAAGTCGAATTAGTACGAATGTTTTCCAAAATTAGTTGATCACATTACCCACCAATAATCGTTTGGTCTGGAAATCTAACACTAAAGTGTAAGAGAAGGGAAGGGAAATTGATGATAAACGCCAAACAGGACTTAGACTTTTCCTCTCGGGTTATGAATCACGTTTCCAAAGTAAACCAATAAATTTTAACCCCAACTTTTGGGATTTCCTTAATTTCAACCGCAACTTTTTCTTCCTGGTGTCGTTTTGGTTTTTTAATTGTGGGTCAAAGAGCCTTCCATTCAATTATGTAAAAATGTTTAAACATAAGAGCGCACTGGTTTTGGCAAAATGCAATGCAATTTCAGAGGCCTTTCTCTCGGCGGGGCAAGTCTTTATATAAGGACGTCATCAGTTTGCTTTAGGCGTTTTTCGATTTCAGGAAACTTACAATATAGATTAGATTATATATTTATAATATTTTATTTAAATTCTGGTTATATTTGATTTCAATATTTCGTTTTAAGTTATCTTTAAGAAATCTGGAGTCATATCTATATATAAGGACGTTTACCTTTGTATCCACGTTATCATTCAATCAAATTTCTGAATTTCCTTTGGAATTGTTCAAATTTATCGCTTTTCTCTGCGTCATCGCCTCACTTGGCCAGCTCGAGATCACGCGAGATGTGGGTTCACATGGCCCTCGGCGAGGGCCGTAGCTGCTGCTTTCACCGCCTCATCTGCTTCATCTGCCTTTGGTCCAAATCTGGTTGGCATGACCTTGGCGGCCCGTCGCCGAGGACCACGCAACTTCTGGCGAGGATAGTTGCTTTGCCTCTAGTCCAAGTCTGGCTCACCGAAGGTGGGGCGACCTCCGAAATGCACGCGTAGGCTTGAGGCTCCAATTGGTATAAACAAATAAGGTAACATGATAATATCAGGAGAATCATTATAACAACCAAGATAGTTGGCCCAATGGTAAATGGGTCACCTTTTTTTTTTTTTTCATGAGATCACGAATTCAATTCACGTCATGAGAGAGAATGTTCGAGTGGCTCGTGCTGTGTTGTTTAGCTATAGCATACCTCATGTAAAGAGACTTCCTAAATGCTAGCTAAGTAGTATTGACACCAACACGCAACCCTGACACGACATAACATGATATGATATGTCGACACATCATTTCTCAAAATATAGATAATTTGTACACGTTAAGACACGTGGTATATAAAATATACATGTATATATAAAAAATAAGCGGCGGTAAGTTTCTTCTTCTTCTATTAGGAATTCATGATTAGACTTTTTTTTTTGGTTGGTTGGGTTTATTAATTTTCGAGTGTAGGTATATGACTAACTATGTATATTTTTGATAAATTTATATCTTGACTCCTAATTCATTGAAAATGCATAAAATTGACCCTTTGCGCATCGAAATGGCGTGTCGAAATACTGGACTCACGTGTCGCTAGTGTGTTTGAAGCGCTGACCACGTGTCTATCACATGTCGGAGCGTCGAGAGTGTCGGACACGGCATGACACGATACAAAAGGCCCGACGATTCTCGGTGCTTCCTAGGGTGCTAGCATCTTTGTGAGATGTGGTAACGGGCTCATTAACTTCGGACCTTTGGGATAGCAAGGGGTGGGGAATAAAGGTGAGCATGGATCTCAAGTAGATGCGGGAACTGGTTACCAGTTTGGTTCTAGGTTTAAGTGCGAATCGGTTCGGTTCCGATTTTAATATTTTGGAACTGTACTGTATGGATTAGTTCCTGGGTAGGATTGAAACCAAACTGAACGAGGAATTCGAAGAACCTAAGAACTGAACCGGAACCTTGATGATCTTGTTCACATTTTAATTTTCTAGACATTTTGGTGATGTGACAAAATATTTACTTTGAAATAAAGCCTTTGATCTATCTTTAATTTATGGACTCCATACAAGATATTATCTATTGTAACCTAACCTGACTAATGCTAATGAGGACTTATTCTACTACTTGGACGAAGGAGGAGAAATTTTCTCTCAAATTGATCTCATTAAGCCACATGACGATGCACTTGTATATTTTAAATAGCATGTTAAACCACACGTGGTTAAGACATCTTTGTGTCTTTTGACACATTAGGTTAAGTGTCATCACCACAAGCTGTAGACATTAGCCCTCTTTTCCCCTTGACAATGTAGGAAGGAAGATTTGCAAACATGCCACGTATTAGCATGCGAACTTACACTTCAGGCTATGATCAGTCATCAACTATTCTTTCCACTTGGCTAGAGATAGAGTAAAACTTTGGCACGCTTGTTTTCTAATTGCATGCCACCTTCCATCCTTAAGACATTATTTAACCTTGATGATATCAGAAATTTTTCACCTTGGCCGTAACCTCTTATCTTCAAACTTCAAAAGAATTTTTCTACTACTTTCAATCTGGGATTTCATCTGTCAAGAGTTTTCAAGGTAGTTTAAACTTTGGGTTGTTCAAGTCTCGTCGGAAGTAAGTGAAATCTTTTGAGGTCAGACCTTATCAAGGTTTTCTTGTGGCAGTCGAATTCAACTTATCTAGCAAGAACGCGAATTCTCTTGTTCGTGGCGTTCATAACGTTGATTGGTTGACATGGGTTCGTCAACAGGTCGCATTTATACCGAGATTACCAATCACATGTTCGATTGGGGGTCGAAATTCACAATTCGCAACTCCTAAATTTTCGTAAAACGATCGATTTTCACATCACATGTGGACCACAATCCATGTACATGACGATAATGACAGCGATAATGACAGCACAAAGACAAAGGCGGACAAAAAATCGTGGACTGCCCCTTTTCGAACCAAATCAGCAAGGCTTCGACGATAATTTTCGAAACTTGCTTTTGGGTGTCACCCACTGCGTCAACAATCCCAAGTTTCCTCTCTAGCCTAAAATTTCACGGCACTCATGGTTGACCCTAAAACCGAGCCCTAATTCCACTTCGAACCCTAATTTCGCGGCGACTGAGCCATGAGATGAGAAACCTACAACGAGCCTTTGACGGAGAGCGATGGCTAGCAAGCAATCCCAGCCACCAAGCGACGACCCAAGCGACGGACAACGGTAGGCACAGTGACGTCGAGCAGCACCAACGAGGACATAGTGGAAGTGTCGAAGTGTTCATGAAGACGAGCCCTTTTTGGGCCCTCTTTGGACGACGCCGTTTTTGCATCTGCGAAAGCGACGTCGTTTTCTTCTTGTCCATGAGTGTAAGTCGAACGGCGCCGTTCGACTTACGCATGTGTATGTTTTTTCCTTTTTTTTACTTATGCCATGTCATTAATTATTTAAACCAAACTGCCATGTCACCAATTTGGTTTAACTGAAAAGGCCACGGATACATTTTGGGCAAATTTTCCCCCCAGAGGCACTAAACTGATCCGTTTTTCTCCGAATTGACATTGAAGTGATAAAAAAAAAATATTAGCACTAAAGTGAGCGCCGTACACAAATATTGGTACTTCTACTGTACTTTTGCCCTTTCAAATATGAAAAAGATATTTTACTGAATTAATAAAATAGATTTTAATATATAGATAGATTGATACGAGTAGATAAAGATTATGAACGGTGATCTATTTGTTTTAGACAGGAAAGTAAGTAATACGAAATGTACAAATACGAACATTGTGAACAATCATTGCTAGCGATGTAAATTGCAGGAAAACAAACATAAAAATAAATTTCCAAAAACCTTTGAATTATGTAATTGATTGCGAATGGTTTTAAAAATAACAAGGTGAGTATTATAGCCCGTTATGCTTTAATGGTGATCTCTTACTCAGCGATACTTACCTACAAGACCCTAAGTTTGCTGCTGTAAATGTAATCACCCATCATTTATTCATCACTGCTTTTCTATGGTACAATGGGTAGGACTCTGAGGGAAATTATCAAAAAAGTCTTAAACCTATTCTAATTGTACCAATTCAATTCTAAATTTTTTGAAAATTTTTCAATGTAGTCCATTCGACTAATTTTAAACAGAATTAGCTAAGGCGGACGTCGACCGCTCAACATGGCACGACTAGTGTTGATGTGAACAGTTTTTTTATAATTTTTATTAAATTTTTCTTTCTTTTTCCTTCTTCCTCCGCCGGTCACCAAGCCTCGGCGATGGCTGGCGACTGGCCACAGGAGATAACCGGCAATGGTGACCTCGCTCGAGGCCGACGCGAGTGGCCAGCAGCCGCCGACCCCCAGTATTGGCAACAAAAGTATAAAAAATAAAATAAAATAAAAATTATCCACATCAACTTCGACCGTGCCACGTAGAACGATCAACATCTACATTAATGATTTCCAGCCAAAATTAGCCGGATGGACAATGTTGACAAATTTTCAAAAGTTTTAGAACTAAATTGATCGAATTGAGAGGTTCAAGATTGGAAGCACAAATGCAATCGGTTTAGAAATTTTTTGATAATTTTTCCCATGCCTTGGACACCAATTGCACGGAATAAGGACATTTCAAGTGTCAATATTTGTGTACGATTCTCACTTTGGTGTCAATATTTTTTTAGATCACTTATGTGTTTATTTTATTGAAAAAATGTTATCTTAGTACCAACTCCAGTAAGCTTTACCTGAAATCATACATGGCATCTACGTGGCTCGCCAAAGGATCCTAGTCAACAGTAAAAAGAAAGCTAAAAAATCAATAAAAAAATTTCATGTAAAATTTAAAAGTTATAAAAAGTTATAAAAAAATAAACCCAAAAGAATCAAAAGTTGCAGCGCGAGGGTGGGGATGGCTGAGGGGGCACCGCCGAGGCCTCGCCGTGGGTCTGTAATGCCTCAGATAGCCATGGCTAGGCCACGTCGGGGCTCAACGACTCCCTCGGCCATTCCCCACTCTCGATGCTGCAATTTTTATTTTTAGCTTATTTTTTTTTAATTTTAATTTTTTTTTAATGTAACTTATTTTTAAGTTTAAAAGCCACGTGGATGCAACAAGAAATGCACGCGGCCTGATTTTTTGAAAAAATTCTATGTAATGTTAAAAAGATAAAAAAAAAAAATAAATGACATGTAATTGGTTGATCAAACTTTCTCGCCGTTAACACTTAAGTGATCATTTTTTTTTTCGATTTAGTATTTAAGTGAGCCGACAGCAAAATGAGCGCAAACAACTGTTTGCACTTGATATGTCCTTCAACTCTAATTGCACTATCTCAGCACTTAGCCAAAGTAAGGGATTGCCTATGACTCGGTCCACCATCTTCTCAAGTCTAAATGAAAGCTCTCGCTGATGACTTTCACGTTGTATATTGGTGATGACTACGTTGGCGAGTTCTCGATTCCCTTCAAATTGTCGACATTCCTGTTCGTTAGTTATTTTTATTTTCACCAAACTATGCTCCGGTGGGATTGTGCT
Organism: Rhodomyrtus psidioides; assembly: GCA_021437785.1. NCBI lineage: Eukaryota > Viridiplantae > Streptophyta > Magnoliopsida > Myrtales > Myrtaceae > Rhodomyrtus > Rhodomyrtus psidioides. Next base: position 494,067 of record JAILYB010000192.1, on the reverse strand, counting down.
CTTTCCTTATCGATTAAAAAAAAAAAGTCGGTCCATTTTTTGTTGCCAACTGCTTCTTTCCAAACAACACCTTTAATGGAAAAAGAAGTAAAGCCATCGACATTACAACATGAAGCTATCGACGAGAGTTTTGAAATTTCACGTAAAGTCATAGATATCAACGGCGAGCAACCGACACGAAGATCGAAGATAACCGTTGGTCGGTTATGCCTTCTCCGTTCCTGCAGTAACTTTTGTTTAACCATGAAAAGGAATATATTTGTGAGCAACTGACACGAAGGTAGCTGTTGGTCGTTATGTATTATCTGATCATGAATTGACTTCTGATAACCACCGAAGGGATTTATTTGTTCTCTCACATTTAGTAACCCGCCAAATGTAACCAGCGCTTGTAAGTGTGCTTTCTGTAGACCCCTTCAATCAATAACAGAATTCAATGTTTTTTACATTTGTCTTTACTTTCCGCAATTTATCTTTTCCGTCGATTTACATTCCCTTACCTATCAATTCCTACACTTTAGTCATAGTTTCAGATACTTAGGGCCTGCATGGTAACCATTCTCATTCTGTAATTCTGGTTCTGGAACCAAAAAGAATGAGAATGGCGTTTGGTAACGCAAATAAAAGTGATTCTCATTCTGGACGAGAATCACTTTTAAAGCTAACAAAAAAAAGCAAAAAAAAGTAGCTTCTTGAAACTCATCCCACTTTTAACAAAGTCATTCTCTTCGCATAAACAAAACACAACAGACTCCTCGCTCGTTCTCGCTTCGTCGCAACTCCTTCGCTCCTGTCGCGTCTCCACCAAGCGCCCACCACGAGCTTCGTCACCTGCGGGCTTCGCAACAGCACGAGGAGGCCGCTGTGGTGGTCAGACGTGTTGTCGACGGAAGAGAAACAGTTTTTAGAAACAGAAACTTTATGCAGTTATCAAACGCGTTTTTCATCCAGGAACAGAAATATTAAGCAGTTATCAAACGCATTTTCATTTTCTAAAACTCATTCAGGAACAGAATCAGAAAAGCCATTTTAATCAGAATCAGAAATCAGAACCAGAATGGTTACCATGCGCAGCCTTAGTAGTCGATCAAATTCCGGCGTCGTATCTATCTATCTATCTCTCATCTCACTTTATCGTCAATTAAATTTCGATGAAGTGCTATCTGCTTCGTCATCGATTAAATTCCGACGAAGCATACCGTTCCTTGGGTCCATTGAGCCTCCTGTCCAAAATCGCCGCGGAACTCGTCTCTTCTTAATAGAAATCGCAGAAACGACATTCGGTGAAAGGTATTTCGTCATGGACATTTCCCACGAAACACATTTTAAATTTTTCCTATACAAAAAGGTACCAAACCTTGCAATAATGGGGGGGGGGGGGGGGGGGGGTGTATCATTCGAATTAATCAAACGACCCTAATGTAGTGGAATAGGCTTCTATTCTCGTTTTTCAGTGGCTTCAGTCCTGATAACCTAACATGTCTTTAATGCAAGCATCGAGCACATTCTTGACATATGTACTTGGCAAAAAGGGTGATGATGCAAGTGAAGTAATTTTCGCATTCTGACATGGACGTCAACTTCGCTATCTTCGTGGACATAACTCCATGCAGCGATGTCGCAATTAGTTATATTTAGTAAATAGATTTAAATAAAATATGGATTGTTTTTTTGCCAAAATATGAGTGTTAAATGGGTTAAAGATGATTTTACAATTTACGTAGACACAACCTATCTCTATGACTCACTCTTTATTCCCTCTCGCCTTCACTCATTTTACAATTTACGTAGACAGGTTGTGTCTACGTATTACAATTTACGTAGACACAACCTGTCTCACTAGATTTGTATTGCGTGTAAATTGACCTATTTAAGTCGGACCATTTCCGACTCGATCCACTCACTTGTTTAACAAATCTAGTTATAGCCATTGACAACGACAAATCAAGTGGTGTAGGCCTAGAGAATCAATATACTAGGATTTTTAAAAACTTATTGGAAAAAAAAAACTAATTTTTTTCTCTTGACCTGTCATGTTCCTCCGCATCGTCTTCTTCTATTTCATCGAGATATCTTTCAAATATGAAAAAGATGTTTTACCGAATTAATGAAATAGCTTTTAATATATAGATAGATCGACACGTGTCGATAAAGATTACGAATGGTTATTTATTTGTTTTACACTGGAAAGTAAATAATACGAAATATACAAATACTAACATTGTGAACCATCATTGGTAGCGATGTAAATTGCAGGAAAACAAACTAAAAATAAATTTCCAAAAAACGTTGAATTATGTAATTGATTGCAAATGCTTTTAAAAACAATACAAGGTGAGTATTTATAGGGGTTTTTTTTTCCAAAATAATTCAATAAAAATATTTACTAAATTAGGTTTTAAAAAAATTATTTACCGATTTGGGTCTCGCACGGCATTCAAAATGCCGCGCGGCCGCGCAATGCCTTGTGCGGCAATTATGGTCTTATTTTTTTTTCGTAGGTTTTTTTTTTTTAATTTTTAATTATTTTATATTTATAAAATTACACGTTTAATAAGAGAAATCAAAGAAAATGTAAAATAATTATTTTTTTGGGCCTCTAGTTTGTCCCTTTTTTAAAAAAAAAAATCGTACGACGAAAGTGAAGCTTCGTGAATTAGAATGAATCATCCGTGCGGATAGCTCATGGGGATGCACAATCTATACCGTGAGCCGCAACCAGCAAGTCGACAGCGTGATGAAAACATATAGTAAAAGTCGAGTGTCACTAGGCCTCGGCGATGACTGGCGACTGGCCACAAGAAACAGACAATGGTAACCTCGCTCGAGGCCAGTGCAAGTGGCCGGCAGCCTACGAAGCATTAATAGAGAAAGTATGAAAAAAAGAATAAAATATAACAAAAATTATCCACATCAACTTCAATCGTGCCACGTAGAACGACTGTCATCTACGTTAGTGATTTCCAGCCAAAATTGGACGGATGGACTATGTTGACAAATTTTCAAAAGTTTCAGAACTAAGTTGATCGAATTGAGATGTTCAAGATTGAAATGGCATAAATGCAATCGATTTAGGACTTTTTTTTTTTATCATTCTTCCCATGCCTTTGACACTAATTGCACTGCATAAGGACATCTCAAATGTCAATATTTGTGTACGGCTCTCACTTTGGTGCCAATATTTTTTTGGATCACTTAAGTATTAATTTTTGTAAAACGATTATTTCAATACCAACTCCGGTGAGTTTTACCTGAAATCATACGTGGATCTACGCGGCTCGCCAGAGGATCCCAGTTAGCAATAAAAAGAAAGATAAAAAATCAATAAAAAATTTCACGTAATATTAAAAAGTTAAAAATAAGCTAAAGAACTAAGGGCTTGCACGAGAACCATTCTGGTTCTCTGATTCTGTTCCTTAGAACAAAAAAAAAGATGAGAACCCTATTTGGTAGCGTAAATAATTTTGATTCTGATTCTGTTCCTAGAATCAGTTTTAGAGCAAAATCCAGAACAAAAAAAAAATTGGTTCTGGAAAAAAAAATCACTTTTGAAAATCACAAAATAGAATGATGTCTCACATCTCCCACTTTCCCCTTTGAGTTTGAGCTCTCATCACTTTTCCCTCGACTTAATAAAAAATAAAATCAAAAAAAAAATTGGAATTTTTTTTAAAAATCACAAAAAATTAGAAAATCCCTAAAAATAGAATAAGCTTAGATTAGGCTAGTTTGACCTCATTTTCATAAATTTGGGCCTACATTTCCTAGATTTCACTTTTTTGCAAAAAAAATGTCTCGGAAGACGAGGGCATCCAATATGCAGATGATAGCATGTATACTCATATCCGTGCATCACAAAATGTGACCATCTGCACGCGGAGTTGGAGCCAAACACCTACTTAGATTTAGGATAGAAGTTGCAAAATGATAGCGAAAGACTTGCACTTCGTATCAATGAGGATTTTTTTTTTGTCAATGGATAATTTGGTTATTTGGCTGCAATGTTTGTATATATTTTGGACAACGCAACATTTAAAGAAAAAATGAGTTCTTAATATGGGAATTGTCTCATGCTTCAATCGAATTTCAAACGTCATGTATTAAAATTTGTGTTTCATTTATGACATGCTGAAAAAAGTATTTAAGATTATTTTAGTGTGCATTGGAAAATAGTCTTCAATTTAGGATGAGATTTTACAAAGTAACTATATAGTTATTTGACTTAAATGAAAAAAATTAGGAAGAGAAACAATTTTTTAAAATAGAAATTTTGTGCAGTTATCAAACATGTTTCTATTTCAAGAACATAAATTTTGGCAGTTATTAAACACGTTCTGATTCTCTAAGGGCACACATGATAACGTTTATGCTTCCCTATTTTTCTATTTTTTTTTTGTTCTGGGGAATAGATTTGAAACAGAAATGTGTTTGACAACGCAATTGAATTTTTTATTTTTGAGCTAAATTTTTAGCTCAAAAATCGTTTTGGATGGGAAATGAAAAGTAAAAAAAAAAACTACTTTTTGGTTTCTGAAACAAAAACTAGAAATAATTTCCTCCTTCCTCCTCTTTCATCACCGCTGGCTGTCACTCGTGCCTCACCACCAACCGTCGCCACCACCCGGGGGCCGCCGCCATCGTCGACCTTCGCTGGCCGCCACCACCCGAGGGCCGCCACTATCGACGAACTCCGCCACCGCCACTGTCGACGACCTCCGCAGACCGCCGCCGCCGCCACCTCACCGCCAGAGTAAAATATAAATAATTTTTTTATTTTGAAATAGTAAAATAATAAAAATTTATTGATGTTATCAAATGAATTTCTGTTCCGGAAATGGCAATTTTGTATCATTATTAAACACGTTTCTTGGCTGAGAAAATCGTTCGGGAATAAAAATGAAAAGATCTATTTCTGACCAGAAATAGAGCCAGGGAAGAAAATGATTACCATGCGCGCCCTAAAACTCATCCAGAAACCGAATAAAAAAAGTCATTTTAATCAGAATCAATTTTTCGGAACAGAATGGTTACCATGCGCAACGTAAAATATAAACCCAAACACAATCAAAAGTTGCAGTTGTGAGAGTGGGGATGAGAGAGGGAGCACCGCCGAGGCCTCGTAGACCCACAACGAGGCTTGACCTTGCCTAGATCCGTGAGGTCGGCCTCGCCATGGGTTTGCGAGGCCTCAGCTAGCCACGGGGCCAAGCCTCGTCGAGGCTCAGCAACCCCCCTCGGCCGTTCCACACCCTTGTTATTGCAATTTTTTTAGCTTATATTTTGTTAATTTTAATTTTAAAAAAATCTAACTTATTTTTAAGTTTAAAAGCCAAGCGGAGGCAACATGGAAGCCACACGACCCGATGTTTTGAAAAAATGCCACGTAATGTTAAAAAGATTAAAAATGAATGACATGTAATTAGTTGATCGAAGTTTCTCGCCATTAACACTTAAGTGATCATTTTTTCTTCGATTTGGTACTTAAGTGAGCTGGTGGAAAACATCGACACCAAAGTGAACGCAGTAAACAACTATTTGCGCTTGATTTGTGCCCTAATTGCACTATCTCAGCACTTAGCCAAAGTAAGGGATTGCCCATGACTCGGGCCACCGTCTTCTCAAGTCTTGATGAAAGCTCTCGTTGATGACTTTCACGTTGTATATTGGTGATGACTACGTTGGCGAGTTCTCGGTTCCCTTCAAATTGTCGACTTTCCTGTTCGTGAGTCATTTTTATTTTGACCAAACTATGCTCCGATGGGATTGTGCTCTTTACTCGTCGATAAAAAAATAAAAATAAAAAGTAGGTCCATTTTTGGGTGCCAACTGCTTCTTTCCAAACAACACCTTTAATGGGGGAAAAAAAAAGTAAACACGAGAACTACCTATCACCTCAATATCCTAAATGTACTTGCAAACATTAGGTATAGTGCTGTGAAACATTATGAATGGTGCAATGGTCCAGAAGTTGTCATCGATTCAACAATTCTGATCATTACCAATTTTGCCCGTCCTATCATCGGAATTAAAAAAAAAAAAAAAACTAAACAGCAACTTTCTACCATCACTCATTTCTTAGATTCATTATTACAGCATTATGACCCAACTCATTGAGAACCGATCAACAGCCGCCTCTCGTCGAGGAAGGTGTACACCGGCACCTCCAGGTTGAACGGTGCAGGGCCCTTCCGGACCCGGCCCGAGATGTCGTAGTGTGAACCATGGCACAGGCAGAACCAACCGCCGTAATCGCCGGCGTTCGGCAGCGGGATGCAGCCCAGGTGCGTGCACACGCCCACGACCACGAGCCACCCCGGGTCCTTGACCCGCGCGGAGTCAGGCTGGGGGTCCCGGAGCTTGGTCCAGTCCTCGCGGTTTGCCCAGTCGATCTCCTCCGCAGTCCGCCGCCTGATGAAGACGGGCTTCCCGCGCCACTTGACGGTCACGGTGCTGCCCGGGTCGACGTCCGACAGGTCGACCTCGAGCGACGACATGGCGAGCACGTCCCTGGTGGGCGACATGCTCAGGACCAGCTTGATGATGAGCAGGCGGATGAGCGCCGCGTAAGCGAATCTCCCCAGGCCGAGGACGAAGTAGGCGAAGGCCCGCTTGCTCGGCGAGCCGGGAGGCAAGCGCTCGTGGTTGTGCTCGTCGTAGACGATCCTCGGGGTGGGGTTCTTAATGGCCGCCGAGATTGGGGGCTCGTCGTCCGCGACGGCGACGCTCTCGGCCCGCGCCGCGACCGCTCTGGAGGCGAAACCTGATTCAGATTGTTCGAAAAACATAAACTAAATTACGTAGAATGAAATGGCTTGTCATCTTGTCAATAGTTTCCGAAAGTGAAAATGCCAAGATGTGTGCAGAACCATAGTTATGCAGAATGACGGCACCAAAGCAACCTCTCCCCAGAAGGTGAAACTGCCGTGTACTCGAGAAGCACCCGGAGAAGGGGAGCGGCGACGAGCTGGGATCTTTGGAATTCTTCGCCGCCGCCGCCGCCGCCGTAAGGAAACTGCTTGGCCTCTGGAAAGAGGAGAGAAGAGCCAGCCGCCTCACGGCCTTCCACATCCTTACTCGGCTGAGCACGACCTTTGTCGCGATGCTCGAATGCCGACCTCGCATCATTCGATGATAGAGAGAGGGTCCGGAAAGATTTCCACCACCTCTGTTCTTGTTCTAGAGAAAGCAAGACGGTGCTGCACACGGTGCAGAGAGTAGAGTGTGGGGACGAGGGACTGGGTGCGCGAACATACGTGGCGGCTTGTCGGCTCGACACGTCCCAAGGGAATCCCACCCACGCATGCACGTCAACTTAATAAAATTATTAAAATAGAAATTTAGGCAACGGCGCCGTCTTAGCTCAGCCGGTAGAGCGCATGGCTTTTAACCATGTGGTCGTGGGTTCGATTCCCACAGACGGCGTTTCGAGCCATTTTTTATTTTTAACTTTTCTCTATTATTCCTGTTTTTGACGATTTCTGTTTATCCCACCCCCTCTCTCTACCTTTTCTTTTAAAACCAAAATCCTCTTTCAATAAACCAATCTTAATCCGTCTTTTTAGCTTTCTAACCCGCAAATTCTTAAGTTAAGAAAATTATTCCATAATTTCTTTATTGAATGCGCACACACATTGAAAACGGGATTATTTGATTTTTTTTTTTGAAATTTATGGAATTTGAATAAATTCTATGTAATTATACGACACCTGATTCACTTAACAATATTTTCATTTTGGAAACGTTTGAGGTGACTTGCTTCAATTAAATTTGAATATTCATAAAATTACGGAAAAAAAAAATAGAAAATTGAAAGTAGGAGAGAGACCCACTGCTATCAAGTGGTCAAGCCCCCATCAACCCTAGGAATGAGCATAATTTCAAGCTGGAACTCGCAATCAACTTTTGTATTACAATCACAACATTGCTTTTATTGAATGCACACACGCATTAGAAAACTTTCTTTTTTTATTGTGCGGGTGGGATTATTTGATTTTTTTTGAACTATTCAGAATTTGAATAAATTGTCAGAATACTGGGTAATTACGAGACGCCTGATTCACTTGACAATATTCCTATTGTTGAAATGTTTGTGGTGACTCGCTCTAATTAAAGACTAAATCGGCATAGCCATAACATTAACTAAAAAAAAAAAAAAATCGAAAGTAGGAGAGAGAGACCCACTGCTATCAAGTGGTCAATCCCCATCAACCCTAGGAATGAGCATAATTTTAGGGTAAAACTCATGAATTTTCAATAAGTAACGTTAAGAAAATTATTTCATAATTTCAAATTTTGGCCATCCCCCCATAACTTTTATATAACAATCACAATATTGCTTTTATTAAATGCACACGAGTATTGAAAAACTTTTTTTTTTATTAAGGGCTTATTTGAAATTTTTTTGAACTGTTTGAATTTGAATAATTTCTCTAAATTCTAGGTAATTATGACTATGAGACACATGATTCACTTAACATTGTTCACATTTTCGAAACGTTTGAGATGACTCGCTCGAGCTAAAGGCTAAATTGGATTATCTGCAAAATTTACCAACAAAAGAAATAGAAAATCAAAAGTAGGAGAGAGGGACCCACTGTATAAAGTGGTTAAGCACATCGACCCTAAAAATAACATAGTTTCGGTGTAGAATGTGAAGCTCGGTCTAATTTCAGATTGCGAGACATGATTGGACAACTTATTTCAACGGATGAGTTCAAAGTTTTAGGTGGGTAGAACCTGAAATATGCAACAAATTATTTGTATTTTTCTTATATATATATATATATATTCACGCGATCTCTCATTATTCTATGACGTCCGATGATGGGATATAATGTAGGATCACTAATTTGAACTTTCATTTTCGATGATATTTATTTAAAATCTTTTATTTCGTTAATATTTCATATTAATTTTCGTATCTAAACATATGTGATTAGTAAAGTTTAGTGGCAAATTATAAATATTAAAAGTGATGATTCACTAAACATTGAAGAACTTGTTCCTGGTAGGTTGAACATTTTTTGTAGGGGTGATCGGTTCCCAGTCCGATTCTCCTCGAGAACCGATTTTCGGTCCAGTCCGGTTTCCCTCAAGAACCGGTTCCCGAGCAGTTCTAAGGACCAGACATGACAAATTTCTGCCTATTTTAAACTTGACAAACTTGTCCTTATTTGTTCAAGTACGGTGGTCCTACATTGGTGTTGCACAGGTTACTTCTGTAGGATCATTAGAAAGAGGATGATGATTGTAGTTTGTCTCTTCTTTCTGCATCTCACTAGACACAATTGACTTTCCTTTTTAATCTTTTCCTTTTTCTCTATGCTAAGAGCTATTGTCTCAGATCGACACTCTCTTTTTTTGGGCGGGATCAGATGGGTATTCAAAATGCTGCCAAGAGTCTTGGCCCAAGACTAAGAATCCAGGCCAGAACACTTATAAGTTGCTTGCTCTGAACTGGTTGCTATGAGAGCTTTTACTTGAATCATTCATGAGCTAATTCCCTAAAAAAGCATCAACTTTAGGTTTAATGACGATTCTGGCCCGAACTTTTTTTTTGTCTTATAAAAAAGCACCAACTTCAGGTTCAATGATGATTCTAGCCCAAACTTTTTTTTTCATCCCATGAAATAGCACAAGCATTAACTCAAGTCTCAAATCCGGCCCCCTTAATTTGGAACTATTAGTTGTCCAACGTGGCAATTTCACGTCATCAATAAATTCACGTGGTTTGCTGATGTGGATTTAAGGCATCGTCTTCTTAGCACAGAATTTGACATTGTTCATATGCTTCACCTCTGGCACAACTTGAAGGACGAAGATTAACCTATTCATCATCTCCTTTACTGCACCCGCAAGCATCAGCTATTTAACTGAAATTCGAAACTGCGTATTACCACCCATGGAGAGACACCATGGACGAGATCCGTCAAGCTCACGACTAAAGTTTTTTTTTTTTTAACGAGCTCAACTCTACCCCTCTCCGAATAGGATGAATAACTTCATATTTCGTGCCTATAAGATAATGAATAGTATATTAAATCCATACTAACAAGCCACATGGATTTATTGATGAGGTGAAATTGTCATGTTGGGCAACTAATATTCCAAATTAAGGGGACCCGGATTTGAAACTCGAGTTAAAATTTGTGCTTTTTCATGAGATGAAAAAAGTTTGGGCCAAAATCGTAATTGGACCTAAAATTTGTGCTTTTTTATGAGACAAAAAAAATCGAGTCAGAATCATCATTAGACCTAATATTTTCTTAGGGAATTAGCCCAATCATTCGTTTGGGTTAGGCGTCTCCATTTTTTCCTCTTTGCTGGTCCTCCAAAGGTGGTTGCTCTTTCTTCTAGAAAAGCAGCTTAGGCTGCATATGGTAGCGTTTCTGTTCTAGGGAGCATTTTTTGAACAGAAACATTTTTTTGTGTTTCTGTTCAAAATTACGATTTTTAGGAAAAAAACGCGTTTGGTAATTTAAAAAAAACACTTTTTTCAGTCGCCGACCGGCGGCGGGCGACCGGCGGCGATCGGCAACCGGCGGCGACCGGCGGCGACTGCCGGCGACCTGCGGCGGCGGCGACGGCGAACGGCGGCCGGAGCCCGGCGGCCGGCGACCGGCGGCCGGCGGCCGGCGACCGGCGGCGGCGGCCGACGGCGGACGGCGAACGGCGGCCGGCACCCGCGGCCGGCGACGGCGATGGCGACGGCGGCCGGAGCCCGGCGACCGGCGGCAGGAAACAGCGGCCGGAGACCGGCGGCCGGCGACCGTCAACGGTCGGCTTTTAGCGAGGCGGCGAGTGGTAATCGCGTCGGCGACGATGGATGGTGGTTTCAAAAGTGTTCCAAAAAGTGTTCCCAAATCCCAAAAGCAAGTTTTTTTTGTTCCTTCAAAAGTGTTCTTTGGCACAAAAGTGTTCCGCGGAACACTTTCGGAACATTTTTGAACCATATGCGTTTCTGCTCCAAAAGTGTTCCCGGAACACTTTTGGAACAGAAACAGTTTCCCCAGCCACCATCCATACGCAGCCTTAACAACTCATTAATTTTCCGAGGAAGGCTCAAGACGGCACATTTCTCTTGCAAATGATTAGACTTATGGTGCGCATGAAAACCACTCATGTCCAGAAATAGTTTATTGGAACAAAAATAGTTTTTTCTATTTTTGTTTCTGGATGAGTTTTTGAGGAAAAAAATGCGTTTGATAACGGCATAAAATTTCTGATCGTAGAATAAAAATTTGTTTAATAACGATTGAAATTTTTTACTTCTGAAAAATGCGGCAGCGAGCGATCGGCGGGCAACAGTGGCGACCGACGATGGGAGGCGGTAGCGGCGGGTGGAGGGCGGCGACCGGCGGTTGGGTGGTGGCGACGGCCGACGGGGTGCGATCAGTGGGGTCAATCGTCGACGGAAATTTTTATTTTTCGGAGAAGTAACCTTTTTTTCTCATTTTTGCTTTAAATTTATTTCTATTTCTCAAAGTTGTTTCATAAATAGTTTCTTACAATTGCGTTACCAAACGAGTTTCAGTTCCAAACCTATTCCAGAAATAGATTTTTGTTCCAAAAACTATTTCTAGATGGTTTTCATGCACACCCTTACTTTTAAAAGTAAAAAAAGTTGACCGATCTGATACTATGTCCATGGAATCGAAAACCGGACCGCCCAATCAAATTGGAATCTGGAATTGGACTGCACCCACTAGAATCGAGTATCAGACTATGTAGCACCGATACGATACGCGATATGGGACACGATACGATACGATACGCCGATACGTGATTTCTCAAAAAATAAAGATTTTCGATACGTTAGGATACGTTATATATTAAATGTATATTTTAGATATAAATTTAAATTGTTATTTTTATGAACTCCAAACATCACATATATGTCTAAATGTCATAACTATTTCATATTTGACGAAAAATGTTAGTGAAAAACTAAAAAAAAGTTCAAATACTCCATAAATTGTATTATCGAGTGAAATACGTCGTAAATTAGGCTCGAGAGATTGAGAGGGTTTTCTGGACTTGGGCCCGAAATACTTCAATTTATGACTTGGAACCCGAATTTGAACTCAACAAGCCCAAACACAATTTTGAATTCATGGGGATACGCTCCGACACGTTCGAACATGCTCCGACACCGTCGAACACGCGTGTCAGGGTCATTGACCATTCGGATACGCTCGGACACGCGTTGACCGTGTGTCCGAGCATATCCGATACGGCGGAGTATCCGATACGCAAAATTTTTTTAAATATGAGTATCGGTGCTACATAGGTATCAGACCACCGATTCCTGTTCGATCCCATGTGCTCACCCCTATTTTTTGGAGCCTTTCCGGAACCTGCGGCCCCACTGCGAATCCGGATCCTCGGTAATCGGGTTCGGAGCCCCATCTCTACCTCTTCCCCGCTACTGCGTTCCCCGCAAATTCTCTCTCAATTGTTCAACCAAGCCGCCGCCATCGCCGCCGCCACCGCCACCGCCTTCGGCACCGTCGGGGCGCTCGGTTTTCCAATGGAGACGGCGACCAGCGACGCGGAAGAGGAGAAGAAGGCCGAGTTCGAGGCGTCGGAGATAGAGTACGCGAGCTACGGCGGAGAGCATCACCTTCCTCTCATCATGAGCCTCGTCGACCGCGAGCTCAGCGAGCCCTACTCTATCTTCACCTACCGTTACTTCGTCTATCTCTGGCCTCAGCTCTCCTTCCTGGTACTCTTCCCTTCCTCTTCAAGTCCTCAGTATTTGCTGTTGATTTCGCATTTAGGAACGCGCTCAAACGATTGTTCGCGCTTGGCTTGTGTGCTCGCTTGGATTTTTGTGTCAGTCAGGCGTTTCACAAGGGAAAGTGCGTGGGGACCGTGGTGTGCAAGATGGGCGAGCATCGAAACACCTACCGAGGTTACATTGCGATGCTGGTCGTCATCAAGCCCTACCGAGGGAAAGGAATCGGTAGTTGTCTACTCGTCCTTTGAAATTGTGGCTTTGCTTAAAACTTTGTTCGATTTATTGAGTTCTGGTTGCATTGATTGGATTGAAGTGTTATACTTTCTTAAGCTTGATTGCTTGTAGTGTGAAGACTGAATATATATGCTTGTATCAGAAAAGCTTGTGGAATGCAGAGTAGTTGTGATGCTGTGTAATGAATGGCTACCCGATTGACCAACACTGTCTCTTGCGTGATTCTATGTTCCTTGCTTGTATTTTTTTTTGCCTTGTGTGTTTTGATGGATGTAAAGTTGAGGTGCCATGCTTCTCTTCTTGTTGCAGCCACGGAACTCGTGAGTAGATCTATCAGGGTCATGAAGGAGTCTGGCTGCGAAGAGGTAATTTCACACGGCTCTCGAGTTTTTTAACAATGAGCTTGGTGTTTAGTTCTTAGTATGAGCTGGGATTACACATACCGGCAGTAGGGCTGTGGGAGGGAAACTCTTTCTTCCTCTGCGATTTTGTGATCAAAGCTCACTTATGTCCAATTAATTTATTAGTTGGAAGTAGACATGCATCTCAATCAACATTGCTCATGGAGATAAAGGCTCCGTATGCGGAAAATTAATAATTTGAAAAAAAATTATGTTTAAATATTTTCGTGGACGATGAAAATATTTTTCGTTCTTTCATTTTTGCAAGCACTACAAGATATCAATTTTTACGAAAATATTTCCCAAATCATTCGTTTTCCATGAAATAAACGCACCCAAATTGTTTCCATCGCTGGGGCATGTATAATTCACCTGTCTTTTTATTTGTCTTTAAATCATTCTTTTGTTTGGGAAATGGGATGATCATCGGAAGTTTAATAGAGGAGAATTCTGGGCTTAAATGTTTTCTAGGCATCTTCTCATGTAATCATCTATTTATATGAATAGCCCGGGACATGTTACCTAATCCAGCTTTGGACATTTTGTTTTCATCTACATCTGAAAGATCTAATCTCTGCCTTAGCTTTCTGATTATATGCAGAAGAACAGTATGCAACTGAGTGGATAAGTTATTTTTTTTTATTATGACGGATCAGTTGCCAATTAAAACGGGATGATTTATTATGTCTCCATAGAGAGTCCTATTTGGTTACTATCCTGATAAGACTATGGATGGAAATTTCCAACACGACAAGACAATATGATTGTTCCAGGATGTGGAATTAGCGGGTTTGGGTTGAGGCTACTTGTGTTCTGGATGGTATTTCGTGTCAACCCGCAAGACGCGATTAATAATCGTCTTGTGTTCGTTCAAATCCACCCGACACAAAATTAACTCGCATAACTAGTCATTGTCGACACTAACTCGTGTTCTGGATAATCATTAACTCTGGAATAGAAAGATTAAAGCAGTTCATATGGACTTTAAAAGTTTCACTCCCAACTTCAAATAGGAGTTATGAAACCTAACTTGACACGAGGATCTTGCTTCAAACAAAAGTAACAAACATGTTATCCTACTCCAGAGGAAACTAACTAAAATTCTAATAGAACTCAAATCCTACTACATTAGACTGCTAATTTCAACTACAAGAAAAGACCTGATCTAGTTAGAACTTTCTTTGAGTAGTCAATTGATGTACTGGTCAAATTTTAACCAAAGCTTGGTAAAGACATCAATGATTGAACATCTATTGATTTTATTGATCTTGGAGCCTGCATTTATCGTGTTTCATTGCTTTCTCATGTTGATACAATTAATGAGACCTTTCTGTCCATATTTACTGCTATAAGCATGTGGATGTTTCAGCAGCCGATGTTCAAATCTGTATTGTGTTCTGAAACTGATTTTCCACTCAAATGAAGTGACCTAGGTGTTTGAAATGCTTGAATTTGTCAAACGAGGATTGTGGGGTGACCTATTTTTTAAATATTTTGTTGGCCCAAGAAGAAGGGTTTGATCCATTTGTGGGGTTAAGGATGTTCACATGATTCTCAATGTTCCCTTTTTGTCTTCTGAATTGACCTAGAAGGTGATTATAGGAAGACCTAATTTTAAAATGCGCTTTCACATTCATTGTTGGCAGCGATGCGATACTTTCTGTATATTTTATGAGGAACTTCCGAATGCCCTTAGTTGAAACTTTCGGGGTAGTGTAGAATATACTCAGTTATAGGCTAAGTTGGTCTGGAGGTAGATTACTCATGTCTTATGACTTTTTCTCCATTTTGTTTCTTGTGCTGGAAGGTGACTTTGGAAGCAGAAGTCACAAATAAAGGAGCCCTGGCACTTTACGGTCGTCTTGGATTCATTAGGGCCAAGAGGCTCTTCCGATACTATCTGAATGGAGTTGATGCATTCCGTCTAAAGTTGCTATTTCCTCAGCCCGAGCTACACCCTTCTTTGGTTATGATGGCGCATGATGATGCTAGTCAGAGGCATGCTTCTAACAGATCATTGGAAGAGTTCCCTGAGCAACAAGAAAGGTTTTAGCGTGTACATCATTTTCCTTTAATTTGGAAATTATAGATGTTTCACTTTATGGAAATCTTGTTTTGCACGAAGGTAATTATGTGTTGTCTGAAACTGCTGGTCTTAGTTTTATGTCCTAAAGCAATTCTCCGCATGCTTCAGAATGCCCCAGCAGCTATATATGATGTTTTTGTTGCATTTCCAGGGACTGTTCTTCTATGGTGAGTGTCGGCAATAAGTGAAGGGGGCAGGAGGAATGAGGAATTTGAAAGTGCTGGCCTTGAACCTGTTCCATTATAGATGATCCTGCTGGTAAGCTTGACTCGTCCAAGGACAGTTCTTGTATACTATGTCCATTCAATTTTGGTTCTTTTATGCTCCAATTTCAGAGATAAAATGAAATTTCCTATTACTTGCAATGATGCGTTAGGAGATAATTTCAAATTGGTCTATTTGATTGCTGTCTCTGTTCTTCAGTCTCCATTTCCTCTTGTCGTTCCTATGAAAAGATCAGGGATAGAGGAGTCTAGCACGCCAAGAGAGAAGTTAAAGAGCTTTCAGTAAGTTGTTTATGCTTGTTAATGTTTTGATTAGAATAACATGGGCCGACGATCATATTCATATCTGATTCTCTCACATCTTAATTTAAATACTGAGAAGCCATGAAAATTAGCTTGATTCGGAGAATAATGTCAACCTAGGAGTTTCTTTTCCTTTTCATTTGGATGTAAAATCACTTTATCATCTTTGCTATTTTCCCATTTGGGGGACAAGGGTCAACCTTTGGGAGCTTCCCTTCAGTACGGTTTTGTTTGATTTCAGATACCTCCAGTCTTCGACCAAAAACAAAAATACCTCAGGCTCAGGCTTGGGCCGGGGCCGAAAGTCTGGCTTAATTTATTGTCCAATCCCTCTTTTAACATAAAATGTTCGAGCTAGGGACGGACCAAAGTTGGGCAGGCCGGGCTTTCTCATGTGAGGATGTTGTCCAAGCTCGGTCATTGTTCTTTCGGGGCTCTCGGGCCTGAGTGGGCCAAGCAGTCTGCCTATCCGCTGATCTTCTTTTCTCTTTTGCCCATCGCCTAGATATTAGGGGTGATCAGTTTCAAGACGAGGCTAGTTCTAGCTTAAACTAGGAATTGGACCGGATGGGTTGGTTCCTAGATTGAGACCTGGAACTAGACCAATCTGTCCGATCTGATATTCGGGTGGGTCCAAGGAACTGGCAACATCTCCTTTTCTTTTTCCTATTCAAGACCATGTGTTGTTGCGTGTTCTAAACTCCTATACGAATAACGTCAACAGAACAAGCTCGTGATAAAGTAAACGCGATGATTAGCTCCGTGAATAAAGCCATAATGATCATCAAAAACCAAGTTTATGAGTTTGCCACAAAGTTCACAAGCTTCATCCGCTGTTTACGGTACGGGTTTGCCACTAGTTTCGTCGTGCAAGCAAGCAAAATAAATCTACCAATGATAAATGAACACAAATCTTTAATTATCAAGAATAAAAAGACCAAGCAAGATGGCTTGAGAGCTCATGAGCCACTGAGATAAATCAAGCTTTGAATCTAGAATCAAGTCTAAGGAGGATCCGCAAGTTGTCTCTAACTTAGAACTTCAGCTTTTATCCATAAAATGGCGTGCACCATGAGCGGGAATCGTGATCGATTAGGGTTTGTGAACAACGGGCAAACTAATTAGGGTTTTTTCAGTTTGTACGAATTAAAAATAAAAAAATAAAGAAAATCCGTCTGGTCTTGATGAACTATTCCACACCTGAAACCGGATTGATATTCACTTGGGTTCCAAATTTATGGAATCCGGAACAGTCTCAGAGCAGTTCGGTTTTGGTTCGCGGTCTGGTTTGGTTCTTTTTGCTGACCCCCTTGCTATATATGGCTTGTTGCACCGTAATAAGTATGTTTATACAAGACGGGTTAAAGTTGTGTGCTTGTTCGGGCAAGTTGACCAGAGTGGGTTTAATCAAGCTGGCCATGGTCTCGGTGAGGATGCCTGCAAGGCTGCAACCATCTTGAAAAGGAAAAAGGCATCCAAAACACACAGGAATGATACTTGGCTATATATATATATACATAAGTTAACTTAGGAAGACGTGTCCACAAGTATAAAAGTTTTGACAATATGCGTCATGCACTAAGGGTTACGTTATTACAAGTTTATGATAAAAGGAAACTATTTTCAAGGGGAAGTCTCTGATAAGTTGTCTTCACTGTTTCAGTCCGTGGAAAACGTTTTTTGGTAAATCGATTAATTTTTCATCATTCAAACACCACAAAATCAGTCTCGAAAATAGTTTTTCTCCAAATAATTGGTCCTTTGGAGTGAGTTTGGGAATGTGTTGCCTTTAAAATTTTGCATATCGGGAAATAACCTTGAGTCAAAGAGCTTTTGTTAAAAGTAGATAGTGTTTGGATGTGTAAAACACACTGATACAAAGTAATATTATGGAATATGCGAAAAACAGAAAAAAGAGAAAAATGTAGATCTGCTTTTTGCCCACCACCATGTGCGGGGGCAGTGCGGAGTAGCCGGTGACCAAATTGCGTTGCGGGCTATGTAGCACCGACACTCTTCATAGGTGTGCGCTTCGATGTCGGATATTGACACCGTCCAACACGAGGGGACACGTGTTGACCGCGTGTCGAGATTTCGACATTCGGTCCACGCCTTTTATCCAGCGTGTCGGACACACAGAGTCCATTAAAAAAGAGAAAAACTGAATATTAGAAGTTTGGAAACCTAGATATCACAGATTTAAGACTCGTGTCCTCACTTCTCCCTCTCCTTCTCTCTGAATCTCTCTCCATCTCAGTCGCTTGAACTTAGTCCTCACTTCTCCCTCTCCTTCTCTCTGAGTCTCTCACCATCTCAGTTGCTCGATGACGCTCGCGTCATATAGCACTTTCGATGTTAGCAGACTTGGATTCTTATGGCTCTCTATGTAATCTTTATTTGCTTTTGGATAAGGTCTTTATAACCTCACTGAATGTGAACTGAGGTTACAGGTTGGACAAAGTTTTCGTAACTTTTTTTTTCTAGACATTCTTTTTTGTTACAATTATTGAGTTTATCAAATTGTGAACTGATGTTGCATATTTTGGCTTTATTTATTTTTTTATATTTAAAAATATATATTTAATATAACGTGTCCCTGACGTGTCGTTTTTTTCCATGTTTTTGAGAAATGACGTGTCGGCGTATCGTGTCTGCATGTCGGTGTTGGTATCGGTGCTACTTAGGTTATCGGCGCAAATGGGTTGGGTAGGCCAAGCTTCTGCCTGCAATTTCCAAGCCTGGTTTGCTTGCCCAACTTATAAAAACAGAATTGGCCTAGCATGGTTTTTCTGGAGCTGGTTCCATTCGGTTTGGGTTTACCCGAAATAGCTTAAAAGAAAAATGCAAAAACAAAAATTCTTAGAAGAATACCCTATGAGCAGTCCTCTCTGCCAATAGACATGCGTCCCTATTGATAAAGGGACTAGGGGGTGAGGATGCTAGAATCATATGTGCGGGATTGGACTCCCAGCTCTACATATAGGCTTGGCAAAAGTTATAGAGAGGAAAGTTAGAAATATGAGAGACAAAAGAAAACAAACATGCACTCTCCAGTTATTCAAATCAACAATACTCACGGTAATAATCTTTAAATCCTACACTTGCTAAACATACAAGCTCTTCAAAAGAAACACCTGTCCATATCGGCCTTTCGTGTACATGCAGGGCTCGAAGAAGTCACAAGAGGTGCCGAGTTGTCTAGTACAAGCGCAAAAGGTTTAGGATTGAATTGGCACTAGTGTAATAAGTTCAAGACTTTTTTGACACCTTTTCCCCAAAAGTTCCTGTGAAAAACCATCCCAAGCACATTTTACACTTCGTTGTTTGAGAGTTAGCGCAAAAAGAACTTAAATTATTTTCCAAGACCATGTATAGTAATATCATGATGTCACAATTATGCTTCATAGCTTTACACCATTTATCACGCTAATAAACCGTATAAGACCGCAACGCCACATACATCGTGCAGACACAACACGGGAACACGAGGCACAACACGACATGTCGACATGTGATTTAAAAAAAAATAGAGAATTTCGATACGTTGGGATACGTTCTATATTAAATATATATTTTTATATACATAGTAAACTATCAATTTTTTGAAGCCAAAATGACACTCAGAGCGAGGGTTCTGCTTAGAAAGCAATTGAAAGCTTTTATTGCTTAGAAAGCAATAATTTTTAAAATTATTCTCTTTAAAATGATTGCCTGTATCCCTTAAACTAAAATCAGTAAAATATGTTTTTATTGCTCATATGTGTTTTTGTGCAAGCGTTAACATTTTTTATCAATTCATTTTTATAAGTGACGCATATAATTATTTTCAGTAAGTTATTTTCATATTATTTATTCTTTGCGAAGCAAACGAAGCTTGAGATATTTTTTTTTCCATCTGCATAATTGAAATTAAACATTCCCCGATATCACCCATTCGAAAACTCTCAAACATGAGATGGACGGGAACAGTAGGAGTTTCCGACCGGGGGTTTCGCTAGGCAACACGCGCCTCGTCGCGCCGGATTTACGAAAATACCCCCAAAAAGCGCGCGGACTGGGAGTGGGGTCCACCCTACCCCTGGGGGCCCCAGCTTTGTCCTGTTCCGCTGCAAATACTCAAGATTCAAAACCTCGAATCAGACAGGCGCGACCGGCGTGTGCCGGGCTCCGGCTCCCAACACGCGGGTCTACCTGCACCCGCAGCCGCATCAGAGCCCCTCATGCCGCACGATCCCTAGTTGAGTCAAAGGTGCCAACAGGCTTTGAGCCCTTCGATCAAACCCAGCGAGCGTCCCAAAGCATCCACAGCGCGCGTCCCCTATCCTGCGCCCGGCCACAGAGAATCGTCCCTCCCGCGTCTCACGGATAATGGGAGAGAAGGGGAGCGAAAGCGGGAATTAAAGCAAAAAAAAAAAAAAAAAGTCATTCGATTTCATGATTTTTTCGACCGGATTTAATTCTCACAGAATTCGAAAAAAAAAAAGAAGGGAAAGCAGAATCACGCACGCAGTACTTGCTCGCTGCTCACCAGATCAACGCTTTACATTTGCGCCATTCCTCTCGAGATTAGAGCGAAGAGGGAAAAGGAGGAGGAAGAAGAAGAGTCTGCAAAGCGAAGAGCAATCCCTCTCTCTCTCCTCTCTTCTCTTCATCGCGCGCTCCTCTGCCGTAAGGCTCTGCGATTGTTCGGTTCGTCAGCATCGAGCATTTCCGGTTTTCGTTGCGATTCTCGTTCTCGGGAAACCTGATTTCCGGTTTTTTTTTTTGTGGCTTTTGGTTGGGTTTAGGAGGTGGGAACGATGGTGGTCCCGTCGCTTCAGTGCATGGATTCGCTGTCGAGCGACGAGCTGAAGACTAACGGCTCGGAAGTTGTCGCCTCCAGCGCCGGCCGCGGCAAGAGCCCTAAGAGCGAGGGCAAGGAGGAGGGGCCCGGCGGCAAGCGCGAGAAGGAGAAGGAGAAGGAAAAGGAGAAGGAGAAGGCGATGAAGGGGGGCGAGCCGGAGTGTGGCTCGCCGAGGCCTCCGGGGACGCAGAGGAGGTGCAGCGCGAGGATCCAGACGAAGCAGAGGGCCGAGAAGGAGCTCCTGGTGCGCCGGAGGGTGGAGCTCCTGGACAACGGCGACGAGGCAAAGACCCCTGGTAAGAGGCGCAATGTGGGAGGTAGGAGGAAGTCGGGAGTGGAGATTGCGGGAGAGGAGGGTCCGGAGGTGGAGGAAAGTGAGGTGGAGGCCGTCGGGGGGAGGGAGAGAGTCGGCGTTGGTGTCGGTGTCGGGGTCGAGCCGGCGAATGCGGGTTCAAGCGTGCAAAGGGAAAGCCAGGTTGCTACTGGTGGAGATAATGTGGCGAATCTGGTCGAGAAGAGTGACTTTGCTAAGGTGAAGGAGACTCTTAGGTTGTTCAACAAGCATTATCTTCACTTTGTTCAGGTCAGATTTCATTTGCTTCTATCTTTTGGACGACTCGGCCGTAGCTTTGTAATTCTCTTTTCAGTAGGCCCTCTTTGGTGTTCTCGCGTAAATGATATTGTCTTCTCAATGGCTACCAGGAAGAGGAGAAACGATGTAACAAAGAGAAAGCAGAAAACTCTAAAGGTTCGCAGAAACCTAAATCTAAATCCAAATCTAAGGTTAGTGTCTGCTTCACCAATTTCCTGTATTAGCCTAATGTCGCCTCTGTGGTGTATGGGCTAGCTTCTGTTTATAAAACACTCAACCATGGTTTGCCATTGTCATTTCTGTGAAAAATTCTATGCAATAGCCGATTCGTGTTTATATGACCTCATCTTCTCTTGTTTAGGAACAACAAAAAGGTTCAAAGCAATCTAAATCTAACTCCAAGGTGAGTGTCTTCTTCACCCTTTTCTTCTTAGTCTTATTTCATGTTATAGCTGATGTACTTTTATTGGATTCCTTTTCATCTCGTTTCGTTCATCTCAGGTCCTGATATGTTACTTAGGCAGTTTATTTTACCTCTTTGATTCAGCATTGAATAATTGTGCCTGGGCTATATTGGACTTCACGAGTTTTGCTGTTGTTTAATTACATCACGCTCCCTGTTAGAAAAATTAGAAAAACTTTATGCTCTTCTTAACAAATGCTTGAGTTTTTTTAACGCCTTTTGCATCAGTGCTCCTCCGGCATAAGTTGAGTGTCAGTGATGTCTAGTTCAGGTTTTACTTCTTTAGCATTCATGCTTGGGATAATTATTGTGTCACAGCTTCACAACACTATTTATGTGCTTTGTACATGCACTGTGCATTGCAAGGGATTAATGGTTGGAAGACCATTTAGGAGAGTAATATTTAGATATCTTGCCCAGACAATCAATGAGCAATTCATATTATACATTTTTGAACTACAACTAGGGCACAACAGTATTAAATTTCAAGAAAACTAACATAAAAAAGACAAGACTTTGTGGACGATGTAAAATGATAGCTATGGAGACCCAATCACATCTGTGCAAGTAGGGAAGAAAGGAATGACAACTAAAGGAAAGCATATGATACAGATATTCTTAATAGTCATGTAACCAGAATCAGGAGAAGTATGGTGGAATCACTGATCCTTGCCTGTTGAAAGTGTCCAATTTTGATGGACGGTACCGCGGATGCAAAAGTAATATTAAATGCTTCCTAATTGCAAAAATTAGCTTATATATGTTCTATGTTGTTCTTTTTCCTCTATTTGTATTTTCTCAGTCTTGGCAGTGCGAAGATCTCCTGCATTGTACACAGTTGTGCTGGATCATTTTATTTCCAAATTGTTGGCCTACTTATCTCACATTTCTTCACGAGTACTACCATTCTCTATGAACTTCCTGATTATCTCTTCTATCAAATTTGAATTTGATCTTTCCTCTCTTGGTTGTGAAATACTTTGTTGTCATTTTCTTGGAGATTTTCTTTTTCTTGTAGGGTTAATTATTCTAAAAATCAAAGGTGTGAAGAAAAGCACTTTTTGCTTTGTTGTGATAGGTGATATCATCTAGTGTGTAGTTGTTTTGATCCTTATTCGTATCTCTCCAAAAATGGTGCAGAAAGGAAATTCAACAGGAGATACCAAGAAATTAGCCATGAGGCCCGATTTGAAGGCAATAACCAAGGCAGGTTGACATGATCTTGTGTATTCGTAGTGTCTATAGGGATTACGTCTACTATTAATTTCTGATTTTTTGTAAATTTTGCGGATCCCATTGATTTTTTTCTAAATTGAGAGTACTTGAAATATTTCAAAGACATGTTGAATCATATATTGCTTTTCACAATTTAAATTTTGAAAGAAGAATGGTAAGAGAAGTCAAAAGTAACTTTGCATGCTTTGATTCTTTTGTAATACTTCAAGTTTTCTGACATTTGTAGCTCATCATGTTCACTCAATCTGATTTTTTCACTAATGTCTTGTATCCCTCTCAAGCATGCCGCTCTTGCATTGCTTGTCCTTATTTTTCGGAAGAAAGAAGATTGGGGTCCTGCCTTGTGATAATGTTACTCACTCATTCATTTTCTTATGTCAGATGCTTGAGACCAATAGTGTCTTACATCCTAAGAAAAGGTTTGGTAATATACCAGGTAGGTGGTTTGCATTGTATGTTCAACTTAACGATGTCCTTAGTCTTGATTAGGACTTTTAAGCTTTGGTATAGTTGATCTGTATGATTGTGACTTGAAAATAGAAAAGCAACTTCTGCAGATTTTACATGTTGCTTTGAATGTCAGGTATTAATGTTGGTCATCAGTTCTATTCACGAGCTGAAATGGTTGTCGTTGGATTTCATAGTCATTGGTTGAATGGTATCGACTATATGGGCCAAGCATATAGAAAGGTAATGACTCTTTATTCCCTTTTATTGGTCTTTCGAAGAGGTGGAATCATAAATGTCATCAAATTTCTGTTATTGTCTTTAGGTCTATCCGTAGATGGAATTAGGAGTGTTTACATTTGGAATTTTGTATTAGTGAATTGATTTTGAAGAGGGGATTCACCAGCTAGCTTTTCCCCGCACTGTTGTTCAGTCTTATATTGGTTCTCCGTGGTAATGTTAGGGTAAATTTTTAGCATTGATAAGTGCTTTTATGCTAGCATCCAATGGGGTACATCAGTTATTAAAATTACATTTTAATGTGAGGACTTAGATGGTTTTCGGCGTGGTTTTGGCTTTTGGCAATGTCCTTTGTACCTTGGTAGTATTTTAGTGATGTGTTTTATATACTTGATTTTTAAGTCATAACTGACTATGCCCTGTATTGGATAGTACTAGTATTACCATAACACTGAATTGACCATAAAGTTACTAGGATGTGGTCTGTTCATAGTTACTTTTAGTTTCTATCTTTTACTGTATTCAATTTTTCCACCCTCTTAATTTGACTTTTATAATGTGTGTAAGAGGTGAAACTTTCAAAATATGCGACATATACAATCATATATAATTCTTTCATAGTGTTTTGAAACTTAAAACATTTCTTTCTTTTTTCAAGTTTTTGGAGGGAAAGTAAAAAGTAGGAAAAATTAATCTTTCTAAGTTTAGACATACACACGCCAAGTGATTTAGTTATTCTTTTAATTAGTTTTTTTTTATGCCAAACCACATACTTTTTTTTTTCTTTCTTTCTTTTTCGTTTTTTTTTTGTTTTTTTGTTTCTTTAGTCCACTTCTTTTATTTACCAAATGACATAGACAAATATCAAGAAGCGGGGTGGATGAGCTTCTGGGCTTTTCCTATTGGAAGCACTAGTGGCTTTCAGTAGAAGCAAAAAATGTGAGGTGGAGCCTGTCCCAAATGCTTACTTGGTCAAGTGACGCTGAAGGTGCATGTGTGCTAGCTTGTGTCTCAGACTTGTAATTTACTGGATCTCAAATTCTATCAGAAGGAAATCAATTTGTTTGTGGTGAGGGAAAGTTAACCTACGGGAAAAAACAACTCCTACTAGTTGGGTCGGTTGCATCTATTTTCTCAGTCTTGCACCCGACCTATTATCATCTCCTCTTGAGATTGTAAACTCAAGATCTTTTATGCTATGTTTGGGAGAGAGGGAGGTGAAGAAAGAGGGGGGAGAATGCACCCAACTTTAAACTTTCCCTCTCTACTCTCACCCTTGCAAATTTCAACCCCCCATTTTCCCTCGTTTCCCAAACAACGTCACTAGGGAATACCCCCGCTTCTTTTGCCCGTTTTGATCACTTGCAATTTTCTCTTCACATGTAAGCCCCATGGTTGGTTTCTCTCATCTTTTTCTAAATTGAGGTGTCCTGTCATCCAGGGAACTGATTTTATGTTATGGAAGGTTTACTGTTGGATAAAAGTTGTGCTCGATCATCACTGTTAACAATATCTGATTTAATGGGATTATCCCAGCACTTTGGATGGCTTCAATTTGTTGATGGGTTTTTTTGGGTTCGAGTATCATTTGGATATTAGGTATGGAGTATCTTAATTGGGGTATAGGATCGAAGTGGTTTTCGTCAAGAGAAACTTATGTCAGTAAGAGCATTAGAGGGAGAAGGAATAATGAAAACTGGCCTAACTCTTTAACGAATAAAAAATTCATGCCATGAGTCAGTTATCACAGAGAGATTATGGCACCAACGATCAATGTTCTAGCACAGTAAAACTTTTTGTCAAAAGCCATCCGTCTAACGAGCCTCATGTCAAGCTCAATAAGTGCAATGTCTGTAGAAAATCCCATGAAGACTGAATAGCTAGGTCTTTCAAGTCTTGATACTAATGCCGTTTGTGGCACATCTCCCTATTCTATATGTATTGGCAATGGGGAGAGAGATGATGGGTGTAGATGTCCTAATTGACCTTAGTAATGTAGTTATGGATTTTATGCATCTAGTTTTGCTTGGTAGATCTTCTTTTCAATTTCTTTTGTTGTTGGGATCGTTGGACAGTTATCAGAGCGACTCTTTGGTTTTTGGTTGTCATTGAATGCCATCTGTATTTATGGATCTACTGAGAAAACTCTTGCTCTGACCGTACTTTTATATTTGCAATACTGCTTTATATTGTATGACTTGTTGCCTTAGGAGTTTTCTTTTTTGGAACATGTAATTTGCTTGTTGTTGGATGTGTTGAGACTTATTTAAAATGCATGGACAATGAAGTCGTTGGCAATGTGCATTTGTTCCAGGAATACAGTAATTACACATTCCCCGTTGCTGTGGCGATTGTTCTATCAGGCATGTATGAGGATGATCAGGATAATGCTGATGACGTTGTATATACTGGTCAAGGAGGGCACAATCTAACTGGTGATAAGCGTCAAATTCGGGATCAAGTACTGGAGCGTGGTAATTTGGCTCTAAAGGTGTGCAAATCATTCCGTCCCAAGTATTTCTTTTCTTTTTCATTCTGAATGCTTGCTCTTGCTAGCTCCAGACTGTTTTGTCTTTTTGAGTAAGCGCACAACCAAAAAGGTCCTAACACATACTGCGAAAGTGCATCGAGTCCTCAAACTTTCAATAAGTGCAGTCAAATTCTAAAATTTGTCAAATTGGTGCAATCAAGTTTCTTTGTTAGCTTTGTCCAATATGATAAAAAAATACCAGTGTGGCTTTTGTTATTGCTTTCTTAAGAGACATGGTGCCATTGTGGCAGCCACCAAGCACCACATAACACAAGACATAAAAATTTTCAGAATGAAGAACAGATGACAAATTAAAAGTAAAAGAACAGGAGGCTAAAAAAAGGACAAGAATTAAAAACGAAAAATTTCCCAATTGCTCACTCGTACATGCCTTCCATCGAGTTCAGAGGGGTCACCTTCAAGCTGTACTTCTCCACCATTAAGCTCCTTGCACAAGTGCACTATGGCAGCAACCAAACCCTTAGAAGTAGCCGTAGCTTCTCCCTCATCTTGCGCTTTGCTATCTCCTTCAATCGATTGATCCAAAGAACGTGTTTTCATTGGAGAGAGTCCAACTTCCGATTCTCGCCTCAATAACAGTTGGAATTGGAACAAACAAGCACAGAGATTGAGGAACTACCCAGAAGCATTGAGCAGAGTAGAATCGCTTTGCTCTGAAAAATCGTGGCCTTTTTGCTCCATGAAGTATTTTGTGATAAAGTGCAGAATTTTTCTGAAGCAGAAAGACAACGTGAGGATTTTGTGGGAAAAAAAGAACAATATGAAAGTACCTATGTTCATCTAAGAGTGGGAGATGAAGACATGCTCTAATGACTCTTGTCTTAGCAAGTCGTCGGTCCTCGCTAACCCTCACTTGGGCAAGTCAGTGGTCCATGCAAGTTGATCACGAGCTTGTGCCATTATCATTTTCCACTTGGTCTCATTGTCGCTGCCGTTGCAATCAGAATCAACCTGCCGTGCCATTTCTTTTGGTATATATCCTTTCAGTTTTCCTTTTTATTTTTTATTTTTTTGGGGGAAAGTGGCTGTGGCAACCGCATCAGTGTCTCTATATTCAAAAAACATGATGAAAAACGCGGCCTCATCTTTTTCCGTTAACCAAATGGGGCGGAGTTAACAGAGGGACTTGATCGCACCAAATTGACCAGTTTGAGGACTCGATTGTACTTTCGCGACAAATTTTAGGACTTTTGGTACACTTATCCTTTGTTTCAACTTTGTGGAAACTTTTCAGGCTATTCGTTATAAGACAAGGCTTTAATCCCTCTTTGTCCGCCGACTTATTGGAGGTTGATTTGCATTTCTAGTTATTACATTGATCGTTTTGTGATGCTATTCAAATGCTTCCGTTTCCGATTTCCATCTTGTCCTCAATAAGAATAGCGCTTAAACCATCTTATTGTCATTCCAATATGATTTGAAATGTAGAATGTGAACCTGATTCTCTTTGTTTCTATACTTCTTATGAGTGGGTTGTAATGTTCTCTTTCAGTCTCTTCTTAAAAACTTCTTTCCTGGGCAAGTAAATTGAATCTTATTGGCATCTGATAAGAAATGGAGTGATATGCAGTCAACATATGCTATTGCAGAATTGCATTGACCAAAATGTGCCTGTCAGAGTGATACGTGGTCATGAATCCAGAAGCAGCTACTGTGGCAAAGTTTATACATACGATGGCCTGTATAAGGTACTGACACTGTTTCGTGAACAAGGTTCCATTATTTGCTAGTCAGTTTCTGCAGCATACCATCATATCTTCATCAACCCAAATTTCATCAAACTGCATTTCTTTACAAAAGGAAACACACTGGCCCATTGTCACATGCACCACCACATCTGGACCTGTCAAAATGGGTCATAAACTCATTTCTTAACCCATGTATGATAGGCTAAGTTATACGAGTTAGTTATTTACAATAGTGGGGTCTTATATAGTTTTATACATAATATGAGTGTTAAATGAGTTGTAAATGGGTTTACAACTTACTTAAACCCAATCCATCTCTATGTCTTTCTCTTCATTCTCTCTCACCTCACTTGATTACGCCTTCACTCATTCCACGCTCTCACCTTAGTTTGGGTACGCGTTATCCTATATTGGATTATATATGCAAGTGTTTTGGGAATATGGTTGGGTCGAATACGAAGTCATTAGATTTGCTTTGCAATATATGGGTCATAAACTGATTAAATGGGTCTATTTGGGTTGGACCATTTATGACCCGGCCCACCTGCTTAATGGGTCTAGCACAGCGTGTGCACACACAATGTTACTTGAAATGTGAAATCAGTTCAGGAGGGCCACAATGCATCGAAAACTGTGTAGGTATGTCATGTCTCATTTTATTTTTTTCTGCTTTATAGGTCGTTACATACTGGGCGGAGAAGGGTATATCTGGATATACTGTCTTTAAATTTCGATTAAGGAGGATGCTAGGGCAGCCCATGTTGACTACCAATCAGGTAGGAATGTTTTTTATTTGATTTTTTGACTTGAGCCTACTACACATGAAATATTCTCCACGTAAGTGTACTTGGATTATCTACTAGAATCCTAGAATTCATTTGCATTTTTTGACGGTGGGAGAATTGCTAGGGCCTTTAGGCAAAGCCAAGCAGTGCCTGTATAGCATTAGGCATGAAAAGCATGGCGACTGTTATGGAAAGGAGAACAAAAAGAAAATTGTGCAAAGTAAGAGCTTTAAGAAGTCTATTGCATTGCAACAATGAGAATAAGTAAGCATTACAAGGGTGCGAACGGTGCGAATCATGTGAAAGATGAAAAGAAGTACTATAACATGTTTTATGCTACTTATTTTGTAAGAGTACATTGACCAGCCAAGAAGAAGAAAAATAAAAAACCTGAGTTAAGTATTTTCTATTTGGTTGCCTGGTATTAGCTAGCAGGTTTTGCTGTTTATTTGAACCCCGAACATGGTGTGAAGGCTAATTCAAAAAATAATTGTGCAGTCAGTTACAAGAAATGAATTTGAATTGTATTAGGATTATAATTAGCAAAACCAATTTGGATGATGAGACAATTAAATTAAAAGTCGTTTAAGTCATTGTAGATGATCACATGGCCAATGGAGGGCACTTGTCTGCAGAATAGGTTCTGTGGGATTCAATCTCCTCGAACATTTGTCACATTTATGACATGTAATTGCCATTTTCAAAAGTCATGCTCATGTTATTCTCTAGATTGATCCTGGCTATTTTTATTTTTAAAAAGTTTTTAATTAGGAGGAACATATAGGGAATGAGCTTGTTTGACGATTTTTATAAATTGGCATGAATACTTTGGAAACAAAATTGGTGTAGTCAAAGACAAACCTAATGGGTAAGATCCAAAGATGACTCTGGAAAAAAACGCAAAAGAAGCACAAGTCCAAGGTGAGAGAGGTTCAGTAACTTCAGATTACAAGGTAGTAATAAATTTGTGTAAAGTAGGCCAGAATCATTCAACTATCTCAAATATAAGAGAACAACCAGAAGAAAATGCACCTTTAGCTGAAGGAGAGGATGGGAAATGGCCTAAATTATTGTTCCGCACACGGTCCCATGGGTTTGGAAATGTATATTACAAAGTGGGGGACCTGCTGAGGGAAGGAGGGAGGTTTGGTAGTTTCGATATTTATTTAGTGTGAAAACCTTTTTTGCTTATCAAATCAAGTACTTTTAGCGGGTAAATTAGTTAGGATTTAAGTTCTATTCAGGTTGTACACCAGTCTTGGTTGTGCTAGAGCTCCCCTTTCTATTTGCGAGAGTTGGCGTCCTCTTCGTCTCTATAATTGAAAGTTTGAATTCATGGTTAAAACGACTACTAGTGTTTATGGTTTATGTTCAGTATTTATACTCAACTACTATTTAATTATCCTCAACAGAATTGTATATTGATTCCTTTCTTGTTGTTTGTCTCCCCAATGGCAGGTTCAGTTTGTTTATGGTCGTGTTCCTAACTCTGTGTCAGAAATACGTGGGTATGATACTTATAAACTGTAGAATGGGGAAAAGAATATTTTATATGGACTTTTAAGGAGTATCTCACTTTGAATACTTGTTGTATAAGATTGGTATGCAATGATGTCACTGGGGGTGAAGAGGCTATTCCTATACCAGCTACAAATTTAGTGGATGATCCTCCTGTTCCACCTTCAGGCAAGTAATTGACACATTCTTGTGCATTTACGAATGGAAGCGATGAATGGTCTAACTTGTTAAAGGATTATTTCCAGTTGATTGCTTGCCACTGGGTTGTGTCACATCTTGTTCTTTAGATGGAGGTTAACTCAGGTGAATTTGATTGGCATATCATATAGGTGTAGCATGTCCTGTCATGAGTTGGTTGTCTTATGAATGCAACCATTATTGAGAGAGCAAACCCTGCTAGGGATTTGGTTGTTCTACGTGCCTTTTGAGATTGGATCAGAGAGATTGGAAGAAGAGAGATCTGAGAGATACTTGTCAGAGATGGTGGCGGAGGCAATGGAGCGCATGTGCTGCATGGCAGCTAGTGATGTCAACATTGGCAGATGTAGACACCGCACCGAAGATGGGGTCGATTTTGTGCTTGCACTGATAGTTCCTCATGACCACGTAGGAGAGGATATTGCCACATAGGGTTTTCCTTTAGCCTAAAATAGACGGACCTGCCAGAGATATTTGTTTGCGCAATGTATACAAGCATTAGGAGTTAATCACACGATTTGAATGTTTTAAATTCAGTTGCAATTTGGGTATTAGTTGATTTGCCAATATGAATGTAGTCATTCTAATATTTCAGGTTTCACATATGTCAAGACTATCCAAGTTTCGAAGAATATAATTCTTCCCGCAGCTTCCACAGGTTGTAAGTGCCGAGGAGTTTGCATTGATCCAAGGATCTGTTTGTGTGCTAAATTAAATGGTTCTGACTTTCCATATGTGCAGCGAGATGGTGGCAGGTGAGGCTTGTTGTGTTATGTGGTTATGTTAATGATTTGATTCAATTAACGTACTATAGTCCGCATGACCAAATAAAGTTCTCTTGCTTGTCAAATGAGGAAAGATTCCCTGTAGATATGGTGCTTGTTGGTTACAACCTCAATTTTACTACTAGTCAAAACTGACAAACTCCTCCGTCTGAGTGTAATGTATATCAACCTTGAAGAAATCATGTTTACTTCGGGTTTCCTCTTCTTACATTACTCCATCTGTGTCGATGGACGGACGGATGTTAAATTCATTGGTTATTTTGTGCTTTTCAGATTAATAGAAGCTAAGGATGTTGTCTACGAATGTGGCCCGAACTGTGGCTGTGGACCTGATTGTGTAAATCGGGTGTCTCAGAGAGGCATAAAATATCGTCTTGAGGTTGTATTTTGATTGAATGATACAAAATCCTTCCCTAAGGACATGTTGAGCCTCTTTTTTTTCCTTTGATTGATTTCTGCTCATGGATTCCAGGTGTTCCGAGCTCCACGAAAGGGTTGGGCTGTTAGATCATGGGACTTTATACCTTCCGGAGCACCGGTATGCGAGTACATCGGTATTCTCAAGAGGGCTGAAGATATGGACAATGCCTCTGAGAATAATTACATTTTCGATATTGATTGCTTGCAAACCATGAGGGGTCTTGGTGGAAGGGAGGTTAGCATATGATACTCTGCCTTTCATGATAATGTTCCACTTATTAGAGTTGGATGTGTGCATGTAAACTAGCTGCGCTCTTTCAGTTCCACACAAGTTTGATGAAAAAGATTCGTAATACAGATACATTTTGTTGTAAATGTTACGTGGGAGTATTATTATCTTCAAAACGTGTTGGGATGTTATATTTGGTAAAAGCAAAATGCATTTCTGAATACATGCTCAATTTATGGTACTGGGATATCAAATTCTATTCCTCTTGTCAACAGACAAGTAAATTACATGATAGTGGGAATTAATTACTAGTCCCCAAGATAATTGGGCTACTTAATAGTTCCATAATGATTGGGGACAAGAAAAGGCTTTTAGAGTGGGTATGATTATATAAACATACAAGGAATATAGAGTACATGACTCGTATCTTTGTTCCCATTGCCATATCAAATGGCAATGAAGAATTATTGTAAAAAGTTATGAAATCTTTGTTTTTGATGGAGTTGTAGGTGATCTTTTACTTTTGAAATAACAAGACCTTGATATTTTGTCTCCATCATAAAATTATATTCTTGCATATGAGTCCAAAAACTTCTGAAGACTGGTATGAACTTGTGATATAAAAGCTCTTTTCCTTAGTTGCCCATGATTGCTTAAATTATATACAGTCCATTTAACTGGATATTTATCAATTAAGCATTTCATGGAGGGATCTCGGCTTCAAGAAATAGGTGCTAGGCATTAAGTGATTGATCATTATCTTAAAAAGTCTTGTTATATTGTGCTGAAGTGTCATCCATATCACTTGTTTATGATTTATCATGACCTTATTAGCTTAAGCTTTGTGGTTAGACTTTTAACATGGTATTAAGTGTCAAGTTCCCATTTGTGCTTCCCCATTTAAGTTTATTTCGCATGTAGGTCCTTGACCTGCAGTTCCATGTGCATTCACATGGTTTCAGTCTGATTTGCATTTGAAGGGGGGGGGGGGGGTGTTTCAGTCTTGAATAAATGAGAAATGCCATTGCATTGAGGAATGAATGAAGTAGTTCATCATCCGCATCAGTATTTTATTTGGTAGGTGGCATATCATCTATGATCAGCCTTTTCATTGCTTAAAATTGAAAGTATTCAATTTTGCTGCAAACACGGAGGTTTTCCATAGAGGTCTTTGTACAGGAGATTAGTGCTTTCTTTTGGATATAATTTGAAATGTGTAGATGGTTCAAAAGTATGTCTGGCAACGTTTTTTCTCCTGCTGTCTTGAGAATAGTCAAAACAGGGATGTTTGTTTTCAAGTTTTCCTGAATGCTGTTTTCTTCTATTTTCATCTAGCTGTTTCACAAATTTGACAAGAAATATGCAAGATCTATACACTGCTTCGAAGCATGGTCTTTTTAGACTGAAAGTTGAAAAATGGAAATGCATGTTACTGTGAGAAAGCTAACTTCAAGTCATATCTGTGGAATGCATCTTTTCTGTGAATAACAGCTCAAATGTGTACTTCGCAGAGATATATACTGAAGTTCACACTTTCAAAAGGAACACTTGTAATTAACTTTTCCATAGTGAAAAAAAAAAGCCATTTCCTTTATATATGATAGAAGCAAGTGGTCCCTTCATGTTTCTCATAGTTCTCATCCATGATCAGAGGAGGTCACGAGATGCATCCTCTGAGACTGTTGATCATATGGGCAAGCATGATGACCAGAAATCTGAGATCCCAGAGTACTGCATTGATGCTGGTTCAGTTGGAAATATTGCTAGGTTTATCAATCATAGCTGTGAGCCTAATCTATTTGTCCAATGTGTATTAAGTTCCCACCAAGACATTAAGCTGGCTAGAGTGGTGCTATTTGCAGCCGACAACATACCGCCATTGCAGGTGATTTACTTCTCTTCACTTGGTAGCTAAAGACTAACTTAAATATATTCGGCAACTCTGGTGGCCAGTTTAGTCTCTGTGTTTGTATTTCCGTTTGTGCTTACAAGATATGGGTGCATGCACATGGCTGCTAGCCTGAAAGCCTTGTGTATTCATGCGAACTCGCGATGTACTTGTGCAGATATTGCATGGTTCGGAGACTTGGACCTTTATTTGCTTTTATTTTAGTAAACTTTGCTGATAGATTTGTTAAAGTGTGGACCACTGTACTTGCTAAGTTTGAGGAATTGACATTTTTTAAGCGGGTTTGTTCTAGTTCAAGTTGTGCTTATTGATGAGATGAGGGCTGGGGTAGGCGCTAAATTATAATTATGGAGAAGTACGTTGGAGTCTAAATGATTTACGTTAATCGAAGAAAGACCGAATTCATGAAGTGTGAGTTCGACACGGCAAAAAGAGGAGATCAAGAATCCGTGAATATGCTCGGACAAGAGGTAATCAAGAAAGATGCTTTTAGATATCTGGGATCAATATTGCAAAAGGGGGGAGAGATTGATGAAGATGTAAACCATAGAATCAGAGCAGGTTGGATGAAATGACGGAGTGCATCAGGATTTTTGTGTGATTGCAAAATCCCTCTTAGGCTAAAAGAAAAATTTTATAAAACAACAGCAAGGCCTGCAGTACTATACGGATCTGAATGTTGGCTAGTATAGATGCAACATGAGCATAAAATAAGAGTAGCAAAAATGAGGACGTTAAGGTGGATGTGTGGTCATACAAGGACGGATAAAATAAGAAATAAAGATATTCGACGAAAAGTTGGAGTAGTACCGGTGGCAAAAAAGATGAGAGAACATAGATTGAGATGACTTGGGTATATTCGAAGTCCCTAGATGCTCCGGTAAGAACATAAGTTTGTTACCGAGAGCATGACATGAAAAAAGAAAAGAGGTCGGCTGAAACTTACTTGAGGAAAAGTAGTAAAACAAGATTTAATAAAGTGGGAAATAGATGACATACTGTTTGTCTTAGAACGGAGTGGAGGATAATTATTAGCATTGTGAAGAGGCAGAATTCCTATGTTTCAGAATGTCCTTTTTAGTCTTTTTCCCTATTTTCCCTCAATCGGTCTTGCTTTTGTTTTATTTATTTTTGGATTCATCGACCGTTGACCTTAATTAGTTTGAGATAAAGGTGATGTTGATGTTGATTGATTTCCACTTTTTTCGTGTGTAGGAGCTCACATATGACTATGGCTATGCGCTTGATAGTGTTTTTGGCCCTGATGGAAAGGTGAAAAGAATGCCATGCTACTGTGGTGCTGCCGATTGCAGGAAGCGCTTGTTTTAAAATGCTAAAGCGCTTGTTTCACCTTCTGTGGTGCTTATGCTTTTCTCGACCAAGCAAAATTTTGTGCTAACGTGCTATTGCGTAAGCTTGCTTGTGCTTGTAATCTTGTTTCTGCTGTAGCAGGTTAGATACAGTAGGTTAGATTCTACGGAGAGGGAAAGGAAATAGGTTATGTTGTGGAAATCAACGAAGCGCATGTTGTTCGTTAGTTTGTGGAAGTCGATTTCTGTAGTTAGGATTTGTAATATTCAAAATGTTGCGACAATTTGGGCTTTGACTGCCCACCATATCTGCAAATGAAAATTCAGAGGTGAGAGGGGAAGCGACAAGAGTGCATTTCCCTCGCTAAAAATGAATTGGTTATGTAGAACGTGCGTAGTTATTGTTCTATATTTGTATAAACCCTTGGGTTTTCCTTTCAAGTCGCTCATGCCATGTGGTCACTTCAGAGTGTTTTGAGCGTGCCTTGTTACACTACCATCAAGTGGTCCGGGGTTATCTCCCTGGTAAGACAGCTACGCTGGTGAAATCTCGTGCTTTCTTCCACTTCTACACGTGGAATGCACAGGAAAATAACTGTCCATCTCCGACCTCTGCCCTAAATTCTCCCACTCCTTTGGCTTGGGATTTTCTGGAGTTGAATCTAGTCATTAGATGGATATATCTCGTGTTGATCTTATGTAGACATGTCTTTGTTCCCTTTGATCCATCTGCAGTGGGCAACAATGTGAGGAGTTGACCTCATCACAATTGGAAAATTTAGAATTGAGTCTGATTAGACAATTATCCTTTTGTTAATATATCCAGCATTTTTCAGTTCGTATAATCACTTTGCTATCGGAACTCTTTGCCGCACACATACATGGAGTGTTCGATATGATGATATGATGCATACGCACGAGTAATCGCCCACATGTGCTTCAAGGCATCATAGATGAATACTTGATAGCTTGACTGCGTGCCCATCCTCGCAGAAGAAATTCTCCCAGCAACATTGGGATTTACATTTTGGCACTTTGATATCCCCCCACCACGCGCGCGCACACACAAAACAAGTCTTATTTCCTTAATTTGTCCTAGAACCGAAGTTGTCTCCTCAGCTGCCCGATCTCCTAACCATGTGATGTCATGTATACAAGTTTCTGGCTTTTGTAAAAGGTGAAAGTTGCTTCTTAGTTTGTATATG
Source organism: Rhodomyrtus psidioides (assembly GCA_021437785.1). NCBI lineage: Eukaryota > Viridiplantae > Streptophyta > Magnoliopsida > Myrtales > Myrtaceae > Rhodomyrtus > Rhodomyrtus psidioides. Next base: position 457,661 of record JAILYB010000192.1, on the reverse strand, counting down.
AATGATTTGAAAAATATTTATCTAAACATGACTACTTATATTGTTTATAAAAATTGAGTGAATGGAATATATTTTCATCGTCTACGAAAATATTGAGACATAAATTATTATCGACGATGAAAATATATATTTTTGCAAATAAATGGGGTCTTGAAGTAAATAAGATTTATTTATTATTATTATTATTTTGTTGTCGTGAGGATTGACTTATTGAGTCAAAGTAAGAGAATTAGGCAATAAGTTGCTAAAAGATTTGTCCCTCTAAAACAGCGTGTCTTAACTTACCAGTCTTAACGACCCCTCTCTAACCTCACTTTCAACCAATTAAACAGTCACTAAGCCTACGTTTTGCCGCAAAATTGTATGAATGTCGCCTTAGGCCATCTACTCATAATTTGATAACCCAAACCCAAAAAAATATAATAATAATAATAATAATAATAACAATAAATAAATAAATAAAAGTTGAATAATCCATACAGAAAGCTACTTAAAAAGAAGAAGAAGAAGATAATTGAACAATCCAAAAAGAACGTCACATCTCCCTCTCTCTCTCTCTCTCTCTCTCTCTCTCTCCACCCTGTCGCTTCTCACTCTACGACTGTCCAACCCACGAAGCCATTCACGCAACTTCTTCCATTTCCACCCTCCTTTTTGAAAATCTCTCTCTCGCTCTACTGTCAGCTGCAATCATCGTCTTCGTCCTCTCCTTTCCCACTTCGACGCTGTCCATGTTCTGAGCTTCCCCGCCTTCTTTTCCCGCTGCATCGATGGCGACGGTGGTCTTGCTGGCTCTCGCGGTCGTCTTGTCCCGGGTGGTCCTCTCCGCCGCCGCGGAGGAGGTCTCCACCTACGTGGCTTACAACACGAGCTTCGGGATCGCCCCCGGCAAGCTCAACGTCCACCTGGTGCCCCACTCCCACGACGACGTCGGCTGGCTGAAGACCGTCGATCAGTACTACGTCGGCGCCAACAACTCCATCCGGGTAAAATGGGTTTTGACCCTCTTCCGTGCTTTGATCGATTGCTTTGTGAGGTGAAATCAGCTGGGGCTGACGGAGTGGTTGGCTCGAGTTGGTTCGCAGGGAGCTTGCGTGCAGAATGTGCTGGACTCGGTGATATCGGCGCTTCTTGATGATAAGAATCGCAAGTTCATTTATGTCGAGATGGTACTTCTTTTTACTCAAATTCAGCGGCGTGTTCGGTTGCGTGAAGAGGAATGGTGGTTTGACTGGGTATATGTGTTTTTTTCCTCCCTTGAAGGCTTTTTTCCAGAGATGGTGGAGACAGCAAAGCGAAACAATGAAGATTAAAGTGAAGGAGCTGGCTGACTCGGGTCAATTGGAGTTCATGTACATTCGGCTTTATGAATCTTTCTTGTTACTGTCTTTCCACATTTGTTACTCGACGGAAATGGTCTCGGACTTGTGAATGATTATGAATTTAATGGTGCATGTATTCCATAATACGATTCTGTTTCTGCATGCAACACATGGTTAATGCATTGAGAACTTAGGGTCAATTATTTGGATTCTTACATATGGTGATTTATTTGCGTTGGTTGTGTCGACGCTGGTTCTGATACTGATCGTCCCGTGTTTTTTCCCTTTTTTTTTTTTTGCTTTTTGCTTTGCTTCATCTAAGAAATGGCGGGATGTGTATGCATGACGAGGCAACCCCACATTATATTGACTTGATTGATCAGACGACTTTAGGCCATTGGTATATCAAAAAGGAATTCAATCAGGTTCCTAGAGTGGGTTGGCAGATTGATCCTTTTGGACATTCTGCTGTTCAAGCTTATTTGCTTGGCGCAGAGGTATGTAGCTTTTTTCTCTTAAAAATGAAATATGTTTCGTCTTGGTGATCACCTTCTGTTATAGGCCTTCTAGTTGAAAACAGGGGATGCACAAAAATCCAGACATTTTGAAATCTTTTTTGTTTTATGGCTGCTGAAGTTAAGAGATCTTAGTTTCTCTGGATATTAACGAGTCTTTTTGCATACACTTGATGTATATTGTATGATTTACTATTATTCTTTTGCCAATTTCCCGTGCAGTTAGGATTTGACTCTCTTTTCTTTGCCCGCATTGACTACCAAGATAGAGCGAAGAGACTAAAGGATAAAACTCTTGAAGTTATATGGCGGGGTTCCAAGTCCCTTGGATCATCTTCTCAAGTTACGGCCATGACTCGTTCTTCCTTTAAGAATTGAACCGCTAAATTTTCTTTCTTCATGATTCGCGTCTAACACTCTTTTCTTACCCTGCCGAATGTTTGAACCATTTACAGATCTTCACTGGTGTATTCCCTAGGCATTATGACCCTCCTGATGGTTTTGTATTTGAGATAAATGATGTTTCCCCTCCTGTTCAGGTAAATATTAAAACACACGGAAATGACGTTGATATTTTAAAAAATATATTTGTGTTGAGCTAATTATTCTTTTAACATATGAAGGATGATATTTTCCTGTTTGATTATAATGTCCAAGAGCGAGTTGATGCCTTTGTAGGAGCTGCTTTAGCACAGGTGTGATTCAGACCATATCTCATCATTATTTAATTCTTGATAAACTAACTTGTGGGTCTTCATCTTAATAACTTAGTTTGCATAGGAAGTTTTGAGGTTCATTGTATGCCCAAAGAACCTTCTAATCCAGATGCCCTTGACTCCTAGCATTTCAATTATATTTGAGCCACTTGCCAGTGAATAATTTAAACGCTTAATATTGGCAATGATTTTCTCTTATTTGTCTGTGTCATTGATTGGTTTTGTTTTTACTTTCTTCTCTTTCCTCTATTTATATTTTCACATACGGGGTTCTTTTCTTCTATTTTTCTTGGTCGTTTCTGAGGGGGGCTGTTGATAGGCTAAGTGGTTACGTTCTCCCTGACGCTATAGTGGAAGTATGGTACTTACCGCTGGCTAAGCTGAAAATTCTTTTGCCATTATGAAGAATGTATACTTTCGAATCGTAAATTTGCCTCTAGAATCATCTCAGGAATATGTTGTTTTTGTCAGGCCAACGTGACCCGAACCAACCATATAATGTGGACCATGGGTACGGATTTTCGATATCAATATGCAGTGTCATGGTTCAGGCAGATGGACAAGTTCATTCATTATGTCAATAAGGTATTTGATTTCTCCAGGCTTGTTAAAATCAAATAATCATAACATTAAGTGCTTCAAGAGTTCATTACCATTTAAGCATCCCTTTTTTCTTTTTGACACCTGAACTACTTTCAGGATGGGCGTGTTAATGCTCTATATTCAACACCATCCATATACACAGATGCAAAAAATGCAGCAAATGAGCAGTGGCCTCTCAAAACTGACGATTTCTTTCCGTGAGTTTGCCTAGCTTTGTTTTTTTCCCCCTTTTCAATCTTCTGTTTTCCAACCTTGAGCTTGAAGTTCAATGTTATTTCAGGTATGCAGATCATCCAAATGCCTATTGGACAGGATACTTTACAAGTAGGCCTGGCCTGAAAGGTTATGTCAGGGTATTGAGCGGTTATTACGTGGTAAGAGGCTGCTTGAAGTTCACTGCTTGTTGTTAATGAGGGGATTCTGTCAGTTCCTGGTTGATGACGTATTTTCACCTATATAAGTCGCTGCTTTTTGCACATTTCGGATAGGCTGCAAGGCAATTGGAATTCTTCAAAGGCAGGACTAGTACAGGGCCAAACACTGATGCGCTGGCCGATGCTCTGGCAATTGCTCAACATCATGATGCTGTTAGTGGTACTGAAAGACAGCATGTTGCTGCTGATTATGCCTTGAGATTATCAATAGGCTACATGGAGGTGCTTGTCTGATGAGTTTCATGTGATAGCTCTATATCATTTTGGGCAGCATAATGAGGTAATATGAAGAGCATGTCATTTTGTAGGCTGAGAAGATGGTTGCATCTTCGCTTGCATTCTTGTCTGAGCCGAAAGTGGGCACAGGAGAGCAGAATTCAACATTGAGCTTTCAGCAGGCAATCTCACGTTAGCTATCTCCTCTTGATTTTATTTTGACATTGATGAATTCCGCCGAGAATATTAATAGAGATTATTTCGTCCATGATGTGCCAAAGAAGCGTAATACTATTGTTCCATGCTGATGGGGTTAAACTTATTTGGTGGATATTTGTTGATACAATATTCTTATTGGATTATGTGGAGAACCTTTTGTTTCTATGATAAAATGCAAAGTGAACTGACGTTGATTGATCAAGTAATCAGCTTTCAGAATAAATCTCATTCCCATTGTTATTTTGAGCATAATTTGTGAATGGCCTTAGCATGCCTCTTGGACATGGGGCATTCATTCAAATTTCTTCTTCCCATTTTGAGCATAACAGTTTTTCTAGAATACATCGATTAATTTGTACTGTTTGTTCTTGTTCAATAACTTTTGCTGCCAAGCATCTCTTTGGAACGATGCACTTATTAATATGTCAATTTTGCTCAAAGTTCTTGCTTTAAATTCTCTACGCAGTGTCCTCTTCTTAACATCAGTCACTGTCCTATGTCAGAAGCTGCTTTGTCTGATGGGAAAAGCTTGGTATGATATCATTTTAGCTCAAAGACTTGTCATGTTGACGGAATAAGTTGATGCTAATTTCTCTACACATGGTATTTCTGTATCAGGTTGTTGTCATATACAATCCTCTTGGGTGGCACAGAGAGGAGGTGGTACGAATACCTGTAAGTGTTCTCAGTTTGCTCCTTTTGTGACAGGTTCAAATTTTCCGAACCATAAATTTCAACATGTCAGAGCTGCTGGAACAAGGAAGACGGTGTTATTATTAACACGAGTGCTTTAAAGATGGTGTTGTCTTAAGTGCTTTAGTATGTAGTCTCGCAGTGGAAAATGCTGCATTATTATGTGAATGTTGAACTTATAAATGTACTGGAATAATCCTAATCATAGGATAGATATCGTTTTCTTTTTCATGCATTTATTAGCCACTTACTGATCCTCTAGAAGTTAGATATGGACTTATTTGTGATTTCAAAGTCTCTTCAGAGCGGCCTAAATAATCAAAGCTGAGCTTAACAGGTTTCCAGAGAAAATGCTGTTGTTCATGATTCTAGTGGAGTAGAAGTTGATTCTCAGCTGCTGCCTGTGTCCAATGCCACTTCAAAATTGAAAAGCTTCTATGTGAAAGCATATTTGGGAACATCCTCAAGTGAATTAGTCGAGTATTGGCTCGCATTTCCAGTATCCGTTCCTCCTCTTGGTTTCAGCATTTACACTGTTTCAAATGCAAAGAAAAGAGGTTAGCCATTTTATCCTTGGTCCAATATTGAATAGTAGAGGGTTATCCATTTCCTCCTCTTGGATTACATGTGATACTAATTCCATCAATTAATTGGTTTTTCTGTGTGCTTTATTTGTGTCTGAAGATCGTAGTTCGGTCATGTCAACTGTATACACCTCAGAAGAAAATACTAATGCTACGATAGAAGTCGGTCAAGGGAGTTTAAAGCTACTTTACTCCACGAAGGAAGGGAAACTTTCTCATTACGTCAATAGTCGAAGTCTGGTATGCAAATTCTCTCGAGCTTCAGCTCTGCGATGAGTCGTATGGACCTGTTTGACTCCTTTATTTGGATTTGTTTCATCTCTGTTTGCTTATAGGCTCTGTTTGGGAAAAAGGGGGAAGAAAATAGAAGGATGGGAATTGGGGGGAGTGAAAATTGGAGAATCTAAAGATTAAGTAACCTTTCATGATACCTTACCCAAAAAAAAGTAACCTTTCATGATTTTTTTTTTCCCTCGATCGGTCCTATTTTTATTTTATGAATCTTTGGGGTTCATCGACCGCCGATCCCAACTAGTTTGGGATAAAGGTGTTGTTGATGTTGATGATGTACCATAGAGAGAATTATGGTTTATTGCAGAATTCCTATTTTATGGTCTGTTATCTTGTCATTTCTTCCACTTTTGGGAGCAAATATGGAAAGATGAGGAAAATTCTCTTCTTTCCTCCCTACTTCCTCTCCAAATCTGTGGGAAGGACAAAATTGTTGGCTCGGCAGATTCATTTTCTTTCCAAAACCAACCTTTGTGTTTTCTCGTAATATGATTTGCTTGTTCTTCTTGTCTTGAAATGCTTTTCTCTTTATCTTCATCACAAGTTTATTTGGCAAATACTCATACTTGTCCCCAAATTGTTTTTTCTGCCGAAGGTTACTGCAGCAGCTGAGCAATCATATGGGTATTACTCGGGAAATGATGGCACTGATAAGGATCCTCAGGTAGTTATTCCTTTTATACTACCTCGTATCATTTGGTCTGTGTCCCCCTTTGACTTACTAGGGCAAGACCTTTTGTTCTTTCTTTTCCTTCATTTGTATAAAGGTGGTTAACTTCTGTTAACTGTACTGCCTGTCTGTGTTGAAGGCATCAGGGGCTTATGTCTTCCGCCCAAATATGACATACGCCATAAATTCACAACGCCAGGTAGTGTACACTCATACAAACTGATCAGATGAGTATTGATAAACTTGAAGATGCCTCTACCATGTGTTCTTTCCTTGCTTCTTCTAGGCTCCATTGACTGTCATACAAGGTCCATTGGTGGATGAAGTACACCAACAATTTAATGCATGGATATCTCAGGTAAATAACTATAATTGGTGATATGGTTGGGAAACGGTTCTCTAAACTGCGTTTACATATTAAGCTTCAGGTAAACAATCAATCAAAAGTAGTGCCAACATTTGCAACAGTTAATGAAATGTCCGGTCCCGTTGGCAATCGGATTATTGTGCATTTTGCTGCAATCTTACATTTGCATTCCATGTGGCATTTATGTTCATGAGGAAGAAAGTTTTGTCACTCACTAAAGAAAATGCTTCTATCTATACCCTATGTAAAGTCAAATTGGTTTGCATCTTCAGCCTTCTAATCATTAGTCCAGTAAAATGCTTAAAGTCTATTGGAATATATAAATATTAAACTATGCCTTCTTCTAATAGCTTAAGCTTTTAGAGCAGTTGGCAGTGGTCCCACAAAATCTCACAATGCCCATCTCCCAAGCTTCTAATGTGATGGATAGGGAAGGCAACAACGAATGGATAGCTAAACAAAAAATTTCTTCCACAGGTTACCAGGGTTTACAAGGGAAAGGAACATGCCGAAGTTGAGTTCATTGTAAGTTTCTCTCTTTTGTGGATTGAGTTAGTTGAGATTAAAACCTCCTTTCTGCTAACACAATCAAGCAAGACTGCACTCAATCTTCATATTTTGTGATTTTAGATAGGGCCTATACCAATAGATGATGGGATTGGTAAAGAAATCATCACTCTATTAAGGACTAATATGAAGACCAACAAGACATTCTACACGGATTCTAATGGACGTGACTTCATCAAAAGGGTATGTTGGCTGTTGCCAGTAGCCTTTGTACAAAAATCTGAGTCTTGCAGTTTAGTTATCTTAATTTGCTAGTTAATAATCCACTTAATAGCATGCATTTTTCTTCTTCATCTAGCAAATTTTATCGTAGATTCTCTTAACCAAACATACCTCAGAATCACTTTGCAAGGAACTATTAATTGTAGATAGTGACCCTTAGAAAAGGGCATGAATCATGCTATTTGACGCTGTTTCCATGTGCTTCAATCTGATTATGTAATGATTTTGTAGATCCGTGACTTCAGGAGTGACTGGGAATTGGAAGTGAACCAGCCAGTTGCTGGAAATTATTATCCTGTATGTTTCATAATATCCTAGTTTACATTCAGTTTTCTGTTTTGATATTATATATCATTTACTATTTGGTGAAGTTTTGGAGATATCTACTGATGATAAACAGTCGCCTTTAGTTTATTCTCGCAATTGGGTATAAATAACTTCTTGCTTTTGACCACTTGCGTATTCCAGAGGATTGGCAGTCCCATCATTTTACTAAACCTGGACATTACCCAGCTATGCAGGCCATCAGTGTAGTCTAGCAGCGACATCTGTGACTAGACTATCACTCTACATTGATTCTTGCGGAGATGTTTTTTAGGATTTAGATTGCTATTTCTAAAAACTTTTTGGAGTTGAGAATCTCATTAATGTGAAGGCGCAAACGCAACTTTAGGAATTTCAAAAGCATGTAGAAAAGGATGGTATTTTTTTTCTCTCTAGAGAATCTTATTTTAATTGGAAGAGAAATAAGAAAGTCTCTAGCCTTCATATCTGGAAGAAATTTCTTTCAATCTGAAATTATCGTTGCCTTGGAAGAAGCTATATAATACGTAAGAAGTTACCACTGTTGATAATTGTAGCCAAGCCCACTGAAAAAGGCTCAATAAAAGGGGCAGGGAAGTGAAAAGAACGTGGATACGGTAGAAGAGCCTAGGTACTTGAATTTTCCATATTGACAGAGCACCATGGTGTAAGATGATCTCTGTAGCCTATTTTCTTTTTTTTCTTTTTTTGGGTCTGATCTCTGTAGCCTATACTAAGTTAGTGAAAGCGAGAAGGCTCAGTGTTGTGCAACAAGCATTATGCGATGAGCTCATGCTTCTTCCGCATTGCTCCTGATTTTTTGTACGTGGTAGCTTTAAAAGATGAAAAATTGTGCTTTGTGCCTTTGTCATCCAATCCCACATAATTGAAAAATTTTAGGTGTGAGTATTGGTAAGCTTACAGTGGTTTGAGAAAGTTATGGGTTGTCTTCACATACCTTTGTCTAATCAAACGTTTGGTTTAGTTGTTTGATAGACCGCACATATCTGTCCAGATCGGGTTCTTTACCTTGTATTTATGCCAACAATCTGATTTTGATGTATTAAGTGCACTCCTGATTAGCAAATTGTGGGGAGCTTTCATAATTCTTCCTTTCTACCTATTGCTGAATTCTGCAGATAAATTTGGGAATGTATGTGGAAGATGGTAGCATGGAGCTTTCAGTGTTGGTGGATCGATCTGTGGGAGGATCTAGTTTAGTGGATGGTGAAATAGAGCTGATGCTCCATAGGTTTCTACACTTGTTTTCCTTCTATTCTCTGTCATACTCATATTTCACTTGAACAGGCATATAACTTGGCTTTCCAGGGTTTAGTTAACATTTTGTGGTACTCAACTAACAACAATTGTTGCAGGAGGCTGCTTCATGATGATGTAAGAGGTGTTGGTGAGGTTCTAAATGAAACAGTTTGCGTCCTTGATAAATGTGAAGGCTTGACCGTAAGCATATCTCTCAACTTCATTTTCACAAGCATTCTGTTGTACAATCATCTTACTACATGTTATTGATGGGTTGTGCTTGGTGATGATGTCTACCTGCATGTCTATGCATATATCCTTTTATTGGAGGATGGGCTGTTAGAGAATCTGTGTCTTTGATTGTTATCTGTGTCCTGATTGACTCCTTTTTCGTTCTATTTTAATGTCTTTCTTGTGTGTCCGGCTTTATTACTGTGGTTCATTACTATGTTCCCTTAATAAGGTCTGACATCACATCACTGCCATAGACTGCACAAGATAAACCAGATGGGTATACGTCGTGGTGCTTATGCCTGTCTTTTTCCCATAACAATCTGAATGACTTGTTTCGTTTGAAAGCTCGGATGAAGATGCAACGGTGCTCGTCCTTTGTAGCCTTCATATACAATTTGACACATGGGGTCTATAACATTGTAGAAACAGGCAAAACTTGTTTCATTATGCACAAGAAGTTAAATTACGCATAGTTGCCGTAGCAATTTAGCAGGATGCGCTAACAAGTTGAACTATTCTTAGTTCATTCATATCTCAGCCTTTTTTGTGCCTTGTGTCTGTAGTTCAGATGAATGCCCTCAGTTTATACAAATTAAAATGGAGATGATGTGTTTGATTAAGAAAAAATTAAATCACACTAGATGAAGAACATACTATGTATAAGCCTCTGCGTTGTACTGCTATTTTCCTGGTTGTCTTAATTTCAGGTCTTCGTATTGTGTAATACATAGTGTATATACAGCTGATAAACATTACATGATAACTTCAGATGGTGCCTGTTCTCTTCTCTTCCTCATCTTCTGCAATGATATAGGCTGGCAGCAGTCATATGCTAATTTATGATTTTGTTTTGCAGATCCAAGGAAAGTTTTACTTTAGAATTGATCCCAAAGGAGAAGGTGCTAAGTGGCGTCGCACTGCTGGCCAGGAGATATACTCTCCACTTCTTTTAGCATTCAGCGAGAAGGTAAAAGGACTTAAAACTGACTCAGAATTGTAGGGGCATTCACTCTGAACTTTTGCGCTCTTTTGGTTTGCAGGATGTTGGGGAGCCACTGACTTCTCGCCTGACAACCTTTTCGGGAATTGATACTTCCTATAGTTTGCCGAGCAATATTGCCCTGATAACACTCCAGGTACTGGAGAGATCTTCTGGAATCTGATTAGTAGCCAATTTAAAGGAGATCTGCAACCTTTAAGTGGCTTTACCTTCTGTTTTGTGATTGTCGTTGCTTGGCTGACATGTTTTTCCTCATTTGAAATGGGCAGGAACTTGAAAATGGAAGAGTGTTGCTTAGGCTTGCTCACCTATATGAGGTTTTTCCTTTTCTCCTGTTGATATTTTAGCTGCTAGAAGTATTATTGGTTCTGTATGCCTTTATGATTAATACACTTCTATAAGATGTTGCTATATAAGGATTGACTACATTTGTCATATGGGGCTAGAATGGTCAAGATTTAAATTGTCCACCATCATTCATGACACATTATTCTTCGTTGGTTGTAGGATGGCTAATCTTTTAGCTAGGTTGCAGAACGTTTTTGGCCTTTTCTAAAATTCCTGCCTGATTGGATGGACACGCTAGATAGTAGCCTCAGATTTTAAACATCTCTCGCCCATTTTTCCTCTCTCTTCACGAAGTCAGTACAATGCACTGAGATTGATTACAGCCTTGAATTTTGTGTGTGATGCGTTCTTGAGAAACCATGCCGAAACTTTGAGGTGATGCGTTCTTTGAGAAACCATGCTGAAACTCTTGAGATGATACTGGTGGTGCAAAACAAATATTTCACTTTGAACTTGATGTGCACTGCAAATTCTGCACAGAACCCACTCTTTCAAGGATAGAAATTAGGAGTTCCAGTTATTTTCTTCACTTGCTTAAGTGCTCGACCTCAAACTTCATCTTATGCTTCATTAATATATTTGTGGATTTTTCGTACATGCAGGTCGGGGAGGATAAAGAATATTCAACCTTTGCTAGTGTAGAATTGAGAAGGCTGTTCCCTAGCAGGAAGGTGAGAGCTGCATCATGCAGAACCTTCATCTGTTGCGGATGAAGTTTCTCCAAATTAATATTCTTTGCCTTCTTTCAGATAAACAAAGTGACGGAGATGAATCTGTCTGCCAATCAAGAAAGAGCGGAGATGGAAAAGAGGAGGTTAATCTGGAAAGTTGAAGGTTCCACCGATGAGCCGGAGGTAAAGAGAGGGGGGCCTGTCAATCCTGAAGAGCTGGTGGTCGAACTCGCCCCAATGGAAATCCGAACTTTTCTTCTTGACTTTGATTATCCTCGAAAGTCCTACTGAGGAAACAGAGGTAAGGAGAGGAGGGCCTGTCGATCCCGAAGAGCTGGTGGTAGAACTCGCCCCAATGGAAAGCCGGACTTTTTCTTCTGAACAATGATTATCTTCAGATGTATGGTCGTCCTTGAGGAGAAACATATTTCTCCTTCATGATACGTGCGGCAGGTCTTAAACCTATAAGCTACTCTTGAGCTTCCTATGCTCTCCTTTCTTTCAAATTTCTGTACATTTATCCGCTGAGTAGAGGAAAATAAAGTAGTAAAATATGTCTACCAGTTTACAATTCTTCCTGATTTTTTTTGTGGCAACTCCTTTAGTGGTAATTTCTCTTAGACGAATGATGAAGAGGGTCTTGCGTTTGTTTGGATTCATTAAATGTGTTTTGAGGATGTGGTTTCTTACTTTAAATACACCAGCACGCTGATTAATGCCATTGCGCAATGCACTTTCAAGACCTAGTGGTGTTAATTTTGCTCCTGACGTCGGACCATAACCAATCACGTGACATTCTGAAATTTGATCCTTTTCAAAGTTATGAATGAGTGAATTGTCTCATTAATGTATCTCAATTAAATCTCGTTCAGAGGTGATCACTCTTGAGAAGAATAATCGATGGGGAATGGCTAACTAGGAAATAGGTATGTGGACTTAAGGACTTGATCATGGATCGACGCTTTTGCCATAAGGATAGTCGAGGGAAGGTTTAGAATCATTATAGGCCGATTTTAAGAATGATTATGGAATGAAGTGCTAGCATTATACAATTGGATCGTGGATTATTCTGTTTGATTATAGTATAATTTGCGAACTTTCCTAAATCAAATTCTGATGATCGTGTCCTTTGCAATTAGTGATTGATCCTCGCAATTACATGACCATCAAAGGTCGTCATGCGTAGAGTAAACGTGAACGTGACGTTAATCGCAGGTCGATATGCGTAACTCCTAAAAGAGCTGCTCATGAGTTTGAGATATACTGAAGTCGCAATCGATTGAGAATGGTCATGAATTGGACTTCGAACTTGGACAACAGTTATTCAAAGATTCCAACATTAAAAAATTGAACGCCGCCTCATCGAGATCAATTAAGATTAGGATTCGCCTCAAGGTGATTGAAAAATCGAAAATTGGACTGAGGATTAGAAATTACCTTTTTACCCCTCGGATATTGCTCGTGCCTCTAGAAATTAGTAATGGTATTTTGGTCTTTTTCCCATCTCCCCCCTTTGGCCGAAAATTGGAGGACAAAGATGTCCATTGACTTCTTGAATTATTGATGGGGATAAGACAAAGAAGACTTTAGTCAAACCCCATGACCAACTCCCATCAACTTGTCATTCCTAATCACTATTCATTCTTACACATGGTCATTCACTCTTACATCTTGTCTTGTAACCCCATGAACCACCCCACTCATGGCTTTCCCTCTTGCATTTGAAATGGGGATAACACATCTCTCTCTCTCTCTCCCTCCCACTTCATCATTCGGCCCACTCATGGCTTTCCCTCTTGCATTTGGAATGGGGATAACACATCTCTCTCTCTCTCTCCCTCCCACTTCATCATTCGGCCGACCCCCCCCCCCCCCCCCCCCCCAACTCTCTCTCTCTCTCTCGGTTTGGCCTCAAGGCGACCGACGCCTCTCCTCCCTCTCCTTCTTTCTTGTTCAACCAAGAGGCCTCAAAACCGACACCGACCGACCGTGAGCCTCACCGAACCGCCACCCGATTTTGACCCGTGAGTTTAAGGGGCTGACTTCGTGGGTTTCGCCCGGTTCTTTAGTCATTTTGGAAAGGTGAATGACTCTAAAACTTAGCCTAGCTTGTTGTGAGGTGAATGGTTAGTCTTGAGAATAGATTTTGATGGATGACTTGGATGAACTTGCTAGAGCCGAACCAGCCCTCGCCGGACCAGTTTGAACCGAGAGCTTCGCCACCTCCTTAGTCAATTTTCCTTAGCTCATTTGCTTGAAATAAGTGTAAGTTACTCTTAAACCTTACCTAGGGCTGTAGGCTACTAGTTTAGTAGTGGATTTAAAGGTGGTTTAAAGGTTGTGATTGGGCTATGATTGTTGAGGACAATTTGCATTTTTCAACGTTCCTTTTGAACGTTTCTTTTTGACCGTTTCCTTCTGAATGTTTGCTTCTGAACATTTCCTTCTGAACGTTCTTTCTGAATGGTTGCTTCTGAATGTTTCCTTCCAAACATTCCTTTTGAACGGTGCTTGAGGTGTTCTTGAACCAAAATTGTGTTGTCTTGGTTAACCTAGTGAGTCTAATGCTAGTCATGTGTGATTAGAGGACATTGAGCATGAACTTAAGATTATTTTGTGGACTTAATGGTCGGAATTGTCGTGAGTGATCTTGGAGCCGATTGATTAGCCTATATCATTGTGATAGGCCATGATTTGTAAATTGTGAATTTGATGATTGGATTGATGTTATGTCCTATGTATGTACTCGGCCTTGAGGTGCCTTGTGGCTTGATTGAAGCGAAAGAATTGAATTGTCATTAAATATTGATTGGCGTGAACATGTGTGATTGTTCATCTTATGTTAGCTTGATCTTGATTGGATTGATGTTTGTCGAATGGCCAAATCGAATGAGCTTTGTGTGTTTGATCACAAGTTTAACCTGACGAGGTTAAGTGCGACTCGAGAGTCATTATAATCAACCGAATCATCTCGAAGGCGATGGCTGTTGAGAGTAGTTATAATTGACCGAATCATCCCGAGGGTCGGACGCGAGAGTCATTATAATCGATCGAATCATCTCGAAGGTGTTGGAGTCGAGAGTCATTATAATTAATCGAATCATCTCGCAGTACTTGGAAACATCAAGGATCGATGTGATTAAATGAAATGTCTTATGTGTTGCTTATATGCCTAAAGTACGAAGCTTGACCTTAAATTATGATTCATGGCTTAATTTGTGATCTCCTGAGTTCGTGATTGCAACGTGTCCTTGCTATTTGTATGGTTTAGCGAATTGTCTCATTTGATTAGAGTGCATGATAAGGAACGATCTGGAGAGTGACTTTGAAGGATAGAGTGCATGATAAGGAATGATCCAAGGGAAGGCCTTGGTGGATAGAATCGCTCGGTAGGAATCGATTTGAAGAATGATCTTGTGACTAGAATTGCAGGATAGGAAATGATCTGATGATTGATTTAGAGTGCTAGCACTGCATGTTTAGAATTTATCTGGAGGTACTATTGGCCTAGTCTAGGTTTAAGAGTTTATTTGTCGAGATTTATTCTCACCCCGTCGTGAGATAACATTTTCAGGTCCCGGATGATGGAATCCCGAGAATGCTGAAGTTTGGCTGTTGGAAGAACCCTTTGAAGTAGATGAATGTTTAGTTTTACCTGGCTGTTGTAACTTTTGAAGTTGAACTGATGTTTATAAGGAATGTACGAAGTTAAGTTTCAAAATCTCTTTTCCATCCTGAGCCATTGTATTTATATTTCTCATTAGAAGCGGAGTTTAGTTCTCGCTTCCGCATGTGCATGTCGTTGTATGTTAACTCGGTAAGCCGCTGGATCCTGGGAGTCTCAAAGAAAGAAACGGCCTTGGAGGGATGTTGGCGCGCTCGCAAGGTTCGGGGCGTGACAGATCATTAGCTAGATCACCGTGTGCCGGACCATTTTATGTGATGGTGAAGGCAAAGATCACAAGAGCCAGAGGCGAGGAGGGAGGTGATGCCGAGAGAGGAGGAGGTTGAGGCGATAAGTGTAGTGGGTTCAAAGTGATGATTTCGTTTAATAGCGACGACTGCTTATGTAAAGCCGAGGCCCGAGGATAGAGGGAGGTCTAGGCCGAGAAAATATTGGGTACAGACCAAGTGCCACCTCATTTTTCCAGATCTCCATTCATTACATGACACGTGTCCTTCGAGGGCCCACTTGTCAGGCTTGCTCGCTCTCTCTCGTCGCCCCCCTTTCTTCCCTCTGTTTTCTTCTCTTCTTTCGCCGGCCATGGACGACTCTCGTCTCCGACGACCTGTTCATCTCCGGCGCAGTCGCGGAGCTCGAGCCAAAGGCTCGCAGCCGCCATGGCTATCGAGCTCGAGCTCGATCTCCGGGGCCATGGCGGCCACGAGCCGGGGCTCGAGCTCCGCGGCCGTAGCCGACGTCTTCTCGGTCCCTGGCCGCGAAGCTCGAGCTCCATAGCCATGGCGGCCGCGAGCCGTGGGCTCGAGCTTCGCGGTCTCGGTCCCTGTCCGCGAAGCTGGAGCTCACGCCTCGCGACCGCCATGGTTGTGGAGCTCGAGCCCCGTGGCCATGGTGGCCACGAGCCGTGGGCTCGAGCTCGCGTCTGTGATGGCGTCAAATCGGCGACCCAAAGGTCGCAGTTGCCGTTGCTGTGGAGCTCAGTGGCCAGCCGACGACTTCTGGTTTTCCGGCCGCGAAGGAACCAAAGAGAAAGAGGGAGACGGTGAAGAGAGAGGAGAGAGAAACTTTTTTTCTGATTGATGGGCCTCCACGCCACGTGTTGCATAATGAGCCGTGGTCTGGACCACGTAAGCTTTCCACGGTTAGTATCCAATATTTTCTCGGTCTAGGCCCACTCCACATTGCACGAAAGCTCAACTAAAATCCCTGCGAACTGTTCTAAATAATTAATATTAGATGAATAGGTAATACAATATTTTATTATTTTATCATCCTCGACCTTTTTTACTAGTACTTACTAATCGTGGAAATATTCCATTAGGGAGACATTGAGAGGCAAATACAAATTTGGAAAGATTCAAATTTAGGATCTCGTGCTCCGACATCATGTGCCGATTATTCTTAAGCTATTAGACGAAAACATGATTTAATATTTAATCATTCATTAAGCCAAAACGATCCTCAATTGTCTAATTGCAATAGTTTGTGTGGGATGCGACACGATCAACATACAAATGTGTACCCTACTAGATTCGACTATACGATTGCCCAAAATAAAGATCGGCTATACTTATTCACCACCCCAAAAAAAAAAAATTCGAGTGCACAATTATTTTTGTTTTCATGGCTTTTCAAGCCTTGGGAGGTGCTAACTTTGCAAAGTTAACGACTAAACTTTATTGGTGTGCCAACGTTTATCACATTGTTGAGATTAACAATAATTTTAAAAATGCATCAACATTTTTGTTTTTTATGGCTCAACAACGCTTTGAAATTTACTAACTACCGACCTTAATTTGATTGGTGTACCAACATTCGTCACACGAAGATTCCAACTATTTCTAGTGACTTACCAACCTTATATCTTGATTGATTTTGAAAAATACAGACACTGTACTTCCAAGATTATCAATTAATTAAATACCCTCCTGACATTTATTTTGTGGTTTAACAACTCTTTTGAAATTGCTAATTTGTATATAAAATTACCAACCTTAATTAAGCTGATATATCAACATTCGTCACATTAAGATATAGACTAATTTTAGTCACTATCAACTTTTTATCTTGCTTGGTTTGGAGAAGTCCCAAAATTATCGACTACTTGAATAATCTTTCTATCGTGGAAGTCACAGACACTTACTCGGAATTACCAATCTTGATTCAATTGATGTACCAATATTCGTCACAATAAGATATCGTTAGTAAAATTAAGAATGGTAATTTCAAATAAAAGTTGGTAACTTCAGATGAGTTAACAAGACATAAATAAATTATAAAGGCAGTGAATAATCTCTCTGAAGTATAAAGACATGGTCGTGCTTTTCAAAACCAAGAAAGATAAAGAGCTGGTGAATGACTAAAATTAAATGGTATCATAATGTGATGAACATTGGCACATCAATGATAAAAAAAAAAAAGTTGATACTTTCGAATAAAAGCTAGTTGTAAGTCACGAAAATAAATACTGGTATTTTGCAAAAACAGTTTGTAATTCTGGAAAGATATATAAAAGGTGTTACTTTTCAAAACCAAGCAACATAAAATGTTGTAAGCCACTAAAATTACTATGCTTGGCTAAACCGACGAATGTTAGTACATCAGTCAAAAGCATAACTAAAAGGCATTGGTTAGTCACAAAAATAAATATTGGTAAAGTATGAAAGTAATTGGCTTTGAAGTCGTTGTCCCACATCGCTTGTCAACAAATTTTATATATTTTTTTATATTCATGTGGTCGCCTTCCACACATCAATTTAAGTTTTTGGGTTGAACTTTCGAACATGATATCAGAACAATCTCGCTCTCTCAGACAGTTGGTAAACTTGATAGTGTAAAGAAAAAAAAGTGCCGAGTCCTAAAAAATTTCAAAAGTTAAAATCAGTAGAAGGGCTCGAATGCACTTTTGTGATAAGCTTTGGTGCTCAGTCACAAATTTTCAAAATTCTAGGATTTAATTACACTTCCGTAATAAGTTTTAAGACGTCTAATACGCTTTATCCCTTTGGAATAAAGTTAACACTCCGAGTTAGTAGATTCGATAAGCCGATAATCCAATAAAAAGTAAATATTGGGAGGTTATCATTATAGTTTCTAAATAATGGTGGCTTATAAATAAATGTTGGTTTTTGAATCTGTTTGATAAGTTCTCAAGGGGGCAAGTAGTAATTTGCCAATCGCTTTTTTCATCACGGACGGGATATGGTAGTTCACGGTATACCAAAAAATATAGAGTTCGCTTGTTTTCTAAAAACATGGACAGTTTTTCTAAAAGTGATTAATCATAATTTTTTGTAATAATTACTAATTAGCCGGCCAATAAATCATACTAATTTTCATGAACGGTGAAAAAAATTTGATTTTTAACACGTGATGATTGTATGCTCCCTCCCTCCCTCCCTGTCTTCCCCCTTTTCCGTCTCTCTTTCTCTCGTGGTCGGTGGAGAAGGAAGATGAGATACCACAGAGCCTCGTCATCTTCATCCTCCGGCAATGGCAGCAGGAGGTTGACGGTTCCGCATCTGGTCTGCGTTGCTGCATTCCTCTGTCTTCTCGTCTTCGTTGCTCAATCTTCCTTCTTCGCAGGTCCCGCCTTCTGTTTCTCGCCGCCTTCCCTCCCTGAATCGAACTCGCGCCCCGTCACTTGCTCATTTCGATCTCCTTTCCTCCTTCTACCTTTTTTCTTTTTCCTTTTTTGGGTTTTCAGGCGAACAGAGTACGGATCTCGACGGAGAGGAAGTTCGGGTGTTGTCCGATTTTCAGACCGGCGTGCGACAATGCGTGGTTAGCCCCAAAACCCTTTTCGAACGATTTGGCGTTTCGCATCTCTCTGAATCAATTAGAGCTCGTAGTGCTGCAGAACGTTTCGCAATCGTGATTGCTAAGCTTGGTTATAGCTGACATTGGTAGATGAGTCGCGTTCTTGTTATTTGGCTTGGGTGGAACTCTGTCCCTTTCTGGTTGATATAGCAAAGTTAGTCGTTCTTTTCGGCTTGGTATTATAGCATCTGCATATGCACATTGGGTTTTTGATGAATCTCCAGTGCTAAATTATGCTCGGTACTGAGTCATTGATTCTGAATATAGGCTAAGAGAGGGCTTGGACTTTCCGCACACATAATTGATCATTGCAACTTAGTCCTGAAGTTCCCTAAAGGCACTAACAGTACTTGGGTCAGATCCCTTTCTCCTTCTCATTTGAGTCTTTATCCTGATGTTTCATTATTCCGAGTGGCTGAACTTTCTAGTCTTTGATCGCAGTACAATGCACAGTTTAAAATCTTTGAGCCCTTGGAGTACAAGTATGATGTCTGTGAGGCCATCTTATTGTGGGAACAGGTCACTATCATCGTACTTTTGTGTGGATTACCGGTATATTTTCTGGGGAGATAATATGAGCCAATGTGTCTAGGGTGCAGTATCGTAACATGACTACCGTGCTAACTAGAGAATATCTTGATGCTCGGCCAGATGGATGGCTGGAATATGCGGCAAAAAGAATAGCACAACTGTAAAATCTCGTTTTTACCATCTTTTTCCCCATTCGTCTGTTATAGCTTAAATCTGGAATGCTTGGCAGCTGCTAACTTGTGCTCATTGGCTGGTTCTAGGGGTGCCGATAAATGCTACAACCGAACTCTTTGTGAGGAGCATTTAAACATGATTCTACCATCAAATCCTCCCTTTCACCCCCGACAGTTTCACAGATGTGCTGTTGTCGGAAACTCTGGAGATTTGTTGAAGACGGAGTTTGGAAAAGAGATAGATAGTCATGATGCTGTAATTAGAGAAAATGAGGCTCCTGTTAATGAGGTACATGAGCTATGATGCTTCCTCATTATGTATGAAACTTTAACTAAAGGACTAAGTTTTTTTGTTTCCTTTTCTCTCTTGAAGAAACATGCATTTACTTCCTCATCTGTTTTTCTTTTCGGTTTTCGTGCTGATTTTTTTTTTAAAGTTATGTGGTTGTTGAGTCTGTTTCTCCCTTGCATGAATTTCCTAGTTCTCGCCTGGCACATTCCTGCTGATTAGATTGTTGCAAGCAAATGGATTTGTGCTTATTCCGGCTTTTTTGGCCATCTATTCTGGCTTCTCACTTGATACAGAAGTATGCCAAATATGTTGGCATGAAAAGGGATTTCCGTCTCGTGGTTCGTGGTGGTGCTCAAAACATGATTACCATACTGAATGGGTCTGGTATGTTTCTGATCTTTTAGAACAAAGTAGAAACTTATCAAATCCTGGTTTTCCCCAAGTACTTGTTTCCCTAGTTATTGAGCAATTTCTTGATTCATAATTGACAAAATCGAAGCTGTGTCTGCTTTCGATTCTCAGTCTCATTACACCTTTTTCATCTATTCCTTTCTTTGATGCAAATAATTTGAATTAGGGAAAAATTTTAGACACCCCGTATATATATATTGCACACGTTGTTGAAGTTGAGAGGTTGACCCCAAAATTGTTGACTGAAAAAGGGTTTGACCCTCTCGAAAAGAGGTCTGATCTTCACCTCTGCTGGGGGTGTAAATTCTAAAGGAGGCTTTTTTTGACTAGGGCATGTTGATTAATTTTCAATATAGTAAGGAGTTGTCTCTAAAATTTTATCTGAATCATGCATTGTTAATGAAGGTTCCCTGCATTTGTCATTACTCCTAGTCTTTTCCTGCAGATGACGAGGTACTCATAATTAAAAGTTTGACTCATCGAGATTTCAACGAAATGATAAAGGTGAGCATTTTGTTCATGTATTCCAGTTCCTTGGTCAACTAATAAATTAATTGAAGAAATCCTGATGGTTAGTTTCTATAATTCTTACACAAAGCTCCTATGCCCCCGGCTGCATTGTGCTTATTCCTGATCCAGTTAGCATTTCTACCACCAAATGCTTGCCCTAAACCAATGAACTGTGTGGATTTTCGCTTCACGTTGTCAATCAAGCATTTGATAATCAGCTGTCTCTAGATCAATGTAGTTACCTTCTTTTTATATCATGTGCAGAAAGTTCCAAATCCTGTCTATCTGTTCCAAGGGATTGTGCTGCGCAGGGGAGCAAAGGGGACTGGAATGAAGTCTATTGAGCTAGCACTTTCTGTGTGCGATATTGTTGACATATATGGTTTCACTGTTGATCCAGGTTATACTGAATGGTTAGTTCCATGCTTAGTCATAATGTTAGCTTTCTTGGATTTTTTCATAGTACCCAACTCTGGTAATGTATTTGCATTTTGATTTTATGATCGTGTGCACTAATCATGTTCTTTTCATATTTCCTTTTAGCTTCTATATCTGATGATTACTGATCCCAAAAGAGAGATTTTTTAACTAATTGTAAACTTGAGTTGGACTGCTTTAGCAGTAGGATCTGGGATTGCATGGCACATTTAATTTTTCTTACTACTATTGTGCAAAGTCATTCCACTTATCTTCAATTCCCTTTTCGTATATTGCTTGTGACGATCTTTTCAAAGACATGATCTCCTAGTGTGAAATTTTATGCGACTAGCTGCATATTTGCCTACTCTTTCTATGATAAATTTGGTAGCAGATCTTTTAATATGTATCGTTGAGGATCAGGGACATGCTCCCGGTTTGATCTGGGATAAAAGCCAAAAGAAAAAAGTGCGAGTACGTTGTGTGGTGACTTTAGCAGAAGTTTTATGATGGAAATGATTTGAAAAGATGTTAAGTACCTAGAACATTACCATCGCAATCAAAACGCCATCATTTTCTTCTCCTAAATGAACTTTTTACCTGTTGACTTTAGTTGGGTGGAGAGAAGCTGTAGATCCGTTTGTGCTGCTGATCAATTTTCAAAATTTTCGTGCAGGACTCGTTATTTCTCTGAACCGAAGAAAGGTCATAATCCACTTCAAGGACGGGCTTATTATCAGCTATTAGAATGCCTTGGTGTATGAAATAGATTATAAGTTAATCATCTCATGTAATTCTTAGCGAATTTCTTCTCCATGGTTCATCTAACTTGGTTTGTTTTGTCAGGTTATAAGAATCCATTCTCCCATGAGGGCCAAAATGAAGCAAGATTGGTCAGATGTGCCTAATCGCGATATGATAAGGAGTGCTCATGCGGCTGCATTGCACTTAAAGAGGGGTCAAGCTGGTCAGAGTGGTGGACAGGGACAGTTTGGTAGTTGTAAGGTTTGGGGCGATGCAGACCCTAAAAACCAAGGGCGGGTCTCTGGTTCAACAGACATGAGTGATGTCAGGAAATATTCGAATTACAGCAAATGGGAACTGATGCCTTTAGAGAAGCTAAGGAAGGAAGCACGAGATCATTTTATCCAAATGGAAGGTGTATCCCTGTACAAAATGGATGGCAACAAGTTGGATGATCTTGTCTGTGTACGGCACGCTCTAAGATCAGAGGCTTGATCGATACCTTTTGGTGACTTCATATGGGTTGCCTGAGAGATTCCAATTGAGTATTCGTCTCCCAATGTCTGTCTAGTTGATGAGGTTGCAAGTGCAATGCTCCGCTTTTCCCTTGCAATTTGAAGGTATAATGAGCATCTGCACTTTTGACATGTTCTGCTCTCAGGTTATCTACATCAGAAGAAACCAAAACAATACCCCATTGCTTGTTGCTTCCTGCCACATCTCCAGGAAATATACATGAACAGAAGCCAAATCTTCATGCAGCTTTGTTCAAGTTCAGATAAAGTTGGAGTTCATACCGCAAATCTTGTGGATTTTTAAGTTAGCCGGGTGTTGGGATCTGGATGGGACCGCTTGAGATGCATCTTTGTCCTGAGCTCTTGCCATTTTGTATCTATGTGGTCATTGAGGGTACTGAAGCTTATAAAAGTAAATGAATAACAGTAAACATACAGAATCGTAGGAGCTAGTCAATATTTTTATAATTTGTCTGAAAATGGACGAGGGTTCCACGATATTGTTGATCGGTTGATGGAAATCTTGGAAGCAGTGATATTACAGAGGATATTTATCATTACAAGTTCTAGCTTGAAGCCGACAAGTGAACCAAATGACCGATAACCGGCGATTGAGCAGGATTTCCCATTTTCCAAATGTAATCTATACTAGGTCATCGTATGCCAACACCGTGCAACTTCAATATCAAAGATCGAGTCCCAGCTAGTTGTGCCAATTTGTACCTTCCTCAAGATAATTCTCGAGAGTAGTAAAATAGAAATTTCTAAGCGATTCATAAACATCACCGGAACGATTGGAACTTGATAAGGTTTCTTCATCTCTCAGAAAGTATCTACTATCTAAGGCAAAGCTGTCATAACTTGTCCAAAGTTGACAAAAATCTTCACTTTCCGGCATCCAATCCATCCCCTATGAATTGGGCTTTACTTTCTTTGTTATTACAGAAAACACATAATCAGATCTCACGAAAACTCAACATTCAAAATGCAAGCAGCTTTATTCCTCGCACCATCCCTCCTTCCAGTGACCCCATCCAAGAACCTCTCTAACCCCTTAGCTTTGCCTTCTAAGCCCTCGTCTTCAGTTTCGTCTCGAGCCTCTCCGGCGAAAGCTTCTCCAGCGGCCTACGAATCTGTGAAAGTTGATTCCGGCCCCGCAATCTCGTAGGACGCCGGTTTTCATTTCTTTTTCCAATTGAGTTACCATTTTTTTAAATTAAAAAAAAAAAACTTCTAAATAGAAGTCTCTCTTAAAAAGTGAATTTGTGAAAAAAGTAGACAGAGCTATATATAACTAAATGTAACTTAACAAAAATTTGGTCATTGAGTGTTCCCAGCAGAAGCCTGCGGTGGTGAAGCATGTTTAGCAGATATATACCCAAAGCGAATCAATGCCGCGATGCAGGCCACGGAGGCCGTCGAGAGGGAATATACCGAATACACGGTCCGAAAATGTAAGCATGTTCCGCAAACGTCCATACCATAGAGGTGTCACGGGGTTTTTCCAGAAGAGGCTTGCGATGATCTTGGCAGCATGTTCCGCAAATGTCCATACCATAGAGGTGTTTACTAGAATCAATCTAGAGGGCCAAACTCAGCGACAAAAGAGAGACTTCCCAAACGTGGTTTGTATGTAGGTGTAGATAGTTACTGTGATTTATGGATGTAAAAAAGGTTAAAAGTTATGGATTTGTTTCGCCAATTCCGTGGCCTATAAACCTAGAATTCATTACGAGTTAACGAATCGAATTCACAGTCATGGAAGGAAAATTAGCATGGCTTTTTGTCTTGCAATTTTTGCTGTGTATATGCGGTGGGTTCCTTTGCTCTGAAGGTATATCAAGTTTGACTTCAATAGCGAGCTAAGCGTCAATTGATCACATGAAAGCAGGAAAAAAAAAACTGACAAAACTGAAAAACTCATGCAACGACAAGAAGATCCATAAACCTGAAAAAGATAAAAAAGAAATTCATGAGATGCGCCTTCAAGAACGTGGTGATAACTTTCCTCCATCGTCGATCACATAAGAGCCTCTGCTATCTTTTCTGCCACTAATGCATCAAGGGCAGCGTACCTTATTTGGACAAGAGATAGCAGAGGCCGGTCCCATTGACTCTTGGTAACGATGTCCTCCTCCTTCAGTTCGTAGCCCAGGAGCTCCCGAGCCAGCTTCTGTAGCCCGCATTTCTTTAGAACGTCATCAGGAAGCTTCCCCTCAGCCATTTCTTTCAGGTCTTTTTTGTTGCTCACAAAGAGCCCGTGGTCTTGTTCCAGCATCTGGACATCACCCCTGATCCCCACTCCGTAGAACGTGTCTCGCTCGTCTGCGAGGAATGCCCTAAGGGCCGGAGGGGGGGAGCGGGAAGAATTGATAGATGAGGCACATTGAACCCACGCACAGTTGTATTATCGCGACCTTGCTTCTTGGGCTGTTGTCGTCGTGAGGCCTCCATTCTGTGCCCAGACCAACGTGGAATGGACCGGTGCCGAGGGCCTCTATCCAGGTGGTGGCCGGAGCATGTTGGTCCGTCAGCAGCACGTCCACGGTATTGTCGTGAAAGTTTATTGGGATAATTGCATAAATGGTCCCTGAACTTTGACAGAATGTTCAATCTGGTCCCTGAACTTTTAATTTGTTCAATTTAGTCCCTGAACTTTGGCAGAATGTGCAATTTGGTCCCTAAACTTTTGACTTGTTCAATTTAGTCCCTAAACTTTTAGTGCATGTTCAATCTAGTCCTTGAATTATAGGAAAATGTTCAATATAATCCTTTTGTTAATTTAAGATAAGGGATAACGTTGAATATTTTTATATAGTCCAGGGACTAAATTGAACATTTACTAAAAGTTCATGGACTAAATTGAACAAGTCAAAAGTTTAGGGATCAAATTGCACATTCTGCCAAAGTTTAGGGATTAAATTGAACAAATTAAAAGTTCAGGGACCAGATTGCACATTATGCCAAAGTTTAGGGACTATTTGTGTCATTTTGCCAAGTTTATTTGATGGATGGAGTGGTTGTTCGGATTGCCGAGCCGGTATATGTTACTGGGATTTTCCATCTTTCGGTAGCTGCTTGGCGGTTGAGAGATGGTTGTAGAAAACAAGGCGTAACGAATTTATAGAGAAAAAAAAAAAAAGGGCCAGGAAAATAAAATGGAAGGAATCATTGTTGCTGCCTCTCCCCTCCTTGTCTATAGACTCGTGCTTCTCTTCTTTATGAGAGCATTTACGTGTATAGAGACTTTTCAGAGCAGGTTGTTCTTTTGTGGTAGTGCAATCAATTCCAATGGTACTATGCAAGGTCGAAATCTGAGCAACATTGATTTCTATACCAACGTTAATTGTACGGATTCCTCGTCACTTACGTAGGGAAGTAGAACCCACACCCACCCACACGGCGTTGACCTGACCAACGTTAAACTATTTCTGCGAAAATTTACGTATTCAACATTGATTGATGTTCTTTTCAAAGATTGGTACTTCCTTCAAGGTATAGTTCAATTTCCCACACCTCCACCAAATGCAAAACATTAAAGCCACGTCCCATCCGGTCTTTTATTTATTTATTTTTCTCAGTTGTCAATTCTCGTCCATTTTTCCCCGCTCTTCCATCTTCGTGAAATGGCCAAACTTCAAAGTGATTTTCCGCTTTATTTCTTTCTTCTGTCCTCTTCGCGGAATCTTGTCCCTTGAAAAATCAATCTTTCTTTTTTTTTTCCTGCAAAATTGTCCCACTCCTCTCTTCCTTGCTTGGATAGCAGTAGGACAGGACACGTGTCAAGTCTCAACATTGTGTGTGTGTGTGTGTGTGTGTGTAGAGACCACACAATGTTGAATCGTGCTCTGTGCTGCTCTTCTGTTCATGCAAATTGCTCGTTGGTTGGCCAAGAAATGAGTTTTCTACGGTGTTACTAATTTATGATCGCTCTCCCTCGTCAAGAACGGGGGTTTTTGCTTTTCTCGTTATGGTCGGGCTCTCTTGGGCTAAACGTCGGGTGCGAACTCATCCGAGTCATACCCAACTCTCTTTAAAAATATATATTAAAAAAAATTTACAATTTGATATACCCATCAAACGGTTCCTTTACGCCACCCAGCAATAAAAAAACAAAAAAAAACACTTCAATATTTTTATTGGTTAATTAAAACACGGAGTCAATTATTTAGCTGAACTTGGTTTTTACATGAAACAGTTCACTTTAATATCGCTTTGTTATTTTGCATTGTTCAAAAAATGGTATGGCCAGCCTGAAAATGAATTGTCCCCAATAAGATTCCTCGTTTTAATTTTATTTTTTCATTGTCTATTCCCCTACTTATGAAAATGGGTAACCGGTCCTATTGATCCCGGTGAAACATTTATTTCATGCATCATGAAATCATGTGTTTTCAAGTTGGTCTCGTGATTTTTTTTTTTTCATGTTAAACTTTCGGGCTGTTGGGAAAAAAAAACAAGTTAGGATTATTTCTGCTCATCAAAAGTGCTGTTTAATCAAGGCGTTCCGATGTCCAATATATATATATATATATATATATATATTAAGGCATTATAATGGTGAAAGTTGAAGAAGCATGGTCGGATATCGTGCGAATTAATGCAGACAGATGGCACTTCAGTCCTCCTACCATAACTCACTATGCTGCGAAAAAGCTGGGTGACATCGATGGATGGGATGGACACAGTGGATGGGGTTGACATCGCTGCACTGTTTCCAAACGCTACTGTGACGTTAAAATAGCTTTTGAATTACCTTCATTTTTCTTTGCTTTAATTTCCCTTTCAATTTCTCTCGTTGGGGCATGAAAAAAAGGGAAAATACCAAAGAAGGGCCTGAACATCTTTATTTTTCTCAAAAAAGGGCATGGACTAAACTTTGTCTCAAAGAAGGGCCCAAACTACGTTTTTTGTTTCAAAGAAGGCCTGATGAAAGGGCATTTTCGTCTTTTAATGTTTTAATTTGATTTTCATTTTTTTTCTGTTTGCCTTCTCGGTTTCTTTTTTTCCATTTTCCTGTTCCTTTTTCTTTGGCTGTCCCTCCTCCTCTGCCTCCTCGACGTCAGCCTCCTCCCCGATCCTCCTCCCCTCCTGGTCCTTCTCCCCCTCCTCCTCCTCCTCCTCCAAGCGCAAGCCGTCCGCGTTCACTGCCGCCACCTACTCACCCGCCTCCAGAATGGCACCCCCGACTCCAAGACCTCCGCCCTCGACTCCATCGTCAAGGACTGGGTTCAGCAGGTGGAAAAGCCGCGACGATCATCCTCAAAACCACAGTAGGATCTCCGACCACCACCACCGCCTGCGCCAGCCCAGGAAGTATCCCCCTCCTCGCGGTCGCGCGTCCGGTTCGGCAGCGGGCTAGCCCTCCCATAGGAAGAGAACCCACCCCAAGCTGGCCGTACTGCATCTCCTCCGCAGAGCGCTCCTGCGGGCTCGTGGGCAGGCGCAACATTTCTCCATGAGTCAAGCCCTTGTAACCGCCTCCGCCCGCGGCGCTGAAACCGCCGGAGCCGGCGGAATAGAACTCATTCAGCGACATCTTCTTCTTCTTTTGCTTGGTACTGACGGACTCCCTGAGGGTGAGGAAGTTTTGAGGCTCGGCCCTGGCGGGGGCCGCTGCGGCGGCGGCGGCGGCCTCGCGCTCCTCGGCCTCGGCTTGCTCGGACTCGGCGGCCCAGGCGCCGATGTTGCCCCAGGGTTTGACATTCTTACAGTTCGAGATCTGGAGATCGATTTGGAGAGGGCTCGAATCGGGGGGAATCGGAGAGGAGAGAGGGAGAGATGTTGCGATCGTTTGGACGAGGATGGGTTTGGAATATAGGCGAACCGAGCTGGGGCTCCGTCAATGGAGATCTTGGAGTAGGGAAGGGGAGGAGGACCAAGAGGGGAGGAGGATCGACGAGGAGGAGGGAAAGCCACAGAACAGGGAAATGGAAAAAAGACATCGAGAAGGCAAACAGAAAAACAAAAAAAAATGAAAATCAATTTAAAACATTAAAAGACGAAAATGCCCTTTCATCATGCCCTTCTTTGAAACAAATCTTTGAAACAAAAAACTATAGTTGGGGCCCTTCTTTGAGACAAAGTTTAGTTCAGGCCCTTTTTTGAGAAAAACAAAGATGTTCAGGCCCTTCTTTGGTATTTTCCCTGAAAAAAATGACACATATAATCTCTGAATTTTAATTCAAATATAATGATATTGCATAAGCTACCTGAAGCTTGCGTATTGCCTGTTACAATAGGTAAGAAAGCCACATCGAGTCCACCGCAATAAGTCCAGCAGAAAGGAGGCCTTTCAAGTCTTGTTTGGCCAAAAAATGCAGCTTCATCCTGGCTTTGCTTCCGAATTTGGCATCTTTTAGTTCACGTTCTTCCCAAGTCAGCCAGCATATCAGCAACTCAATTTGCCTCCCTGGTTGAGGAGCATCCTGCAATCAAATGCTTGAGGCGTTAGTTCAGGCTATTCGAAGAAAGATTGTTTAAGATTGTATTGGCATCCAATTGAACTTGCAACTTTATGACTTATTAGTTGGATTAATACTGTTACATCATCCCTAAGTGCCCCAAGTTCAGTAAAACCGGATATGGCCAAGCTAGTGGATATGCTTTGTCAGCTCTATGGGTAGTTCTCTACAGTCAAGCATGATAAATGACTAGAGATAGACACCAGAAGATGCCAGATCCCTCTTCGATACATCTGACTTATTGGAGTCTCGATATTTGCTCGACTTTTTATGGCTGTCCAGTTTGACGTAGTGATATACATACGAGAAAATACGTGGCAGGATTGTTCGATTGCCTGAGTGCTTCTGCCTTGTTGGATTTTCTGTTCCCCTTTTGAACTTATATGATAGCCCTTCTGTAACCGAACAACTTACGGTAGCCAACTGTAGCTAAGATACCATGCATATCATGCTACTAGAAAGCTTTGGTGATTTTTTCTAGTGTGACGACAATTGGCAAGTTACTTATTCGATGACATATTTAATTTGCCCAATACAGAAAGCCATTTAACACACTATGAAGGACTGAAAAAAAGACTAAGTGGTTTTATGTGATAATACTAATGATAGCATTACGGTGTTTTCTATTTTCCAACTTTGGACGAACTAATTAAAAGAAAAGAGATTAATTATGTGTGATCTACATGTATTCATCTGGGATAAACAAAGAATGCTGAATTTCTGAAATGTATAAAACACAGAAAATTACTAATGTGTGTTTTAATCGTAAAAAAGGAACCACCTTTAAATGGAATTGCATATAAAGTTATGTAATGAATTGAAATTTAAACTTAAAAAATGTACATCAGTTGTCATCAGATTTTTAATTAACTACCTCAAGTGCCTGTGTGTATTATCTCCCACACTATCAAATATATTTCCTCTGAGGATTAGCTGACTTCTGGAATCTATATCAACACATCTATACGAATTAACATTAGAAAATTATGGAATTTCAGAAACAATTAATGCTTACTTGATGGCAAAAGGAAAATAAATAGGGAGAATGTTTGATTGGAAAGATACTTATAAAAAAATTGATGATAACATTGTATATTTTCTTCAAAAGGAGGTGGAACACAACATAAACAGCATCTCAACGTGGACACCATTCTGAAAAACAGATTCATGTTTATAATGGTTTAAGTTTCATGAATGTGTTGTATCTTTCTATTTGATGGAGACCAAATTCGCATGCATTGCATGGGTTTTTTATGCTAGTACTTAGTAGCTAAGATGGCTAAGTATTATGTAAATATTGTGGATAAGTAAATTTGGCAGAAAATGTGGCCAACCGCTATGTCTAGTGTCTTTAGAGTGTACCATTAACCTCGCTTTTCTGTGTCATCTTTTTGCCTTTTTCATATTCCGTGAAAAGACCTTCCTTTCTCAATTCAATTGTATACGACTCACCTTGCTTGCCTTTCATCTGACCAAAGACTTTGTCAGATTAGCTTGACTTTGGATGCCCCCCAATTTTTTTTTTTTGGGGTCGAAATATTGCCAATTATTGAGTAGGCGCAGGCCTGTCTTGATTCGTTTATGAGTTGAGGAGGGCCTAATACACAAAAAAAAAAAAACAAACAAACAAACAAAAACAACAACAACCATCCTCCAATTTTAGTATTTGTGTCAATTATATCCAATTTTTTGTCTCATAAAAAATCATCAACTTTTACTTTTGTCTCAATTCTACCAAAAACTTTTTCTTTTGTCCTAATTTTACTGACCTAGTACAAAAAAAAGCCCCAACTTTTATTTTTATCTCAATTTTACCAACACTCAACTTTTACTTTTGTTACAATTTTAACTAAAACTTTTACTTTTGTCCAATTTTACAGGCCTAGTACCAAAAAAACCCTCAACTTTTACTTTTATCCCAATTTTACCATCGTTAGCCTTCCGCCTATAATCATCGTTAGTTAATCTTACGTGATATTGTCACGTCATTAATGAATTACACCTCGGCAAAACTGACATGAAAAAATTTCAAAATTCTCTTCTATTTTTTGCTACCCCTATATATTGCCGAGAAATATATAGTCACTAAAGACGACGCATTTCGTATTCTTTTCGGCATTTAACAGCACAAAAAACGGCTAAACATGGAGATATTCTGCTGATTTTTTCTTTAAATCTCGTCGTTTAAATTTCGAAAATTCATTGGTAAATTCGGCAAGAAAAATCGAGTCACGTAGGATTAACTAACGGTGATTATGAACAAAAGGCTGACGGTGGTAGAATTGGGATAAAAGTAAAAGTTGAGGATTTTTTTGGTACTAGGTCGGTAAAATTGGGACAAAAGTAAAAAAAAAATGGGTAGAATTGGGACAAAAGTAAAAGTTGAGGGTTTTTTTGATACTAGGCCGGATTGGGACAAAAGTAAAAGTTTTGGGTAGAATTGAGAAAAATTTAAAGTTTGAGGTTTTTTATGAGACAAAAAAGAGTTTTGGATATAATTGTCACAAATGCTAAAGTTGGAGTTTTTTTTTTTATTGGGCCAGTAGAAGAGATGCATCGAGTAGAACAGATTGCTATGACGTGGGATTTTTCCCCCTTGAAACATTATGTTAAGGCTGCGTTTGGTAACGTTTCTGTTCCTGGGAACATATTTGGAACAGAAACATTTTTTTGTGTTTCTGTTCCTGGCTACGATTTTTGGGAACAGAAACGCGTTTGGTAAGTAAAAAAAAATACTTTTCTTGTCAAAAGGAAGGATCGGCGGCCGGCGGCGGCGGCGATCGGAAGGGGCGGCGGCCGGCGGCGGTGACCGGCTACCGGCGGCGGCCGGCGACGGCCGACCGGCGGCGGCGGCGACCGGCGACCTGCGGCGGCGACCGGCAACCTGTGGCGGCGACGACCGGTGGCGGTCGGCGGTCACCGGCGACCTGCGGCGGCCGACTGGCGGCGGCGCCCGACGGCGACTAGAGAGCGTTGGACCAAAAGTGTTCCAGAAACAAAAAAAGTATGTTTTTTTTTTCTTTTTTTAGGACCAAAAGTGTTCTTTTTCTTAAAAGTGTTCTTCGGAACACTTTTGGAACAGTTTTTTGCCAAACGCGTTTCTGTTCCAAAAGTGTTCCCAGATCACTTTTGGAGTGTTGCCAAACGCAGCCTAAACGGCTGAGAGTCTGTCTCTTGAACTTGCGGTCTAATGTGATCTTGGACTTAGGACCGACACTGACGCGGGCGTTTAATTATAATGAGTGGAAGTTCGTGTAACAATCTCATCCCACAGAGGTGGCGGACGTATGGCTTGGTTCATAAGTTCGAGTCATAATCAAATGTTCACCACCCATCGAGCTTACGAGCCATTGCCCATGTTTACCCACGATTTAAAAAAAAAAATGTCCTTGTTGAGTAAAAGAGCTGAATGTGCTAATAAACCTGCCTATGCGGGGAAAAAAATTACCAAATAATCGTGTCAACTTAATCATGATAAATTTTTTTGGCCAATTATGCCCTAAACTTTTTGCACTCGTGGCAATTTAGTCAATCTGACCAATTTTGATTGAAAATCATTACATGCACGTAGACCATCCTATGTGGCGCCGCTGGCCTTGACGTGGATAACTTTTAATGAAGTTTTTTTATTCATTATTTTCTTCTTCCTTTTTCCTTTTTTTCTTTACTTTCTTTTTCTTATTTTGTTCTTCTCTTCCTTTTTCTTCCAACTGGTGCCGAGGCCAGGGATCGGCTAGAGAAGAGGGCTGGCAAGGTCCTCGCACGACCACTGGCAAGGCCTGACCTCGCCCAATGACGGTGATATTGAGCCTCACTAAGGAAAAGGCGAGTTTCACCATAGGCCAACAAAGTCGAACTTGCCGTCCCTCGCCTCTGGCCGGTCACCAAGGTCCAGTGACCAGCTGGAGGAAGAAGGAAGGGAAGAAAAATATTAATAAAATAAATAATAATCGAAGAAGATACTAAAATATTATTACAAACTGTCCACGTTAGCGCCGATCATGCCACGTCCAAGTCAGCGATTTCCAATCAAAATTATCTGGATAGATTAAATTGGCACAAACTTAAAAGATCTAGGACTCGATTGTCAAAAGGAAAGTCCAGGACCGAATCGACACGATTGCGATGAGTCTGAGACTTCTTTGATAATTGTCCCACCTATTTGGGTTTGGCTCTAGTTTGTTTAGGAGTCAAGCCAGCTCGTTTGCTTCGAAATCGGGCCGACTCATATGTTGTTAGTTGGTGAGATATCAGTCATGGACACCCACATGCAAAAATTTAATCGGAATTTTAGTGTCATTCCGTTATTTTCTTCGTGACCGGCAAATCAAAACAAAAACACTGCTTAAATGATATCATAATGTAATAACTTTGCTGCTCTTTTTCACTAGATGGACTTCAATTGAAACGAAGTTAGGGTCCTTCGGCTTCTTCTTCTTCTTCTCTTCCCCTGCACGAGTCTTTGTCTCGTGGAACTTTTTGTGGGTGCATCTTTCTTGGTAAAGGACGGGTCATTGCATTTAAATTCGAGGCAGTGACTTTGATGATAAATCAGATGATCGATCATGTGCGTTCACAAGCATAACGTAGGAGGAATCGCTCTGTAAGTCGGTCCGAATGCAGAACATGCTCAAATCCTCAGAGCCCTTTCTTGTCTTTATCGAAGGGGTGACCAAAGTTATTGATGTGATGAGACATATTCTGGCCCCTGTTCATACAGTTTGCGCAGTCCAAGGCTTAAAGTGAGACCAATTTGATGATTTTCATGACAATTTATTAATTTCGTTCTCTCTTTTTTTTTTTACCTATCTTGACCTCCTTTTATTTTCCGTTCTATTCTTTTCGGCCCTTCTTCTCTTGTTTTCCGATCAAGTGGGTATGAATGGTTGGCTGGTAAAAGGGGTTTGGTCAAATCAAGGGAGCAAATCAGCCTTGTTCCTGTGGAGGAATTGAACACCAATCCTCTAGTTCGTCTTCTGAGATGGAAACTAGGAAAACCTTAACATTAAGGCTCGATCGCGACGTGTCTCTGGGAGAGAGCAACGAGTTTTTAAGTGTATCTTGTACTCAATCACATGACAAGATTAATTACACATGCTCACATATGTTCGACCGGTCCCGAGCCGCAAGCAAACTTTCACATGATACATGGCTCTCGCACATACCGTAATCCTCATCTTCGTTTCAATGCATTCAATCACAGTAAACACATACCTCAGTCCTGCTAGCGAGGATTACGCCATCAAGTTTGCACTTTTTTTTCTTCTTTTGCGCAAGTACAGCTACACTGATCACCAGAATTACCAAGTCAACTGCTGGTAAACTTAAAATTCCAGCAGGCAATGAAGTTTTGCACTAAGGATTACAATGACGAAAGCTAGACAACAGCAATAAAACTCATGCGCCGACAAAAGAGGGGCTTAATAATAACAAAAAAAAAAAAAACTCCAACTTTAGCATCTGTGATAATTATATTCAAATTTTTTTGTTTCATAAAACACCCTCAACTTTCACTTTTGTCTCAATTCCACCTATTTAATACCCCGAAAACCCTCAACTTTAGCATATGTTGTAGTTATGTCCGAAACTTTTTTTTTGGTCTCGTAAAAAATTCTCAACTTTTACTTTTATCTAACTCTACCACTTTGGCCTTCCATCAATAATCATCGTTACTTAATCCTACGATGCTCAAATTTTCTTGCCGAACTTATTAATGAATTTTCGAAATTTAAAAACAATAAGTTTTAGGGATGCCGAAATTTAGAAACTCTGTGTCTCCCTGCATGAAGCAAGTTACAGAAGAAAAGTTCAAGGTTTTTTCATGTCAGTTTTGCTGAGGTGTAATTCATTAATGACGTGAAAATTTCATGTAGGATTAATTAATGGTAATTATGGACTGAATGTTAATAATGGTAGAATTGAGATAAAAGTAAAAACGAAAATATTGTAGAGATTTCAAAGTTGGAAATGTTTCAAAATTAGGGCACAAAGCACGAAAACATTGCAGAGATTTCAAAGTTGGAAAAGTTTCAAAATCAGGGCACAAAGCGAGAGTGTTCCGTCGAAGATGGAGTTGGTTTTATATGAGTCAGGATGCGATCCACCACCCGAAGTCGATGAACTGTTGAACACTGAATATTTTTCTTAAATAAAAGAAGATTAAAGTGTGATGAATACCGAATAAAATTTCACACTTTTGCAGTCGATGGATCCAAACTCTCGTCCCTCTTGTTTGATTTTTCTTTGTTCTTTTTTCATTTCTCTTTGATGGGCATCGTTTTATGGGCGATGTCTGTGACTAAGTTCGAGGTGGGAAGTCATCGGCCCGGGGGAGGCAGGACAAGGACACCACATATAAGAAATCAATTAGACACCTGGAAAAGTCAATGATTACTCCAAATGCTACACTCGAACTCTTTGTGAGGAGCATTTAAATATGATTCTACCGTCAAGTTTTCCCTTTCACCCACCCCCCACAACCCCCTCCGGACAGCTTCATGGATTTGCTGTTGTCAGAAACTCCGGAGATTTGTTGAAGACGAAGTTTGGAAAAGAGATAGATAGATAGTCATGATGCTGTAATTAGAGAAAATGAGGCTCCTGTTAAGTGTTAATGAGGTACATGAGCTATGATACTTCCTGTCATCACGTATGAAACTTTAACTAACGGACTGAGGTTTTTTGTTTCCTTCTCTATTGAAGAAACATGCATTTACAAATTACTTCCTTGTCTGTTTTTCTTTTTGGTTTTCATGCTGATTTTTTTTTTTCAATAAGTGGTGTGGTTGTTGAGTCTGTTTCTCCCTTGCATGAATTTCCTAGTTCTCGCCTGGCACATTCCTGTTGATTAGATTGTTGCAAGCAAATGGAATTGTGCTTATTCTGGCTTTTTTGGCCATCTATTCTGGCTTCTCACTCGATACAGAAGTATGCCAAATATGCTGGCATGAAAAGGGATTTCCACCTTGTGGTTCGTGGTGGTGCTCAAAACATGATTACCATACTGAATGGGTCTGGTATGTTTCTGATCTTTTAGAACAAAGTAGAAACTCATCTAATCCTGGTTTTCCCCAAGTACTTGTTTCCCTAATCATTGAGCAATTTCTTGATTCATAATTGACAAAATCAAAACTGTATCTGCTTTCGATTCTCAGTCTCATTACACTTTTTTCATCTGTTTCCTTTCTTTGATGCAAATAATTTGAATTAGGGAAAACTTTTAGACACACCGTACTCTAGCTTAATTTGATGGACAACCCCTCTTCTTCGATTGATATTTTATTATTATTTTTGCACGTGTTGTTGAAGTTGAGAGGTTGACCCCAAAATTGTTGACTGAAAAAAGGGTTTGACCCTCTCGAAAGGTGGTCAGATCTTCACCTCTGCTAGGGGTGTAACATTTAAAGGAGGCTTTTGTTGACTAGGGCATGTTGATTGATTTTCAATATGGTAAGGAGTTGTCTCTAAAATTTTATCTGAATGATGCATTGTTAATGAAGGTTCCCTGCATTTGTCATTACTCCTGGTCTTTTCCTGCAGATGACCGGGTACTCATAATTAAAAGTTTGACTCATCCAGACTTCAACGAAATGATAAAGGTGAGAATTTTGTTCATGTATTCCATTTCCTTGGTCAACTAATAAATTAATTGAAGAAATCCTGATGGCTAATTTCTATACTTTTTACACAAAGCTCCTATGCCCGCAGCTGCATTGTGCTTATTCCTGATCCAGTTAGCATGTCTACCACTAAATGCTTGCCCTAAACCAATGAACTGTGTGGATTTTCGCTTAACCTTGTCAATCAAGCATTTGAAAATCAGCTGTCTCTAGATCAATGTAGTTACCTTCTTTTTATATCATGTGCAGAAAGTTCCAAATCCCTGTCTTTCCAAGGGATTGTGCTGCGCAGGGGAGCAAAGGGGACTGGAATGAAGTCTATTGAGCTAGCACTTTCTATGTTATACAGAATGGTTAGTTCCATTCTTACTCATGATGTTAGCTTTCTTGGATGTTTTTATAGTACCCAACTCTGGTAATTTATTTGCATTTTTATTTTATAATCGTGTGCACTAATCATGTTCTTTTCATGATTTTCATTTTAGCTTCTTTATCTGATGACTACTGATCCCAAAGAGAGATTTTTTTGACTGATTGTAAACTTGAGTTGGACTGCTTTAGCAGTAGGATCTGGGATTGCATGGGACATTTAATTTTTCTTACTACATTTGTGCAAAGTCATTATTCCACTTATCTTCAATTCTCTTTTCTTATACTGCTTGTGACGATCTTTTCAAACACGTGATCTCCTCCTATTGTGAAATTGTATGCGACTAACTGCACATATGCTTATGCTTGTTATGACAAATTTGGTAGCAGATCTTTTAATGTGTATCGTTGAGGATCAGGGACACGCTCCCGGTTTGATCTGGGATAAAAGCGAAAAGAAAAAAAGTGTTGAGTACCTTGTGTGGTGACTTTAGCAGAAGTTTTCTGATGGAAATGATTTGAAAGGATGGTAAGTACCCAGAACATTACAAGTTTACCTATTGACTTTTGTTGGGTGGAGAAAAGCTGTAGATCCATTTGTGCTGCTGATCAATTTTCAATTTTTTCTTGCAGGACTCGTTATTTCTCTGAACCGAAGAAAGGTCATAATCCACCTCAAGGGCGGGCTTATTATCAGCTATTAGAATGCCTTGGTGTATGAAATAAATTATAAGTTAATCATCTCATGTAATTCTTAGCGAATTTCTTCTCCATGGTTCATCTAACTAGGTTTGTTTTGTCAGGTTATAAGAATCCATTCTCCCATGAGGGCCAAAATGAAGCAAGATTGGTCAGATGTGCCTAATCACGATATGATAAGGAGTGCTCATGCGGCTGCTTTGCACTTACAGAGGGTTCAAGCTGGTCAGAGTGGTGGACGGGGACAGTTTGGTAGCTGTAAGGTTTGGGGCAATGCAGACCCTAAAAACCAAGGGCGGGTCTCTGGTTCAACAGACACGAGTGATGTCAGGAAATATTCGAATTTCAGCAAATGGGAACTGATTGTACGCCGTAAATAAACCTTATCACGGCTGTCCCCGGATCACCATAGCAGAACACAGAACGCTATACTGGAAAATAAAGGAGCTTGCGTACCTGATTTCGGATCCATAATACTTTAGGCGGAATCTCGATGATCCGATGCTCAAGTCTTCTCCTCTATTACCCTCCGGAATCCTGGCGTCGATGAGACCACCACCCTCACCTTCACTTGGCTTTATAGGAGGAAACAACCTCCCTAGTGAAGTAACTTCTCATGGAAATTGAGTGATTGAGGAGGTTATGTGTTAGGGTTAGAGGAGGGACTAAAGCTCATTTTATAGAGTCCTTTGGCCAAGCTCTCTCATCACGGGCTGGGCCGAACTCGGCCCACACTAGCCAGGCCCATATAAGACTAATTAAGAATCTTTAGATCTCTTTTTATTAGACCAACCATATGATTCCAATTAATATAAGCTCATACTTAAGAAAACTCTAACATTCTCCCACTTGGGCGAATATTAATTGAAATCGAACTGTAAGTGCACACCTTTATGCTGGTCTAGTAATCGTTCTTAATAGTCAATCCGATCCCATAAAGTATTAAACACCGAATCATGGCAGTAACTGCATAAAAAGGTATGCAGAGCCATCCATGGTCACAAGTGCCCTCTACTCTACTGATATGGATTCAATATGGTAGTGTGGCAAATGGATAGCACTCTATTAAAGAAATACTTTATGTGTTATCCCCTTTGTAAGTCACCATTCTCTCTCCTTTATGTGTCACAATTCCATATGTGCACTAGAGAATATATTTATGGTTCAAAGGAACCTACTAATGTCTTTACTTTACAGTTAACATCACTTTATGTGTAACAAGACATATAAATACAGCTAGTAACCAAATGCCCATAGCCAATACTTAAGGTTTACACACACCTTAAGATTTCACTAAATATATGTATTCCGTACGGATATTGTCACAAATACATATCAAAATGTTACAAAATGCAACAAAACAGATGTAAACTTTATTAGAGCATAACAAAAGTGCTCTCACTAGACAACAACATCTAATGATGTGCCTAAGTCCATGCTTATGACATGTCTTTCAAAAACACAAGGGCGAAGACCTTTAGTTAGTGGGTCTGCAACCATAGCATCTGTAGAAATATGCTCCACTGCAACGTCACCATTTTGTACAAATTCCTTTATGGTCAAAAACTTGACCTCCATATGCTTAGACCCCTTAAGACCTCTGTTGTTGTTGATGAACAACACTGCAGAGTTACTGTCACTGTATAACTGTATGGGTCTATCAACAAAATCAAATACAGCCAACTCCCTAATGAGGTTCCGGAGCCAAATAGCCTGAGTAGCAGCCCCATAGCATGCTATGAACTCCGCTTGCATGGTTGAGGATGATACTGTTTTCTGTTTCTCGCTTTTCCATGATACTGCACTGCCTGCCAACATAAAAATATAACCTGATGTTGACTTCTTATCATCTTGACAGCCTGCATAATCTGAATCCGAGTACCCTACTAGCTGCAGGTCCTGAACGTGTCTGTATATCAGCATATAGTCTCTTGTCTTCTTTAAGTACCTCAAAACTTTCTTGGCAGCAACCCAGTGATCGTGTCCTGGATTCGACTGATATCTGCCTAAAAGTCCTGTCGCAAAAGCAATGTCTGGTCTAGTACAAACTTGTGCATACATGATACTACCAACTGCTCTTGCATAAGGTACATCCTTCATATGGGATTTCTCAAAATCTGTTTGAGGACATTGTGAAAGACTCAATTTATCACCTTTACAGATAGGAGTATTTCCTGGCTTGCAATGCTGCATATTAAATCTTTCTAAAATACGATCAACATACGCCCTCTGAGATAATCCCAAAACTCGGCGAGAACGATCCCTATGGATCTCAATACCGAGGACAAAAGACGCTTCACCTAGATCCTTCATGTCAAAGTTCTCTGATAACATCCGCTTTGTTTCATGCAGTAATTCAATATTACTACTCGCAAGCAAGATATCGTCCACATAGAGAATGAGAAAAATGAATTTCCTCCCACTGACCTTGCAGTATATACACTGATCCACTCGATTCTCTACAAAACCGAATGTAGTAACAACGCCATGAAACTTCAAGTACCATTGTCTGGAAGCTTGCTTGAGGCCATAAATAGACTTTTTCAGTTTACACACAAGGTCAACTGAATCATTAGCCATAAAGCCTTCGGGTTGTACCATATAAACCTCCTCATCAAGGTCTCCATTTAGAAATGCAGTTTTTACATCCATCTGGTGTAACTCCATATCCAAATGAGCTACTAATGCCATGATCACTCTGAAAGAATCTTTAGAAGAGACTGGAGAAAAAGTTGCTTCATAGTCTACTCCTTCTCTCTGAGTGAAACCTTTGGCTACCAGTCTGGCCTTAAACT
Organism: Rhodomyrtus psidioides; assembly: GCA_021437785.1. Lineage (NCBI taxonomy): Eukaryota > Viridiplantae > Streptophyta > Magnoliopsida > Myrtales > Myrtaceae > Rhodomyrtus > Rhodomyrtus psidioides. The sequence goes on along the minus strand of JAILYB010000192.1, from coordinate 417,386 downwards.
TTTCTATCTTTCCTTTGGAGTCCTTTTTAGTCTTATATACCCATTTACAGCCAATCGCCTTATGACCCTCAGGTAGATTAACAAGTTCCCAAACGCCATTATGTCTCATGGATTGTATCTCATCTTTCATCGCATCCAACCAAAAATCTGATTGAGGACAAGAAACAGCATCTGTATAAGTGACTGGATCATCTACACAGCCGATATCATAGTCTTGTTCTCCTAGATAGACTACATAGTCCGATGGAATAGCTGACCGTCTCTGCCTGACAGACCTCCTAAGTGGAATTTCTTCAACTTGATCTTGCACCTGTGGGGCTTGAATAGCTTCACCAGAAACCGTTTCATTAATAGGATCCTGAAGCTCAACAGGCTCAGTCTGTGTTGACAGTGGTAATATCACAGTGATTCCCACCTGACTATTATCTTCGATAGTCTCAGAACAGCTACCTTTTTCAGCCACATCAAATTCCAGGAACTTCGCTGTTTGAGATTCCACAATTCTTGTACCTCCATTAGGGTTATAAAATCGATAACCTTTCGAATGATCTGGATAGGACACAAAATAACATCTAGTGGTCCTGGAGTCCAACTTACTTAATGTTGGATTATACAACTTCACTTCTGCAGGACAGCCCCAAACTTTCAAATGGTTTAAGCTGGGTTTACGTCCAGTCCATAACTCAAAAGGAGTCAATGGAACAGCTTTGGTGGGAACCCTATTTAAAACATAAAGGGCTGTCTTTAAAGCCTCACCCCATAGAAAAATAGGTAAGTTGGTTCTACTAATCATACTCCTCATCATATCCATAAGGGTGCGATTACGCCTTTCGGCTACACCATTCTGTTCAGGACTCCCAGGCATAGTAAACTGAGCTACTATTCCAGAGTCCTCTAAGTATTTGGCAAATGACCCTTTAAGCTGTCCAGCATCGCCATGACGGCCATAATACTCACCACCTCGGTCAGATCTTACGATCTTTATGACTTTTCCCAACTGCTTCTCGACTTCAGTCCGAAATATCTTAAACTTATCAAGAGACTCAGACTTTTCCTTAATCAAGTACAGGTAACCATAACGGGAATAGTCATCAATAAAAGTGATGAAATAAAAATTTCTACACAAGGTTGCAGTATAGGGTCCACTGATATCAGTGTGAATGACCTCCAATAGGCCAGAACTACGAACTGCCGTCTTTTTCTTTATCTTAGCCATCTTACCTTTACAACAATCTACGCAAGTCTCTAGGTCATTTTTAAGAGTAGGCAGGATGTCAGTCTTTATCAGCCTTTCCACTCTTTCCCTAGAAATGTGACCAAGACGTTTATGCCACAATGCGTAAGATTGTTCCTTAGGTAGAGTTCTTTTGGAAATAATATTTTCAACTGTATAAGCGACGTATATATCATTGGGAGTTAAACACAATCTGTACAATCCATTAGACATGTTGCAGCACCCAACTTTATTTGAATTAAAAGACATGAAAACCACACTGTCTTTTATCTCAAAAGAGTAACCACACATATCCAAAAGTGATACGGAAACTAAGTTCCGTCTAAAGGAAGGTACATAAAAAGTGTTCCTTAACATCAACTTAAAACCAGATTCTAAAACCAAAATGATGTCTCCCACGAACTCAACATCAACTTTATTATTATCTCCTACTTTGAGGATTGATTCAGCTTGATTTGGCTTCCTCCGGTTTATGAATCCCTGTATGGTAAACGCAACATGATTAGTTGCGCCACTATCTAGCCACCATGAACTGGATGGGGCTTCAGATAAATTGGATTCACAAACAAATGCCAAAGAATCAATACCTGCATCCTCACGCTTAGACAGCCAATTCTTATACTTAATGCAGTCCTTCTTTTTATGACCTTTCTTCTTACAGAAGAAGCAACGATCATTGTCATTCTTAAAGGACGATTTCTTATGACCCGTACTGACAATATAACCGGTGGTAGAATGAGTTCCTTTATGAGTATGAAACTTAGACCCTTTACCTTTCTTAATGCCAGAAGTGGAGGTAAACAGGGCGAAATGCCCTCCATCCTTTTTCAACTTTTCCTCTTCAGCTACCACTTTGGCTATCAGATCATTAATAGACCAAGTCTCATCCTGAGTATTGAAACTAGTCTTGATCATACCAAATTCAGGGGGAAGGGTGTTTAAGGCTTGATGTACCATAATGGCATCAGGGATTACAATACTAAGAATCTTAAGTTTTGTTTGCAAATCCAGCATTATTAGAATATAATCCCTAACTCCTCCAGCACCCATATTATACTTCATGTTAAAAAGTACCTGGACGAGTGTCCCAACCTCAGCATTAGATGATACTCGATTTCTGGCCATCAAAGCTTCCATCATTTCTTTCGCAGTGCAGTCAACTGGCAGGCTACTCTTCAAATGTTCTTGTATTGATCGCTTCATTGATAACAATCAGATCCTGTTGCTCTTTTCCCAAGCGGTAAAATGCATTGTTTCAAGTGCTGTACTAGTCTCAGTGAGATCAGTTGGCTTATCCTCATAAAGAGCTACATGAACATCTGCCAATTCCATAGCAAACAGAAAATCCTCTTTCCATTTCTTAAAATTTGAACCATTAAGAACCTCAATCGTAATGGAGTTGCCATTCACAGAAAAGGTGACTGAAAAATAAACAAGTAATGTATGTCATCAGCATCAAGTGAGTACTGTGTAACTTGAAAACTTCATAAGTACACAAATAAAGAGTCACATGTATCATCATACAATCACCTTTGGGCAGAATGTACAACGCACAGTTATAAACTCTTTACATGATAGCGGCCATGAGAATATATTCTAATCTTCGTGAATCACCACCTTTGGGTGTATGAATCACTAGGACAAGTCAATCCTCAACCATATGCTATACATGTATCCCTCCACAACCAATACACAATCACCTCCTTTGGGAGTATGATTATACATTAGATCAGGAGACATCCCACTACAATATAAGGCTGATATTTCTCAAACCCAATCAAGTGTGCCGCTTTGGCGGTCATTACCCAATTGAATCTTCGAAACTCCCTCATACCAGGGATATAAACTTTATGACTCACCTTCATTATAGCCATGTAATTAAACTTGATGACATGGGCAATTGTCATTAAAATTACACGTGATGCTAATAACATTACTTCAATCATTAGTGCACGTTAAACCTTATACATGCTAAAACTCTACACATCCTGTATGTGGTCATATACATGTAAGCTTGTCATAGTATTTCCGAAACCATATAGAAATACATGAAAAATGCTCAAAATACCCCTAAAAACATACGTACATAAGGGTCTTTATGCATTTTTCTATTTTTAAAAGCTTCAAACATGTCAAATAAATATACCACAGTGTAGAGAATTTCCATACGAGCACGCCCGTACCAAGATCACCCCCAACGGAGCAACCACGCGCCCTCACGCGCCGGCCAAAGCCTCGACGCGTGGGGCTCACGCGCCGCACGTGCTCCTCACGTGCGGGGCGAGCTCACCGGTCCAATGACCGGTCCAACCGTTGACCGGTCCAACCGTTGACCGGTCCAACCGGTCAACTTTCGGGTCGGAGTCGGGTCGGGTTGACCCGGTCAAAGCGGGCCAGTCAACGGGTCGACCCGGTCAATCCGGGTCGGGTTGACCCGAAACCGAACCCCGGTGACGTCAGCCTGCCACGTGGCGCAATCACAACGCGCCACGTGGCACGCAAGGACGCGGCTCGCGCTGGGCGCGTGCCAGCGCGTGCGCGCGTGGGCTACCACGCGCAGCCACCGTGGTGGCGCGTGGTGGGGCGTGCGGCCGCGTCCGGCCTCCTCCGGCGACGATCTACCCATCAAAATGCTCGTCTCGACGAGTACGTTCCAAATATATGATCAAAAATCATTTTCATCCATAAAATATTTTCGAAAAAGGGCAACAATGATACGTTCCGGATCTTCGCTATGGTGGCTCTGATACCACATGTACGCCGTAAATAAACCTTATCACGGCTGTCCCCGGATCACCATAGCAGAACACAGAACGCTATACTGGAAAATAAAGGAGCTTGCGTACCTGATTTCGGATCCATAATACTTTAGGCGGAATCTCGATGATCCGATGCTCAAGTCTTCTCCTCTATTACCCTCCGGAATCCTGGCGTCGATGAGACCACCACCCTCACCTTCACTTGGCTTTATAGGAGGAAACAACCTCCCTAGTGAAGTAACTTCTCATGGAAGTTGAGTGATTGAGGAGGTTATGTGTTAGGGTTAGAGGAGGGACTAAAGCTCATTTTATAGAGTCCTTTGGCCAAGCTCTCTCATCACGGGCTGGGCCGAACTCGGCCCACACTAGCCAGGCCCATATAAGACTAATTAAGAATCTTTAGATCTCTTTTTATTAGACCAACCATATGATTCCAATTAATATAAGCTCATACTTAAGAAAACTCTAACACTGATGCCTTTAGAGAAGCTAAGGAAGGAAGCACGAGATCATTTTATCCAAATGGAAGGTGTATCCCTGTACGAAATGGATCGCAAAAAGTGTCAAAAGAAATTGCAGAGACAAAGTTCATAGCAAGAGATATCAGGGACCAAAAAGTATGCTTTGAAGGCCCAGTCTTTACCCTGGTCTGGAAGGCTTGACCCAAATGTTATCGACGCTTGATGTGTATGTTTCTGCAGATAACAAAGTCAATGGGGAGCCAGATTGGTACGGTGTGCTTGAATGTGGATCCGACAGCTGATGAAGAAACAGTGAGGAGACAATATAGGAAGCTTGCTCTCATGCTGCATCCTGATAAGAACAAGTCTATTGGACAAGAAGGGGCTTTTAAGATGATATCCCAAGCCTGGAGTTTGCTATCAGATAAGATTAAGAGGGCAGCATATGATCAGAAGAGATTTGTAAGGACCTCCCAAAAGGTTCCAAAATCGACAGGAGCTTCATCAGCAACTCCATGGGCCAATAGTTTTTACAATTTCAATAGGGTCACAAATGCAACTGGTACAACGATAACTGCTTAGAGTCATAGGAGCACGTATTGAGCACGTCACTCTTCCCAGTAGACAAAGCCAATTACGTTTCGGACAGTTTGTCACTGCTGCAAATGCAATATGAGTATCTCAGAGTTTACCTCAATCACAACCTGCTATGTCCCAACTGCCAGAAGCCCTTTTTTGCAATCGAAATAGCTCACCAATCAAATGGGAGTGGCGAGTGGTGGTGTGGGTGTACCTTTTTCCAAACAAGCAAATTTTGGAGCAGTTTCTGTTAATGGCATCAGAAGGCCTAATATAGGGGAAATGACGGAGCTTCAAGTTCAGAAAATACTGATTATGGAGGTCCAGAGAGAAATTCACAAGAGCCTAGATGAATAGAGATCAGCAACTACAGCTAAACTTGCAGGTAAGGGAGAGTAATGGGAATGATTAGGGGTGTCAATGGGCCGGGCCGGGCCGGGTCTCGGCCCGGCCCGAATTTAGCAGTACCATGCTCGGGCGGGCCCGAACCGGGCCGGGTCGGGCCGGATTTGGGCCGAAAATATTTTTTTCTTTCCTTTTTTAAAATTTTTTTTGAATTAAAATTAATTAACAAACCATCAAATGAAAAAATATAAAAATAAATTAAATTTAAAAGAAAAAAATAGGTATTTACAAAAGTTTGGCGTCGGGCCGGGCCGGGCCGGCCCGTCCGGCGCGGGCCAAATTGACAGCCCTAGGAATGATGATAAAACTATTAAGTCAGTGGGAAAATTCCTGTAGATGGCGGCACTAATAGTAAGACCAAGTCGAGAGAGTCCGTGGATCCGAAGAAAGAATATTATGCCGTAGTCCTTCCCAGGCATTCCCAGTACAGATGCTGGAACTTCGCAGACACTGTCAATGACTGTCCTGGATCCAGATTTCCATGATTTCGATAGAGACCTTACAGAAAAATCATTTAGAGAAAACCATGTTTGGGCAGTGTATGATGATGATGATGATGGAATGACTAGATTTTATGTCCTGATTCAGAAAGTGATTTGCTTAGATCCATTCAAGATGTGTATTAGCTGGCTTGATTCCCAGACTAACAGTGAATTAGGGCTCTTAAATTGGGTTGCTTCTGGTTTCTCAAAAACTCGTGGAGATTTCAGAGTGGGAAAATATGAGATTATGACTTGCTCAATGCCTTCTCTCACAAGGTCCGGTGGACCAAATGTCTGCGTGGTGTTATTTGCATATTTCCAATAAAAGGTGATGTATGGGCTCTCTATAGAAATTGGTCCCCTAATTGGAATGAGCTGATTGCAGATGAGATAATGCATGACATGGTGGAGGTGCTAGATGACTATGACGAAGAACAAGGCGTGCTTGTCATTCCATTGGTGAAAGTTGCCGGATTCAGGGCAGTGTTACATCGGCATCTGAACCTCAAGGGAATCAGAAGGATTCCGAGAGGAGATGTTCTGATTTTCACATCAGGTTCCCTCATACATGCTTACTGGTCAAGAGGCTCCCAATGCTCCCAAGGGATGCCTTGAACTGTACCCCGCTGCCACTCCCTTGGACCTTCTTCTGATTATAGCAGATGTTAAAGCAGAAAAGATTTAAGAGAATGACGAAAGACGAAACTTTTCATATCAAGACATATGAGGCAGAAAGAACTGTAGAACCTGTTCTTAGTGCTGTGGATGCTCAAGAGGTAGCCACTATGGAGATTAGACAGAAACACCTGAGAAGTGGCAGAAAGACTTGCTTGTTTTTTCCATCAACCGTGTGCCAGGGCGCTATAACGTTTGATCTGATGTGCATACAAAGTAAGTGCTCAGATCGAGTTACTTGCTTCCTTGACCAATTACAAGCAGAACTACCTTAACTGACTGCAGTTGTACCCGGAGGTGCAGAACTGTCTTTTGCTCCTGAACTGTGAGTCATTTGGTTTTAGTTTAGTTGGGGCCTAATTCCAAAAAAAACCTCAAACTTTGACGTTTGTCCCAAAAATATCCATAACTTTTTTTTGTCTCCTAAAAAACCTTCAACTTTTGGTTTTGTCCCAAAAAAACCTCAAACTTTGGTCTTTGTCCCAAATATACCCACAACTTTTTTTGCCTCATAAAAAACCTCAAACTTTTGATTTTGTCTCAAATTTACCACAGTTATTAAAAAAAAAAGAGTGTTTCGCGCCCAGTTGAACAGAACCCATGATTGTTCGACAAAGATCAAAATGTGTTTCCAATTGTTTCAAGGAAGAATGTTTGACACATTGCAGCTGCACTAATTCATTTCTAGACATAATTGAGTTACCTAAGATTCACATACAAATTTCAGAGGGAACAAGATATTAACAAATCTTCTTCTTATACTTCAAATTTTTACCGAAATGATGATTACAAGAAAGCATTGGGGGCAGTAGTTTTTTGTCACAGAGGCAGGGTCGGCAGCAACTTGTTGTCACGGATGCAAGGTCGGCAGTAGCTTGTTGTCACAGATGCAGGGTCGGCACGATGGTCCTCGGTGGAAGGCTTGATTGGCATCGAGGACTATCAACGGGTAAGGAGCCGATGACGAGGGTTTCTATTGTCTCGGGATAAGGCCACACCATCGGGCGACGGTTGAGAATCACTTGGAGTTTCGACAGAAGCTAAACGGTCGACGTCGGGAATTCTACGAGATGGGTTTTGAGGGTTTTTTTGTGATTGAACTAGTAGATTTGGGACAAATTCAAAAGTTGAAGGTTTTTTAAGAGACAAAAAAAAAGTTATGGATATTTTTGGGACAAAGGCCAAAGTTTGAGGTATTTTTGGGATTGGATTGGTAGACTTGGGACAAAATCAAAAGTTGAAGGTTTTTTATGAGACAAAATATTTTTGGGACAAAGGCTAAAGTTTGAGGTTTTTTTTGGGATTGGGCCGTTTAGTTGGGGGCAATCTGTGTCCATTCACTTACTCATGGAAGCTCAGTGGTGGGTGCTTTTTTCTCAAATTCATTTTTTCGGAACGGAGTAAGACTGATATCTTCCTTCAAAGCCTCTATATTTCAGCAGGCATATCTAGTTGGAGCTGATCCTTGACTCTTTTTGTTTGTGATGCATGGCACGCTTCCTCAACAAGCCAAGCGAATCTAAATTTTCCCACCCCTTTTCGGGATACGTAAGATAGGGGAGGGGAAAGAGACAAATTGAACTCGAGATCTCTTGAATCTTGGTAAGTGGGGGACGAAGAATAGGACAAGATATTATTTTTCGTATTCTAGAGATGCAACTTGAAAAAAGAATGTAGTCAATGAGGCGTCAATGTGGTGACTGAATGCTGATCATTTTATGTCTCTAGGGTTAGGAATTGCGGAAATCGTGTGGTTCATTTCTATTTTGCATCAACAAGAGAACTTATCAATGGGACATCATCAATTTCTCTTATCTCATGTACAGTCTCTTCTTCCGAAGAAAGCCTTTGACCTGTCTACATATACTTGCGTTCAGGATTTGAAAGTAGTCCAGTTGTTTCTCATGTCTTTCTTGATAAAAGATAGTTTAATGGTTGGATTGAGACTGATCAGCAGGGCAGCCATGAGTCCATGACCCAGTTCGACGAGGCCAGGCTTCTTTTCGTCGAAATAAACCCACCTAAAGGCACATGCAAACAAAGCGAAATTCCGTGTATTTTAGGCTGAATATTAAGACAATTTCCATGAAAAGTTAGAGATGGAAAATCAAGAGAAGAGGCCAAACACAGCCCTGAAACTTCCTGTTTGTTTTTATCTCTCAGCACCAAATGACACATATGGACATCTTTTTGTCTATTTCCATTTTCTTTCTTAAAAGGGAGCTATATGTTGATCCCTATTGTGCCCTGGCTAAGTTTACAGGAAAAACTTGTGGAATAAATATGCAAATTGCGATGTGCTTGGTGTGCTCTATGCAATTGTCATCAATTCAAATGATGATGTGAACATTCGAAATAGGGACATCGATGAACGAGTTCGAGTAAAAATGGACAAATTGGTCTTACTTGTGAAGAAATTGCTTAATGGGCTCACAAACTGGTCCATGACAAGGCAGATTTATCCAAATGCTTGATGAGTTAGCAATAAATAATTTTATCAATTTTTGGGATATCGTAGTCAACAAATGGTTTACATCCAAATCTCCTAACATTGAAATGTCAATGTTAGGGGTGATATTGATCAAATCGGGCCGTCCAAATGGACGACCAGATTTGATCTACATCATCTCTTCAAAATTTTTGAAATTTTCTCCTTTCAAGATATGATGTGGATCAAATCCGGCCGTCCATTTTGATTTGGATAGGAAATTTCCCGCACAAAATTTTTCAAATTTCCCTTCAAAATTTTTGTTTTGGCCATAGCCTGTCTACCGAACTTTGATTAATGCCATCATACTAATGCCATCTTACTATCCATACGAAACTTATTCGACGTACTACAAAAGTTCTAGCACGACCAACCACATCCGTCAACTAAAAACTAAGAATCAGCCATCGAAGTTCGCTATTCGCGCAAAACAGACTGTACACCAAATTTAAATTGCACGTTTCGGGCAAACCATAGCATGAAATCGAAATCCGTCAAATCCAACGGCTTCAAAACATCCTAAAATTTCATTTTTAAGAAAAAAAACGCGGTCATATGCCTATGATATCGAATACAGCAATTTAGTTTCCTCCAAAATTCGAAATTCGAACTTAATTCCCAATAATCACTTCCATACGAGGAGCGAGAAGGCGAATACTTCGATGTCGGGATTATTTGACGTGGCAACGTGGGATGGACGCGAGGGAAATCCATTTCCTTTCTTATTTTCCTTTCTTCTCACTCCCCTTCTTTCTCTTTCTCTTTTTTTCTTCCTTTCTCATTTATGTTTCCTTTTTCCACTATTTATGCGATGGAAGACTCCCGATGCCCCTTTCATGAAAAAGCATCTGCTGTTATATATATATGGATCCCATCACTTATTTTGACCTAGTTAAAAAGACTCAAATATTACATCCTCTATCCAGGTGGTGACCAGAGCATGGCAGTCCATCAGCAGTACGTCTATGGTATTGTGATGTGCTTGGTGTGCTCTAAGCAATCGTTATCAATTCAAATGATGATGTGAACATACATTCGAGATAGGGACAACAATAAACGAGTTCGAGCAGAAGTGGACAAAGTGGTTTTACTTGTGAAGAAATTGCTTAATGGGCTCACCACCTGGTCCAGGACAAGGTAGAGTTATCCAAATGCTTGATGAGTTAGCAATCAATCATTTTGTCAATTTTTAGGATATCGTAGCAAACAAATGGGTTTACTCTTGAGGATCCAGATCTCCTAACATTGACATTTTAATGTTAGAGATGACATTGAACAAATCGGGCCGTCCAAATCAAAATGGACAACCAGATTTGATCCACATCATCCCTTCAAAAATGTTGAAATTTCCCGACCATATTTCCCCACTTTCCAGATATGATGTGAATTAAATTCGGCTGTCCATTTTTATTTGTACGGGAAATTTTTCACCAATTTTTTTTTTCAAATTTCCCGCCTAAATTTCCCTTCAAAATTTTTGTTTCGGTCATATCCCAGTCTACCGAACTCCGATTAATGACATCTTATTGTCCTCACGAATCTTATTTGATGTACTACAAAAATTCTAGCATAACCAACCTCATCCGACAACTAAAAACTATGAAAATCATCCCAGTTCGCTATTCGCGCAGAACAGACAGCTCACAAAATTGAATTGCATGCTTCGGGCAAACCATAACATGAAATCAAAATCCATCAAATCCTACGGCTTCAAAACATCTTAAAATTTCATTTTTAAGAAAAAAACGCGGTCAAACACCCATGATATCGGACACAGCAATTTAGTTTCCTCCAAAATTTGAAATTCAGCCTTAATTCCCAAAAATCTCTTCCATAAGAAACTTGAAGACGAATACTTACCGAGTGTTGCTAACCGATATTAGGATGATTTGACGTGGCAACGTGGGTTGGACGCGAGAGAATCTATTTCCTTTCTTATTTTTCCTCTCTTCTCCTTCCATTTCTTTCTCTTTCTCTTCTTTTCTTCCTTTCTCCTTTATGTTTTCTTTTTCCTCTCTTTATACAATGGAAGACTCCCAACGCCTCTTTTATGAGAAATTATCTATCGTCTTCTTTATTTATATATAACAATGGATTACATCACTTATTGACATATTAAAAAAGGCTCAAATATTACACCCACAATTCAAATGGTGGCCAGATCACGGCAGTCCGTCAGCAGTACGTCCACGGTATTGTGATGTGCTTGGTGATCGTTATCAATTCAAATGAAAATGTGAACATTCAAAATATGGACAACGACGAACGAGTAAAAGTGGACTTACTTATGAAGAAATTGCTTAATGGGCTCGCTACCTGGTCTAGGACAATACAAAGTTGTCCAAATGCTTGATGAGTTAGCAATCAATTATTTTATCAAATTTTTGGGATATCGTAGCGAACAAATGAGTTTACTTTTGAGGATCCGGATCTTTTAACATTGACACTTCAATATTTTGGGTGACATTAATCAAATCGGGCCGTTCAAATAAAAATGGATGGCCAGATTGATCCACATCATTCCTTCAAATTTTTTAAAATTACCCCCATTTCAAGATATGATGTGGATCAAATCCGACCGTTCATTTTGATTTGAAAGGAAAATTTTCCGCACAAAATTTTTCAAATTTCCCGCCTAACTTTCCCTTCAAAGTTTTTGTTTCGGCCATATCCCCGTCTACCGAACTCTGATTAATGCCATCTTACTACCCACACAAAACTTATTCAACGTACTACAAAAGTTCTAACATGACTAACCTCATCCGACAATTAAAAACTGAGAAAATCAACCCTCGAAGTTCGCTATTCATGCAGAACAGACTACACACCCAATTTAAATTGCACACTTCGGGCAAACCATAACATGAAATCGAAATCCGTCAAATCTTACGGTTTCAAAACATTCTAAAATTTCATTTTTATGAAAAAACGCGATCAAACGCCCATGATATAGGGCACAACAACTTAGTTTCCCCCAAATCCGAAATTCAGCCTTAATTCCCAATAATCACTTCCATACAAGGAATAAGAAGGCGAATACTTACCAGACGTTGCTAATCGATGTCGGGAATATTTGACGTGGCAACGTGGGTTGAACGAGAGGTAAATTCATTTCCATTCTTCTCCTTCCCATTCTTTTTCTCTTTTCTTCTATTCCTTTCCCCTTTATGGTTTCTTTTTCCTCTCTTTATGCGATGAAGACTCTCGATGCCCATTTTTTGAGAAATCATCTACTCACTACTTTTATATATATATAACAGTGGATCTTATCACTCATTTTGACCTAGTAAAAAAGTTCAAATATTACACCCTCTATTCAGATGGTGGCCAGAGCATGGCAGTCCGTCAGCAGTACGTCCACGGTATTGTGATGTGCTTGGTGTGCTCTATGCAATTGTTATCAATTCAAATGGTGATGTGAACATACATTCGAGATAGGGACAACGATAAATGAGTTTGAGTAGAAGTAGACAAAGTGGTCTTACTTGTGAAGAAATTGTTTAATGGGCTCACCACCTGGTCTAGGACAAGGCAGAGTTATCCAAATGCTTGATTAGTTAGCAATCAATCATTTTATCAATTTTTGAGATATCGTAGAAAATAAATGAGTTTACTTTTGAGGATCCGGAACTCCTAACATTGATGTTAGGGATGACGTTGAACAAATCGGGTCGTCCAAATAAAAAATGATGGCCAGATTTGATCCACATCATCCCTTCAAAATTTTTGAAATTTCCCACACAAATTTCCCCCTTTCAAGATATGATGTGAATCAAATGCGTCCGTACATTTTGATTTGTATGGGAAATTTTCGCCAAAAAATTTTCAAATTTCCCAGCCAAATTTCCCTTCAAAATTTTTATTTCAGCCATATCCCCTTCTACCGAACTCCAAATAATGTCATCTTACAGTCCTCACAAAACTTATTCGATGTACTACAAAAATTCTAGCATGACCAACCTCACCCGACAACTAAAAATTAAGAAAATCATTCATCAAAGTTCGCTATTCGCGTAGAACGGACTGTGCACCCTGTCGCGACCCGTCCGAAAAACGGACGCGGCTAATGGATTACCGATCGCGGGTCTTGGATCGGCGCGGGCCCTCCCAGGCCCATACCAAATCGCGGCGGGAGTATTTTTTAAAGGATTCGACGATAAGAATCGATCGCTTTCGACCTTCAGTGTGGTCGTTGTGGCATGTGCAAATTGTGCATGCATTTGGAGTCGCCACCGGTCTTTCTTGGAGGGTAGACCGGAAACCTTACTGACCGATTGGGAGAGATCGATCAGTTCTGCGGAGGCAGAGATTTTGGGTTCGGGGACTTGGTTACGCTGGTGTCATTACCAACGCCCTTTCGGTACCTAACGCGAGTGATTTTCCTGACTAAGAGTTCATACAGGCGCAAGCTTGGGTGAGGTAGGTTTGATTCAGGGTTTCATGCAAATTGGAAGACTGTTCCTATCAACCACAATCAATTTAAATAAAAGCGCAATCAAATACATAAATAAATCACACTAACGCACACCAATTCAAATCAACGGTTTCCTGGTACAGTCATAAGGGTTTAGATGAGGAATGATTTGGGACCAGGGATAAAATGGGAAGATTTGGGGGACGATTAGCCCGAAGGGCAAAATCGTCATTTTTGGAAGATTTGGACTTCGAAGTACTCAAAATACTCCATGGCCAGTTGATTGTGGCCATTTCCCATTTTTGAAATTTTTTTTGGAATTTCTCTGAATTTTTCCAAATTTTTTTAGTTTTATGATTTTCTATTTCTTATTGAATTTTTGAAATTTTTTATTATTATTATTTTCTTTAATTATTACTTACCTAAAGTGGTCGGATCCAGATGGGACTATTGGGCCCGAGCCTGGATCAGGCTGCTGAGCCCAATCCAAACTAGGAATGAGGACTTGAATCAAGCCCAATGCACACAAGGAACCCCAGCCCATTCTTTCCTTTTAGGCCTACTAAACCCATTTGCCTAAGCCCATTCTATCTTCCATTAGCACCAACGTAAGCCCAACTAGCCCCCCCCCAAAACCAAACCACATATCTACCCCAACATGAAAATAACTCTTACCTCACTATTCATGGTCTTCATCGTGGGACGTCGCTTCCCCCATGAGAACAGAAACGAGCTCGGATGTTTTGGCTCTCGCCACATGTACCATCGTGACGCGACTCCTCCTCCACACGCGGCTTGAAGCCGTTCGTCATCCTCCGTCGACGGCCACCATGCTCCGCTAGTCCGGAATCACTCATCACGGCTTTGATTCGCTCGTCGCCACGATTGAGGACATCTTGCTTCTGCGACCAGCTGGCCGCCTAGTATTGAATAATAACAGTGATAACTTCTTTAACGAGAATGAAGCATTCAACCCCGCATTTATGGTCCTTATTATCTATTTCACTTATGATAAGCTTCTCTAAGCTCGGATCTTCGCCTATTCCGATACTCGAAGATATCGCCTCGGACCGAACTATCTTCGACTCCATGCTAATGCTCTCAAGTTTGCTAACAACCACTGTGATAGCTTCATGCGTTCCATGCACAGGGATGAAGAGGTAAACCCTTCAAAACAACCCCGTCCGCCCGATCCTGGGCATCGGACAGACAAGACCGTTTCATCGGCCGCTGGATCAAACGCTGACCCCGCATCGATGGCCGTCGGGTAAACTGAGGAAGCTCGGTCAAGGTCAAGCAGGAGCTGGAACGTGCCGGTCGTACGTCGGGCAGGCTGTCCCGCTGCTGAGCAGGGAGGGTGGTGGTTCGGACACGTAGTTGAGGCTCTGGAACTGCGGTATCGCGATTGAGAGTGGTCGAACAGCCTGGATAGGCACGAGCAGGATCGAGGTAAAGATGGAAAGCGTCGGGACGATGGCGTCTCGGCTGAGGTTGGCCCCGAGAGGTGCTGGGAGACTCGGACCAGAGGCGTCGGGGACTGGAAGGTATCGGACGAGCGGAACAGGAGGTGGTGATGACGGACGCAAGAACTTGCGGCGACCTTGGGAGCGTCAGACACGGTCAGGAGCGGGGAGAGAGTCGTCGAGGTAAGAGGGTGTCGCCATGGAGCAACAACGTCGGCATGGACACATCGTCGCGAGACCCGGAGATGTGTGGTGGCGTCGGAAGCTCAGGTGCGGTGGGGCTGAGTCGGCGCTCGCCCACGTTTCCCCATGCCACGCGAAACCTGGTAAGACCCTACCCGAGCGCCCTAGTTCCCTCACCGAATCGACTAGACGGTCGGAGTCCGCCGTGTCGACGCAGTCCCTCACGGCCCGGAGCTTCGGTGAGCTCGGGACAGCTTGGCGACGAAGGAGGCGGTGGAGCGGGCCCGGGCGAGGCTGACGATGAGGACGGCCTGGGCGAGGTGGTGGTCGCTCCGGGATGGCGCGGCAGGAAAAAAAAAACGATGAAGCTGGTGGGGGGTTGGTTTTGGGGTCGCCGTGGGCACTGGAGGAGCTGACGCCCGTTTTGTGAAGGGATGGTCGCCAGAAAACCTAAAAAAATCCAAAGGAGAAGGCATGGAGGGGGTGTCGCCGGCTCCCTTTCCCTTTTTTTTTGTTTAATCTTTCTTTTCTCTATGGTGGAGGACAGACTCCTGCTGTCCTCTACTTCCCAGTCTTTTTTTTTTTTTTATCTTATACTCTTGTTTTTTTGGTTGAGGCGCCGCTCCCCCACCTTTGCCCCCATGGATAATTTGTCTTCCACTCCCTCCTCTTTTCATTTTTTTTAAAATCATTCTAGTCCCCTCACGACGAAGAGAAACAATGGGCGTTTATTGCATACGGCGGTCGACGTCCAGATTATAGGATCTACAAATTAAAAGACTCGATTGGCATTTTTTAGGCTCGGTTCGGGTTTGTGTTCGTGAAGGAACATTGACCCGAACCGAATTTTCAAAATTTAAAGTAACACACTTGAGTAGGAAATTAAAACAAAATTATTTAATATTTTTGTATATTTTTCTGACCACGAATGGTATTTTTCTGATTTTTTTGGGTATTTTTAATAATTAAATAAATAAATAAAAATATTAAAAATTATGAAAAATATATTTTTTTTGTTCAAAATTGGTTCCTAAGGCCAAGCCAAGGCTTCCAAAGTTGATTTTATGATTTTATGACCTTTTTTATATTTTTAATTTAATTTTAAAGAATAAAAGTCACAATAATAAATGTTTAAAAATCAGGTGTCAACAGCTGCCCCTCTTTGAGAGGAATTTCGTTAGAGGTTTCTCTCAAAGATAAGGTGGCACCTGATCCCTAACCGACTCGACTAGGAAAATGAGAGAAGAAATGCTATGACATTGAATCCTTAAGGCCCCTTTGAAAGCTTCAATTAATCCACGATTTGCTCTAACAGTTTGAACATGGGCCGGAGTGAGAGAGGCTTACCTGAAGCTCACCTGTCGGATGCTGCCGGTGGCGACGAGTTTCAAGAAGATACCTAGGACTCACCATTTTATCCTAGGGAGATTAAGCTCTGACCTGTATGGTAGGTCATACCATTATGGGATTCCTAACTGGTAGGAACCTAAGGAAGGCGTATCCCACGCTTTGAGATTTGCCAATGATTTTGATCCGTATGGTGGATCAGACCATAAGCGGTTCACCTACATAAGGCTTACCTAGGAAAATAACTTCTCCAACATTTAGAATTAGTCAAAGTTTTGATCCGTATGGTGGATCGGACCATGAGATTGATCCTTATGGCGGTTTCTACCATTGAGTTGACCCTTCAGGCGGTTTCTACCTTTGGTTGACCCTTCAGGCGGTGTCTACCTTTGGTTGACCCTTCAGGCGGTTTCTACCTTTGGTTGACCCTTCAGGCGGTTTCTACCTTAAGTTGACCCTTCAGGCGGTTTCTACCTTTGATTGCTTTGAAAATGGGTCTCATGACGAGGGTTCTCCACGTCCGATGAGACTGATTGAATTTTGAAAAGAGGTCTCATGACGAGGGTTCTCCACGTCCGATGAGACTGCCTGGATTTTGAAAAGGGGTCTCATGACGAGGGTTCTCCACGTCCGATGAGACTGCTTGAATTTTGAAAAGGGGTCTCATGACGAGGGTTCTCCACGTCCGATGAGACTGTCTGATTTTGAAAAGGGGTCTCATGACGAGGGTTCTCCACGTCCGATGAGACTGTCTGATTTTGAAAAAGGGCTCTATCCTCATCCTTTCTTTTGAAAGATCCCGAAATTTGTCGGGAATTCAGTTTTTGAAGCAGTGAAAGGTTTTATCTTGACAAAGCTTCACTTGAGTCTGTTGAGGCGACATTCCGGGAGATTGGTGTTTCCAACGGATCCTGCAGAAGTTCGAGCCTGAAAAATTTTTCTTCGTCAAGAAAACATTAGTAATCTTAGGGAAGAAGACGGTTGTCCATCTGACAAAACCATATGATTTAATTCTTAATCATGAAATGTGCGTTTTGATGCTGGAGGTTATCCAAAGCATTCTCGCAACATGCAAATGTGATCACAAATCCCTTGCACGGAAAATCTGGATCAAACAATTTGAAATTTCCAAAAAGAGTTCGTTCAAAACATCTATTGGAGAATTTCTCATCCAAGAGGGCTCCTCACCGCTCTGTGATAATGGTCTTTTGTAAGGAATGCGTTCAACTTCCTACTAACCTGTGCCTAGGTTTTAGGATCATTCGCAGCCCATACATTCTGATCGATCGGGAGGTCTTCCACGGACCGTAATGTCAGGCTTGGATATTGGCTTTCAAAGGGGACCCGCTTTGGAGTCGAGGCCATTGAATGAAAGTCTTCACCATCTGCTCCGGGTTTACAAGTCAAGAACCCTGCAAAATGAGAGAGAAATAGTCTTGCTCGTACTTCTTCGAGCTAAGCTATATGTCAACCCAAGTGTCTTAGTCAGAGAAGACTCCTTCGGGGTCGTAACATTGGTAGGATTGGGGACAGAAAAAGGCTTATTTTTGGCCCAAAATTCTTGGAGAGTTTGACATTGGTGATCATTGCAGATTTGCTACATGTCCTTTCTCCTTTGCGCCTTTATTCCGCGCTTGACACCATTTGGCGAGCAGCCTTTTTTTGGAATTTGGCTCCTTCGGGGATTTCCTCTTTTCCCATCTAGACTTTATTGTGGGTCAATCAAACAGCTTGCACGGGCATCAGCCTTGCTTTTACCAGGTATTTTGCTTTTTCTTGATGCCGGGATTTTTTCTCATTTTCATCTTCTTTTTTTCTTTTGAAATCCCATTTTTCTCATCTTCAGGAGATCACTTTAGACATATGATCGAAAGTCTAAACATGCTTTTACCATAAATCCAGGAATTTCTTTGTAATCCCTTAGTCTTAAGCTCTTCCGTTTCTAAAGTGATGCTGCATCCATCTTGAAATGTGCAATGATCACCAACGGGTTCATGAAACGAATTTGCAGGCTCGACTTGGCTGTGCAAAGGATAAACGTATGTGGGATAGAGAAATGAATGCTTCTCGTCATCCTATGGCACTTGGATTACCATATAAACAACACACGAAGATTAATGTTAGTCCGAGCAACAAAATTTCTAACCATTTCTCCTGATGTTGTTGGACTTACTTCTATTCTGCCCCGATGTGGGGTGGTTCTCGACAGGGCTGATAATGAAAACCTCCGTTCAAAGGGGTTATCAATGGTCATCTGTAGTATTTGGGAATGTGAAACGAACGCCTCCGTCGTCCCGATCCATGTAATTGCTGCGAATGGTCCCTACCTCCGTAGGTACAGATTTTGCTGTCTGATTCGCTTCACTTCTCTCTTAAGTGTGTATAGGACGTGTTTTGATTAGGCTTGCCTCTCTTTTGAGTAAACCTCCTTTTGAATGATTTGACAAATAATCATATTTGGAAAAATTCATTTCTTTCTTTCCCAAAATTTATCCATCGAGGGGATTTTATGATGTATCGTGCATGTCTTATTCATGCTTTGGGCAACCTCCCGATTTAAATCATGAACATCGATGCATTGGATAATTTTCATGACGGCTGAAAGTATTTTAACATTTTTTTTATCTCCAGCTAACTGGGAAAGGGATACTTACCTACCTGTCGTGGCTGCAGACCCCTGAAAATGTAAAAGAAGCATATCATTGCATGTTCACGAATTTTTCAAAAATCGAAACGATACATCCTACCCTTGGTCATGTACTCTAACGAGTAGTACATGGGATGTAAAAACCTGTTCGTCTGTAAGGCGATTCCCCTGTCAAGGATAAATAACGAGTATCAATTCACATTCTCAAATTCAAGACAAATTGGAACGATACAACTTTACTCTTGGTTCTCATCCCGTTCTGATGTTGCGTATTGATATGAACAACATCTATCAAATCCGCCTATCCATTCTTGGAGTGTTTGCAACATCAATGGTTCATCTGCCTCCAGTTGGGCAACGTCTGTTCTGTTATTCGAACAAATGGCTTCTTGAGTGATTTATCCACGTTTATCACCTGAGAAGGGAAAGAAAGGAGACATTACTTCGGTATTCGATTGAAGATCGTTTAGGAACGATACATCGTTTTACCAAATAGGTGGCTTCGCGGCCAAACGTATTTCGTATTGAAGGGGTAGATCCCATTATGCTCCGCGGGTGATAGTCATTGTTCATGGAACTTGCTCCACGGATTAAGTGATTAATCCACGGCCCTCGGCTTGAAGATGCTCAAAGGGTGATGTTGACACTCACGCGCAATTAGTTCTAGATATTAATGAAAGATGTTCCCGTGGGAACCTTACAGTACGATCAACAACATATTCAATAGGAGTATTCAACCCCTTTCCTCTAAGCATTTTTCATCGAGTAGCCATGCCTTGCATCAGACGTTTGATCACCGGCCTTGCGTCACCACTGCGGTGATCCTTCGGCTCCAAATTGATCGAGCCAAAGATTGAACTCATCGCCAAGGAAATTGCTCGGGTCTTCAAGCCATTGATGTTCAAGTTGGGTATCAACGATTGTTGGGGGCAGATTTCTTTCATTGCCTTCGTTGTGAGGGATTGGAGTCTTTGAGCTGGAACCTTCATCATTGCCCTGTTGGGGTTGAGACATACATTCCCGAAGAGTATTGATCCAAGTGTCCAGCTCCTCATCAAGGAAATCACCTGTTCTTTTTAGCCCTTGGTGCCCAGATTGGGTGTCGTCGACTGCAGGCGAGGGATTCCTCTCTTTGCTCTCGCCGTGAGCAATTTGACCCCTCGAATTGGAACTTCCTCCGATGACCGGCAGGCTCATATGTGCACTCTCTACCAATGCCAGATCCGCTTCAAGGATAGCATTAATGACTGATTCGCGCTCAAACTGAGGAATCCCTATGTGCTGGAACTGTGGCATATACTCTTGAGGAGTATTGAGATAGCTCGGCGGAGCATTCTGATTTGGGTTAGAAGAGTCGCTGACACGACTGCCAGTCCCGTCATTGCTGAAACACGGTTGGGTGCTCTCGGCTTTCCAATCATCGTGGTTGTAATTCTGCCCAGCACTTGAGCTCCAACCGGTTTGATGATGGTTTAACGCTATCCTTCCATCCCTTAGCAATCTCCTATAGTACTTGAGGTGAGACTCAACGTTAATTCTAGAGAGCCCCGGCACATTCATAATCTCGAGTATGCGTAATGGGCTAGCCGAATCAACTCCCAGCTCTCGAATCGCATCTACAAATTTGGTGTGAAGTTCATAGGTCCAGTAAAACCTTGTTCTCTTATCACCCAAAATATCGTCAATACTTCGGTAGCTATTCTCTACGGGATCTAGTCGTTTCAAAAGTTGTCCAGGGAGGGACTCACCGACTTTGGATTGGCTGGCTGCGACAGCGAGTTCGTCATTGGGAGAACTCCACCTGTGATGATTCAGGTCCCATTTCTCAGAGGGTGTTGGTGTTGACCCTATGGTGTTGACTTGCTCATGCAGATCTCCAACGGTATCTGGCTGTGTCGGAAAATGTTGTGGAGAATACGGTAACAGCTGAGCGTTCGTCAACAGGGATGGTTCATCGAGGAACACCTCGCCGAGGACAACAGGATTACCGCAATTAAGGCAGGTGGCCTTGGTCAGAGCTTCCTTATATCTCGTGCTTTCAGCTTGAAGCTTCTCATTCTCCTCCTTCAGGACCAGTAACTCATGGTCTGCGTATTGCTGTTTCACCCGAGTTCGTTTGTTGGCGAACCAAAACTTGACCTTCGAAAGCTCCAATCCTATCTTTCGGCTCAACTCCATTTTCTATTGTCTGCTTGGAGTGGGGCATTCATTGAAGAAAGCTTCGAGCTCTCGGATTTGGCCTGGAGTGTGGCGTTGTAGTTGCTTCCTTTTCCGACTCCAGTCATCATTGTATACTCCTTCTTCATAGCTGAAACCTAGAATTTCATCGCTGGAGGAGTCAGTTTCTATGGCCTTCGGGCAGGATTCAGCTCCAGGATCTTCAAAGTCTCCCAGCAATTCGTGCTCGGAAATGTCCAGGTCGGGCGTTTCTAGCAGATGGGAATAGCTTTTAAACATGATGGATCGGAGTATCTCGGGCTGATCTAGTTCACTCAGCTTTCTCTATTCGCTCTTACGTGTTTGTTCACTCTAGAAATTTTCTCAAGTGATTGTGCGTGTCCTAGAACCATCCTTCAGGCTGCATATGAAGGCCAGCAAGCAAGCGCTCCTCCCGAGACCCTGCAATTACTCCTCGTCTGTATTCCCCCTTTCTTTTTCCTCGTGATAGGATTACAAACTCTCTTGCATTGATTCGGTTTCATCGAGTATTGCGCTTGTCCCCTAGTTCAGTCTTCAAAGTGGTGGGTCTACAATCTTTCGGCGCCCTTTTATGATTTGCTAGGCCCGAGAACGTGGGGAACAACGGTGGACCCGCAATTAATGACTCCTTTTAATTCATTTAGCTCCAAGGGAATTAACGCTATGATCTTCTCTCAACCCATTTTTCATCGTTCAAACGAAAGTGGCATTTTCCCTGTGCATGCTGTTACTCTTCATTTCAGCATCCCGGGCGCTTGGTGAGGAATGAGTTCGTGGCCACTCAAAATTTTAAAGACCGTCTCTGGTTTCAGACTTAATCTAACAAGGGATCATCGCAACTGAGTATGACGATGTTCGTCGATAGCGTTGGTTTTCATACATAATTAACTATAGCCATTAAAGAAAAATGTTCCCATAGGAACTTTACAATGGATAAAAAGAGTGATCCACTCGTGAACATGTTCTTCTTTCTATGGGTGATCGTAGCGACCAACCCATCGTGCCCCGAGTCAGGTGCTGGATCATGGTTGTCCAAGCATGCCAGCTTCACATTGGTTGAACAAGGCATCGAGCCCATCATCAAAGAAATTGTCTGTCGTGGGTTGACCAGCGGCAGGCAGAGCACCAGCCGACTGCTGCTCGAATGGAGGAGTGCGCACTCGCTGTACTTGTGACACGTGCTCTTGAAAAGTGTTGAAATGGCCCGGAAGGACATTCTGATCAGCTTTCAGTTTGCCGGTGGTCGGGTTGCTAGCTTGATTGATGCTTAAATTTGGCCGGGTACCTCCTGATGCCTGAGCATTACAATGGCGGTCCCCCTAGCTTTTGAGCTCGAGACGGATTCCTCTCGGCTTAGCTCTGCTCGGCGCTGTTTTAATAGCTTTCTGTAGGCAGCAAGGTTATTCCTGACCAGTTCCTTACTAAGCCCCGGTACACTCATGGCCTTAAATATGCGTGTCGGAGTTGCTGAATCGATCCCCATTTGGTGAACCACGTCTAGGAATCTGAAATGTAGTTCAGGGGGCCAAGCGAACCTCTTCCTATCGTGGCCCAAAATTGCATCGATGGCTTGACGACTGATTAACTCATCTCTAGCAGGACCCGACCCTATCGAAAATTGTTGTGCTTGAGGCTGATATGCTTTGAGCTGGTCGGCGGTAACATCCAGCTCCTTGAAACTGTAGCTCCAATCAAAGCGATGCAAATCCCATCCCCCAGGAGGCATTTGTATCGTCTTCGTAGGATCATCCTGCTCATGCGTGACTCCGGCAAAATCTGGTTGAGCAGGAGATGCCCCGAGGGAGTAGGGTGGTAAATGAACGTCTTCAATCATTGCGTGAGGCTTATTGGGGAATATCTTACCGAGGGCGATGGGGTTATCGCAATGAGGGCAAACGGTAATATTGAGAGCTTCTTCATACCTCATGTTTTCTGTTCGCAGCTTTTGGTTTTCTTCCTTTAAAATCTCGACCACCTGACGTTTGCGTTGAGCCTTCGATTTGGATCTCCTATTTTGAAACCAAAACTGGATCCTCGACTGATTAATCCCCAACTCTCGGCTCAATTCAATTCTCCACTTCTTTTTCAAGTGAGGGCTTTTACTGAAGAGGGTTTCCAGCATTTGGGTTTCCTCCTGAGAGTATTGGTGAGGACGTCTTCTTTTCCCGAGTTGAGCATCGTGGATGTCGTTGTCGTCGTCGCCGTGATTTTGATTTCCGTTGCCAGAAGTGTTGGGCTCCATGGTTTTGGTGTTAGACTTGGTCTTGGAATCTTCGAGATCACTCAGTAGTTCAATTTCTGAGATTTTTGAGTCAGTCGCCTCTAGCAGCTGACAGTAACCTCTTAAATATGTTGGATTGAGAAATGTTTGATTGGTTCTTGCCCACTCAGAGTTCTCTACTCTCTCCTGTATGCTCACTCCCTATAAATTTTTCTTCGAGTGACTTTGTATGTTTAGGAGACGCTCTTCAAGCATGAAAGAAAATCATTAGGCAAACGCTCCCCGTCAAGACCTTGAATTTCTCGCTTAACTTTTCAACGTGATGTGAGTGCTGAATCTTGTTAGGGCTTTTTTCGATAGTTGCGCTTACCTCCCACCTAACTCTAATAATGGTGATCCCGACAAATCTTTTACATCTTTTAATTGATAAGCCAGAAATCGCGGACCGAGACGAATCCAATGGTTCACGTGAGGGGACCTCCTGCTTTACCCCCTAACTGGGCTCTACCAGCATTATTACTGAGACCCTTCATCATCCTCGAGTTGCTATAAAATGAGGAATTAATGTATGAAAGGTTAACGTTCTCGCATAATCAGCTTCTTCCTTCTAATCTCTCTGTTAGCCTCGTCTTATTCTCAAGCCAACCCAACGCAAATGGCCTCCTCTCCCGTACGCACTTTTTCAACTGATGTCTTGGCCCAGTGGAAAAAGCTTTATAACCTACTGGGTCGCGGTTACGCACACATAACCGATCATTCTGCGACCGAGGATGAAATCCGTGTCCTGCTCGAGGACCTTGATACTACTTCTCTCGAAGGTACTACACTGGGGAGGGAATATAGAATTTTCCCGACTCTCTTTGCACACTCCTTAGAGGCCTACCGTGCTGCTAATCGGGAGGTTCTCGTGGCTCGCGTCTTGCGAGCTCGTTATGAGGATCGATCTGATCATTTGGTGCTGACCAACTATCTGGCCGATAGTTACAAAAAGGCCGTCGAGTTTGCTAATGAGCGGGTCGCGACGTTGCTTCGCGAGAGGAGAAATCTGGTGGAGCAATTGGCCCTATCCCTGACCACCGGCGAGCATGACCGCCGTAATGTCCTGTTGAGGCTTCAGAGCGACTGGCAGGAAGAACGGCTCGACAAAATAACCGCGGACATAGCTCGCGGGAATGGACTGGTTCGAGACCTGGAAACAATCGCCGAAGAATATGAGGCCAAGGTCGCCGAAGTTAAGGGAGAATGCAAAAGTCTTCTCCTCAGGCTTGCCGACCATGACATGCGGAGTTGGGAGTATGAGCAGAGCATTAATAACATGGAGGGTCAGTTGGGCTCCTTCGTGTCGTTAATTAGGGCTCACTTCGGCTTTACTTTTCTACCCCGAATTGTATGACCTGCTTTTGAAAACCCTCCACTGAGCAAAATAAATGAGAACTCTTGTGTGTGTGTTTTTTAACTTCTGTATGGTTCATTTCTTCGAGCATCCGAACATCTTCAACTTGGGTGAGCCGAACCATAATATCAATAAGCCGAGCAAATATGTCCTGATTTTATAACTCGCTCATGATCAGATGAGATAATAGCCTTAGACTTGTCCAGGAAAAGATTTCTCTCTATTACCTATTTTTTTTACCTGCAAATAAAAAGACAGAATCAGAAGGAATAATTTGAAAAAGAAATCAAAAACCCCTTTCAATCCTATGCTTGCCCATGATTAATAAGGACAAGAACTTTTACAAGGGTTTTTATCTTGCGCGAAAAGTTTTTATCAATATTCCTCGAAAGAAAGCATACTATTGAAAGGAATGTAATTCACAATAATCGCTTTTGATCAATTTCGAGAGGAACGAATTACTCAAAAGTGCGAGGCATAATAACGTGTTTTAAATTTAATTGAAGATACGGCATCCAAATCAAGGCCGTTTTGTTAAGAACGAGAGTAATTTGGACATCTATCTCGTCATTAAATTCAAAACAACGCCGATATTCTCGATCAATTATCGTGGATTACCAGCGACGTAAAACATGCATGGACCAATTCAAGTGTATAATTCCTTCTAGCGAAATTGGGGTTGGATTACCCTATACGACCAAAAAGGTCGTACAAGATTTCTAATTTTAATTTCCTCTAAAGGAATTATAAACTTGACTTGGGAGTATTCGGATGATTAGAGAAAATGCCACTATCACATTCCCATGACCTGTCAAAAGAAATACAACCAAGTTCCATCTAAATGTATACACCAATAGATCCCTAATACAATCACTCTAAGGGGTGAGATAGAGAAAGCCTCGATAAAAATAAACCCTATACAAGAGGACTAGTAATGGAAAATGAAACAAAGGAATGTGATCCTAACGTTTAAGGATGCCCCAAGTTCGATCTGTGACTTCCGGATCACTTGCCCCAACTCGTCATCTTCATTGGACGATATCTCAATAATGTCCATAGTAGGCTCCTTTGTTGCTCACTCGGTGCTTGTCATGGGATATCATCCTCTTCGTCTTCTATCAAGGACGTTTGGGAAAAACACACACATCTATCCTTGAAATGGCATTTAATCTAATCACCAGAATGCAATGAATGAAATGCCTATATTTATATGAACTGTAATAGATTCGAGGTATAGAGAGTCTTACCAACCAAACTCGTCGACTTATGTGCGGTTTTAGGTGTACCAACCGCCCAAAGACATGCGCATGAGACAAGTTATGGTGAACTTCTAAAAAAAAGAGGGTTTGGCACCTAAGGTTAAGGTTCCCACTTCGAGTTCTAGAAAGAGCCGATTCCATTGCACAGCTATCGTTGCATTGGGACTCGATCCATAGTTCGAAGCGAGCGGAATTGAAAAGTGGATTACCCCGCGTTTTTCCTCACGGAGATTCCATTTTCAATTCCTTCTATTGTGTTCCTATAGGCGACGCCCGGGGTTTTAGGCGCGGTTGTGTGTGTCCACGTGTTGTGATCATCACAATGCAATTCATGCATAGCAGTTTATCAATCAGCACTTCAAATCATCCACACAACATACATTCCTACGCCCAACCTGCATAAGACAATGTTAATCACGGACTACACCCCTTATTTCTCCAATCTGCAAAAACATATAACCCCTATCATGAGCGGACTTACCTCACCTTCAAGAGCGCCTGCAAGGTTAGAAAAATCACTCAACGTTTTAATTACGGCCTAAGTCCACTTGAGGTCTAGAACGATAGGTTCTAGAACAAAGTCCCCAGCGGAGTCGCCAGCTGTCGCGACCCGTCCGAAAAACGGACGCGGCTAATGGATTACCGATCGCGGGTCTTGGATCGGCGCGGGCCCTCCCAGGCCCATACCAAATCGCGGCGGGAGTATTTTTTAAAGGATTCGACGATAAGAATCGATCGCTTTCGACCTTCAGTGTGGTCGTTGTGGCATGTGCAAATTGTGCATGCATTTGGAGTCGCCACCGGTCTTTCTTGGAGGGTAGATCGGAAACCTTACTGACCGATTGGGAGAGATCGATCAGTTCTGCGGAGGCAGAGATTTTGGGTTCGGGGACTTGGTTACGCTGGTGTCATTACCAACGCCCTTTCGGTACCTAACGCGAGTGATTTTCCTGACTAAGAGTTCATGCAGGCGCAAGCTTGGGTGAGGTAGGTTTGATTCAGGGTTTCATGCAAATTGGAAGACTGTTCCTATCAACCACAATCAATTTAAATAAAAGCGCAATCAAATACATAAATAAATCACACTAACGCACACCAATTCAAATCAACGGTTTCCTGGTACAGTCATAAGGGTTTAGATGAGGAATGATTTGGGACCAGGGATAAAATGGGAAGATTTGGGGGACGATTAGCCCGAAGGGCAAAATCGTCATTTTTGGAAGATTTGGACTCCGAAGTACTCAAAATACTCCATGGCCAGTTGATTGTGGCCATTTCCCATTTTTGAAATTTTTTTTGGAATTTCTCTGAATTTTTCCAAATTTTTTTAGTTTTATGATTTTCTATTTCTTATTGAATTTTTGAAATTTTTTATTATTATTATTTTCTTTAATTATTACTTACCTAAAGTGGTCGGATCCAGATGGGACTATTGGGCCCGAGCCTGGATCAGGCTGCTGAGCCCAATCCAAACTAGGAATGAGGACTTGAATCAAGCCCAATGCACACAAGGAACCCCAGCCCATTCTTTCCTTTTAGGCCTACTAAACCCATTTGCCTAAGCCCATTCTATCTTCCATTAGCACCAACGTAAGCCCAACTAGCCCCCCCAAAACCAAACCACATATCTACCCCAACATGAAAATAACTCTTACCTCACTATTCATGGTCTTCATCGTGGGACGTCGCTTCCCCCATGAGAACAGAAACAAGCTCGGATGTTTTGGCTCTCGCCACATGTACCATCGTGACGCGACTCCTCCTCCACACGCGGCTTGAAGCCGTTCGTCATCCTCCGTCGACGGCCACCATGCTCCGCTAGTCCGGAATCACTCATCACGGCTTTGATTCGCTCGTCGCCACGATTGAGGACATCTTGCTTCTGCGACCAGCTGGCCGCCTAGTATTGAATAATAACAGTGATAACTTCTTTAACGAGAATGAAGCATTCAACCCCGCATTTATGGTCCTTATTATCTATTTCACTTATGATAAGCTTCTCTAAGCTCGGATCTTCGCCTATTCTGATACTCGAAGATATCGCCTCGGACCGAACTATCTTCGACTCCATGCTAATGCTCTCAAGTTTGCTAACAACCACTGTGATAGCTTCATGCGTTCCATGCACAGGGATGAAGAGGTAAACCCTTCAAAACAACCCCATCCGCCCGATCCTGGGCATCGGACAGACAAGACCGTTTCATCGGCCGCTGGATCAAACGCTGACCCCGTATCGATGGACGTCGGGTAAACTGAGGAAGCTCGGTCAAGGTCAAGCAGGAGCTGGAACGTGCCGGTCGTACGTCGGGCAGGCTGTCCCGCTGCTGAGCAGGGAGGGTGGTGGTTCGGACACGTAGTTGAGGCTCTGGAACTGCGGTATCGCGATTGAGAGTGGTCGAACAGCCTGGATAGGCACGAGCAGGATCGAGGTAAAGCTGGAAAGCGTCGGGACGATGGCGTCTCGGCTGAGGTTGGCCCCGAGAGGTGCTGGGAGACTCGGACCAGAGGCGTCGGGGACTGGAAGGTATCGGACGAGCGGAACAGGAGGTGGTGATGACGGACGCAAGAACTTGCGGCGACCTTGGGAGCGTCAGACACGGTCAGGAGCGGGGAGAGAGTCGTCGAGGTAAGAGGGTGTCGCCATGGAGCAACAACGTCGGCATGGACACATCGTCGCGAGACCCGGAGATGTGTGGTGGCGTCGGAAGCTCAGGTGCGGTGGGGCTGAGTCGGCGCTCGCCCACGTTTCCCCATGCCACGCGAAACCTGGTAAGACCCTACCCGAGCGCCCTAGTTCCCTCACCGAATCGGCTAGACGGTCGGAGTCCGCCGTGTCGACGCAGTCCCTCACGGCCCGGAGCTTCGGTGAGCTCGGGACAGCTTGGCGACGAAGGAGGCGGTGGAGCGGGCCCGGGCGAGGCTGACAATGAGGGCGGCCTGGGCGAGGTGGTGGTCGCTCCGGGATGGCGTGGCAGGAAAAAAAAAACGATGAAGCTGGTGGGGGGTTGGTTTTGGGGTCGCCGTGGGCACTGGAGGAGCTGACGCCCGTTTTGTGAAGGGATGGTCGCCAGAAAACCTAAAAAAATCCAAAGGAGAAGGCATGGAGGGGGTGTCGCCGGCTCCCTTTCCCTTTTTTTTTTGTTTAATCTTTCTTTTCTCTATGGTGGAGGACAGACTCCTGCTGTCCTCTACTTCCCAGTCTTTTTTTTTTTTTAATCTTATACTCTTGTTTTTTTGGTTGAGGCGCCGCTCCCCCACCTTTGCCCCCATGGATAATTTGTCTTCCACTCCCTCCTCTTTTCATTTTTTTTTTTAAAATCATTCTAGTCCCCTCACGACGAAGAGAAACAATGGGCGTTTATTGCATACGGCGGTCGACGTCCAGATTATAGGATCTACAAATTAAAAGACTCGATTGGCATTTTTTAGGCTCGGTTCGGGTTTGTGTTCGTGAAGGAACATTGACCCGAACCGAATTTTCAAAATTTAAAGTAACACACTTGAGTAGGAAATTAAAACAAAATTATTTAATATTTTTGTATATTTTTCTGACCACGAATGGTATTTTTCTGATTTTTTTGGGTATTTTTAATAATTAAATAAATAAATAAAAATATTAAAAATTACGAAAAATATATTTTTTTTGTTCAAAATTGGTTCCTAAGGCCAAGCCAAGGCTTCCAAAGTTGATTTTATGATTTTATGACCTTTTTTATATTTTTAATTTAATTTTAAAGAATAAAAGTCACAATAATAAATGGTTAAAAATCAGGTGTCAACACACCCAACTTAAATTTCACACTTCGGGCGGTCCGATTTGCTCACCTCTAGTTTATAACGCTTACGAGAATGAATGAATGCAAATATTTTCATTGTTTATGAAAATGATTGGACATAAATTGTCATCAATACTACGGATTTTTAAGAGATAAAAATCATATTTTTTTCAAAAAAATAATTTTCAAATTATTCATTTTTCTCAACAAAAAAAAAATAGTCCCGATCTCTAAATCTCATAATAAATGAACTCGTTAAGAATCAACGAATTTAGACTGACTTTTGATATAGATGACTCACTTGAAGTGGCTAGTGAAGAGCATAAGCGCTTTACACGCGATGCAAACTTAATTATCTAATTCAAGGGGTTGTCCAGTCCTTCTACCAATATCAGGCCTAAAGAAGGGCTTTAGAAGAGCATGGCTAACTAGAGATAATACTTAAGATTTTCATGAGAAGTTCACTTTTGCCTTTCTTTCAAGTCCCTTTTTGCCTTTTATAACAAAAGACAATGGCATTACAGTCATTACAAATGGCCTTATATGGCCAACAAACTTTGGCAAATTCGGATGATACAACACAAGAAACCAATGAAATTGACAATCCATGAATCAAATGATAACAACTAGGAACTTTGTTCCCCTTGATTCCATATCTCCTCCCCACTAAGCGTATACGCAATTCAGCGGATTGAAGAGTTGTCTTCTATCTCCAAAGCTTCATTTTGACCCACGGCTGGTGTTACAAGATAAATGTAAGCATAAATAAATAACAGATTCTATAGACTCACTAAAAGAGCAAAAACCAAGATGGTGCTGGCATTACTAAAAGAGCATCCAGAACCATCTTTTTACTTCCTTCCAAGCCATCAAGGGCATCTTCATTTAGTTCAATCAGCACCTTCTGCATTGAAAATTCAATTAGTTAATCACGATAATAAATAAAGGCAAAAAACCAGCTCCATGTACTCCTCCAAGAATAGCTAGCAAAATTAACTAGTTTGAAGAATTACCACCACTTTTCTTGATTCAAAGAGACTCCAAATTTCGCCTGTCAAATGATAACAATCATCACTCCAATAAGATACCTCTATGATTAGCTAAAAATAAAATTATTTCACTTATTTAGATGACAAAAGATGCATATTGACACCTAAATTTTGATTTCTTAAAAATTAGGGACTAAACTTAGCCCCTAGCAAAAAAAAAAAAAATCAATTTTCATATAATTTTCACTTAATTTTAGTTGCATTGCTTTTTCCTAAGATTTTGATCGCATGGAAATCTCAGTGGAATCCCATTATGCTGGTGCATGCTAATATAGTAGAAAAAAAAATTGAAAGAAAAATCAATTACGTTGATGATTCCCCAAACTCCTTTTGTAAATGTGAATTCCACATGCCAGAAAGATATGGATGGAGAGCGCACGCTCAGCAATATAATCAGCCATGAATCGCAGCAAGGTTGGATCAACTGAAGAAAGAATACTTGATTGATGAGACAAATAAACACAGATGCATGCATGATAAACTCTGGCATTATCTTGTGCGTAAATTAGATAGGTCGTCAAACTTGATCTGGCGAATCAGGAAAATCACGAAGGAAATCATTGACTTGATTGCTGCTCTGTGATATTTTTCTTGCCTTTAAACTCGGAATGTTTGAGAGCGTAAAAAAACAGAAAGGAAACTTTCTTTTGAAATCAACTGTTCCACCAAAGCCTCATCAAAGCACGTGATTTGGTCTGTATATTTCAAGGGGATAAAAAAGGGAAAATGAAGAAAATTCTGATTGATCATAATCAGGAGAGCTGTACGTGTGATCAAAATGGACAAAGAAAGGAAATACACAGGTTATAGAAAAAATCTTCACGCGTGAATGGGGCCACGAAAGGGAAGGAAATTTGCTTTCTTCCCTTAACAGGTTAATTTGTTCACTTATAAGGACCATTCACGAATGTTAAAAGGGGGGAGAGAATTGATAGGCGAGCAAAAAAAAAGGTGAGGGACGTCCAGTGAGGTCACAAAAAGTGGGGAGCTTCAGAAAGAGTCCATAATACACACTATAAGAGAGAAGAGAGGGGGGCAACGTATTGAAATCTCTGGCATATATCAAGATTCAAAGTACATTGGAGGAGATTTAAAGAGTTCGATTGTTTCCCCATCCGGTCGAGACAATCCTCTTCAATCTCGAGAGCGAAACTCCGTCATCGTCTTCATCCACGATTGTGAGACATCACCGCGTCAGCATCTCCTCCAGCCATACCTCCGGCCGTGACGTCCCTACATCACTGACATTCAGCCCTGGCGATTGGTTTAGACCACCGTTCGTCGAATCGCCCAAATCCCTTCGCTGCCATATCAGTTTTTAAGCTACTGTTCGATTCTGTTGGGAGCTGATCTAGTTTCATTCCTTGCTAAAATTTTAGCGACTGACGTATTTGTTGCTTGGTGCTCAAAGCTTTTGAGGTTTAGAACACGAGTTCGGTGCAAAAGAGTTGGCGTTAGGCAAGATTACTACGTTACGTACTGCTGGAATTCGTTTGGAAAAGGTACGTTTTTTCGGATTACGAATCATGCATTGTTTTATTTGAGCATGCTGGATTAGCAAAGAAAATTGAACTTTTTTTCAATGATAGTTCCTTGCTTGAATCGAAAGTTCGTTTTGTTTGCCATGAAAATTTATTTCCTTTCGAGTCAAGCGCAATATATTTGCAATGTTGGCTGAGCTTCGTGATGCTCATGGGGAATTGATAGTTGGAATTTTAATAAAAGTGACGAACTGCCCATGCACCTCTTTGGGATCGGTTTGGCTTGATTGAGGTTTGAGAGAGTGTCATTGGTTTAAACATGAATTTCTTGACTTTTAAATCTCTAGGCCGAATTCTATCACGTATTGATGTTTGTTACTTTTTTGAGTGGATGTAATTGCTTCGCCATGAATTGTCTGCTGAGTGCATCCTGTTGTGGGTAAAAAGTCAAATTGAACTAAACAAGAATTGGTGTTGCATCTAAATGAATGATTTGATCTTTGATGGATATCTCTTAATATGGTTGAGTTGAGTTCATCCGTTGGCTGTTCAATTCTATCTCATGCAATATGGATAATAACCGTGCGGATTAGATGATGTTTTTTTTTTTTGGTAAGGACGGATTAGATGATGTTTAACTTGCTATGAACCCCGATTTCTATCGTTTTTATCCGAATGCTATCTTATCTCTAACAGCTTCACCTGAACTCATTTGATTAAAGATAAGATTTGCGTTCGTCTAAAGGTCTATCTAATTATTTTTTTTTGAGAATTATCTGAACAATTTTTCCGATCCTTAAAGATAATTTTCTCAAAAAAATTAAAATTAAAATCAAATCACTCTTTTTGATGAGGAAAGATGGGCCCCAATCTCATATCTTCGGCCATCCCTCTTGAAATTTCAAAAATTCCAAGCTCAATTGACTCATTCATTTTATTTTTTTATTTTTGTCGTGTTTGCTTTGTTTTTGATTTGTTTGTAGAGCTTGCATATTAATAAACAATATTGCCCATAACGCATGCTCCCTAATTGTGCCTAGCCCCTCGGAAAACGTACATTAAGGGCAACATATGACTTCGATCTCGAAGTACAATCGTGTCCGTATGTGTGAATTAGATATCAAATCCTCAATCTTGAGGAGCAGATTGCTAATTCCTACATAGAATTTCAAGGTTTGCCCTATGTATATAGGGACGACGGTTATTCTATAAAATATTTGTATGCTAACCCTAATCTCGGGGGATGTTGTGAATAAAATTGAATTTTTCGATTTAAAGGTGTTTTATGGGCAATATTGTTTATTTTTGTTCAAACTTTCATTATTTTCATGCTCGAACAAATTCCTAAAAATTCCCAAAAAAAAAATGTTATGCTTCTCTTTAAGTCTATCACATTTCCTTTGACTTTAGGATAGCTTTTTCACTTCATTTTTCAGAAATTCAAAAATAAAGAAAAAATACCAAAGAATGTCATTTGCATTCCATATCGTATAATTTAGCTTGCCATGTCATGTCATGCATTTTGCCACATCATGCACTTTGCCACGTCATGCATTTTGCCATGTCATCTTGCCATGTCATCTTGCCATGCCATTATGCCATGTCATGCAACGTTGTCATGTCATATTATTTCACATGTCATATAGTTAGATTCTAATATGTAATAAAAGAAAATCCCAAAAAAATCAATTCATCAAACTAAGGATTTTTCATGATAATTAGGTACCGAAAGGGCATTAGTTTTTAATTGATGTAATCAAGTCCCCGAACTCATTTTCTCTGGTTCGTATAGATAAAATAGTTCTCCCGTTATTTTATATAGGTTTCTAATCAACCTACCGTAAATGAATAGTGGCGGCTTCGATTGAATATTTTTTCACGAACAAACCTAAGTTGCGATTTGGTAGGACTTGGGAGGGTCCGAGTTAGGTTAGTTAATTTAATTGACCTAATAATCCATTAACCTATTTTTTGTAGGTTGCAACAATGCAGTTGTTTCTTTCAGTACCCAGCAAAACTCGTACCGCTTGTGCTTGTGAATTATATGCTGACCTCTCTGTAATCACCACACCCTCAATCCAGCCAAAGGAACACTCTATTTTAGCAGCCCAACAGTCTGCCACAAATTGGGCCATCTCATTACCAACCCGCTGTCTAAACCGCAAGCAACCCTCGTTTATCCCAAGCCGAGTAAAAAAATAAGAAAACTCTTCCAATAAAATAGCTTAGCTCAGATTGTTGACGATGAGAAGCTAGATTTACTTAGAAGGTTGAAGCGAAATTCTGTCTCTACAGAGAAGTTGACTACCGGGATAAATTACTATGGTATCACTGCTTAAAGAACCCAAAATGCTATGCTTATTCAGTTAAGACAGACTCAAATAGCGAGCAGTTTAAATTTAAGATTTTTGAAGGAGTGGGATCTGACGGATTTCGATTTAATGTCATGGTTTGCCCGAAGCGAGCATTTTAAATTTGGTGCGCAGTCTGTTCTACGCGAATAGCGAACTTCGAGGGTTGATTTTCTTAGTTTTTAGTTGTCAGATGAAGTTGCTCATGCTAGACTTATTGTAGTACGTCGAATAAGCTTTGTGTGGACAGTAAGATGGTATTAATCGGAGTTCGGTAAAGGGGGATATGGCAGATATAAAAATATTGAAGGGAAATTTGGGCGAGAATTTTCCCGTCCAAATCAAAATGGATAGCCGAATTTGATCCACATCATATCTTGAGAGGGGGAAATTGAGCGGGAAATTTAAAAAAATTTGAAGGGATTATGTGGATTAAATCTGGCCGTCCATTTTGATTTGGAATTTTTCAAACTCCCGCACAAATTTCCCTTAAATATTTTTGTTTCGGCCATATCCCCTCTACCGAACTCCGATTAATGTCAACTTACTATCCGCACGAAACTTATTCGACGTACTACAAAAGTCCTAGCATGACCAACGTCATCCGACAACTAAAAACTAAGAAAATCAGCCATCGAAATTCGTTATTCGCACAAAACAGACTGCGCACCAAATTTAAATTGCTCGCTTCGGGCAAACCATAACATCAAATCGAAATCCATCAAATCCTACAGTTTCAAAACATTCTAAAATTTCATTTTTATAAAAAAAAAAAAAAACGCGATCAAACGCCCATGATATAGGACACAACAACTTAGTTTTCCCCAAAATTCGAAATTTGGCCCTAATTCCCAATAATCACTTCCATACGAGGAATAAGAAGGTGAATACTTATCGGACGTTGCTAATCGATGTCGGGAGTATTTGACGTGGCAACGTGGGTTGAACGAGAGGTAATTTCATTTCCTTTCTTATTTTTCCTTTCTTCTCATTCCCCTTCTTTCTCTCTTTTCTTTTATTCATTTCCCCTTTATGTTTTCTTTTTCCTCTCTTTATGAGATGGAAGACTCTCGATGCCCATTTTTTGAGAAATCATCTACTCATTATTATATATATATATAACAGTGGATCTTATCACACATTTTGACCAAGTAAAAAAGCTCAAATATTACACCCTCTATTCAGATGGTGGCCAGAGCATGAAATCGACCCTCGAAGTTCGATAAGATAGAGAAGAAGCTAAATTTACTCATAATGTTGAAGTGAAATCATGTCTCTACAAAGGAGTGGACTATCAGGATAAATGACTATGTCATCACTGCTCCAAGAGCGCCAAATGCTCTCAGTGATGCTTATTTAGTTAAGACAGATTCAAACAATTCAGGGAAATCGGCTAAGCTTTCGCGAACATACATTGGACCAAATCTATTATAGTTCTTCTATGGAAATTTTCATGACCTATGTGATAGACAAGAAGCTCCGCCGCTTCCCTTTGTCGTAGCACGCTGCGGTTCTTGCTATAAAGAATAGGTTTGCATCCTATGCTATTGTTGCATTACATGATTATCTTGTTAGTTATATTTTAACCTGCTTTTCACATGTCTAGTTTATGTTGCCAAAGAAAAAGAGAGAAAAATTTGAAGATGACGGAGATAACTATTACTGAGATCTATCGTTATGTGGATCCTGAAGATAAATCTCATTCTAAGTTTTCTGAAGTGTAAAACCTGAAATTTCATATGCTTTCATGCGAAGACCAGTTACAATATGAATCTGCGCAAGAAATTGAGCTTGATCAAGCACTTTTAGAGGTTAGCTTGACTCATCCTTGGGTTTGATTTTTCTTATCCTAACTTGTCTCACAAATTTCGACTTTTATTTTTAGGGAAGCGTAAAAAATCATAGCATAGGCTATTTTATTAGAAGAGTCTTCTTATTTTTGACTCGACTTGGGGTGTTAGAAAAGTCCTCGATACTACAGCCGCCGATCACGGCATCATGAAGCGATACCATTGGATTATTTGACCATAAAACTCAATGTCCTCACATTGGCAGTAAATATATCTCAGACTCAAACCCAACAGAGCTAGATTTTCTTTTTTGAACAGAACATGATTATATTGTTCTAATCATCAAAGTGAAATGGACAAAGACAAAAAAGAACTTCACATTTCAATTTGCGAGCAGATTATCATACAAAAAAAAAACCAGAACCAGTTAGCGAGCAATTTAAATTTTAGGATGTTTTGATGGAGTAAGATTTGACGCATTTCGATTTCATGTTATAGTTTACCCGAAGTGAGCAATTTAAATTTGATGCGCAGTCTATTCTGCTCGAATATCGAACTTCGAGGGTTGATTTTCTTAGTTTTTAATTGTCGGATGAAGTTGGTCATGCTAGAACATTTGCAGTACGTCGAATAAGCTTCACGTGGACAGTAAGGTGGCATTAGTTGGAGTTTAGTAGATGTATGGCCGAAACAAAAATATTGAAGGGAAATTTGGGTGGGAAATTTCCTGTCCAAATCAAAATGGACGATTGGATTTGATCCACGTCATATCTTGGAAGGGGGAAATTTCTAAATTTTTGGGGGATGATGTGGATCAAATCCAGTCTGTTCTGCGCGAATAGCGAACTTCGAGGGTTGATTTTCTTAGTTTTTAGTTGTCAGATGAAGTTGCTCATGCTAGACTTATTGTAGTACGTCGAATAAGTTTTGTGTGGACAGTAAGATGGTATTAATCGGAGTTCTGTAGAGGGGGACATGGCCGAAATAAAAATATTGAAGGGAAATTTGGGCGAGAATTTTCCCGTCCAAATCCAAATGGATAGCCGGATTTGATCCACATCATATCTTGGGAGGGGAAATTTGAGCGGGAAATTTAAAATTTTTTTAAGGGATTATGTGGATTAAATCTGGCCGTCCATTTTGATTTGGAATTTTTCAAACTCCCGCACAAATTTCCCTTAAATATTTTTGTTTCGGCCATATCCCCCTCTACAGAACTCCGATTAACGTCATCTTACTGTCCGCACGAAGCTTATTCGACGTACTACAAAAGTTCTAGCATGACCAACGTCATCCGACAACTAAAAATTAAGAAAATCAGCCATCGAAGTTTGTTATTCGCACAAAACAGACTGCGCATCAAATTTAAATTGCTCGCTTCGGGCAAACCATAACATCAAATCGAAATCCGTCAAATCATACGGTTTCAAAACATTCTAAAATTTCATTTTTATAATAAAAAAAAAAGCGATCAAACGCCCAGGATATAGGGCACAACAACTTAATTTCCCCCAAAATTCGAAATTTGGCCCTAATTCCCAATAATCACTTCCATACGAGGAATAAGAAGGCGAATACTTACCGGACGTTGCTTATCGATGTCGGGAGTATTTGACGTGGCAACGTGGGTTGAACGAGAGGTAATTTCATTTCCTTTTTTATTTTTCCTTTCTTCTCATTCCCCTTCTTTCTCTCTTTTCTTTTATTTATTTTCCCCTTATGTTTTCTTTTTCCTCTCTTTATGAGATGGAAGACTCTCGATGCCCATTTTTTGAGAAATCATCTACTCATTATTTTATTTATATATATATATATATATATATATATAACAGTGGATCTTATCATTCATTTTGACCAAGTAAAAAAGCTCAAATATTACACCCTCTATTCAGATGGTGGCCAGAGCATGGAATCGACCCTTGAAGTTCGATAAGATAAAGAAGAAGCTAAATTTACTCATAATGTTGAAGTGAAATTCTGTCTCTACAGAGGAGTTGACTATCAGGATAAATGACTATGTCATCACTGCTCCAAGAGCGCCAAATGCTCTCAGTGATGCTTATTTAGTTAAGGCAGATTCAAACAATTCAGGGAAATCGGCTAAGCTTTCGCGGACATACATTGGACCAAATCTATTAGAGTTCTTCTATGGAAATTTTCATGACCTATGTGATAGACAAGAAGCTCCGCCGCTTCCCTTTGCCGTAGCACGCTACGGTCCTTGCTATAAAGAATAGGTTTGCATCCTATGCTATTGTTGCATTACATGATTATCTTGTTAGTTATATTTTAACCTGCTTTTCACATGTCTAGTTTAAGTTGCCAAAGAAAAAGCGAGAAAAAATTGAAGATGACGGAGATGACTATTACTGAGATCTATCGTTATGTGGATCCTGAAGATAAATCTCATTCTAAGTTTTCTGAAGTGTAAAACCTGAAATTTCATATGCTTTCATGCGAAGACCAGTTACAATATGAGTCTGCGCAAGAAATTGAGCTTGATCAAGCACTTTTAGAGGTTAGCTTGACTCATCATTGGGTTTGATTTTTCTTATCCTAACTTGTCTCACAAATTTCGACTTTTATTTTTAGGGAAGCGTAAAAAATCATAGCATAGGCTATTTTATTAGAAGAGTTTTCTTATTTTTGACTTGACTTGGGGTGTTAGAAAAGTCCTCGATACTACAGCCGCCGGTCACGGCATCATGAAGCGATACCATTGGATTATCTGACCATAAAACTCAATGTCATCACTTTGGCAGTAAATATATCTCAGACTCAAACCCAACAGAGCAGGATTTTCTTATTTGAACAGAGCATGATTATATTGTTCTAATCATCAAAGTGAAATGGACAAAGACAAAAAAGAACTTCACATTTCAATTTGTGAGCAGATTATCATACAAAAAAAAACAAAACCAAATAGCAAGCAATTTAAATTTTAGGATGTTTTGATGGTGTAAGATTTGACGGATTTCGATTTCATGTTATAGTTTGCCCGAAGCTGAGCAATTTAAATTTGATGCGCAGTCTATTCTACGCGAATATCGAACTTCGAAAGTTGATTTTCTTAGTTTTTAATTGTCGGATGAAGTTGGTCATGCTAGAACTTTTGTAGTACGTCGAACAAGCTTCACGTGGACAGTAAGATGGCATTAGTTGGAGTTCGGTAAAGGGGATATGGACGAAACAAAAATATTGAAGGGAAATTTGGGCGGGAAATTTCCCGTCCAAATCAAAATGGACGATTGGATTTGATCCACATCATATCTTGAAAGGGGGAAATTTCTAAATTTTTTGGGAATGATGTGGATCAAATCCAGTCGTCCATTTTGATTTGGACGGGAAATTTCCCCTCAAAAAATTTTAAAATTTCCCGCCCAAATTTCCCTTCAATATTTTTGTTGCGGCCATATCCCCTCTATCGAACTCCGATTAATGTCATCTTACTGTCCACACGAAGCTTATTCAACGTACTACAAAAGTTATAGCATGACCAACGTCATCCGACAACTAAAAACTAAGAAAATCAGCCATTGAAGTTCGCTAATCGCGCAAGACAGACTGCGCACCAAATTTAAATTGCTCACTTCGGGCAAATCATAACATAAACTCGAAATCCGTCAAATCCTACTCCTTCAAAATATCCAAAAATTTAAATTGCTTGCTATTTGGTTCTGCTTTTTTTTTTTTTGGGTTTGGGTATGATAATCTGCTCGCGACTTGAAATGTGAAGTTCTTTTTTGTCTTTGTCCATTTCACTTTGATGATTAGAACAAGTTCTGGCTAGTCAATCCGTAGCGAATAAGATAATCCTGCTCTGTTGGGTTTGAGTCTAAGATAGATTTACTACCAATGTGATGACACTGAGTTTATGGCTAGATAATCCAATGATATCGCTTTATGATGCCGTGATCGGCGGCTGTAGTATTGAGGACTTCCTTAACACCCAAAGTCGAGTAAAAAATTAGAAGACTCTCCCAATAAAAAAGCATGTGCTCTGATTGTTGACGCTTCCCTAAAAATAAAAGTCGAAATTTGTGAGACAAGTTAGGATAAGAGAAAGCAAGCCCAAATATGAGACAAGCTAAACTTTGAAAGTGCTTGATCAAGCTCAATTTCTTACACAGATTCATATTGTAATTGGTCTTTGCATGAAAGCATATGAAATTTCAGGTTTTACGCTTTAGAAAACTTAGAATGAGATTTATCTTCAAGATCCACATAACGATAGATCTCAGCAATAGTCATCTTAGTCATCTTCAATTTTTTCTCCCTTTTTCTTTGGCAACTTAAACTAGACGTGTGAAAAGCAGGTTAAAATATAACCAACGAGATAATCGACGACACACAACATGACTTCTTATGTCCCATGTCCAATCGAAAACCCTAGACTAGATATCGAATAAAAATCCACTAAAAATCAAGACAAGATCTTCCACTCTGTCAACGCAAGATTCTTCCAAGACGACATCTAAGAACACATCAATGAAGGGCACATGGAAAACGCCCAAAAGCAGCTTACAATCTATCCAAACCACAAAGGGGCCTCAACACTGCACCAACCAATTTCACGATCATTCATCCATGAACTACATGATCTACAACACGGCCCTGATACTCTCCTCCCGGTTCAATTCAAGCCCCAGAAGAAAAGATTTAGTAATGCAAGATATAATTAGGGATTTTTGGTTTCAATTTTTCAAAAATCATATTATTTTACCCCTAAAAAATTATGATTTTCCCAGGACGAGCGTCTGCATTCAGTTGAACGCATGCGGGGACCGCCTCTGTCTTTGCGTGTCCCAACGTATAAGATTTTAATCTATGAGTCAATCACATCACTCGCTGCATCAACTTTCAAAACCCAAGTGAAGAAGAAGAATATGAAGTGAACATACTTGTTCTACAAGATGAAGTGAGTGAGGGCGAGAAGTGGTTTCTGGTTAGGGTTTAAGTGTGAGAGTGAAGAAGATGGAGGACGTTTGTGGGTGGTGGGAAATGGTGGCTTTATAAGGAGGCCTCAGGGTGAGGGTGGGTTTGGTTAAGCTTTTAAGCTTTTTCAAGGAGTTTTGGGGAAATGCAAAGCAATTTAGCCGAAAAGGCTTTGGAAAAATGCAATTACTGTTTGGTGAAATCTGCTTTGAAAAGTAACTTTGAAAGAAAAGATATTATAACAAACATATTAATGAGTTATATTATCAAAGATGAATTTTAAAAAATTTAATAAAAAAGATCGGGGAAAAAAAGACGATACCCAAGAACACAACGAAGGGCACATGGAAAACGCCTAAAAGCAACTTACAATCTGTCCAAACCACAAAGGAGCCACAACACTGCACCAACCAATTTCACGATCATTCATCCATGAACTACATGATCTACAACACGGCCCAGATACTCCCCTCCCGGTTCAATTCAAGCCTTGGAAGAAAAATCAAATCTCATTTTCTGTGCCAAACGACGGAAAATATTTTTCAGAACTTTTTATATTTTAGCCAAACAACAGAAAACATTGCCATTTTCCTGGAAAATAAAATTTTGAAAAATATTTTTCAAAAATGTGACATTTTTCGCGAAATAAACGGAACCTAAGGATTACAATGCAGAAAGCTAGACAATAGCAATAAAACTCATGCACCGACAAGAAAGGGGTTTAATACCAAAAAAAAAACTCTAACTTTAGCATTTGTGATAATTATATCCATTTTTTTTGTTTCGTAAAACACCCCCAACTGTCACTTTTGTCCCAATTCCACCTATTTAATACTCTGAAAAACCCTTAACTTTAGCATATGCTCTAATTATGTCCGAAAATTTTTTTGTCTCATAAAAAATCCTTAAATTTTACTTTTATCTAACTCTACCACTTCGGCTTTCCATCCATAATCACCGTTATTCAATCCTACAAGGCTCAAATTTTCTCTCTGAACTTACCAATGAATCTTCCAAATTTGGAAACAACAGGTTTTATTGACGACGAAATTTAGAAACTCTGTATCTCCCTACAATATGTAGGGAAGCAAGCTCTAGAAGAAAATTTCAAGGTTTTTTCATGTCAGCTTTACTGAGGTGTAATTCATTAATGACGTGTAAATTCCATATAGGATTAACTAATGGTGATTATTGACGGAAGGTTAACGATGGTAGAATTGGGACAAAAGTAAAAATTGAAGGTTTTCTATGAGACAAAAAAAGAGTTTTAGATATAATTGGGAGACATGCTAAAGCTGAGGTTTTTTTTGGGGATAAAAGTAAAAGTTTAGGGTAAAATCAATACAAAAATAAAAGTTAGAGGCTTATTATGAGATAAATAAATATATATATATATATATAATTGTAATAAATGCTAAAGTTATACTTTTTTTTGGGGGGGTATTAGGGGCAAGAGAGGAGATCCATACCAAAACAAATACATTGCAGACCTGGTTCGCAATCAACTAATCTGTCGTTTATCATCATTCAATACTCAAGGCAGAAGCTGAAAGATGCTAGGTCTCTGTCAACTCAATCCATTCCTTTTCATTTGCCAAAACTAATCCGTCATTAATCATCCTTCACTACCAAAACGAATACATTGCAGAGATTTCAAAGTTGGAAAAGTTTCAAATTTAGGGCACAAACTGAGAGAATTCACTCGAAATGCAGAGTCTTTTGTAAAGCCAAAAATACCTTCAGCAAATCAAAAACAGAGAGGCCAAAGTAAAAACCATTCAAGAGCAAGAATAGAGATGCGAGTGAATCAACACTGACTGATAGACTACACCACAAATAGGAAGAACTTATATATCATTTTCGACGTGACATATTTACCTAAACTTTTTATTGAAATTATTATCTCACGTCACCCGATAACGGATTTTATATGTTTTTTATATTTTGTGCTCTCTCTCAATTTCATTTAAATTTTTGAATTGAACTTTCTGACGGCCGCTAAAATTGATAGTATAAAGAAAAGAAATATTTGTATCGAGTCCTAGAAATTTAAATTTTCCATGAACGATGGAAATTTTGATTTTAACACATGACGTTTATATGACCTCTCTCTCCGTCTCCTCCCCCCGTCTCTCTCTCTCTCTCTCTCTCATGGTCGGTGGAGAAGGACGATGAGATACCACAGAGCGTCATCATCTTCATCCGCCAGCAATGGCAGCAGGAGGTTGACGGTTCCGCATCTGGTCTGCGTTGCTGCATTCCTCTGTCTTCTCGTCTTCGTTGCTCAATCTTCCTTCTTCGCAGGTCCCGCCTTCTGTTTCCGCCACCTTCCCTCCCTGAATCGAACTCGCGCTCCGTCACTTGCTCATTTCGATCTCCTTTCCTTCTTCTACCTTTTGTCTTTTTGCTTTTTTGGGTTTTCAGGCGAATAGAGTACGGATCTCGACGGAGAGGAAGTTCGAGTTTTGTCCGACTTTCAGTCCGGCGTGCGACAATGCGTGGTTAGTCCCAAACCCTTTTCGAATGATTTGCGTTCCGCATCTCTCTGAATCAATTAGACCTCGTAGTGCTGCAGAATGTTTCGCGATTGTGGTTGCTAAGCTTGGCTTATAGCTGACATTGGTAGATGAGTCGCGTTCTTGTTATTTGGTTTGGGAGGATTGCTGTCCCTTTCTGGCTGATATTGCAAAGTTAATCGTTCCTTACAGCTTGGTATTATAGCATCCGCATATGCACGATGGGTTGTTGATGAATCTCCGGTGCTAAATTGTGCTAGGTACTGAGTCACTGATTCTGATTATAGGCTAAGAGAGGGCTTGGACTTTCCGCACACATAATTGATCATTGCAACTTAGTCCTGAAGTTCCCTAAAGGCACTAACAGTACTTGGGTCAGATCCCTCTCTCCTTCTCATTTGCGTCTTTATCCTGATGTTTTATTGTTCCGAGCGGCTGACCTTTTTAGTCTTTGATTGCAGTACAATGCACAGTTTAAAATCTTTGAGCCCTTGGAGTACAAGTATGATGTCTGTGAGGCCATCTTATCGTGGGAACAGGTCAGTATCATCATACTTTTGTGTGGACTACCGGTATATTTTCTGGGGAGATAATTTGAGCCAACGTGTCTAGGGTGCAGTATCGTAACATGACTACCGAGCTGACTAGAGAATATCTTGATGCTCGGCCAGATGGATGGCTGGAATATGCGGAAAAAGGAATAGCACAACTGTAAAACCTCTTTTTTACCATCCTTTTCCCCATTCGTCTGTTATAGCTTTAATCTGGAATGCTTGGCAGCTGCTAACTTGTGCTCATTGGCCGGTTCTAGGGGTGCTGATAAATGCTACAATCGAACTC
Source organism: Rhodomyrtus psidioides (assembly GCA_021437785.1). NCBI lineage: Eukaryota > Viridiplantae > Streptophyta > Magnoliopsida > Myrtales > Myrtaceae > Rhodomyrtus > Rhodomyrtus psidioides. The sequence continues at coordinate 372,439 of JAILYB010000192.1, read as the reverse complement.
TTTGTGAGGAGCATTTAAATATGATTCTGCCATCAAGTCCTCCCTTTCACCCCCGACAGTTTCATAGATGTGCTGTTGTCGGAAACTCTGGAGATTTGTTGAAGATGGAGTTTGGAAAAGAGATAGATAGTCATGATGCTGTAGCCTGTAATTAGAGAAAATGAGGCTCCTGTTAAGTGTTAATGAGGTACATGGGCTATGATACTTCCTGTCATTATGTATGAAACTTTAACTAAAGGACTGAGATTTTTTGTTTCCTTCCCTCTTGAAGAAACATGCATTTACTTCTTTGTCTGTTTTTCTTTTTGGTTTTCGTGCTGACTTTTTTTCAATAAGTTATGTGGTTGTTGAGTCTGTTTCTCCCTTGCATGAATTTCTTTGTTCTCGCATGGCACATTCCTGTTGATTAGATCGTTGCAAGCAAATGGAATTGTGCTTATTCTGGCTTTTATGGCTGTCTATTCTGGCTTCTCACTTAATACAGAAATATGCCAAATATGTTGGCATGAAAAGGGTTTTCCCCCTCGTGGTTCATAGTGGTGCTCAAAACATGATTACGATACTGAATGTTTCTAGTATGTTCTGATCTTTTAGAACAAAGTAGACATTTATCAGATCCTGGTTTTCTCCAAGTACTTGTTTCCCTAGTTATTGAGCAATTTCTTGATTCGTAATTGACAAAATCAAAGCTGTATCTGCTTTCGATTCTCAGTCTCATTACACTTTTTTCATCTATTCCCTTCTTTGATACAAATAATTTGAATCAGGGAAAATTCGTAGACACCCTGTACTCTAGCTTAATTTGATGGACAACCCCTCTTCTTTGATTGATTCTTTTTTGCACGTATTGTTGAAGGGGAGAGGTTAACCCCAAAATTGTTGACTGAAAAAAAGGGGTTGACCCTCTCGAAAAGGGGTCAGACCTTACCTCTGCTGGGGGTGTAACCTTTAAAGGAGGTTTTTGTTGACTATGGCATGCTGATTGAGTTTCAATATAGTAAGGAGTTGTCTCTGAAATTTTATCTGAATCATGCATTGTTAATGAAGACTCCCTGCATTTTGTCATTACTCTAGTTTTCGCCTGCAGATGATGAGGTACCCATAATTGAAAGTTTGACTCATCGAGACTTCAATGCAATGATAAGGTGAGTATTTTGTTCATGAATTCCAGTTCCTTGGTCAACTAATAGATTAATTGAAGAATCCTGATGGCTAGTTTCTATGCTTTTTACATAAAGGTGCTATGCCCACGGCTGCCCAGTGCTTATTCCTGATCCAGTTAGCATGTCTACCGCTAAATGCTTGCCCTAAACCTAAACCAATGGACTGTCTGGATTTTTGCTTCACCTTGTCAATCAAGTATTTGAAAATAAGCTGTCTCCAGATCGATGTGGTTACCTACTTTTTATATCATCTGCAGAAAGTTCCAAATCCTGTCTATCTGTTCCAAGGGATTGTGTTGCGCAAAGGGGCAAAGGGGACTGGAATGAAGTCCATTGAGCTAGTACTTTCTGTGTGCGATGTTGTTGACATATATGGTTTCACTGTTGATCCAGGTTATACAGAATGGTTAGTTCCATTCTTACTCATAATGTTAGCTTTCTTGGATGTCTTTTATAGTACCCAACTCTGGTAATTTATTTGCATTTTGATTTTATGATCGTGTGCACTAATCATGTTCTTTTCATGATTTTCCTTTTAGCTTCTTTATCTGATGTCTACTGATCCCAAATAGAGAGATTTTTTGACTGATTGTAAACTTGAGTTGGACTGCTTTAGCAGTAGGATCTGGGATTGCATGGGACATTTAATTTTTCTTACTACAATTGTGCAATGTCATTCCACTTATCTTCAATTCTCTTTTCTTATACTGCTTGTGACGATCTTTTCAAATACGTGATCTCCTCCTATTGTGAAATTGTATGCAACTAACTGCATATATGCTTACGCTTGTTATGACAAATTTGGGAGCAGATCTTTAATATGTATCGTTGAGGATCAGGGACACGCTCCCGGTTTGATATGGGATAAAAACGAAAACAATAAAGTGTGAGTACTTTGTGTGGTGACTTTAGCAGAGGTTTTATGATGGAAATGATTTGAAAAGATGGTAAGTACCTAGAACATTACCATTCGCCATCAAAACGCCATCATTTTATCCTAAATGAATTTACAAGTTTACCTGTTGACTTTTGTTGGGTGGAAAAAAGCTGCAGATCCATTTGTGCTGCTGATCAATTTTCAAATCTTTCTTGCAGTACTCGTTAGTCGTTATTTCTCTGAACCGAAGAAAGGTCATAACCCACTTCAAGGGCGGGCTTATTATCAGCTATTAGTGTGCCTTGGTGTGTGAAATAGAATATAAGTTAATCATCTCATGTAATTCTTGAGAGTAGTAGTAAAAGAGAAATTTCTAAGCGATTCATAAACATCTCCGGAACGATAGAAACTTAATAAAGTTTCTTCATCTCTCAGAAATTGGCCTTTACTTTCTTTGTTACTACGCAAACCACGTCATCAGATCCCACAGCAACTCAACATTCAAAATGGTAGCAGCTGTTTTCCTTCCAGTGACCCCTTCCAAGAGCCTCTATAAAGTATAAACCCTTAGCTTTGCCTTCCAAGCTCTCTTCTCTGGCTACCTAAGAAGCTGTGACAGTCGATTACAGCTCTGCATTCTCGTGCGGCACCGATTTTCATTTCTTTTTCCCCTGAATTACCATTTAAAAAAAAAACTCTAAGTAGAATTGTCTCTTAAAAATTGAATTTGTGAAGTAGACAGAGCTAGATAACTAGATATAACTTAACAAAAATTCGGTCATTGACAAAGTGCTCCTAGCAGAAGCCTGCGAAACCATTGGTGGTGAAGCATGCTCAGCAGACATATACCCCGAAGCGAAAAGTAATTCATTTGTCTGAGAAAAATCATCGAACTTCTTTCAATCTTTTTCACAGGGTTTTCCCAGCAGAGGCTTGCGATGATCTCGGCGGCATGTTCTGCAAACGTCCATGCCATAATGTTGTTTACTAGAATCAATCAAGAGGGCCAAACTCAGCAACAAAAGAGAGACTTCCTAAACGTGATTTGTATATAGGTGTAGCTAGTTACTGTGATTTACGGGTGTAAAGAACGTACTAAATCATAGGGGCTTCTATCGCGCCGCGCGGGGCTAAAACTATGGACATTTCTCGTGGTTTGTTTCGCCGATTTCGTGGCCTGTAAACCTAGAATTGTTACGAGTTAACAAATCGATTTCACAGTCGTGGAAGGAAAATTAGCAGGGCTTTTTGTCGTTCAATTTTTGTTTGCTCCGTATAGTATGCGGTGGCTTCCTTTGCTCTTTGGTATATCAAGGTTGATGTAGGTACGATGATTGAACTTCGATGCAACAAACTAGAGCCATTCAAATCCATGTGAAACATGATATGCAGTCAACATATGATAATATTTCTGGAGTAGAGTTTCTGCTCCATAAGTACCGCTGGAGCAAAAATCCGTTTGGTAATACAATTTTTTCAGCACAAATTCATTTGGTTACGCAACTTCATTTTTGTACTTTTATAGCATTTTTTTTGCTCCATAATTAATTTTGGAGCCACTTGAAGAAGTAAAAAAATAAAAATATTTCTCTCCAGAAGTAGATAAAGAAACTACTGATTAAAAACAAAAGCAGAAAAATTAACTTCTGGACCGAAGTTAATTTCTTGAGCAGAAATGTTGCCATGGGTGCCCTAATTCACCTTTAATGGGATTTTTTTTTTAAAAAAAGTCCTAAATATGTTGCAATTGTGTCAATTCAGTCCTAATATTTTTTTTACCGATGCAGTTGTAAATATTTTTCAATTATGCCAATTTAATCCATCCGACAAATTTTGGTCGAACGGTGCTGACGTGGACGCCGGTCGTCCGGCAACATAATATTTTCAAATTTATTCGATATTTTAATATTTTGTTAGTATTATTTTTTCCATTTTTTTTTATTTTTTTCTTCCCCTTCCTTCTTCTTCCTCCCTCCCATTTTATTCCTCTAGCTAGCTCTGGCGACCAGCCAGAGGACGGCTGACGAGAGCCTTGGCCGGGTGCGGCTCGACCTTGCCGTGGCTTGTGATGCCGAGCCTCGCAGTTGCCAAGTAAGGCTGGCCTCGCTTAGCCATGGCAAGGTCATCGGATCTCTAGGTACGAATTGAGCTATGGGAATCCAACCCTTTGAAGCTAAAAATATATGTTTTGCTACTCTACCAAAAAATGCTACTGTATTTAGCGAGTCGCCTCTCAAGAAATCAAGGATTTTTATATCGATAACCATATGGATTTCCATTGTCGTCATTGCTTATGGTCGGGCAAGCCCGAGCCTTGCCTAGATCCGGGTTGGTGAGGCTTAATCGTCCACGCTTGGCCACGGTGAGGCCTCATCGCAAGGTTGGCATGGCTCTCGCCGACCGTCTTATAGCCGGTCGCCGGAGCTAGCTGGAGGAAGATGGGAGGGAGGAATAATAGGGGAGGGGAAGAAAAAAAGAAAAGAAAAAATAATTCCAAAAAATATTAAAATGCTAAAATAATTCAAAAAATATTAAAATAATAGGTAGCCGGAGAGCCGGCATCAACCTTAGCGCCGGCCAGCCAAAATTCGCCGGCTAGACTAAATTGGTACAACTTCAAAAAAAAAAGACGATAAAGGGTATATTTTCATGATATTGAAAAGTGAAAAGTAAAGGTTTTCTATTGGTAAAAAAAGAAAAGAAAAGGGGCCTGTTTGGTTCATTATTGGCAAAGAACTTTGGGGCTCTAAAGTCCCTTAACCAAATGCAAATAGTGTTTGGTTCGTTTTTTCTGCCCAAATTTGGGAAAATGTAATTGCATTCCCAAAGGCTCCTAAAGGTCATTAGCCCAAAGTACCTCTGGAGATACTTTGAAAAGTTGCATTTTCGAAATGCAAATAATTTTTTTTTCCTTTTAACTTTGTCATCTCCATTTGCCACCACCCGTCGTCTCCGCCGCCCACTTACCGCCGCCCCCGCCAACTGTCGTCGCCCGTCGACCGACGACCGTTGCTTGTGCCCTCTCGCCGACTACCGCCGACGGCCGCCATCGACCGTTGCCGCTTGCCGTCGCCCGTCAACAACCACTTTTTTTTTTCAAAAAGTAAAAATACTTTACAAAGTGTATTTTTCACCAAACGGCATTTCTGTTAAAGTTGCTTTCCAATGTGTTTTTAAAATATAATTTACCAAACACTACTTGCATTTTAGCCCAAAGATATTTGCATTTTTTCAAAGTCACTTTGCCAAATGCAGAACAAAATAGGCCCACGGTTGAGTAGGCATACGAAAATATGAAATTGTAACATATAAAGTTCTATCTAAGAAAGTGATTGAACACCCAGGCCCTATTTGGACATTGGAAGGAGAGCCACCGGAATGAAAATGAGATTTTTATTGCCATAATCAGTATCGTTTGGTGGCATTAAATACACCCCGTTTTCAATGAAAAGGCAAAATTGCCCACAATTATTTAATTGCAATGTAAAGTGGATACCTCAAAATTATATAGTTTTCATTTTTTAAATTTGCTTATTACTATGCAAGATCTAGTTGCCATAATTAAGAATATCACAGAATTCAATTGTAAATATGTTGTCCCGCTTTCATTAAAGAAGCAAAAATCGTTATCAATTATTTGAGGATTAACACCACAAAAAAGCACAAAACGGTAAACATGTAACAAATTTATTACAAATTAATTTTTTTACCACGAAAAATCCTAAATTGGTACACTTGTAATAAAATTATCCTAAATTAATTTTGATCATTAAATACCATAAATTAGTACATTTGTGATAAATTTATCCTTCGCTAATTTTCGCTAATGTAGCGTCCCAGTTCTGCCACACCTTAAGGTTTGCCTTCCCAAAACCCACTTTTTTCTTTATTCTTATTCCTTATTCAGAGCAATTGACACATACAAAAGCTCTAAAATTGAAAATCAGATAGGGCGGCCATATGGGCACAAGTGCATGAAATACAAAACATCCAATTGGCTGGCACGCCTATACAGAAAAGGAGCATGATCTTTCATGGTTTCACTAACCAGATTCACATGCAATTCATTCATTATAAAACAAATTACACCAACTCCGTATTCATATCTTGTTCCATTCATTTACATCATTTATTCAACCTCACTATCCACTCCTTTATACATATTTATATAACTATTTACTTTATTTACAACATTCACATGACGACAAAAGAGGATGATCTACTTCAGATTACTATAGCTCCCCACCGATTTTTCTGAGTCAGAGTATGAACTCTCGCTTGTATCCCCATATGATTTCTCAACTAGATCCTCCATTACATAAAGACAAGAGGCGAACGAGTCAAGCATATCAAGAGCTATAGGGTCTATCCATCTTCCTAAACCGCGATAGTATATCATATTGTATTCATGCTTCACAATCCCATTAGGGGGTACTTCATCTATGTAAATCTTGGAACGAACCAACTTGTAGATTGGATATTATGGTATCTCTGGATGATGATCAGTAAACTCTTCAGGTGTATGGCCAATCCTTATAGGATAATCATATTGGCATTGCCATATAGGCATTGGATATGTAGATATCCTAGTGAATTGAAAAATGATTTCCATAACGGAATAAGTATAACCCAACAAGAAGATCCCTAAGCCAAACAACTAATCCATCCATAGAATCGTAAAATTGCAAGAAAAGTCGCCAACATCATATCCAAACACGCAAAGGTGTATAACCAGAAATCATCACTTATGGGAATCAACTAGGCTAAATCATCATAGCCACAATCATCACAACAAATATCATTGCAATCAAGATCGATCGGTGCTCATCATTCACAACAACGAAACATAGACAAGCTGGTAATAAGGATTAGAAATCGACTTGCCTCGATTAATCGAGAATTCAACAAACGAACGAATGATCAAACGGACGAACAAACGACCGAGCTAGGGCACCAAACGACTAAGGAAGTCGGCTAAGGTGGCGGATGGTGCTAGGACAGTGCAAGGTGCGTATCGAATGGTGATGGTGGCCGAGCTGCGACTGCGACGGCGACGGCGGTCGCGGACATGGACGAACAGCCAAGGGACGGCGGTCAACGGTTCAAGCAGTATGACGACGTTCTGACGAATAAACCGACTCAAAGGTATTTATAGGGGATGCAATTGAAGACCAGTTAGTTTAGACTAGTGAGCTTGCAGCAGAGTCAACTTATGACGAGCAGCAACTTGCAGTCACGCTAGAACGCGGCATGTGTCAAGCACGTGACACATGTCACGCATGCTTGGACGTGTCCACAGCATGACACCTGGCTGCCACGTGTCTGCACATGTACCATTGGCTTGACACGTGGTTGCCCGTGCCCCCATTGTCCTAATTCTGACTCGATGGGACACGAATTAAATACATGGTGTCCTTAAAAATAATATCGGGTCTCTAATAAAAATTCTTTAATGCATATCTAATAATCCAAGCTCATTAAATGCCAATTCACTCATAAGCAGGAGAAGATTTTCGGGTCATCATAACTAAATTGAATTAATACTATGAAAAATCTCAAACCGGTACACTCGTGACAAATGAATGATAAAAATCTCAAATTAATATACCAGTCAACTGTCACATATAATCAAATTAAGCAATTTGACTGTAAAATCAAACGAAACTTAACGGAGGGTAAATTCTTCACAAGTGCATCGGTTTGTGATTTTTCGTGGTATTAACCCATTATTTAACTGCAATTTACAATGGGAAACCCAAAAAATTTGGTTTTCATCTTCTTCTTTTTTTTTATTATTACATAGGATCTAGTTGCAGTAATTAAGAATATCGAATACTTTGTTATTATTATTATTATTTTTTAATTGTGAGTAGGCCGTGTTTATTTGCAGACACTATTTTATCTGTGCTTTTAGGTTTTACTTCGGTAGAGATTAGCTTTGCCGAATGGAGAAATTCCGAAGAAACCTAATTCTTTCCTACGTTGTCAGCAAATTTATGAATTAATTTTTACAAGTAGAATATAAAATAATTTCTACATAAACAACTTTTTAGCACAATTGCATGAGTTTAATAACATAGTCCGATTGGAAGATTTTCTAAAACAAAGTTATAACTACATTCCTGAATGTGAAACTCTCGACAATGAAATATAATTTAATCAAACCTTTTGCAAAAGAAAAAAAATGAATTCTTTACAATGTCAATGAAATTTCATTCATTTTGAATCGACAAAAATCAATACCATACAAAAAAAAATATCAAAGTGCGTCAACACTTTAATATTGTTAGTGAATTTCTACATACTCCTATAATATCTTTACATGCTTAGTTTAACAGTGTGTCGCCAATAACAAAGAAAAAAGCATAAATTCTTTTGATCTTGTGAATTAAAATATCTGATTTTATTTTTAGACTAATGGAATTAAATGATAGAAAAATCATTTTTTTTGGGGGTCGAAATAGAAAAATCATTAGGAAAGTGATTTTTTGACATAGGTAGAACGAAGAGTAAATTAGTTGCTACAAAAGTAATGGTGATGCAGAAGTGACTGATTTTTATTTCCAAAACAGCAGTTAGTTTCAATTTGACGGAAGATCATAAAAGGAAAAATATCTAAGTTTAAGGAAAACTATACAATTATGGAAACCATTAAGGGAGATTTTTGTCTATCTATTACAAAAAGGAGTGGATTTAGTCATATGGTTGTGAAAATGGCCCCACCCTTTTCATTAACATACTACAAGAGGAAAGTTTCATATGGTAGATGCAATCGTAAATCTAATAGTGCCAAAGTTTTTACCAACTTACAATTTGAAAATTGGAACCTTATTTAAAACACAAAATGTTACCAAGCACAGCAATTCAGAGGTTAATTATTATTCCCATTTCGTAATTTTTTGTTTCGATTCCTTTCCTTCTATTTCTTTGTGACGTTTTTATTTACCGAATAAGACCCCAAAAGGTAAATCAAAGTCTCTAAATTGCTTTCTGATTTTCCCCCCCTCTAATAACGATCTTTAGTTGAATTTATAAACGAGACAATAATCTAATTATCCAATTGGCCGTAGCAGGAGACTTGAGAGAGTCTTGCCCTAGCTCGCTTGTTACATAAAATTTTCGTTTATTATCTATTATTATACACAAAGATTTGTCTAATGACGGACAAAGTCATAGATTATAACCCATGCATACGTCCGCCACAAATGATAACGATTGGTGTAGTTTTCAAAAACAGCTACGATAATAATAAGAGGTATTACTTTTTTTTTAAGGTATTCGACAAAACAGTTCAAGCATTCGCCTAGCTCTGTTTTGAGGACCTCTTACTTTAAAAGCCTATCGTTAAACATATAATTTACAGCATTTCACAATACAATTATAACTAAGTCACGGCCCGAGCTATAGCAAATGGGCTCGTGTGTATACGTGTGTATGTATATGTATGTGTGTGCGTTTTTTTTTTTTTTTCTTTCTGATTCACTTACTCAAATTAGCGAGGTGACAAGTTTTATAAATTTTCTCATTACTCATAGAAAATGGGATAAGTTTAAGGTTTTACAAGGACAGAGACCTAGGAGGGAGATAATCGCCTGCGTCGCTCTTCTTCATCTCGCCCGTGGTCTTGCTGTGTCCATGGCTCTGATCTCCCTCGTGCGGCAATGAAGATGGTAAACTTCATCCTCTGGTTCTTCTTCCTTCACTTTCTTGTAGGCGTGGCTGGTCACTCTTTGACACAGGTTCCGTATTCTGGTTCTGATTCCCCCGCTGTTCTTGAATCTTGCTGGCCAGACAAGCGGTGATCTTTAACCTTTTACTAGAGACGCGTAGATTGATTCGTTAATGATCCTGTACGTCAGGCATCCAGGCCCTTCCTCGACCAGCTTAGGGCATGCTGAGAAGTTGTGACCTTTGACAAGCAAAACGAAGCCGCTTTTCTTCTTTTTTTCTTGAAATTCGCCTGAGAAAAAGAATAAATTGGTAATGGAGGTCTGGCCATGGTGGCTTTGAGAACTCGAAACTCGAAATCAACCAACTGCTCCTTTTATTAGGTAAACCTGAATTCCTGTTGTGTAGTCTTGGGCTACAAATGCTTTGTATGTGTTCACTGTGTGGTTGCTTCTAGGGTTTCTATTGATGCAAGAAATTTGAGAGATCTAACGAATGGGTTCCCTTTGCTGAGTTGATTTAGGGATGAATTCGCATCGGTCATGAATAATATATTCTCGTTATTCTGGATTTGGTCATTGCCGTGGTCCGTTTTTGCTTAGTTTTCATGTGAAGTAAGCATAAGCTAACTTGCCTGTTATGATGGTCAGTTCAATTCATTCCTAGTTAAGGTAATGCCAGAGATTCGTTGATCGATATGCACGCTTTGAATTTGTGACTTTTGCCATGTCATTTATATTCTCATTATTTACGTTGCTCATTTCCTAAAATGTGTATTCAGCGTAATGGCTCCTCCATGTCATTTATGTTTCGTGGACTTTCTATTGGTAGTTTGATCTGCACGTGCGAATTCTGTATAATTTTGAGTGTTCTTTCTGCGTTAAGCGCTTTTAAGGTACATTTTTACTTGAAACGTGTTGCCCAAATCGTTCTGCAAGTATGACAATGGTAACTAATCCTCTGCTTGTCTTCCTTCTCTTTGTTGCATGTTGCTTGTTACTCTTTTGAAGGTTGTGTATTCTGGTTCTGATTCTCTGGCTCTTCTTTTTGTGACCAGATAAGCATTGATCTTTAACCTTTACTAGAGACGGGTCAATTGGTTTGTACATACACGCACTTCCTCGACGAGCTTAGGGCATACTGAATTTTTGTGACTTTTAACAAGAAAAACGAAGCCCCGGTTTGGTTTTTTCGTTTTTGGGATTCTCACGAGGAAAAGAATAAGTTAGCAATTCTGGACATGGTGGCTTTGAGAACTTGAAACTCGACATCAAGCAACCGCTTTTATTATTAGGTAAACTCGAATTCTTGTTGCATAGTGTTGGGCTAGTTTGCTTTGCATGTTCTCTGATCTGCTTCTAGGGCTTCTATTGACGCGAGCAATTCAAATGAATTTTCTGACAAATGGTTCTCTTTGCTAATCTGATTTAGGGATGAGTTTGTACCGGTCATTATTAATAGTCTTGTTATTGCTGTTTTGGTTACGTAATCATGGTCTGTGTTTGCTTAGTTTTCATGTGAAGTAAGCTTAAGCTAAGTTGCCTGTTACGAGGTTCAGTGTTCGTCCCTAGTTAAGGTAACGCCATAGACGCCTTAATCGACATGCATGCTTCAAGTTTGTGAATTTTTCCATGTCATTAATATTCTCTTTGTTAAGCTGATTTAGGGATGAACTTGTATCGGTCATGATTAATAGTCTTGTTATTGCAGTTTTGGTTACATCGACATGGTCCATGTTTGCTTATTTTTCATGTGAAGCTTAAACTAAGTTGCCTGTTACGAGGTTCAGTGTAATTCAGTTCTTTCCTAGTTAAGGTAGCTTCATAGACACCTTAATCGACATGCATGCTTCAAGTTTGTGAATTTTCCATGTCATTAATATTCTCGTGCGGCTCATATTCCTAAAATGTGGATCCCGCTCCAATGGCTCCTATGTTTCCTTCATGTTTCTTAGACTTCCTATTGGTAGTTCGATCTGAACGTGCGAGTTTTGTAAAATTCTGAGTATCTTTTTTGTTTTTTTTTTTTCGCATTGAGTGCTTTTTAAGGTACATATTTTACTAGAAACGTATTGCCCCAATCCTTCTGCAAGTATGGCAGTGGTAACTCATCCCTTGCTTTTTTTTCTTCTCTTTGTTGCAGGAGTTGCTTGATACTCTTTTGAAGGTTTGGTATTCTGGTTCTAATTCTCCGGCTCTTTTTGAATCTTTGTGACAGACAAGGATTGATTTTTAACCTTTACTAGAGACGTGTCAATCGATTCGTACATCCATGCGCTTCCTCAATGAGTTAGGGAATATTGAAATGTTGTGACTTTTGAGAAGAAAAACGAAGCCCCTGTTTGGCCTTTTTTTGGGGGGGATTTGTGCGAGGAAAAGAATAAGTTTGTAGTTGAGGACTGGACATGGTGCCTTTGAGAACTCGAAACTCGATATCAAGCAACTGCTCCTATTATTAGGTAAACTCGGATTTTTGTTGTATAATGTTGGGCTGGTTTGCTTTGCATGTTCAATGGTCTTCTTTTAGGGCTTTTATTGGTGCAAGCAATTCGAGTGAATTTTCGGACTACTGGTTCCCTTGCTAAGTTGATTTAGGGATGAATTCATATCAGTCATGATTAATAGTCTTCTTATTGCGGTTTTGGTTACATTGCCGTGGTCCATGTTTGGTTAGTTTTCATACGAAGTAAGCATAGGCTAAGTCATGCGTTACAAGGTTCAGTGTGATTCAGTTCCTTCAGTTAAGGTAACCACATAGACTCCTTGATAGATATGCGTACTTTCAGTTTGTCACTTTTGTCGTTATTGTCCCAGCTCATATTCCTAAAAAGTGGAACCTGCTCTAATTGTTCCTATGATACGTTTATGTTTTGTAGACTTTTAAGTGGTATTCGATCTGCACTTGGGAGTTTTTTAAAATTCTAAGTATTCATTTTGCTGTTCATTTTGCGTTAAGTGCTTTTTAAGGTACATTTACTTGATACGTGTTGCTCAAATCCGTCTGCCAGTGTGACAAGATTTAACTCCTCTGCTTCTCTTATCTTTGTTGCAGGCGTGGCTTGTCACTATTTCGCTGTGTTTTCTGGTTCCAATTCTCCTGTTCTTCTTGAATCTTTCTGACTGGACAAGAGTTGATCTTTAACCTTTACTATAGAGACTGGTCAATTGGTTCGTTAATGGTCCAGTAAGGTTCACATCCATACACTTCCTCAACAAGCTTAGGGCATGTTTAATTGTTGTGACTTTTGACAAGAAAAGGAAGCCCAGTCTTGGCTTTTCTTTCGGGATTCGTGTGAGGAAAAGAATAAAATGGTAATGGAGGTCTGGATGCGGTGTATATGAGAACTTGAAACTTGACATCAAGCAACTGCTCCTACTATTAGGTAAACACGAATTCTTGTTATATAGTGTCGGGCTAATTTGCTTTGCGTTCTCATTTGTTGCATCTAGGGTTTCTATTGACCCAAGCAATTCGAGTGAGTTTGCTGAAAAATGGGTTTCTCTAAGTTGATTTAGGAATGTAATTGTATTGGTCATGATTAATAGTCTGGCTATTGCAGTTTTGTTTACATAGCCATGGTCTATTGCTTAGTTTTCATGTGAAGTAAGCATAAGCTAAGTTGACTTTACGAGGTTCAATGTAAATCAGTCCCTCCCTAGTTAAGGTAAGCCATAGACTTCTTCAATTGATATGCATGCTATGATGTGTGACTTTTGCCTGTTATTAATGTTCTTTTTATTGTCTAGGCTCTGGATCCCACTCTAATAGCTACGATGTCTCATTTATGTTTTGAAGACTTTCTATTGGTAGTTCGATCTGCAAGTCTGAGTATTCTATTTGCGTTAAGTGCTGTTTAAGGTAGATTTAGACTTGATGCATATTGTCCAAGTCCTGCTAGTGATGCCGATTAGTTGACTTAACATAACAGAGTCGCTTGAATCTGTTAAATTAATTGACTGGCTTCGTTGATATATTTGGGAACTGCGGAAGTTATTTCACTAGTTTACTATACAATTATGTAAAATCTTCTATATCCCCCCTTCCCTCCTATCTCCCCTGATTAAGTCGTAACAAGACACGCAAAAATTGATCGCTGTTTTTACAGGTTTTGTGCAGGCAGGGGGGGAATGGACTGCAACAAAGATGAGGCTACAAGGGCAAAAGAAATTGCAGAGACGAAGTTCATAGCAAGGGACATAGCAGGGGCCAAAAAGTTTGCTTTGAAGGCCCAAAGTCTTTATCCGGGACTGGAAGGCATGACCCAAATGTTAGCTACACTTGATGTGTATGTTTCTGCTGAGAACAAAGTCAATGGGGAGCCAGATTGGTATGGTGTGCTCGGTGTGGATCCAACAGCTGATGAAGATATGGTGAGGAGACAATATAGGAAGCTTGCTCTCATGCTGCATCCGGATAAGAACAAGTCTATTGGAGCAGAAGGGGCCTTTAAACTGATATCACAGGCCTGGAGTTTGCTATCAGATAAGGTTAAGAGGGTAGCATACGACCAGAAGAGATTTGTAAGGACCTTCCAAAAGGTTCCTAAATCGACCGGTGCTTCATCAGCAACTCCAAGGGCCAATAGCTTTTATAACTTCGATAAGACCCCGAATGCAACTGCTACGACGAATACGACTGCTAAGAGTCATAGAACTACGGATCGAACACGGCACTCTTCCCAGAAGACAAAGCCTAGTACATTTTGGACAGTTTGTCACCGCTGCAAAATGCAATATGAGTATCTCAGAGTTTACCTCAATCACAACCTGCTATGTCCCAACTGCCATAAGCCCTTTTTTGCAATAGAAATAGCTCCACCATCATCTGATAGAACTACGTCGGCTACCCCGTGGAATTTTTCCCAGCAGCAGCAGTCCACTAATCATCAAGTGAGTAGCAAGGACACAACGAACTCAGGCAGGAGTAATGCGCCTTCTTCCGGTACTGGAGTGGGGGGATTCAGTGGTCATGATTCATACATGCAAAGCAACCTTCACTGGAGTCCATTCTCAAAAACAAGTACTGCTTCAACCGCAGCTCAAGCTGCAAGTGTGGTGCAACATGCATATGAGAAAGTGAAGAGAGAGCGAGAGGAGGCTCAGGCAGCGACAAAAAGAGAAGAGGCTCTTCGAAGGAAGCAAGTCTCCAGAAAGAACAGCGGCATGTCATCGACTGGTTACACTGGTGGTGTGAAGAGAAGGAGAGGTATGGATGATCTCGGTGGCGGCGACCATGGAAGGGACGCCACCAATCAAATGGGAATGGGGAGTGGTGGTGTGGGTGCAGCCTTTTCCAAACAAGCAAACTTTGGAGCAGTTTCTGCTATAAGGGAAATGACTGAGCTTCAAGTTCAGAAAACACTGATTATGAAGGCCCGGAGAGAACTTGGCAAGAACCTAGATGAATCGAGATCGGTAACTACAGCTAAAACTGCAGATAAGGGGAAGAGGAATGGGAAGGATGATAAAACTAATGAGTCGGTGGGAAAAGTTCCTGTAGATGGTGGCAGTAATGATAAAACGAAGTCGAGAGAGTCTGTGGATCCTAAGAAAGAATATTCTGCCGCTAAGTTCTTCCCAGGCATTCTTAGTACAGATGCTGGAACTTTGCAGACGTTGTCAATGACCGTCCTGGATCCAGATTTCCATGATTTCGATAAAGACCGAACAGAAAAATCATTTAGAGAAAACCATGTTTGGGCAGTGTATGACGATGATGATGGGATGCCTAGATTTTATGCCCTGATTCAGAAAGTGATTTCCTTAAATCCATTCAAGATGCGTATTAGCTGGCTTAATTCCAAGACGAATAGTGAATTAGGCCCCTTAAATTGGGTTGCTTCTGGTTTCTCAAAAACTTGTGGAGATTTCAGAGTGGGAAAATACGAGATTTATGACTCGCTCAATGCCTTCTCTCACAAGGTCCGGTGGACCAAAGGTGTGCGTGGTGTTATCTGCATATTTCCAAGAAAAGGTGATGTATGGGCTCTCTATAGAAATTGGTCCCCTAATTGGAACGAGCTGACTGCAGATGACATAATACATAAGTATGACATGGTGGAGGTGCTAGAAGACTATGATGACGAACAAGGCGTGCTCGTCATCCCATTGGTGAAAGTTGCCAGATTCAGGGCAGTGTTCCATCGGCATCTGGACCTCAGGGAAATCAGAAGGATTCCAAGAGAAGAGATGTTCCGATTTTCACATCAGGTTCCCTCATGCATGCTTAGTGGACAAGAAGCTCCCAATTCTCCCAAGGGATGCCTTGAACTGGACCCCGCCGCCACCCCCTTGGACCTTCTTCAGGTTATAGCAGATGTTAATGCGGAAGATATTGAAGAGAACGACGAACGAGAAACTTCTTATACCAAGACATCTGAGGCTGAAAGAACTGTAGAACCTGTTCTTAGTGCTGTGGATGCTCAGGAGGTAGCAACTATGGAGATTAGACAGACCACCTGACGAGTGGCAGAAAGACTTGCTTGTTTTTTCCGCGAACCATGTGTGCCGGGGCGCTATATCGTTTGATCTGATGTGCATACAAAGTAAGGGCTCAAATTGAGTTACTTGCTTCCTTGACCAATTACAAGCAACTACCATAATTGATTGCAGTTGTACCTGGAGGTGCAGAACTGTCTTTTAATGACCCCAGCTCCTAAACTATGAGCTACTGGTTTTAGTTTAGTTGGGGTGATCTGTGTCCATTCACTTACTCATGGAAGCTCAGTGGGTTGGTGCTTTTTTTCCTCAAATTCAGTTTTTCAGAATGGAGTAAGATCGATATCTTCCTTTCAAGCCGTTATATTTCAGCAGGCATATCTAGTTGGAGCTGATACTTGACTCTAGCTGTTTACAATGCATGTATACATCTGCTCAACAAGCCAAGTGTATCTGAATTTTCCCCTTTTTTGGGATAGGTAAGATAGGGGAGGGGAAAGAGACAAATTGAACTCAGGATCTCTTGAATCTTGGCAAGTGTGGACCAAGAATAGGCCAAAGCTATTGTTTCTGTGTATTTTAGAGATGTTGTGACTAGAAAAAAGAGTGTAGTCAATGAGGCATTGTTTCTGAATGCTGATTACTTGTTTCTGGTGTTAGGGAATGTGGAAATCGTCTCATTCATTTCTGTTTTGCATCCACAAGAGAACTTCTCAATGGGACAACAATTTCTGTTACTTATATCATGTACAGTCTCTTCTTCTGAAAGCCTTTGAACTGTGTCTACAAATATTTGCATTTTATGATCTGGCAGTGGTCCAGTTGTTGGTTTCTGATGTTTTTTTTCCTGGTAAAAGATGACAGTTTAATGGTTGGATTGAGATTGATCGGTAGGGCAGAGTAGCAGCAGCTATGGCTGTCATCCGAGTCTTGAAATTTTGTTGGGCTTGTTAGAACTGAAGTTCGCAGGAGTGCATGTTGTGTAATTTTTTTTTTCCAGGCCACATCCATGCGTCTTGATGATCGGAATGTGGCCAGGCTTGAAAAAAAAAAGGAAAACACATTGCCAAGAGGTGCTGCAAGGAAGGAAAGGACTCTTTATGATGAACGATACCTTAACTGCATAAACTCGATCCATTGAAAATGACCACTTTGTTAGTCTTGTGTTCCTCCAGTTCTTCCATCTATTACCGATAGTGGTTCTTCCGCCATCATAATTTGCACGATTACACGATGGCCAAGGATGATAATGCTACTTTTGGGATCGTTGGAAGGAACTGCAAAGAAAACATTTGAATCTCGTGTGTTGAGTCGACAAGCTTGTGTCGCCATGTGCATATCCAACTTGTTCCTATATTTTGTAAGCTCAAAAGTGCCGGTATCGATGGAGTGCGAGTATGTCCGAGCTTTGCTCTGATGCTGATTGTCGTCACCAATTTCTTCGCGGCTTTAACAAGCGATCTGCTAATGCAACTATGCTGGGTTAAAAAAAAAAAAAAAACCGGCCATCCAATCTTGTTAAACCCTAGATGAAAACGAGTTTCTGTCCCCCTATTGTTCACGGAAGCAGGTAGTGCCGTTCGCCGGTTCGGTAGTAATCCTTCGAGTGGAAAGAAAATAATAACTCACATTCAGAAAGGAAATGAAAATTGGTAGCTTCCTCGTTTCAGAAAGGTACAAACTCTTTATCCTCTCCCAACTCCATATGCTCTGTTTCCTGAGCTTAACCTAGGCTTTGAATCAAACAAATAGTACATGAGTGCTTTGCCGTCTCCTTCGGTGAGGCTATACCCAGCTTCTTTCCTCACTCCCCTATCGCCCATCGACTTCCTCACCTTCTCGACGCCATCCCACTCCCCTTTCAAAGCGTACAGGTTAGAAAGCAAAACATAGTCGCCACTCTGGTCGTGTCTCATAGACAGGAGCTTCTCGTTCGCGAGTTTCCCTAGCTCGACGTCTCCATGAACTCTACAAGCCCCAAGCAGAGTCCTCCAGATGATGGCATTGGGTGCTATCTCCATTGATCGAATGAACTCGAACGCTTCATCCAGTAGCCCAGCACGTCCTAGCATATCCACCATACACCCACAGTGCCTCATGTTTGGCTCGATACCATATCTATCTCTCATCATATCGAAATATCGACGACCCTCTTCGACTCTGCCGGCATGACTACATGCAACTAGAACTCCAACCATGGTTATCTCGTTCGGCTTGATTTCCAACCTCTGCATCTCCCTAAACAGATTGATAGATTCCTCGGCATGGCCATGAAAAGCCAAACCTCCTATGATCGAATTCCATGACGATATGTCTCTTTCTCTCATGCCTTTGAACACCGCAAATGCCCTCTCGATGCTACCACACTTGGCATACATGTCTATAAGCGCATTCTCGAGTAGCACACCCAAATCTCCCAAACACAACTCCGAAAGCAAATGGTGCATCTTCTGCCCAACCTCCAAATCTCCCATTTCTGCACAAGCAGACAACAGGCTCAACATTGTCACTTCATCCGGCTTCTCCCCAACTCTTCTCATCTCCTCAAACATCTCCAATGCCTGCTTATTACCGCCACAAAGCACGTAACCTGCGATCATCGCATTCCATGTCACGACATCCCTCTCCGGGGCCTGGTCAAAAAGCTTCCTCGCGCTTTCTATCTCCCCTCTCTTTGCATAGCCAGTAATCATTACGTTCCAAGAAACCAGATCCTTCACAGGCATCTCATCAAATAGCTGCCGGGCGATGCGTAGCTCCCCTCTCCTAGCATACCCGGCAGTCAATGCGGACCAGGCCACCACATCCCTCTCTGCTGAGCCCTCAAAGTAGTATCTGGCAATGCCCAATTCGCCACAGTTACCATGAAAATAGATAAGGGTGTTCCTCACGAACGTGTTAGACTCGAAACCAAACTTGATAATCCTCCCATGGATACCGAAACCCATCTTGACGCGAGAAAGCTTAGTGCAAGCCTTCAGCACAAACGGGAACGTGAAATCATCTGGCTTCACGAACCGGCTCTCCATCTGGGAATAAAGACGGACGGCATTGGAAGGGTTTAGGCTCTGAGCCGCGCCTCTTATGACGGTGTTCCACATGAAAAGATCCGGTTCAGCAATTTGAGCGAACAGCCGGAGGGCGTAGCCGATGGTGCCCGAGACGGCGATCGCGCCGGCGAAGACGAGCTCTCGCAGAGCTGCGCGGTTCGAATTGAAGCCTCTGACGACGAGGGAAGCCTGGATCTGCTTCAGCGAGCGGAGGTCCGTGCACTTTCGCCATAAGCTTGACCGTTGGTGGCGGTTGGAGCTGCGGTCGTTGGTTCTTTTCCTGATCATTACACGAAGAAGCAATCTCTGTTTTGTTATGACAAGAACAGAGTCAGCTTCTTCACTGTCCCATTTCTAAAAAAACCTTGAATCCCACAAAACCTCATGTACGAACTTCTTTGAACTGAAAGCATCCATTTCACTAATCAATCGAAAAGAGTTGCTTTCCACGACAATTTAAAATAATCAATCCAATAAAAAATAATTTTTCTTCTCGAATTATGTGTGATCGACAAGTGAATTTATACCCATCAAATTTTAAGGAATTATTAAGGGCCAAATTCCGTCATTTTCGGCATGATTCGATTAGGTACCAACGCGAACCAGCTCTAATTTTGTGGTAATTCACTTGAAAGTACCTGGAATCAGTTAAGGACCGATTGATGGGCATTCAAAGCAGAATCAAACGGATAATTCAAAATTGCAAATGGAATTGTAAATGAGTATTCATGATACAAACTAGTCCATTCCCGAAGGAGCACACGAGACAATCTTACCTCCTGACATGATGAGGAGTAATCACGCTAGTAGTTCTTGAACAAGCTCCTTATTCAACATCATCCCAAAACTTCTTTTTTGTTTAGTATCGTCCCACAAACTGTAAAAAATGTTTTATTGCGGTACTTCCATTAGAATCATTGAGCGGAAAAAGTCAATTCATACTTGGAATGCTTGTGAATAGTTAGAATTAAGGTTACACGAGCAACAAATTCGTGCAGTGTGCATGCTTCGTCCGCAGGTTGGGCCGGAAATTGATTTGTCTTAGAGAACCTTTGATGAGCCCTCCTTTATTTCCATCCCCCAGATTACACAGGTCAGAATCATCAATCTTCGTTCTCGATTGATTGTTGGCCGACGGCTGAACCTCTCTCCTCATGCGAAGGCGAGGCCCCAGTCGATCAAGCCCTTACGAGATTGAGAAAATGATCAATGCCTATTGATGCCGAGTAGCAGCGATGTAGCTTGTAACGTTTCATCGGTGCCGCCACCACCCATGCACCCACCCCACCACCCCCCACCCCCCAGGGGGAGTCAGTGATAAATCATCCGAAGGTTCTTAACGAGGATGATCAGAGCGGCCCTCGTAGGCGGATCCGGATTCCCTACCATGATGGTAGGGAATCATAGAGATCCCAGCCCTCCACTCCAGGGCTGGGATCTCTATGATTCCCTACCATCATGGTAGGGAATCCCAGCCCCCCGTAGGCTAGTCTCTAACCATCAAAATTCTGTGCATCACAATCCGTCACCAGAGGACGAAAATGAGATTAAACCCATCGCACTCTCTGGCATATTTCAACACTGCCAGTCAGCTTGATATCAATCAGATTCAAATTCAGTGAATTACCAAAAACTCAAAGAGCATGAAGAAGACTTCAAGTAAGGCAAGATCATGAGGGGTAAACAAACACGATCCTGATCGATCTTTCCATCCCTCGCCACAAACTGAAAATGAGGTTAAACCCTCTAGAGACTTCAAGACTCCAATCAGCTATCCGCTTGACATCGATCAGATTCAAATTCAGTGAATTACCAAAGAGCATGAAGAAGACTTCAAGTAAGGCAAGATCATGAGGGGTAAACACGATCCTGATCGAATTTCAGTGAATTACCAAAGAGCACGAAGACTTCAAGAAAGGCAAAAATAAGAGATAAACCTGATCTTGATCTCATTCAAAACTTCATCTCTTATTGAAAAAAAAAAAGGGAACTGCAAAGAAAAAGTGACCCTGCAACAAGAACACAGAGAGCTTCACTTCTTGACCAACTCGTCAGGGACGACCTTGAGCAGCTTCCTCTGCTTCTTCGACTTGGCGATCTTCTTCAGCGTCTTCGGGTTGGTGATCTTCTGCAGCTTCGTCCCCGACCTCAGGATGTTCTCCTGCTTCTTCTTCTCCCTCTCCTCCCTCTTCCTCCTCTTCTCCACCTTGTTCGCCCTTATCGCCTCCTTCAGCTCCGACATCCTCTCCCTGTACGCCCTCTTTATCTCCTTCTGCCTCACCCTCTCCTCCAAGCTCGTCCCCTTCACGCTCACCCTCGCCGCCGACGCCCGCTGCCTCCGCGGCTGCTTCCACTTCCGCCCTGACACCCTCCCCGCGATCACCCCGTCGTAGGTCGGCCTCCCGAAGGAGAACGTCGACGCGGTGGTCGGCCTGTCGGGGTCCTCCAGCGAGGGGATCGCCGTCCGCTTCGACGGCGGAGGGCGGGCGTCGTCGATTTCCATGGCGACGCCGCCATCGGCGCCCACGGAGGTTGCGGCGGAAGATTGGGATTCGCGCTTGCGCTTGTAGGTTTTGCCGCCAAAGCCCTCGTCGAGAGCGCGAAAGTCGATCGTGCACGCCATGGAAGAAGTAGAAGGGGGAATTCGAGGGTGAGAGTGCGAACCCTAGTTATTGGAGTTTGGGGTGGGGTTTTATAGGGTTTAGAGATGTGCCGCTCCTTCTTAAGGAAATTGCAAATTGGCCCTTGAAGTTTTGATCTGTTGCAATTTTGCCACGATAAAACAAAGACGTCCAAATATCTAGCCTTGTTTTTAGGGATGAGCGGCTCCCGATCCAGGCCGGTTCCCCTCAAGAACCGAGAACCGGACCAATAGTCTCGTTTCTCATTTTTCGGAACTGTGGATCGGACCGACCACCCTAAGAACCGGGAACCAATAACACAATCAAATAGTTTGATGTCCAATAAGAAAAATGGCTCTCAAAGGACGGTATATGTATATTTGAGAGTATCTGACATAAACCAGAGGAAAAAATGACATAAACCTACGATATGCACTCCGAGTTCTCGAACTGGTTCCATACTTGCCGCTCGGAGCTGAAGAATGACGTAAACTACCGCTTTATTGCATTATGCACGACTACAACCTGCCATCTTTGTCTCTGTTTAAGTCGACATGAAGCACCCACTCTGACAAACAAGTAGGATTTCTAGAAACAACTCAAAACATGGACATTCAACAGAAAAGAAAAAAAAAAGGACAAAAAGGACAAAAAAAAACAAGCAAAGCTTCTGTTAATGGCTTCAAAAGAAAGTGAGACCCTAATGTTCAACTACTTCGAGCAAGAGAAGAGGAGAGGACCGAAGAAACCCTAATGTTCGACTAAAAGATAAGGTATAATTTTTTTTTCTTTTTCTTTTTTAAATACCGGGCAGTCCGGGAGGTCCGGTTCCGGAACCGAACCCCGGCACCGGGAACCGGACTGCCCGATCACCGGTTTCAATTTTAGGAACTGTGGACCGGACCGGCTCCCCCTAAAATCGAGAACCGGACCATCGGTCCCGGTCCGTGCAGTCTTTTTTGCTCACCTCTACTTGTTTTAGTATGCTGGGAGTTATTAATCCTTTCAAGGGCTCCTTTTACAATTTTTCCAAATTTTGCGCCTCGCCATTTGGCTGTTATTTGATGTGAAACACTTCGAACATTTCAGAATTTCAGATATCATATATGAGTTTTTAACGATTTTTACCAAATTTCTAATATACTTTTTTCATCCCTTCCAAAATTAGCCCGTAGTTCAATTCATAATTTTTTTTTTCATTAAAAAAAAGACTGGTTGTTTGTAAAACTCAAGGAAACAGTGAGATCGAAGCTTACGGCCATATATATACACTCAATCTAACATTGTGACATGGTCGGATCTTTGAAAGATTCATAGCTTGGTTCTGTATCACATTGCTTTAGGCTTTAGGCTTTTGATAAACAATCTTAAAAAGAATAGATAGTCTTGACATTTCTTCATCGGTAAGATGATTTGCACATTCGATGGCATTCCTATGGTGTCGATGTCTTCATACGGATTGATTATCAATTGCTCCATTTAAAGATGGGCATGTAACCATTTGAGAATCCACCCAGAAGAAGAGCATGCATGCATGCCTTTAAACCTTTTTGAGGGTGGCGCAAATCCATTTCCTGGCTGGCCTCGACAGACTCTAGCCAGATCAAGATGGGCATGGCTGCATTTCCATGATCACTAGGGTGCCACTTTTACCAGACCCGTCAAACGGGTGGATCGGATCATAAAAGGCCTGACCCAGATAGACACATTTACCCTGTTTATGACTCATTTATTGTAATGCAAATTTAGTGATCCATACGTGACCCCACCCATATTTCTAAGACACTTTCATACTTAATCCAATCTAGTAAACCCATACCCAAATTAAGGTATGAGTGCCAAGCGAGTTAACGCGAAGCATATAGTTAATTCATATAACAATTCATCCCATCATATATGGATTAATAAATAGATTAATGACGCATTTTGACAAGTTTATTAATGGCCGATGAAGGTCACCAAACCATTGTCTATATTTGAGCAATGCCCTAGCAAGGATTGCACGGCCCTCGCCACCCCGAGCAAGAAAGAGGATGGCAACTCAAGCGATTAGGTGATGGTGGTTTCTCTCTCTCTCTCTCTCTCTCTCTCTCTCTCTCTCTCTCTCTCTCTCTCTCTCTCTTACAATTTTTTCCCTAATCAACTTTTGACACGCCAACTTGGCGTTGCATGTCAGTTTCCGCCACATTACCAATTCAATAGTGTTAGGGCCTGCATGACAACCATTCTAATCCGAAAAAAGTGATTTCGATTAAAATCACTTTTTCTGATTCTATTCCCTGTACGAGTTTTAGAGAATTAAAATGCATTTGCTAACTGCATAAAATTTCTGTTCCTGAACAGAAAAGTGTTTGGTTGATGCACGTAATTTCTATTCCCGGGAACAATTGTTCTTCTCAATTGTTATCATTTAAATCAAATAATTACGTAATTACTTTGTGAAATTTCATCCTACATTTCGAATTAATCTTCGATTAATTCATATTGCTTCTCTTATATAACATATTGCATATTGAAATGTAAAAATAAATATCAAGAATCATCACAAGTCATTTTCACCATTTATTGTGAGGTTTCATCCAACTCTTTTAAGCGAGCGACAACCTCATTTCTACAAGAAAAATGCACTACACTATTCTGCATTGGTGTACATTTTTAGTTCAAGGAAATCAAATCTTAGTCTTAATTCTTCCAAAACTTAAGAACGAGAGCTTGTTAAATGTTCACGCTGGTTATTTTTTCTTCCAAAACTTTAGAATTTTCTAAAGCTACACAATCAATGAATCATGACTTTGATGAATTGCATCATAAAACCTAACGAAGCCCTAAAGGCTTAGAAAAATGTAGTTCGAGTTTAATTTCAGAGGTGCTTATGATTTTTCTAAAAAAGAACAAAATATATGAAATCTAAAAAATTTATGCCCAAATTTATGAAAATGAGGTCAGACTAGCCAAATCTAAACTTCTTCTATTTTTATGATTTTTTTTAAAAAAAATAGTATTTTGTAGAAATTTTCCAATTTTTTTCAAATTATTTTTATTTTTATTTTTTTTGAAAAAAAGACCTCATTGTTCTATTTTTGATTGAGAGAAGAATGACTTTATTCTATTTTGTGATTCTCAAAAGTGATTCTTTTTCCAAAATCAATTTTTTTTGTTATTCTTATTTTTGCTCTAAAATTGATTCTGAGAACAGAATCAGAATCATTTTACATCACCAAATAGGTTCTTATCTTTTTCTGTTTCGAGAAACATAATTTGTTATGCAGGCCCATAATAACGGACGCTGCACAAAATCAAAAGAATTAAAAAGATGGGACAACAAAAGCGAGGACCTCATAACACACAATTTTAGTTTGGGGGACCAAAAGTTGCCCTCCATCTTCATCCATTAGCACAACCAACAAGAATCACACCCTGCTTTTGCTAGGCAGCTAGCAATTAGCATGCATACTTATGCTCTCATGCCTCCAAAATTTCACAGTTCATCTGAGGTCTAAGTACAGCCACTAACACACATAGCCATCACATTCCACATCATCCTCATGACCTTAAGCGAAAGGAGAAATGCATCTAATATTACAAGGACATGAACTGTAACCACCACTAAGAAAACAATCAAACTGAAAAGGAAAAGGGAGAGCAAATTTCTATCTTTGGACCTGGAAACTAAAGAACAACATCTTGCTCTCTAGAGGCCTGTTCATGGAAGTACATCCCATTCAGGTAAGCAAGTAATTCAACCTCGAAATCGCGACATTAAACTAGCTAACCTACTTTCTGCTTCAGCATACCAGAGGAGGCAGCATTTACAATTTAAAGAGACTAAATATTTCAAACGGAAACTAGGGTTAGCGCTGGCTTCGCTTTAGTTAATCTACTCCCCTCGAGTCACACCATCGCATGGAAGCCAGCGGAATCTAAGAGGACAGCCTTTATCTGTTCTGGGAGGACATCTTGACCTTCCCTACATTGCTGAGACATGGGACACACCAAAATCGGAGAAACGATTAATAGAGGAAGAGTGACAACGAAGGCAAGCATCATGAGTTATGTTGGGGCATTTAAAGAATTTCGTAGGAAAATGCACATGATTTGGTATTGTCTTGTGAAAGAGAACAAGTCAACAGATTGCCAAGTAGAGATGCATACCTGGTAGTATCTTTAAAGAATTTCGTAGGAAAATGCACATGATTTGGTATCGTCTTGTGAAAAAGAACAAGTCAACAGATTGCCAAGTAGAGATGCATAGATGGTAGTATCTTTAAAGACTCGTTCTTTTTCACAGATTGCCAAGTAGAGATACGCTACTTCGCGTTATTGTTTATTCTGATTTTCTTCCGTATTACCTTGCATCATTTATTTTTATGATGTGCATCATCATCATTTATGTTTTGGTTAGCCATCAAAATGCAACGAAAGGCGCGTGGCAGCGGAACACGAGTTCAGTACCTCCAGCAAAAGCTAGCGCAGCATAATTTGCGTGCTCAGTCGAATTATCTGTAGGACAAGGGAAAAGAGAATGAAACGCACCTCAGCTCGGAAAACGTCCAAAGCGAATCCATTGAAACAGCTGATGACAGCCTGTTGAATGTCCAACCCGAGGTTGTCTAGAGCCCTCATGGTGGAGAGCAAGAGTCCCGGTCTGCGTGCACAAAACATGTGGATGTTCACTGCTCTCCCTTCCCTCACTCTAACCTCCACCTGCAAAAAGCAAAACAGGGTGCTTATGCAAACACTAGAAATTGTAATGTACTAGGAATATGTAAAAGAAATTATTTGATGGATGTGAATAATGATTTGGTTGTGGAAAAGGGAGGACATTTTACTTTGTGAATCCAAGGCTAGACTTAGGTATTGACGCTAGTTAAATGCTTTAAAGTAGATCTTAACACTTACCAAAATCTGCGCATTCTTGTTTTGCTTTCAATTTTAAAGGAAGAAACTACATATGCAAAAGGAATTTAGTGCTATGAGATAAATAAAAGAAACGATGGTCAAGACCGATCTTGGATGTCTAATCTCTTATTAACCATTTGAAAGCAGGTTCAAAATCTAGAGAAGTAATGAAACCAACATTTGATTGGCCAAACAGATTAAGATTTCTCACAAAAATCGGAGTATACCCAACTTGAGTGCTGAAGCAATCTACGACTTAAAGAAGAAAACAAAGAGGACTGTCATCGACTTAGTATTCTCTGCAACTTGAGTCAGTCACAAAGATCACTTAATTGCTTTTTTCCCAACCTCCTTAATGTGAAGCAGAACATAATTATGTTATGGTAATTATATATCAGAAATTCACTCCGTTGACACCTTAAGTTTTCATGAATGCACCAAACAACCAAGGCTCAAGTTTTGTAAAAGCTTAGTGCAAGATACAACAGAAGTAAAACATCAAGATTAACAGCAAACACAATCAGATGATAGAAATTTACTCTTGCAGGCTGGCCTTTAGGACTCGGCAAGGAGCTCGGGCACAGTTCTTCCTTCACACGGCAAGGGAGGGTTGGTGGAGTCGGTGTCAACGGATGAAAATTCGTCGAAGGGGGCAACATGGATCCAGGCGGGGTCGACTCCAGCTCATTATGGAGATCATTGATCCTCTGCAGAAGCTCCTTCAAGTAGTCAATGGCATCCCCTAGAATTGAAGCTCTATCCATCTGCCAGACATAATTCAGATCATCAGAAGTTACCATGACAGAATTTTGGAAAGCATAACACCAGTCTTCTTTCATAAGTGCGCAAAGTTCTTATATCCTACCCTAACACACATCGAACCTATTTCTCATCTATCATTTCAAAATCCGTGGCCAGAGAGTCAGACTCCATCCACTGACTTTCTTTAGGATAGCACTGGTATAAGAAGATCCAAGAGGTTCACAAGAACTCGAAGAACTCTTCTAAGGATCCACAACTAAAATGTTAGTGAAGTAAAGAGCCATCATGGCTACTCTGTGTAATAGACAGAGATGGCCCACATAACAGATCATGGCAACACAAGATCAGTCACTAAAACATGAAAAGCAATCTCAGACAAGACACAGGTTTTATATAGCTAACCTAACCCACTCGAAGGACGATCTGGCTACAAACACGCAAATACCACCCATTTAATCAATAAAACACTCGCAAAGAGAAACTTTCTGAAAAAGAATTGCAACTTTCTCAGAGAAACTTCCGACCTTGCTGATCTTGGGAACAACCGACCTAAGCATGTACAGCCTGTCATTCAGCTTCTTCCTCCGGCGCCGCTCAGCCATCAGATTCTTCGCCGGCAGCCCCTTCTTCTTCCCCTTCTGATCGCCGACTGTGACCGTGCTGTTTGCATTCGAATTGCACCCATCGTGCTTAGAGTCCTCAGCAGCCTTCCCACTCTCATTACCCTCGTCGGAGTCATAATTCAAACCAGACCCGTCAATGCTCAATTCGTCATTGTAACCCTCATCAATCCTCTTCCTCTTCTTGTCCAATTCGGCGAACCTTGACACCGAGATCTCCAAATTCCCCAATTTCTCAGCCCCGCCGCCATTACCGTTGGAACCATTTCTCAGGGCAGCTCTCTTCTGAAACAGAGTGGGCTGAGCACCCGTCTGAGGGAAAACCTCAAGAGGCCGTAGGACCTTGGTAGACCTGTTTCCCAACAGTGGGTTGCCAGGGCTCTCAAAGCCCTCAAACCCGGTCAGCCCGAACCCGCCGCCTGGCAATTGGGCTGAGTTTTCAGCGAGCGGGACGAGCCGAGTCGGCATGGGCAGCAGCTCAGAACCGGAGCCCAGGTCAGAGCCGCCCATCAGAAGCGGCGCGCTCGAGGTCTGATTGCCCTGCACTGAGCCAAAAAGCCCGGCAGCGTCGCAGCTCAAATCGAAGCCATTGTCGAAGGAATTGTTCCAGGCGACGTTGAGGAGGGAGGAGAAGCAGTTCTTGGGTTGCAGGAAGGGTTGGTGGGGCTGCGAGGGGTCGAGTAGGAAGGCCTGCGACGGCGAGCAGGAGGAGGAGGAGTCGAGCGGGTGGGGGTGGTGGTTGAGGAGGAGGGCGTTCTCGGGAATCGGGCCGGAGGAGAAGGACAGGTCGGTCATCTCTGCAGTGGGTTGGAGCTGCTGGAGCTGCTGCTGCTGCTGCTGGTGGGAATGGTGAGATGGGTTGGTGTTGAAGTAGGACCAGTCGGCGTCGAGCATGGACTTGAAGTTGGGGAGGGAAGTTCCTCCCATGGCTTCGTCGCCTTCCTTGGGCTGCGCCGCTTCGTTGCCGTTGCCATCGTGGTGGTGGTGGGCGGTGGCGTCTCTGGTCCAAGACACTTCGTCTTCCTCGCCCACGTTCTCCATCCAGACAACGCCGTTGGGACCCAGAACCATCTCTCTTCTTCTGCTCACAGAGAAACAGAGGGATAGGGAGAGGAAGAGAGAAGAAGAAGAAGCTGAAGAAGTAGCAGTGAAAAGGGAGGTAGGGTTTTTGCCACTCACTTTTCGTTTTTATGCGAAGAGTGTGAAAAAATGAGTGGAGACGGTGATGCTTTACGGTTATCTGTCTGTGCTTCTCTCTCTCTCTCTCTTCTCTTCTCTCTGTCGTTGCTGTTGATGAAGACGATGAAACTGGCAAGAAGGGAAGCTACGGCTTGTTTCTGAAGAGAAAACGAAAGCAGAGTCCCTCTTCTCTTTCTGAGATTTTCTCGTGGACAGATTTACCCTCCCGATGTTGTTGTTATTACTCTGCTCCTCTGTCCTACAGCTTCTCGTTCGGGTTTTTTTTTTCTTTTTCTTTTTGGTGGGTCAATCTCATTCTGATCTGGCGAGCCGTTATTTTGTGAGAGTTGGATTTAACAAAATTTGGAAAGATAATTAATTATATAATAATTTTTGGATGACTATTATGCTGACCGTTTTGACCCTAAAAAAATAAATAACTAATAATTAAAATTCACTATGAGATTCACTTTTTAAGAATTTATAACTCATAACATACTGTTATTCTCGCAGCCACTCGAAAAAATTATTATAACAGTAAAGTTGATTTGTAAAAATCCATTTTGAAATTTCCACTTACCTATAAAAAAAATTCCCAATCTTTAAAAATATTTAATTTATATCTTTTACAAACTGGAAATACTTATTTATCTCCGAACACGCTCTCTCTCATATTAGTCTCTCTATCCAGCCTTCGACGACACTACCACCCATCAACAACGCCGACCTCCCCTCTCCTCTCTTTCGTTGAGTCTTGCGACTCCAGCCTTAGGAGTTTTGAGCTCAACCTTGCGAGGCTAACGTGAGCCTCGTGAATGAGCTCACAGGCCTTCCTTGGATGTGGCATGGGAGACCAAAGCATGATCCAATCAAGCCGGATCTGAAGCCGACTGCTCGAGGATGGCAATAGTCCGCATTTGGATTTTTGGATTTTTTTTTTCTTTTTGGCAAGAATAGTTTAGAAAGAAAAATAGCGAATTTTTAAATAAATGGTGATTTTCATGATGAAAATTAAGATGAAATGACAAAATCCAAAATGTACATTTTAGCAATCCAAAAGTGGGGATGGTATTTGATATGTGAGTGCAATCTTGACATGCGCTTCCGCAATTATGCCTAATTTCTAAGTTTTTCCTCAATAGCTGCGAAGCAAGTATTAGATATTACTCGTGATAAATCAAATGGATCACGTATTAACAAACGGGAGATTTCATAAATAAAATCTACACAATTTCTTCGTATGATTGCAAACGATAGAAGAGTCTCGAGACTATAAATAGGAATAAAGCATTGGTTTGCCTATCGAAATTGGCATAACTCGTGACTTTGGTTGAAATGGCAAATCGTTACGCTTCCGGCCTATTGCTTCAATATTCTTGTATCGAACACAATATACCCAAATTTTTTTTTTTTTAGATTTATAAACATGAAATTTTGCCTATCCACTGTTCTAAAAGTTTAAGTTGTCAGATGAAGGTGTGGTTTAATACTTAAATATCCTATAAGCTTGAAATTTGGGTTGGCAACCAAATAATGGGGATCGAAAGATTTCGAACTCAAGATCTCATGTTAAGATGCAATGCAAAATCTTGTGAGGCCACTAATAGTTATTTTAAAAATTTAAAATGTTAAATGCATGCGTGATTTAATATTTAAATATATCATCAATAAAGTCTGATCTTTTTTTTTTCTTTCATATTTCTCAAGAAAACTAAAACAATTTCGATATGTGCCCACGACGGGCCAAAATCGCACCTATAGGTCAACGGCTACGCAAGTCTCAATGTCATATTCAGTTGGGACATGTCTCTAGCCGACACTAATCTGTAGTGTCCAAAGAATGATTTAGACTGCATTGATTATATACGAGGAATAAGTGTTCTTGCTAGGACAGTTGATTAAATTGCGAATGTCGCGATAAAATATTTATTCGGAGCGGTCGAAACATCGGAATTTGGAAGATGGGTTCATTTTTGGTAAGCCTATTCTATATTTTTTTTTTAAATCGAGATTTCCCTTTTTTAAATAGAGTACGTACATACGTACAAGTTCCTTTTTTATTTAATCATGCGTATAAAATATGTTATCTCCACAGGTTTCTGGTTTTAAATAGATGTTGTCGGCAGGGGAGTCCTAGGATATCATCGTTTCTTTTGCTAAACCTATTATATATCTAATTAGGATAAATAATTCTTTAACCTGTTGTACGGCGGCCATTTCAGTCATAAACATTTTAATCGTTACACTTTAGTCGCAAACCTTTTGATTATTTGCCAATTTATTCCTAAACATTTTTCAATTGTGTCTATTTAGTCTTAAATCTTTTGAAGGTTTTCCATTTTAGTCCTAAATCCATTAATCGAGTAATTGGCCGGAAAGACTAAATTGGCAATTTGTTAAAAAGGTTTAGGTCCAGTTAGTCAAATTATTAAAATGGTCAGGACTAAATTGACATAATTGAAAGGTTTAGGATTGAATTGGAAAATTGACAAAATATTTAGGATGGAATCGGAACAATTGAAAGGGTTAAGACTGGCCTCGTCCTTCATCAGCCTCTAAGGATCTTACTTGCAGGTTTTAAGATTTGGTCCCCCCATGTTCTGAATGCGTTTCCCAAAAATTGGGGGTGTGTCCTTCACGTTTCGAACCGAGGCCACGTACGAGCTGGTATCATTCAACTTCTGTTCTGGCAACAAGTTTTAGCATCGTGCTATGCTATTGCTATTGCTACCGCCTCTCCCGCGTACGTCAATATGCTTCTCCTATGAGTTCGGACCCCGAATTCCGGCCGCCCGTGCCGTGTGTTTGCCAAGCTCTTCGCATCCCTGATGTTCCAGGGCCCGTGATCTAACCGTCTCCGACTTCTTCTTTCTCCATGTCGGTGTAGTCGCAAAATTGCCAAAGCCAATCTTATGCTGGTCACGATTTCCGCGGACAAAATTTTTTATAACATCGGAGGACTAAACTCGCCATCTCTCACTTGATACGGTCGTCGCATCGGGAAGTCGGGTGCCTCTCTCGAAACGCCGGGATGCCTGCTTTTGTCACTTTCAGGTGTCTAAACAATGTCAATTAGCTTTCGGGGAAAAACTCCATTGAGGAACGGTCAACCGAGTAAGAATCAATGGATAACGTGAGAAATTGAAACCCTAGAGAGAGGGAGATTTGAATTTGGTGATTGCCATGAGGAAGATGGAAGAGACTTTGAAATTAAAAGGGAATAACTTCTTTTTCCTCTTCTTCTTCTTTTTTGGGCTGAAAGCAAAACGACCAAGCCAAGTTTCTCGTGACTCCACTCCACTTCACCGCACCTACTCCTCCTCCTCGCCATCAATCCCCATCTCTCTCTCTCTCTCTCTCTCTCTAGTCTCAATGATGGTTGTACATGATTGATTAATGATCCAAGTTTTAATTTGACTCCACTCGTGTACTTGATGCTCGAAATTCGACTTGCGCTTGATCGAGTTTGCTCAAACTCGACTCGACTAGATTAGAAATTCGAGATACCTTACCTCGAACTCGACTCAATTACAATCAATTTAGGGAAGAACCTGAGCACAAGCTGAATCTTCACAAAAAAAACACACACACACACACACAATTTCGAGGATATTTCCGTCATTTTTTTCAATTAAAGGTATGTTGGGAAAAACTAGAACCTTGACCATGTTAGATTAATTAGGATTGCAAGACCTGTCGAGATTGACCCAAAATCAGACCAGCCGATCTCAAGTAGCCATCGAATCGAATCGAATCGAATCGAATCGAGAGACTTAGAAGCTTAAGTGAAAGGGATTCGAGATGAAAAGTCGTACAGTCTCCTAACCTTAGACAGCGACCCGCGAAAGTGTTCATGAAACTTCGCCCGTTAATCTATGTAGACCTATGTTGCCCTCTCGATTCCCCGTTGAATTTTGGTAGGATACGAACAAAAAAAAAATGGACATAATTTTCGTACAGCACTCACTTGAGCGTGATAATTTTTTTTTCTCAATGAGTATAATGTCATAACTTATGTGCGGCACTAACTCGCATGCCACAACTTTTTTCCCTATCGTTAACAGCCATCTAATTTTTCAAATCGATCATTTGAATCACATAACTATGGAAAAAAAAATGTTCGCCACGAGTGCTGTATCACAGCACTTGGGCCAACGCGACTAATAATATTTTGACACTTAAATAATAGTTTGAAAATTATAGCACTCAACTGAACTTTAAAAAAAAAAAAATCATGCCACGTAACAGTTTCCTTACGAAGCATCCACGTAGAGAAGTCGGTCCCACAAGAGTCGAAGCTTGGGAGAGAAGACCGTATACGGCGGTTCACTTCGTCGATAGAGAGAGAGGAACAGGGACGATGATTCCAGTCCCAGTCCTCTCTCTCTCTCTCTTCACGTGAAAATTGAACTGCATTAGGGAGGGGAAGGGCGTCCGGATCCCCTGCATGTAACGCAGGGGAAGGGGGGAAAAGATCAGGACCGGACACGTGGCGGACATGCAGCCGACCGGGGCAGTGATCGAGGGCCGGCCATCCCTTTGAAGCCTCCCCTCGGAGCTGTCAACAATGGCGGTTTCTTCTTCTTTCTCCTCGCCTGAGATTCTTCTTGAGGAAGACGAACGCGGTTGGGACAGCGGCGTCACGATCCCCCGTACTTGACTATGCGTGTCGCGCAATTTAAGGAAAAATAAAAATAAAAACAAAAACAGAAAAACCTTCGGATTCGTAAATAATAATATGGGTTAATACCACGAAAAATCTCAAACTGGTACATCCGAGATAAATTTATCACAAATTATTTTTTTGGTCATAAAAAATCTCAAACTCATATATTTGTGATAAATTTATCCCAAACTGGTACATTCTCCGTTAATTTTCGTTAAATTTAACCGTTAAATTACTGAGTTAGATGGCAAGTGGCAGTTCATGAGTGTATCAGTTTAAGATTTTTACCCTATAGGTATATTAATTTTAAGATTTTTCATGCTATTAGCCGAATTTAACAATGGATAAATTTGTCACAAGTGTATAAATTTTGGGTTTTTCATGGTTTAAAAAATTAGTTTAAGGTAAATTTATCATAGGTGTACCAGTTTAGGATTTTTTATGGTAAAAAAAATAGTTTGTTGTAAATTTATCACAAGTGTACCAGTTTTGGGTTTTTCGTGGTAAAAAAAAAAATTGGGATAAATTTATGACATGTGTACAAGTTTGGGATTCTTCATGGTATATATGAGCCCTAATAGTAATACTAATGCTACAGATATCTTGCAAAAACGACGTGCTAGTTTGTATGTAATTTTAACATACTTGACATTGTTTATTTAGCCATCATCAAGAGTTTAGTTGGATATGAACATGCGACCTCAAGTTTTTGAGATACCAATCCCCTTACGTCCCGACCAACAGCTCTAATCTCAAAGTTTCATGGCTCAATTAGCACTAATTAATTTTTTTTTCTCTTCTTTAAAACTTTCGGCCAAAAAAAAAAGCATTTCTCTATCGAGAGAGACCAAAAGCATTGAACGAAAGCAGTAAGAAAGAACCGAGTTCAGACAAGTTGACGCTGTTGGATGAATGAGACCTGTTGCGCAAGCAAATATGACCATTAAAGGCCAAATCGTTGCCCGACCGCAAGGGCGGCTTTCGTCCTTTTTGTGAGACTTGCTTTCCACCTTCGATTTCTTCAGTGAAAGACACATCGAATCGAACTTGTTCTGCTCAAATTGCATGTGTTATGAAGTCTCCGTCTAAAATACCCGCCTCCCTACACACCACACCCAACATAAAAGAGAGATTTCGCTAAGCATATAAAAGAAAGAACCTCGGATGGGTTGACTTAGTAATAAAGCGCTTAGTTGGGATTTTAGCGGATTTTATGTTTAAATAGCACGTCGCCCGCTAATATCGGAGTGGAGCCTTACTCGATGCACGCGAACCGGGCAAAACGCTTCTATCCGTCAGCTGCGAGGTTCGGATACCCAATTACGATCAGCTGGGTCAGAGGGTGATTAGATAACGGGATCGTGATAAATCCAGTATTAAGTGGGATTCGAAGGGATTAGTGTAAAAAAATCAAACAAATAGGTCAATATTTCTAAGGGAAAATGATTCCTTGACAGTTTAACCGTTATTTCCAACTGTATATCCACACACCATCACCGCGTGTTTTGCATAAAGCACTGATTAATTGAAAAATCATGGGGTCAGAAATAATGACAGTACTGTCAAACTGTTAAGCTAGCGGCATCTTATTTCTAAATATAATCTTTCATTAAATATGCTTTTCTTGACAAAACAAAGATTTATACTGGGAAAAAGAAAAGACACTCCTCACATTAAATGCTTTTTATCGTATAAATGCATTTGATATATATGGCTTTATCGTCACTCAAGTCATGCCCATGAAAAAAAAAATTGGATTAAATTCTCAGGTCGGGCTTTATGGCTAAACATTTGGAAAATATGCTCATTAATTGGTTTAGAACCAGCTCAAAAACCAGTTCCAGTTCAGTTTCCTTTACGCGGGTTCAAGGCTTAATCAACCGAATCGAACTTGGTCGGTTCCTGGGTTTTGGAAGTCGTGAACCTCTCCCGAATTTCCTCGTAACCGGCCTTGAACTGGACCGACAAGGTCGATTCCAGGGGATTCGAGTGTTGATTACTAATCATTGCTTAATCCTAAGGCTGCGTTTGGCTGTTCGGATTTTTAGTTAGAATAGGACATAAGATAAGATACGAACTTCATGGATTTTATCATATACTTACTACTGCTTGGTAACTGCGGACATGAAGTCGGATAAGCAGAGGTCAGGACGGGTGAGATGGATCATGTTTTGGTGAAACATCAGAATGCTTTGGAATTATTCAGTGATAAGTTCTGATGAGTGAGTTATTGTTAAGTAGAGGTATGTGCCATCTGAATTCGAGCATGGCATCAACCTA
Organism: Rhodomyrtus psidioides; assembly: GCA_021437785.1. Taxonomy (NCBI): domain Eukaryota; kingdom Viridiplantae; phylum Streptophyta; class Magnoliopsida; order Myrtales; family Myrtaceae; genus Rhodomyrtus; species Rhodomyrtus psidioides. Next base: position 336,217 of record JAILYB010000192.1, on the reverse strand, counting down.
ACAAACCCGTAGAGCGAGGGGTCTTTATTTGAGGTCGAATCCTTTGAGAGTGACTTGCTGGCTATATTCGTTGTTTTATCGAGTGAGTAAATAAGTGTTGAAAAATGAAATTATTCAATCTCTTTTCATAAGTTAAAGATGCACTCATGCATGTTGTCCAAGATAGCTTCCTTGAAAGTCGAAAACCAACCTCAAGTTCTTCATAACATGTCGAGACGCCTTTCGTACGTTAGAAAGGTTCCAGTGATTAAAGAATGAGGGACGCGATCTCATATCACGCAAACAATTAATCAAAGAATGGGGTCGTGGAGATACTCAACTTTGCGGCTGGAGACCCTATCCTACCACCGCAAGAGAGGCAGCTTAGCCTGACGAAGAAGCAATGGTTGTGAAAAAATTCGATTCTTCGTATGTCAACTCTCATGAGAAATTCTATACGGGTCTATTCCACCACCTCCCATACGATTTTTTTTTTATCCGGCCTATATATCTCTTTATCCTATTCCGGATAGCTTCCAAAAATAGAATAGGATAAAACATATCATGTCATTTTTATCGCGACGATCAAACACAGCCTTAACTGTATCATATTGGATAGCCATTGCCTTTGCTCCCAACCACTACCACTCTTGTGCACAAGACACACATTCATCGGGGCGTTGAACCAGGGCACGATCGTCAATCATACAACCCAGCTACCTAGTAGCGAAATCTTTCTGTTGGCTTTTCCAATTCATGTGTTGACATCACTGGTTGTGAGAGATAATAGTCGATGGCCACATGATAATGTTAGGATTTGGGGCACAGCGACAATGAAATATAGACTAAAAGTAAAAAAGGAAAAATCGAGAACTAGGGCCATATTCAGCAGAGATTCCATTATAATTGACGCCTTTAATTATATCACTCAATTACAAGAGAAAAAAAAAAAGGTATTCATGGGCTCTAGCTCAAACTGCCAATAAAATATGAGCTTCAGCTATAAAAGCCCTGAGCCGAACTCATGTGCTTTTCTGTTGATGGGGAGTATGAACCACGTCATCCCCGTACAAGAACATGTGTCCTCCATCCCCGCTAAGTTGATTAGTTAAAAAAAAAAAAAGTAACTTATCAAGATCAAGAAACGTTTCCTCAAAGAGGCTCATCCCTCCCATGTATGATTGACCTAAACTCGAACTCCAAGAAAGTTTTGTAGGCTCGAAATGGACAATGGACATGTACTAATGACCCCAACATGACAGGCTTGCATGGGAACCTCTCTATGGTGACAACTTGTGGGGTTTGGGTGCCACCCTAGGAAAGGGAATTTCCCTGGCAACTTATGCAGTGGGGCATTTGCACATTAATACTCGGGTTGCTCATCTCGTGACTTGTTTCATTTTTTTTTTTTAAAGATCTACTATAGAGATAAGAGTTTTAATTTTGCACTTTCCCCCCACATCCAATGACCCAAAATTGGGAGGAAAAAAAAAAACTTTTGAATTTTTTTCATGTGCATATATATGGAGGGGTCGCTTTCTTTAAGAGCTGTTCATGATTGAAGAGAGAGAAAGCTCTTTTTTTTTTTCCCTCTTCCTCTCTCTTCTCTCTTCTCTCTCTCTTTTATCATCATCATCAAACTTCATCTCTAATTCTCTACTTGCTCAGGGATTGGTGGCATCTATGGCACGTCCAAGTAGCAACATGAACCCCCTTGTTGCTTTTTTTTATGTTTGTTTGTTTGTTTGCATTCAATGTGCATTAATTTCCCATTTTCTGCCCAATATTTGAATCGAAGGGATCGAATGCTTTGATGGGCTATGCCAAAATTTGCTTTGGACCATAGATTGGAATGAGTACGTGGGGACCGAAAAATTGGGTCCAAGATAGATCTTTTTGGGACTCTCTCCAGAAGTGGAGAGATGGGATATTACTAGATTAGGAAGAAAATTATAAAAAGAAAAGTCCTAAACTTGTTGCATTTTATGTCAATTCGATTATAAGCCTTTCAATTATGCCAATTGAGTCCTAAACATTTTTGCGTTTTTGCCAAATGAATCCGTCGCCCAATTTTGACTGAAAAAACGCTGATGTGATAGTCGAGTCAATATTGGTCATCTTATTGGCGCATCGACGATAACTTGATGATTTTTCTTAATTTTTATGGATTTTTTTCTCTTTTTTCTGCATTTTATCCTTTTTTTATGTTATTTTGTTTCTTTTTGCCAATGGCTGTCCCAAGCAATGGTCAGAGAGGGCTGGGCGAGGCTGCTCTCAATGATCACAATTAGACTAGGATTGGCCTTACCATGTAGGACGTTTGACATCTACATCAGCAATTTCTTTTCAAAATTGATCGATTGGACTCAATTGGCAAATGTGACAATAGGACTCAAATTGGCACAATTGAAAGAATTAGAACTAAATTAGTATAAATGCAATAGGTCCATGACTTTTTTTTGGTAATTTTACTTAGATTAGGTTAAGTTAACTGAGAAAGTAAACCGATGTTATTTAGCGAAAAATGAATGATTTGAAAAATATTTTCATGAGAATAATTGCTTGTATCGCTTACCAAAACGAATTAACAAAAATATTCTTCTCTCGGCCACAAAAATATTTAAATATAAACTGTCGTTGGAAATGAAAATATTTTCATCGATCAATTATTTCAAGCGGTACAAACAATCAATTCTAAGAATTTTTTTTTTTCAAATCATTCATTTTTGACCAAAAAATGGAGCCTAAGTGAATGGAACTTTAGTCTTGCTTTATTCTTGTAAATGTCATTATTAATGTTAAGACAAAAGACAGTAATTACGTAGGGCCGTGTCATTTAAAAAAAAAACGATTCCTTACGAATTGTCGAGCTCCGACATGGATGGCCGAACCATAGAGTTAGATCTAGTACTTCATGTAGAAGATAATAGCCCCGAACCAGTACGAAAGAAAATAAAAATGAAAAGAAAAGGAGAGTTGAGCTCGTGATTTAAGTACGCTCAAGACGGCGGTACACCTTAAATACGAATAGGAAGGGCGATTTGTAATAACATTTGATTGTGAAATTAAAGGGCACCTCATTTACAGAGTCTGTAATTAATTTTTCACCGCGGGGTGAATGTGTTGTTATCTCCTTTAAAAAAAAAATAAATCTGAAAAATCATGAGTGCCAAAATGTTACGGACTAGGCAAATCGAGGCCTACAAGAATTTGCCTGGAGGTTGGACAGACAGCAAAAACCATTCAATCAACGTCATATGAGTGGTGCCAGTTATGATGGACCCCTACATTTCTGTTGGCATCTTGGACACAAAAGGGACAACAGGGCCAAAAAAAAAAAAAAGTATCAAAAAAGTTCTAAATCATCGGCACTGATGTCAACGCAATTCTATACTTTTTAATTGGATTAATTTAATTCTAAACATTTTTCATTTATATCAATTCTATCGATCCAATCAATTACGACCGGAAATCGATAACATGGAAGCCGATCATTCTAAGTGGCATAATTTATACTTGCATTTCATAATTTTTTTTTTTTAAAAAAAATTGCATTTTTTTTTCTCGCTTTCACTTTTTGCGGGCCGCTAGCTAGCAAAGCAGAAACATGTGTGCACGTGGGATGGAGGGACCGTATCCATCGTGCCATGTTTCATCAACTTCCTAAAGTTTTCGCTTCTTGTTTAACTTTGGCAGACTTGAATCCACTTCGGGCCTACATGAGAATCATTCTATTCTTTGATTCTGTACCCTGAAAAAAAAAAAAAGAGATAAGAACTCTATTTGGTGACATAAATAATTCTGATTCTATTTCCAGGATCAGTTTTGGAGAATCAAAATCAATTTTAGCGCAAAATCCCGAACAAAAAAAAAGTTGATTTTGAAAAAAAGAATCACTTTTGAGAATCACAAAATAAAATGAAGTCTCACATATCTCACTTTTCCCTTTTAGTTCACTCGTCACTTTTCCCTCAACCTAATAAAAATAAAATAAATTAGAAAATCCCTAGAAATAGAAGAAGCTTAGATTAGGCTAATTTGATCTCATTTTCATAAATTTGGGCCTAAATTTTCTAGATTTCATAGATTTTCACTCTTCGGCAAAAAAAATGTTGCAGAAGATGAGGGCATCCGACATGTGGATGATAACATATATACTCATAACCGTGTGTCACAAAATGTGACCATCTACACGTGAAGCTGGAACGTGGAACCACACACTCACTTGGATTTAGGATATAAGTTGCAAAATGATAGTGAAGGCAAGGAGGATAATTTTGTTTTTTTTTTAGTGGATAATTTGGTTATTCGTTTGCTATGTTTGTATGTATTTTGGACAACACAACATTTAAAGGAAAAAAATGAGTTATTAATATGAGAAATGTCTCATGTTTCAATTGAACTTCAAACGTCGTGCATTAAAATTTATGTTTCATTTATGACATGCTAAAAAAATAATGCACTTTAAATTATTTTAGTGTTTCTTGAAAACTATTCTTCAATTTAGGATGAAATTTTACAAAATAACTACATAGTTATTTGACTTAAATGAAAAAAAAAATTAGGAAGAGAAACCGTTTTTCAAAGAAAAAATTTTGTACAATTATGAAACGCGTTTCTATTCCAGGAACAAAAATTTTGGGCAGTTATCAAACGCGTTTTGATTCTCTAAAATTAATCTATGAATAGAATCAGTCATTTTAATCAGAGTCATTTTTTCGAAAGGGAATGGTTACCCTGCGCAGCCTTCGTTTCCAATAATGCGATACTTGTTTCAATAACCGTAAGAAAGGAATCGTGGGGATGAAGAAAATCTGAATACGGCCACGAAGACAGACTGATCTTTTAGAGCGTCTTAACCACAGGTCCACAACATCGAACTTCGGAAGGCCGGGTCACCCGATCTCGACCACACAGAGAAGTAGTCGGAGGCCGACCGCTCTCGATCATCCCGAGGGGGTAACCTGCAATGAAAACACAGGTGCTGGGAAAACACACAAAACACCACCGCCTGCGTTACCAGGTGACCCCTCAGGGATGCCTCCCTTTGTAGTTCCGGTGTGGATTCGGGTGATTGGTTGTCAAGCTTCTTATAGAGTGGGGGAGAGGGAAAGCTTCGAGCGTTCGGAACGATGTGTGTAGCTACTATTTGCTCATCCTAGCGACGCCCTGGACCTGTATTATTCATGTCTGTCGTCCAAGGTTGTCGTTTATGGAGGTGGGTAAGCTAGAGACAAAAAGCATCTGTCTGGTCCCTGAACGAACCCCAACCCGCAACCCCGATCTGGTTAAAGTTTTGATTTCACAGTCAGGTGATGGAGTTCAACCGGGTCGAAACCCTAGGATCTTTCTTGGAACTTGAAATGCCTTCCTGTGTCATTGAAGGACGTGAAACAGAAGGGCGGGACTTTGCTGCTATGTGCATGAACGATCTCTGCCTAGGTGACCGAGACACGAAGGAGACATTACAAGTGAACAGTGGGCGAGAAGTAGTAATTTACTCGGACCACGAGACCGTGTGAAACGAACCACATGCCTGGGGCCCTGAAGTCCCTAGGGTTGCAAATCAAACGCCGCAGAGTTGGCCGCGACGGCCACCGGCAAGGACGGGTCAACGAGCTCCGGTGGAGTCCCACTGGGGAGCAGCCCGTCCTCCGGCTTCAAATGGTACTCTTTCTTGTTTGATCATTTATTTAACAAGCGTCTCGAAAACCATCGGAATCGACCTCACTCTTTTGCATTCCCCTCCAATGCTCGGCCACCTTGACGCGTCATTTGGACCCTGAATTCGAGGAAACACTTAACTTATTACTGAAATCAACTGATCTCCTAAGATCACAATTAACCCATAATACACATACCCTACACAGATGCAAGTCGCCATGTAGCAGGAGTATGATTATGTAAGAACTAAGATAACTTGCTTCTTATAATCCTTGTTCCTTGAATTGAGTGTTCCAAATTCCTCATCCATTGTCCTCTTTCCCTTTCCCTGTCTCCCTCTGTCATCATAGCAGTAGCCCATTAATGGACCCAAGCTGGTTTTGTGCTTGTTGACGGCCCAAATACTAGTACATTCAAAAGAATAAGTCCACCATTGAAATCATTTATTCTTCTTCACTAATTACACTGAGTAATAATAATAAAAAGGACACATGAAGGAGAGCGGGAAGAATAGAAAAGGCAAAGCGCTATGAACCTGTTAATACAACGTCAACATTACACAACTTGATCCGGAGAAGGGAAGCTCAAATTTTTGAAGCAAGTGAACCCTCCATCCACAACCAGGTTATGGCCCGTCACATACTTAGCCTCGTCCGACGCCAAGTACAAGGCGGCCTTGGCCACGTCGGCATCCTCGCAATGCGCCCCTTTAAGCTCCCCAAGCTCGTTTATGATCCCGGCCACCTGCTCTCGGGTTAGACCCGGATAAAACTGTGCTATTTGGCTCACTGACATCGGCGTTGCGATCGGGGCAGGCGAGATGCAGTTGATCCTCACCCCATGGCGGCACAGCTCAGCGGCAGCCGACTTCACGAGCCCGGGGATCGCGAATTTGGATACCGTGTAGGGATGAGGCCCTAGCCCGGCCATGATCCCGCTGATGCTGGACGTGCATAGGATGGACCCTGAGGCCGTTGGTATCATGACTCGTGCCGCGTGCTTTATCCCAGCGATCGAGCCACGGACGTTGATCCTCATGACCTCGTCGAACTTGTCTAGGTCGAGGTTGGCAATGCTCGGGGGATACGAAGGGCCGGTTACGCCGGCATTGTTGTACATGATGTCCAACTTCCCGTGGCGGGCCACCGCGGCGTCCACCGTCTCAGCCACCTGGGCCTCGTCGGCCACGTCGCAGCGCACAAAGTGGGCCGAGGGGCCTAGGCTTTGGGCCACTTGCGGACCAAGCTCCAAGTCGATGTCAGCGATGATGACTTGGGCTCCATTTTGGATGAATTCATGGGCCGTGGCCTTACCAAGCCCACTCGCTCCTCCAGTTATAAGGGCCACTTTGCCCACGAGCCTGCCGATCAAAAATCAATCATTGGCTATGGGAAAATTTCAATGTGATGGAAAAGACAAAACTAGTCGGTGTCTTCTGAGCAGAAGCTTGAAGGACGATAAGAGAGGAACAGGAAAATGTTATATCAAATTGATGTGACCAACAAAAAAAGTAACGAACGTCCCATCAAGTGTAGGTTAGGGCAAATTCCTCTGTTTCTGGGACTAGACATCTAATGTGACCGTCCTAAACAACGTAATTTGATCAATAATATTATTAAGAGGAGTTTTGGTTTTTTCTTTAAAAGGGTTAAGACTTAAGAGGATTAGCTTTAAGATGTGGTATTTGTGGTTAAGTTCAAATATCAAGCCGAAGAGGACAAAGGCCACATTTAGTCATAAGGTGAGAATATTTCATGACAATATTTCAATAAATTATGAGAGGACTTGTTTTCAAATTCGGAGAATCAATGAAAATGTCAAGTAGGTGTCTATTAAGTATGAAACCAATGAATTAATTAACGGAGATCAAAGGCAAGTAGGTAGGAAAACATGACTAGGAGACAAACGATTCAATGTAAATGCAAAATAGTAATAGTAATAGTTATTATTATTCTCGCATCAGCAACAACAGCAGTAGTAATAACAATCATATGGGGATGCTGAATATGCGGCATAATAACCTGCGAGTTTTATGTAAGATCAGAATCTTAGCACAATTTAAAATTATCGGTGGTAAAATCCTACACCTTTTATATTAGGTCCCTTCATGTGCTTTGGGCATATTATATGTTGCTCGATTTTTTAGCGATTTTTCCATGAACGGTTGCCCTAAAGCACATGTATGCAACCCATCAAGATGACCAGATCCATGTTGATTTATAGTAATTTTATCTGAAATTCTTTATTAAGAAATTGTTAGCTTCATAAAGAGAAAGTTATGCCGACTTATGCTTATAAACTGATAAAAGAAGTGTCGTGAATTTTTTTGATTGAACAGAATTGAACTCGTTTGTTCAAGATCTGAAGTTTAAAGTATAACATAATAGCAATGAATATCCGAATCTTACTAATAATTCGACTAACAAAAGTGGTAAAAAAAATAATCCAAAAGGTCGAGAAAGAAACGGACAAATTGACTTGGAAGCCTCGTGAATTTTCCTAATCGGTCTCGCTTATTCATGATGTGAAGCTTAAGTTATAACAGAATAGCAATGCATATCCGATTAAGTATGGTATGGAATTAATTGATCAATTAATCGTTGATTATTAATACCTTAAGAATCCAAATCTATACCTTAACGGAGAGATGGAATAAACATTAGCAAAAATGCATGAAGAGACCATAAAAAAAAAAAAAACAACAAGAAGAAACAGGTTTGAGGATACCAATATAATGTTTTAGGACAAGGGGAAAAAAATGAAAAATTTAGTCAACGGCTTTGCAAAGACAGCATGAGCACCCAAAATTATACTCTAAAGACATCAGACCCAAAAAAGAAGAAGAAGAAGAAGAACTTCCCAAAAAAAAAAAAAAAATTGGAAAGCAGAACCAAGGGATGTGTCGCATCAAGCAGTTCAATCAACTTCATCTGACCACCCGACAGATCAGTAACAAGCACACAGAGTTTGATGAAGGGAGCTTGGGTACCTCCTGCCACTGGCGGCGCCACCGGCACCTCCTCCGCCATCTCCGGTGGAGAACGACGCCACGCGCCTCCGGAATGCGACGGGGGCCACGAGCTGGAACCCCCTGCCGTTATGGACAGAAAGAGAAACAGAAAACCAAAGGGTCAAGTAAGTTCGCAAGTAGCTCCATGGTGAGCTCCTGGTTTGCACCAGATGTTTCCATGGAAAGAAATGGGATGACGAAGCTAGAGAGAGGGAGAGAGAGAGAGAGAGAGAGAGAGACCTGGCAAGCGATCGGAGCATTGTTGGCGAGGGAAAAATGGCGACTCTGGGGAAGAATGTAGACTCAGGTGAGATTCAGAGAAATCTTTAATGGCGGTTTCTTTCTTCTTCCCAGAAGTGAGAAGGAGCGGGAGGAGAGAGACCGAGGTGTGTATTTATGAGAGGCGAAGTGAAACGATCCAGCACGTGTATTGGACACCCATTTTGCAATGAAAATGATTTTATTTTTTAAAATAAAAGTCCATATAGTATTGGTTTTGAATCTTTTGATATAAAACAAAAGAGAAACACATGCCACTTTCGTACTCTTTCGCGTTTTACGGAAAATGAGTAATTTCAAAAATAACTTCCAAAAAATGATCGCCTATATGGTTGACAAAAATGGACGGACAAAAATCAGTTACATCATTCACGCCAATATTTAGATGCAAATTTTTATCGGTGGTGAAAGTACTTTGCATTGACTAATTATTTCAACGCGATCATTTTCAGGAAAATGTATTCCAAATCACTCAATTTTCAAGAAACGAATGGAGCATAAATTTGAAATCGATTTCGTGCTTTCATTTTATGGAAAAACAATTAAGCATTTTCTAAGAAAAGTTGAAGGAATCACAAAATGTAGCTATCTACGTAAACGGTGATAGAGGAGATCTGTAAATAAAATAGTTTTGCCCAATCTGCATGGCATCATTTATTCGATTTGCAACGAGGTTTAATCGAAAATTAGGTTCTAGTTTCCTAATTTATTTTTATTTCAATTTTAATTAAACAAAATGGAGTAGAATTAGGCGATGCGCAAGTCCTAAACAAGTAAGTTGGTCATGAAGGTCGTTCATGTTTTGATGAAGATGACACATTAGCTTAGATTGAGCGGCTCTAGGGTTAGCCAACATTTTGATGTACCGTTTTCATGAAGGACCTAATTCTTATCGATTGAGAGAGGTGGATTTAATTTCCTTGTTAAAAAAAAGTCTAACTCGAGAGGACAACATTACAGTAAGAGGAAAGAAAATAAATGCTTCGGGCAAATAAATCAGATTCAACATGTTTTAATGAAAATATAAAACATTCCAATCTTGCTTCTTTTCTCATTTTCAGACTAAATACCTTTGATTTCGAAATTAATGAAGCGGGTCTAAATTTAAATCGAAAATCAGATTCTAGTTTCCTAATTTATTTTTATTTCAATTTTAATTAAACAAAATGGAGTAGAATTAGGCAACGTTTATGAATAAACTCGCACAAGAAAGACCAATGATAATTAATTTTGAGCTTTACGTAGTTAAGGAGGCAGACTCCCAACAACTCAGGAGCACATGACAAGAGTGTCCAAATATGAAAAACTCTCTTAGTCAAGCACTCAGCGCCTTAATTAACATCTTTGACTTTGTAACATAGCAATATAGCATGTGTAAGAGAGAGTTCTCACATCAAACAAGTAGCTCGGCCGGCGATTCCGAACCGAGGTTACGTAATTCTACCCATCTACAAAAATATAAGAATTAATGAATTCGAAAGCGTCCCGTGAAACGACACCAAATTTCAAGTATGATCCCACTCTATCGCATGCGCGATTAGATCGTGCGATGCAATTCGATACAATCTACTGATCTAATGACCCGGATCCGGGGTTGTCGAAAGTTGTCAAAAAGGGTGGATAGATGATCATGACGATAATCGTGAATCTAAGACAAAAAAGAGATTGGGGGAACCGACCATCTATGTTGGTGGTGGGATTACATTAGTTTATCTTAAGAACATAAAGCTTGGAAGAAGAAAACTTTTTGAAAAGACTACTCTAGGCCTACGACGCCCCAGGAAGGAGTGGTAGGAGCCCCTTTCATCGTCGATCGTGATTTTTGTAAAATTACTTTATGTGGGACTAATCCTCGATCTTGTGGCTGAATGGAGCGAAAAAATATATAAAAAAAAGATATAAATTTATTGTAATTATATTAATTTAGTCTTCAGTCTTTTCGGCCATTATTAGCCCAAAATCGCGGACGTAAACACTGATCGTGTCGCTAAAGAAGACCGGCTCTAACGTTGAAAAATTTTAGTAATATTAATAGGTAATTTTACTTAGTGAGTTATGATCGTGAATTTTATTGCAAAATAAAAAAAAATATGTTAATTGCTATGATTTTGTGTAACAAACACGTAATTTTTTTGTTTTTTAATTGTTGTTGCAATAGAAAGATGTCTTTTCCATAAAGTAAACAATGCAAGGTATTTATAATGATTTTAAAGAGATTTCTGATCTGCTCACAGAAATTTCCGATGATTTGACATTGAGGATTATTCTGTTTTTTTTTTTTGGGGGGGTCGAAAGAGGAATATTCTTTGACGGCTTGTCAATTCATCTTTACAATTAGGGAACTCCCCCCCTCCAAACCATTGTTGATTAACCTCGTAAATTCAGCATTTTTTTTTATTTTTTTGAGTGCATAGTTTCGAATTTGATAATGGGCATAGCATAGTCTCTCGGCAAAAACCACTGCTTTAACACTACTCCATGTGGATCCTCCTTCAATCTTTCCCACTAGCATAATGCTCTCTATCTTTTCCGTTATTGCGCTATACTAGCTTTCACTTTCCAATGCCCTAGGATGCCCTTTCTAATCTGGCAAAAATAAAAATAAAAATAAAAATAAAAGCTACCAAAAATCTCAAATTATGCCTATTAAGGCACATTTACCCTAAACTTAAATTTGTACCTGTGTGACATGTTTATGACTCCTTCAAATTTTCATCAATGAGAATTGTTGCTAATTTTCCTACTTGGACGCCGTAGAACAAACGGTGTTGACATGGCGCCTGCATGGCTTAAGTAAAATAAAAATGTTGTTTTCGCTAAAAAGTCATCTGACAGAACCTTGACGAAGAGTATATTTATCACATAAATACACGTTTGGAATTTTTTTATGTTACAAGAAAAAGTTTGTGGTAAATGTATCATAATGAACATAGTTTAAGGTTTTTGATGTTACAAAAAAAATCATGACAAAAATGTCACAATGGACATAATCTGATTTTTTTTTTTTTGTGGACTTCTCTCTTAAAGGATTATGATTTATCTCTTTAAGCCAATCCAAGGAAAAAAAAACCTCAAAATAAGCAATTTTTACCTAGTTTTTTCATCAAATCCTCAAGGGCATAACTAATTTTGATTGGACTTTCCTATCATAACATTTTTTTTTTTTTTTGTGATTGAGAGAATAATAGCACGTCATCGGCCACAAATTCCAGTGGATCATTGTCTCGCATCGCTTGACAACGGATCTTATATGCTCTTTATATTCATGTAGTCTTTCTCAACTTATCAATTTAAGCTTTTGGGTTGAACTTTATAATAGACCCCATAATAATTTTTAATTATATGTTATTTATTTTATTTTTGTAGCTCACAGTATATGCTGTCAATCTCTTGTAAGCATATTCCATTCTGATTTCGGTGATGTTGTCTACTATACCAACCATCACTTCTGTCACAACCATCACGACCTCCATAGCAATCATGAATCATCGTGGCCACCACAGCCTCCCTGGTCCGCGCTTCGCCTAAATGCCATGAAAACCTTCTCCTACAGCTAGACATGGCCAAATTGGACCCGGACCCGGAACCGGCCCGGAACCGGCCCGTTGACCGGCCCGTTGACCGGGTCCGCGGTTCCGACCCGTTATTTTTAATAAAAAATAAAATAAAAAAATAGAGAAAATGATAATTGCTTGAAGTTGGATTCGAACCTTTGATCTTTTAGTTGAAATAAGCACCCTAAACCACTCAACTAACTTCAATTTGATTGTTCATATTGCAAATAAATTATAAAAAATATATATGGACAAATTGAACCGACGGGAACCGGCGGTTCCTTGAACCGGAACCGGAACCGCCTCTTTAAGGGCCGGTTCCGGTTCCAGCTTTTTTAGGAACCGGAACCGCCGGTTCCTGAACCGGAACCGGCGATTCCGTCGAACCGTGCATGTCTACCTACAGCAAGCTAGCATATCCCATCCGAATCGGATTCCTCTAGGTGGAATAAAATGGCGATATTTTCAAACCACCGAAACGGGGTATGTTGAACATTTGACTGCGGGCATTACTCGGTTGCAACGCCATTTCGCTAGCCGTATCCAAGTTCCCCCAAAATCAGGATTGCTCTACAAACATATCTAAAGTTCGTCGTAGATCATGTCTCATCGAGGGCAGCCTCGTTAGTCACTGGCGAAGGAGGGCTCACCCGGGCCGGCAAGGCCATGGTCGCCTTCACTTATGGCTGGTGAGGATGACCTCACCTGCTTCCGCACCTCACGAAATCCTCGTGAAGCGTGACCATGGGCGAGGCTGACTTCGCTTGTGGCCAGCGAGGCCAAGGTGAGGTTGCCCTCATCTAGATCTGGTTAAGGAGGCCTCGCTCAGCCTAGGCGAGGCCGAGTGGGTGTCGTGAAGTTCTCACTAGCCACAAACAGAAAAAGAAGAAAAAAAAAACAAAGAAAAAAATTAATCAAAATTGGCCATGCCAATACCGGCAGACCAAAGCGATTAAATTGAAATAAATACAAAAGATTTAGTACTGAATTGACACAATTGCAATATGTTTTGGTAATTATCCAGGTAAATAACACAAATGGTTCTTGAATTTTAGGCCAATGTGTAATGCGGTCCCTAAATTTCAAATTTGTTCAATGTGGTACATGAACTTTACATCAATATGCAATATCATCCCTGAACTTTTAATTTATTTAATATGATCTGTGAACTTTTGGTACATGTTCAATTTAGTCCCTGAACCGTATGAAAATATTCAATGTTGTCTCTTAATTTGGATCAACGGAATAACGACATTGTACATTTTATACAATCCAGACTAAATTAAACATGTACTAAAAGTCCAGGGATCTCATTGAATAAATAGAAAGTTCATGGACGATATTGCACAAATTCAAAGTTCAGAAATCACATTACACATTAGACTAAAATTCAGAGCCCAGGTCCTACCTCATTTGGTTTGGGGTGGGAGAAGGTGAAAAACCTCGCTTAAAGTAGTGGAAACAAGGTCGAGACTCGACTATAGTGCTCGATATATTTAGAAATTTAAAATTAATTGACAAAACAAATTATTGCATTCATCCAATAAAAAGGAAAATCGAGGCTAAATCGAAGGAGGCGGCGATCCTTGCCAAGATTTAGAGTCTAAATAGTGGTGACGACCATCGTTAGTTCCCCTTTTGCCACCCTTATGTGGAGATCAAATAAGGGCGTGGCAGCCTGCGTTCACGACGGTGAGGGTTCATACCTTCGCGTCGTAATCGCTTGCCTCATAAGGGAGGCAAAGCGATGAGGGTGCAACCTCGGAACCATGCTCGACGAAATTGGCCGTCATAACCCGATTAAATGAAGCAGTAGATACAACCTAATAATTTGTAGCTTTTTTCCATTTTGTCCCCCCTCCTTCCTTTGTGTGTGTGTGTGTGTTTTGTGCTTTCAACTATGATTAATTTTTTGACCAAAAAAAAAAACTATGATTTAACTTACCTAGGTGGGAAGGTGCATATCTATGGACCTTGATTAAAATACTCTTCCAAATATAATAATTCTCTTCTAGATGTAGTGCGTGTTAATAGGGAAAATTGTCCAAAAATTCCTAAACATATTGTACTTTTGTCAATCGATCCTAAACCTTTTTAATTTTGTCAATAGTCCTAAACATTTCACGTTTTTCTAATTGAGAATTTTGGTCAGGAACCCATTGACGTGGATGACGAACATCCTATATGTCAAGACTGACACTAATGTTGGAAAAAATTTACTAACACTATATATTTTTTTCTTTATTAATTTTTCTTACAGTGGCTGACGAGGGTCGTCGAGTTCTCATTGGCCACTTGGCAAGGGTCTTTGGGCCCTTGCTTGCTGCGGACGAGCCTAGGCGAGAGTCGTTCGGCCTTCACTGGCGGCCGTTAATGGCTTGATGACCTTCGCAAGTCATGTTAAGAAAAGAAAAACAATGAAACAAAAAAAAAATCAAAAAATACTAGAACACTATTAAAAAGATTGTCTACATCGTCCCCTTTGTAGGACGATTGATGTCCACGTGAATGATTTTCGATCAAAATTGATCGGATGGATTCAATTGATAAAAGATGATAATGTATAGCACTCAATTGAAAGAAAAATGTAATGCATTTAAGACTTTTTAAACAAAATTTTCATGATAATACACGAGGCTCCCGGTGGATCCCAATGCCAGTGCGGTAGCGGGGCGTGAGGATCTAGGCCAGCGTCAAACCCTAATTTAGCTTAGAAAAAGAAAAATCACTATCCATGACAAAGTGAATATTTTGACTTTTGGGATTCGTTACTTTATTGGCTGATTTAACAGGATAAAAGGTTGTCATCTTATGGAGACAACGGAGACAACCGTCAGACAAGCTCCATGAAACCAGCTTTGCCAGACTTTCCTGTCCGAATTTTTTTAGAATAATCACTCCTAATCAGTAATTAAGCAAGCACTAAAAAAGCAGTGCCCTAGAAATTCTTTAACGAAGATAAATGGAGTAAAGCAGTCTATGCATGCGCCCCTAGTAGTGGAGCTACTTTTTTCATTACTCAATTCACTCGTGCAACCGAAAAGGCGGATTTTATAATTTCTGTTGCATTGCTTTCTCGTTTTATGCGTAATTATTGGCTTAAAAATTTAATCACTTAATACGCTGAAAAATGTCTTAAGAACACTCTCTGACGACAAATGCTTATTATTATGTACGCACGCAAAAGATACAAATTTATTTTACGAGGATAGACATGATCCTCGACTATCGATCGCGTCACATGCTTGAGGCTCAATTAATGCGTTCGTTGTGAGTAGATTTAACGATGCATGGTGGGCGCGACATGGTTAGTTTAAGGGCTTTAATCTATGAAATTGGGTCCATGAATCCAAGAAATAGTATAGCTATCGACCCGTGCCTTTGGTATGGAAACACATTTCGATTTAGCATTCCCAAGCTTGAAAATGCATTTGTACCTAACAATGAATCGGAAACGCGGAGAAACGGTAACAAAGATATATCAAAAGTTTGGATCTGTGTTCTTTTTGTCCAAGAATGTTTTAGTACTTAGGAAGAGCATATTGAATATGCAAACTACCTGTGGCATTCTGTCTACTCCCTCCGGACAATTTATCTCGTGTGCTCCTTCTTGTGACACTCAATGCAACTTCACACGATTGTTGGATTTTCTCTATGCATGCTGATGGATCTGTTGATGTTTATCTCTATGTCGGATCACTAGTTTATACGCTATATTTTGAGCCATATTGTCATGTCACAACTTCCTCTAACACTCAACATACAACAACGTAAAAGATAATTGCAGTATACGCCTATAGCAATGAATTAGAAAAGTGCTTTGCCTACAACTCGTGGCATGCTTCTTCCCGGTCACTTTTATTAACACCTGTTGACACCTGATTTTTTACCATTTATTATTGTGATTTTTAAAATTAATTAAAAATATCAAAAAAGGTCATAAAATCACAAAATTAACTTTGGAAGCCTTGGTTTAGCCTTAGGAACCAATTTTGAACAAAAAATATTTTTCGGTATTTTTAATATTTTTCGAGTTTATTTAATTATAAAAATACCCAAAAAATCAGAAAAATACCATTCGTGGTCAGAAAAATACCCAAAAATATTCGATAATTTTGTTTTAATTTCCTCTTCATGTGTGTCACTTTAAATCTCAAAAATTCGGCTCGGGTCACTATGTTCCTTCACAAACATAAACCCGAACCGAGCCTAAAAAAAAAAAAAAAAAAATCCTTTTCGAGTCTTTTAGTTTTCAATTCTCACTTTTTATAAGCTATGACATTGGATTCTAAAGTCTTAAAGTGCAATTAGGTCAATTTGCCCTCCAATTTAATCAATTTTTACCAAAAGGGCTTAATTGCACATTTTTCTTTCAATTAGTCCCCGGTTTCACGGATGTATACGTATGCTCTACGTATTTATACGTTATGCATATTTGTACTATTTGGTAACCTCTTTAACTCTTGTAATAATAATAATGGTTATTATTTTTAACACCTTTGTTAGTGCCTTTTTTTTAGCATTTTTGTATTGTGAGTGCTATTGCTAGTGCTATTTTTAAATAGCATTTTTGTATTATAAATTGTGAGTGCTATTGTTAGTGCTATTTTTAAATGATATTTATTTATCATAAATTGTGAGTGCTATTATTAGATAGAATTTATAATTGTTAGTGCTATTTTTAAATAGCATTTTTGTATTATAAATTGTGAGTGCTATTGTTAGTGCTATTTTTAAATAGCATTTTTGTATTATAAATTGTGAGTGCTATTGTTAGTGCTATTTTTAAATGTCATTTATTTGTTAGTGCTATTTTTAAATATAATTTATTGGAAGGTATTTTTGGCTATAAAAGGATGGCAAGAGTTTTGAGGTTGAGAGGGAGAGACATTTTGTAGAGTGTGCAAATTTTTGAGAGCTTAGAGAGAAGAACACAAACACTCTCTATATTCTCATAATCTTGAGTGAGCAAAATATACTAAGTTCGGAATATTGATTCCGCATATTGCTAGCACAATTGTTGTGGAGTTATTAGTCGTCTCCCCGTTCGTCAATTGGTGGTGCGTCCGAACTAGATGCCTAACACTTGAGGAGGCTGAGATCGAAGAACATCGAACCGACACCTCCGTTCAAGCACGCTACGAGAGGTAATCTATTTACTCCCTTTGAGACTTTGTGATTTTTTTCGATTGAAATGCACGAAGTACGCCTCTGGAGATACATGTATGGGTTGTTATTTATTTCCGCTACGTGTTACGTGGATCCCAACAGTGGTATCAGAGCCAATCCTTAGGTGTTTTCGTGCATTTAATTGATTTTTTGCAATTTTTGCAATACTATGGCCAATATGTATTAACGAATTGTTCGTCTTACATGGCTAATGGAGATTGATTATTTTATATGATAAATTAATCAACGTAGCAAAAATTGAGACTAAATCAATTTTGAATCGAAAATTTATGGCTATCTTATTTTACGTAAAAATTCTGAATATGATTCAACGTAGAATTTTTATTGTGCCTTCCTAAGTTTTAAATTGTGAATTTATTACTTACGTGAAAGGGTGGTGATCATGGAAAAATCCCTAATCAATGTGATTGATGTATATATGAATGTATGATGATTATTTATAAATTTGGGGTTGTAATTATTAAATGGAGGCTGCGTACTCCTTTTATTTTTCATGTAATCTTTATTTTTAGCATAGTCAATTGTTGATGTAAATGCTACGAGGATTACGTGGAGGAGCCTTTTAAGTCGGCGAGCTCTTTGGGGCCCAATTCTTGAAGAGTTCAAGAAACCAAGAAGAAGCGAAGAGCGGCTCTCCGTTATTAAAATATTAAAATGATTAAATGTGGTCTCATTGGCTTGAGACCCATTAAATCATAATTCCATGATCACCACATAGGATAGATGTTTATGTGATTGACGTCTATTTATTTATTATGATTACGTGAGCATGTTAAACTGGTTAATGTGCAAAGTCAGACTTACCTCACCCAAAATTGCGCCTGCATGAAATCCTAGTTAGGAAAATCACTCACGTTAGGTACCGAAAGGGCGTTGGTAACGATACCAGCGTAACCAAGTCCCCGAACCCAAAATCTCTGGTTCCGTAGAACTGATCGATCTCTCCCAATCGATCAGTAAGGTTTCCGGTCTACCCTCCAAGAAAGACCGGTGGCGACTCCAAATGCATGCACAAGTTGCACATGCCACCACGACCACACTAAGGTCGAAAGCGATCGACTCTTATCGTCGAATCCTCCTGAAAAATACTCCCGCCGCGATTTGGTATGGGCCTGGGAGGGCTCGCGCCGATCCAAGACCCGCGATCGGTAATCCATTAGCCGCGTCCGCTTTCGGACGGGTCGCGACAGCTGGCGACTCCGCTGGGGACCTTTGTTCTAGAACCTATGGTTCTAAACCTCAAGTGGACTTAGGCCGTAATTAAAACGCTGAGTGATTTTTCTAACCCTACAGGCGCTCTTGAAGGTGAGGTAAGTCCGCTTATGATAGGTGTTATATGTTTTTGCAGATTGGAACGATAAGGGGGGTAGTCTGTGATTAACATTGTCTTATGCAGGTTGGCGTAGGAATGAATGATTGTGTGTATGTTTTATATTGAAGCGGTGATTGTTAAATAAGATGCATGTTTATCGCTTTAGCACGACACCGAAAACACACACAACCACGCCTAAAACCTCGGGCGCCGTCTATAGGAAAACAATAGAAGGGATTGAAAATGGAATCTCCGTGAGGAAAAACACGGGGTAATCCACTTTTCAATTCCGCTCATTTTGAGCTATGGATCGAGCCCCAATGCAACGATAGTTGTGCAATGGAATCTGCTCTTTCTAGAACTCGAGGTGGGAACCTTGACCTTAGGTGCCAAATCATTTGATTTTTAGTAGTTTTATCCTCACTTGTCTCATGTGCATGTCTTTAGATGGTTGGTATATCTAAAACCACCTAAAAAAAAAAATCGGTGATCCTGGAGTCACATCTCGAAGACTGGAACTGGGGCATCTCCAAGTGTTCGGACCACATTCCTTTGATTGATTTGACATTCTTAGTTCTATTGTATAAGATTAATTTTGCTGAGATCCTCTCTATCTCGTCCCTTAGATTGATTGTATTAGGGATCTATTTGTATTGTATACATCTTGATAAGGCTCATTTCTATCGAAAATGAGGGCAAATTCCCCAAACCCATGGAGCATAGTGGAATTCGTCCCTTCAGTGCAAAATATATTTGGCCGCAGAGCCACCCGTTTGGTGAAAGGACGTATCGTTCCTAATTGATTTTTAATCAGATCTGGGGATAAGTTTTTCTCCATTTTTTTTTATCTCAGGTGATAAAAGAGACAATGCACCCAAAAGCTCATGCATTCAAATGACAAAACAGACGTCGCCCAGCTAGGGCAAATGAACCGTAGGCGTTGCAAATACCTTCAAGCACGGATGGAGGAATTTGATAGATGTTGTGCATATCAATATGCAACAGCAAAACGGAATGCAAATCAAGTGTAAAAGGACGTATCGTTCCAAAATGATTGTTTTCTTGATATGGGAATAATGCTTCCTTTCTTTTCCTCTCAGATGATGATCAAGAGCAGAGGACGCAGGATGTAATGCTTTCAAATAACAAACAGGGAACATCAAATACCTCAAATGGCGACTGTGATCGAGAGAATCACCAAACCGCCACATGACGAATCCCAAGAATATCAAGCTGTCTTGAGACAGATAAAATTGATCAAGGACTCTGACAATCGAGATGGATGATCAGAATCTGCAAAAATCAATGGGAGCAGGTTCCCCCCATTTGCTTTGAGGAGCCAAACCGGGGGCAAACTCTCATGATCCCCCATGAAAGCGCATCAGACCATGGTCATCGAATCCAGAGATGACAAACAGCAAAACCATGCCTAACTGGGGCAAGTGAATCATTTGTACGCCGGACGTTTCTCCTCTGGCAAAGTCAATGGACGCAATAACAGAGTCAGAATCAAACCCCAAGATACGAATTTGGGTGAACGGTAACCTTGTATCGTTCCAATTTGGTCTTCGAAGGCCACATGCCTAACATGAGTTTTTACTCATTTTGCAGGAAGTCGTTGGCGCTGAAAGCCTCAAATGAAAAGAGCGCGCTAACATGGAGGCGAATAGAATCATTGGCCTTAGAAGTCAGGATTCCAGGAGATGCTCTTTGTTTATAAGACCTAGTGGATGGTAAAAAGTATCGCTCCTACGTCACATGCTTTGACATGCATTTTGATAAAATTTTCTTTTTCCCTTGAATAAAAGGAACTCTGAAGAGCGGCGCTGGAACACGTCCAAAAACACAAATGGATCTCCTCCATGGCAAATCCTTAAGAAGGATTTACCGCCAACCAAACGGAGGAATCATGGCCACAATATAGATGGCCAATTTCTGCAAGCCGCGCGTTTGTGCTCAAATGGAAACACAAAGCAAGAATAAGGCTGTATCGTTCCAATTTGCCTGGAATTTTGGAACGCAAACTGACACCTAATTCTCGTCTTTGACAAGGGCTCGCCATCAAGGCGAAACGGGTTTTCACATCCCATGTATTACCCATTGGAACACATGACCAAGGGTAAGATGTATCGTTCTAATTTTTTGAAAATTTCTGAACGGACAATAACATGTTTCTTCCGCATTTTCAGGGATCTCCAGCCGCGGGGGACAGGTAAGTATCCCTCTCCCCAATCCATTGAAGATGTTGAATAAAAAAAAGAAAAGAAAAGCTTTCAGAATCTAATGTCTAGAGAAGGCATAGAATTCAAATTTTATTGGCATTCATGTTTTGAAACAGGAGGTTGTCTGAACATGAATAAGAAAGTGCATGGTGCACCATAAAATCCCCTTGATGGGTAAAATTTTTGGGAAAACGAAAGAGATTTTTCCAATCAAAAGTTGTTCAAAACTCTCAAAAGGACGTTTTCTCAAAAGACGAGAGGCAAAGCCTAGTCCAAACACGTCCTATACACACTTAAGAGAGAAGCGGAGCGAATCAGAAAGCAAAATCTGGACCTACGGAAGTATGGACCATTCGCAGCCATTACATGGGTTGGGACGACGGAGGCATTCGTTTCATATCCCCCAAACACTACAGGTGACCGTTGATAACCCCTTTGAACGGTGGTTTTCATTCTTAACCCTGTCAAGAACCACCCTACATCGGGGCAAAATGGATGTGAGTCCAGCAGAATCAGGAGAAAATGGTTAGAAATTTTCTTGCTCGGACTAACATTAATCTTTGTGTGTTGTTTATATGGTAATCCAAGTGCCATAGGATGATAAGAAGCATTCATTTCTCTATCCCACACACCGAATCCTTTGCATAGCCAAGTTGAGCCTGCAGAATCATTTCATAAACCCGTTGGTGATCATTGCACATTCCAAGACGGATGCAGCATCACTTCAGAAACGAAGGAGTTCAAGACTTAGGGTTTGCAAAAAAAAATTCCTAAGTTAATGTTTAACCTTGTTAGACCTTTGATCATAGGTCTAACACGATCCCATGAAGATGAGAAAAAGTGGGATTTCAAAAATGAATGAGAAAAATTCACGGCATCGAGAAAAAGCAAAGTGCCTGGTAAAAGCAAGGCCGATGCTCGTGTAAACTGTTTGATTGATCCCCAATAAAGCCTAGTTGGGAAGAGAAAAAAAAACCACTAAAGGAGTCAGGTCAGAAAGACTGCCCCCTAAATGATGTCAGCCGCGGAGCGAAGACACAGACAGAGTTGTCAATCTCTTAATGCAGCCAGAGACGCTCTCTAAAAAATTTGTGCACACCTCAAAAGCGGTTGCACGCCTCAAAAATTGAAGATGCATAATGGAAAAGACAGGTGACAAATTTGCAATGATCACCAATGTCAATCCCCTCATGAATTCTGGGCCAAAAACAAGCCTTTTTCGGTCCCCAATCCTACCAATGTTACAACCCTGAAACAGTCTTCTCTGACTAAGACACTTGGGTTAACATATAGCTTAGCTCGAAGAGGTACGAGCAAGACTATTTCTTTCTCATTTTGCAGGGTTCTCGACTTGTAAACCCGGAGCAGATGGTGAAAACTTTCATTCAGTGGTCTCGACTCCAAGCAGGTCCCACTTGAAAACCAATATCCAAGCCCAACATTACGGTCCCGTGGAAGACCTCCCGACCGATCAAAATGTATGCGCTGCGAATGAGCCTAAAACCTAGGCACAGGTTAGTAGGGAATTGAGTGCGTCCCTTATAAAAATCATTACCTCCAAACAGGTGAGATGGCCTCCTTGTCGAGAAATATTCCAATTGATGTTTTGAACAAACTCTTTTTGGAATTTTCAAACTGTTGATCCAGATTTTCCGTGCAAGGGATTTGTGATCACATTTGCATGTTGCAAGAATGCTTTGGATAACCTCCCGCATCAAAATGCACATTTCATGATTAAAACTTAAATCATACGGTTTTGTCAAAATGGACAGCCGTGGTCTTCCCAAAGATTACTAACGTTTTCTTGGTGAAGAAAAATCTTTCAGGCTCAAACTTCTACAGGATACCTGGAGAACCCAGCTCCCAGAATGTCGCCTCAACAGACTCAAGTGAAGTTTTGTCAAAATAAAATCTTTCACTGCTTCAAAAAACTGAATTCCCGACAAACTTCGGGGTCTCCAAAAAAAAGGGGGAAGAAAAACCCTTTTAAAAGAAAAAGTCCTATCAGACGTGGAGAACCCTCGTCCCAGGACCCATTTTCAAAATATCAAACAGTCTCATCGGACGTGGAGAACCCTCGTCATGAGACCCCTTTTTCAAAACTTAGGCAGTCTCATCGGACGTGGAGAACCCTCGTCATGAGACCCCTTTTCAAAATTCAGACAGTCTCATCGGACGTGGAGAACCCTGTTGACACCTGATTTTTTTACCATTTATTATTGTGATTTTTATTCTTTAAAATTAATTAAAAATTTCAAAAAAGGTCATAAAATCACAAAATCAACTTTGGAAGCCTTGGTTTAACCTTAGGAACCAATTTTGAACAAAAAATATTTTTCGGTATTTTTAATATTTTTCGAGTTTATTTAATTATAAAAATACTCAAAAAATCAGAAAAATACCATTCGTGGTCAGAAAAATACCCAAAAATATTCGATAATTTTGTTTTAATTTCCTCTTCAAGTGTGTCACTTTAAATCTCAAAAATTCGGCTCGGGTCACTATGTTCCTTCACAAACATAAACCCGAACCGAGCCTAAAAAAAAAAAAAAATCCTTTTCTAGTCTTTTAGTTTTCAATTCTCACTTTTTATAAGCTATGACATTGGATTCTAAAGTCTTAAAGTGCAATTAGGTCAATTTGCCCTCCAATTTAATCAATTTTTACCAAAAGGGCTTAATTGCACATTTTTCTTTCAATTAGTCCCCGGTTTCACGGATGTATACGTATGCTCTACGTATTTATACGTCATACGTATTTATACGTTATGCATATTTGTACTGTTTGGTAACCTCTTTAACTCTTGTAATAATAATAATGGTTATTATTTTTAACACCTTTGTTAGTGCCTTTTTTTTTAGCATTTTTGTATTGTGAGTGCTATTACTAGTGCTATTTTTAAATAGCATTTTTTGTATTATAAATTGTGAGTGCTATTGTTAGTGCTATTTTTAAATGACATTTATTTATCATAAATTGTGAGTGCTATTGTTAGTGCTATTTTTAAATGGCATTTATTTATCATAAATTGTGAGTGCTATTATTAGATAGAATTTATAATTGTTAGTGCTATTTTTAAATAGCATTTTTGTATTATAAATTGTGAGTGCTATTGTTAGTGCTATTTTTAAATAGCATTTTTGTATTATAAATTGTGAGTGCTATTGTTAGTGCTATTTTTAAATGTCATTTATTTGTGAGTGCTATTTTTAGATAGAATTTATAATTGTTAGTGCTATTTTTAAATACAATTTATTGGAAGGTATTTTTGGCTATAAAAGGATGGCAAGAGTTTTGAGGTTGAGGGGGAGAGACATTTTGTAGAGTGTGTAAATTTTTGAGAGCTTAGAGAGAAGAACACAAACACTCTCTATATTCTCACAATCTTGAGTGAGCAAAATATACTAAGTTCGGAATATTGATTCCGCATATTGCTAGCACAATTGTTGTGGAGTTATTAGTCGTCTCCCCGTTCGTCAATTGGTGGTGGGTCCGAACTAGATGCCTAACACTTGTGGAGGCTGAGATCGAAGAACATCGAACCGACACCTCCGTTCAAGCACGCTACGAGAGGTAATCTATTTACTCCCTTTGAGACTTTGTGATTTTTTTCGATTGAAATGCACGAAGTACGCCTCTGGAGATACATGTATGGGTTGTTATTTATTTCTGCTACGTGTTACGTGGATCCCAACAGTGGTATCAGAGCCAATCCTTAGGTGTTTTCGTGCATTTAATTGATTTTTTGCAATTTTTGCAATACTATGGCCAATATGTATTAACGAATTGTTCGTCTTACATGGCTAATGGAGATTGATTATTTTATATGATAAATTAATCAACGTAGCAAAAATTGAGACTAAATCAATTTTGAATCGAGAATTTATGGCTATCTTATTTTACGTAAAAATTCTGAATATGATTCAACGTAGAATTTTTATTGTGCCTTCCTAAGTTTTAAATTGTGAATTTATTACTTACGTGAAAGGGTGGTGATCATGGAAAAATCCCTAATCAATGTGATTGATGTATATATGAATGTATGATGATTATTTATATATTTGGGGTTGTAATTATTAAATGGAGGCTGCGTACTCCTTTTATTTTTCATGTAATCTTTATTTTTAGCATAGTCAATTGTTGATGTAAATGCTACGAGGATTACGTGGAGGAGCCTTTTAAGTCGGCGAGCTCTTTGGGGCCCAATTCTTGAAGAGTTCAAGAAACCAAGAAGAAGCGAAGAGCGGCTCTCCGTTATTAAAATATTAAAATGATTAAATGTGGTCTCATTGGCTCGAGACCCATTAAGTCATAATTCCATGATCACCACGTAGGATAGATGTTTATGTGATTGACATCTATTTATTTATTATGATTACGTGAGCATGTTAAACTGGTTAATGTGCAAAGTTAGACTTACCTCACCCAAACTTGCGCCTGCATGAACTCTTAGTCAGGAAAATCACTCGCGTTAGGTACCGAAAGGACGTTGGTAATGACACCAGCGTAACCAAGTCCCCGAACCCAAAATCTCTGGTTCCGCAGAACTGATCGATCTCTCCCAATCGGTCAGTAAGGTTTCCGGTCTACCCTTCAAGAAAGACCGGTGGCGACTCCAAATGCATGCACAATTTGCACATGCCACCACGACCACACTGAAGGTCGAAAGCGATCGACTCTTATCGTCGAAGAATACTCCCGCCGC
Source organism: Rhodomyrtus psidioides (assembly GCA_021437785.1). Taxonomy (NCBI): domain Eukaryota; kingdom Viridiplantae; phylum Streptophyta; class Magnoliopsida; order Myrtales; family Myrtaceae; genus Rhodomyrtus; species Rhodomyrtus psidioides. The sequence continues at coordinate 310,302 of JAILYB010000192.1, read as the reverse complement.
GATTTGGTATGGGCCTGGGAGGGCTCGCGCCGATCCAAGACCCGTGATCGGTAATCCATTAGCCGCGTCCGCTTCCGGACGGGTCGCGATAGCTGGCGACTCCACTGGGGAATTTGTTCTAGAACCTATGGTTCTAGACCTCAAGTGGACTTAGGCCGTAATTAAAACGCTGAGTGATTTTTCTAACCATACAGGCGCTTTTGAAGGTGAGGTAAGTCCGCTTATGATAGGTGTTATATGTTTTTGCAGATTGGAGTGATAAGGGGGGTAGTCTGTGATTAACATTGTCTTATGCAGGTTGGCGTAGGAATGAATGATTGTGTGTATGTTTTATATTGAAGCGGTGATTGTTAAATAAGATGCATGTTTATCGCTTTAGCACGACACCGAAAATACACAAAACCGCGCCTAAAACCCCGGGCGCCGTCTATAGGAAAACAATAGAAGGGATTGAAAATGGAATCTCCGTGAGGAAACACACGGGGTAATCCACTTTTCAATTCCGCTCGTTTCGAACTATGGATCGAGCCCCAATGCAACGATAGTTGTGCAATGGAATCTGCTCTTTCTAGAACTCGAGGTGGGAACTTTGACCTTAGGTGCCAAATCCTTTGATTTTTGGTAGTTTTATCCTCACTTGTCTCATGTGCATGTCTTTAGATGGTTGGTATATCTAAAACCACCTAAAAAAAAAAAATATCGGTGATCCTGGAGTCACATCTCGAAGACTGGAACTGGGGCATCTCCAAGTGTTCGGACCACATTCCTTTGATTGATTTGACATTCTTAGTTCTATTGTATAAGATTAATTTTGCCGAGATCCTCTCTATCTCGTCCCTTAGATTGATTGTATTAGGGATCTATTTGTATTGTATACATCTTGATAAGGCTCATTTCTATCGAAAATGGGGGCAAATTCCCCAAACCTGTGGAGCATAGTGGAATTCGTCCCTTCAGTGCAAAATGCATTTGGCCGCAGAGCCACCCGTTTGGTGAAAGGACGTATCGTTCCTAATTGATTTTTAATCAGATCTGAGGATAAGTTCTTCTCCATTTTTTTTATCTCAGGTGATAAAAGAGACAATGCACCCAACAGCTCATGCATTCAAATGACAAAACAGACGTCGCCCAGCTGGGGCAAATGAACCGTAGGCGTTGCAAATACCTTCAAGCACGGATGGAGGAATTTGATAGATGTTGTGCATATCAATATGCAACAGCAAAACGGAATGCAAATCAAGTGTAAAAGGACGTATCGTTCCAAAATGATTGTTTTCTTGATATGGGAATAATGCTTCCTTTCTTTTCCTCTCAGATGATGATCAAGAGCAGAGGACGCAGGATGTAATGCTTTCAAATAACAAACAGGGAACATCAAATACCTCAAATGGCGACTGTGATCGAGAGAATCACCAAACCGCCACATGACGAATCCCAAGAATATCAAGCTGTCTTGAGACAGATAAAATTGATCAAGGACTCTGACAATCGAGATGGATGATCAGAATCTGCAAAAATCAATAGGAGCAGGTTCCCCCCATTTGCTTTGAGGAGCCAAACCGGGGGCAAACTCTCATGATCCCCCATGAAACGCATCAGACCATGGTCATCGAATCCAGAGATGACAAACAGCAAAACCATGCCTAACTGGGGCAAGTGAATCATTTGTACGCCGGACGTTTCTCCTCTGGCAAAGTCAATGGACGCAATAACAGAGTCGTCCGTATCAGAATCAAACCCCAAGATACGAATTTGGGTGAACGGTAACCTTGTATCGTTCCAATTTGGTCTTCGAAGGCCACATGCCTAACATGAGTTTTTACTCATTTTGCAGGAAGTCGTTGGCGCTGAAAGCCTCAAATGAAAAGAGCGCGCTAACATGGAGGCGAATAGAATCATTGGCCTTAGAAGTCAGGATTCCAGGAGATGCTCTTTGTTTATAAGACCTAGTGGATGGTAAAAAGTATCGCTCCTACGTCACATGCTTTGACATGCATTTTGATAAAATTTTCTTTTTCCCTTGAATAAAAGGAACTCTGAAGAGCGGCGCTGGAACGCGTCCAAAAACACAAATGGATCTCCTCCATGGCAAATCCTTGAGAAGGATTTACCGCCAACCAAACGGAGGAATCATGGCCACAATATAGATGGCCAATTTCTGCAAGCCGCGCGTTTGTGCTCAAATGGAAACACAAAGCAAGAATAAGGCTGTATCGTTCCAATTTGCCTGGAATTTTGGAACGCAAACTGACACCTAATTCCCGTCTTTGACAGGGGCTCGCCATCAGGGCGAAACGGGTTTTCACATCCCATGTATTACCCATTGGAACACATGACCAATGGTAAGATGTATCGTTCTAATTTTTTGAAAATTTCTGAACGGACAATAACATGTTTCTTCCGCATTTTCAGGGATCTCCAACCGCGGGGGACAGGTAAGTATCCCTCTCCCCAATCCATTGAAGATGTTGAATAAAAAAAAGAAAAGAAAAGCTTTCAGAATCTAATGTCTAGAGAAGGCATAGAATTCAAATTTCATTGGCATTCATGTTTTGAAACAGGAGGTTGTCTGAACATGAATAAGAACGTGCATGGTGCACCATAAAATCCCCTTGATGGGTAAAATTTTTGGGAAAACGAAAGAGATTTTTCCAATCAAAAGTTGTTCAAAACTCTCAAAAGGACGTTTTCTCAAAAGACGAGAGGCAAAGCCTAGTCCAAACACGTCCTATACACACTTAAGAGAGAAGCGGAGCGAATCAGACAGCAAAATCTGGACCTACGGAAGTAGGGACCATTCGCAACCATTACATGGGTTGGGACGACGGAGGCATTCGTTTCATATCTCCCAAACACTACAGGTGACCGTTGATAACCCCTTTGAACGGCGGTTTTCATTCTTAACCCTGTCAAGAACCACCCTACATCGGGGCAAAATGGAGGTGAGTCCAGCAGTATCAGGAGAAAATGGTTAGAAATTTTCTTGCTCGGACTAACATCGATCTTTGTGTGTTGTTTATATGGTAATCCAAGTGCCATAGGATGACGAGAAGCATTCATTTCTCTATCCCACACACCATATCCTTTGCATAGCCAAGTTGAGCCTGCAAAATCATTTCATAAACCCGTTGGTGATCATTGCACATTCCAAGACGGATGCAGCACCACTTCAGAAACGAATGGGTTCAAGACTTAGGGTTTGCAAAAAAAAAAAAAAAATTCCTAAGTTAATGCTTAACCTTGTTAGACCTTTGATCGTAGGTCTAACACGATCCCATGAAGATGAGAAAAAGTGGGATTTCAAAAATGAATGAGAAAAATCCACAGCATCGAGAAAAAGCAAAGTGCCTGGTAAAAGCAAGGCTGATGCTCGTGTAAGTTGTTTGATTGATCCGCAATGAAGCCGGATGGGAAAAGAGGAAATCCCTAAAGGAGTCAGATCAAGAAGACTGCTCCCCAAATGATGTCAGTCGTGGAGCAAAAACACAGAAAGAGTTGTCAACCTCTTAATACCACAAGAGACGCTCTCTAAAGAGTTGTTGCACACCTCAAAATCGGTTGCGCACCTCAAAGACTGAAGATGCAGAATGGAAAGGACAAGTGGCAAATCGGCAATGATCACCAATGTCAAACCCCTCATGAATTCTGGGCCAAAAACAAGCCTTTTTCGGTCCCCAATCCTACCGATGTTAAGACCCTGAAACAGTCTTCTCTGACTAAGACACTTGGGTTAACATATAGCTTAGCTCGAAGAAGTACGAGCAAGACTATTTCTTTCTCATTTTGCAGGGTTCTTGACTTGTAAACCCGGAGCAGATGGTGAAAACTTTCGTTCAATGGCCTCGACTCCAAAGCGGGTCCCCCTTGAAAACCAATATCCAAGCCCAACATTACGGTCCCGTGGAAGACCTCCCGACCGATCAAAATGTATGCGCTGCGAATGAGCCTAAAACCTAGACACAGGTTAGTAGGGAATTGAGTGCATCCCCTATAAAAACCACTATCTCAAAACAGGTGAGAAGACCTTCTTGTCGAGAAATATTCCGATTGATGTTTTGAGCAAACTCTCTTTGGAATCTTCAAATTGTTGGATCCAGATTTTCCGTGCAAGGGATTTGTGATCACATTTGCATGTTGCAAGAATGCTTTGGATAACCTCCAGCATCAAAATGCACATTTCATGATTAAAACTTAAATCATACGGTTTTGTCAAATGGACAGCCGTGGTCTTCCCAAAGATTACTAACGTTTTCTTGGTGAAGAAGAATCTTTTAGGCTCAAACTTCTGCAGGATACCTGGAGAACCCAGCTCCCAGAATGTCGCCTCAACAGACTCAAGTGAAGCTTTGTCAAGATAAAATCTTTCACTACTTCAAAAACTGAATTCCCGACAAACTTCGGGATCTCTGAAAAAAAGAAAAAAAAACCCCTTTTAAAAGAAAAAGTCCTATCAGACGTGGAGAACCCTCGTCCCAGGACCCATTTTCAAAAATCAAGCAGTCTCATCAGACGTGGAGAACCCTCGTCATGAGATCCCTTTTCAAAATTTAGGCAGTCTCATCGGACGTGGAGAACCCTCGTCATGAGACCCCTTTTCAAAAGTTTAGGCAGTCTCATCGGACGTGGAGAACCCTCGTCATGAGACCCATTTTCAAAATTTAGGCAGTCTCATCGGGCGTGGAGAACCCTCGTCATAAGACCCCTTTTCAAAACTTAGGCAGTCTTATCGGACGTGGAGAACCCTCGTCATGAGACCCCTTTTCAAAAATTTAGGCAGTCTCATCGGACGTGGAAAACCCTCGTCATGAGACCCCTTTTCAAAATTCAAATAGTCTCATCGGACGTGGAGAACCCTCGTCATGAGACCCCCTTTTCAAAATTCAGGAATTCTCATCGGACGTGGAGAACCCTCGTCATGAGACCCCTTTTCATTTAGGCAGTCTCATCGGACGTAGAGAACCCTCGTCATGAGACCCATTTTCAAAGTCAAAACTGATGGTAGACACCGCCTGAAGGGTCAAACAAAGGTAGATACCGCCTGAAGGGTCAAATGAAGGTAGATACCGCCTGAAGGGTCAAAATAAGGTAGATACCGCCTGAAGGGTCAACTCAAAGGTAGATACCGCCTGAAGGGTCAAATGAAGGTAGATACCACCTGAAGGGTCAAAATATGGTAGATACCGCCTGAAGGGTCAAATCAAAGGTAGATACCGCCTGAAGGGTCAAAATCAAAGGTAGAAACCGCCTGAAGGGTCAATCAAGGTAGATACCGCCTGAAGGGTCAACTCAAGGTAGATACCGCCTGAAGGGTCAGCACAAGGTAGAAACCGCATGAAGGGTCAAACCAAAGGTAGAAACCGCCTAAAGGGTCAACTCAAGGTAGAAACCGTCTGAAGGGTCAAATCAAAGGTAGAAACCGCCTGAAGGGTCAACTCAAGGTAGAAACCGCCTGAAGGGTCAAACCAAGGTAGAAACCGCCTAAGGGATCTCATTAATGGTAGAAACCGCCTGAAGGGTCACATATGGTAGAAACCGCCATAAGGGTCAATTCATTGGTAGAAACCGCCATAAGGGTCAACTCATTGATAAATATCGCAGTAAGGATCAACACAAAGGTCTGATCCACCATACGGATCAAAATCCTTGGCAAATCCCAAAGCGTGGGATGCGTCTTCCTTAGGTTCCTACCAGTTAGGAATCCCATCATGGTATGACCTACCATACAGGTCAGAGCTTAATCTCCATAGGATATTCTGAATAACGAGTCCTAGGCATCTTCTTGAAAGTCGTCGCAACCGACAGCATCCGACAGGTGAGCTTCAGGTAAGCCTCTCTCACTCCGGCCCATGTTCAAATTGTTAGAGCAAACCGGGGATTGATTTGAGCTTTTATCAATAGGCTTAAGGATCCGATGTCATAACATTTCTTCTCTTATTTTCCCAGTTGAGTCGGTTAGGAATCAGGTGCCACCTTATCTTTGAGAGAAACCTCTAACGAGATTCCTCTCAAAGAGGGGCAGCTGTTGACACCTGATTTTTTTACCATTTATTATTGTGATTTTTATTCTTTAAAATTAATTAAAAATTTCAAAAAAAGGTCATAAAATCACAAAATCAACTTTGGAAGCCTTGGTTTAACCTTAGGAACCAATTTTGAACAAAAAATATTTTTCGGTATTTTTAATATTTTTCGAGTTTATTTAATTATAAAAATACTCAAAAAATCAGAAAAATACCATTCGTGGTCAGAAAAATACCCAAAAATATTCGATAATTTTGTTTTAATTTCCTCTTCAAGTGTGTCACTTTAAATCTCAAAAATTCGGCTCGGGTCACTATGTTCCTTCACAAACATAAACCCGAACCGAGCCTAAAAAAAAAAAAAAATCCTTTTCTAGTCTTTTAGTTTTCAATTCTCACTTTTTATAAGCTATGACATTGGATTCTAAAGTCTTAAAGTGCAATTAGGTCAATTTGCCCTCCAATTTAATCAATTTTTACCAAAAGGACTTAATTGCACATTTTTCTTTCAATTAGTCCCCGGTTTCACGGATGTATACGTATGCTCTACGTATTTATACGTCATACGTATTTATACGTTATGCATATTTGTACTATTTGGTAACCTCTTTAACTCTTGTAATAATAATAATGGTTATTATTTTTAACACCTTTGTTAGTGCCTTTTTTTTTAGCATTTTTGTATTTTGAGTGCTATTGCTAGTGCTATTTTTAAATAGCATTTTTTGTATTATAAATTGTGAGTGCTATTGTTAGTGCTATTTTTAAATGACATTTATTTATCATAAATTGTGAGTGCTATTGTTAGTGCTATTTTTAAATGGCATTTATTTATCATAAATTGTGAGTGCTATTATTAGATAGAATTTATAATTGTTAGTGCTATTTTTAAATAGCATTTTTGTATTATAAATTGTGAGTGCTATTGTTAGTGCTATTTTTAAATAGCATTTTTGTATTATAAATTGTGAGTGCTATTGTTAGTGCTATTTTTAAATGTCATTTATTTGTGAGTGCTATTTTTAGATAGAATTTATAATTGTTAGTTCTATTTTTAAATACAATTTATTGGAAGGTATTTTTGGCTATAAAAGGATGGCAAGAGTTTTGAGGTTGAGGGGGAGAGACATTTTGTAGAGTGTGTAAATTTTTGAGATATTAAAATGATTAAATGTGGTCTCATTGGCTCGAGACCCATTAAGTCATAATTCCATGATCACCACGTAGGATAGATGTTTATGTGATTGACATCTATTTATTTATTATGATTACGTGAGCATGTTAAACTGGTTAATGTGCAAAGTTAGACTTACCTCACCCAAACTTGCGCCTGCATGAACTCTTAGTCAGGAAAATCACTCGCGTTAGGTACCGAAAGGACGTTGGTAATGACACCAGCGTAACCAAGTCCCCGAACCCAAAATCTCTGGTTCCGCAGAACTGATCGATCTCTCCCAATCGGTCAGTAAGGTTTCCGGTCTACCCTTCAAGAAAGACCGGTAGCGACTCCAAATGCATGCACAATTTGCACATGCCACCACGACCACACTGAAGGTCGAAAGCGATCGACTCTTATCGTCGAAGAATACTCCCGCCGCGATTTGGTATGGGCCTGGGAGGGCTCGCGCCGATCCAAGACCCGTGATCGGTAATCCATTAGCCGCGTCCGCTTCCGGACGGGTCGCGACAAACCCTCGTCATGAGACCCACTTTTCAAAATTCAGGAAATCTCATCGGACGTGGAGAACCCTCGTCATGAGACCCCTTTTCAAAGTCAATCGAAGGTAGAAACCGCCTGAAGGGTCAACTCATGGTAGATACCGCCTGAAGGGTCAAATCAAAGGTAGATACCGCCTGAAGGGTCAAAACAAAGGTAGAAACCGCCTGAAGGGTCAAATCAAAGGTAGAAACCGCCTGAAGGGTCAAAACAAAGGTAGAAACCGCCTAAAGGGTCAAAAACAAGGTAGAAACCGCCTGAAGGGTCAACTCATGGTAGAAACCGCCTGAAGGGTCAACTCAAGGTAGAAACCGCCTAAAGGGTCAAATCAAAGTTAGAAACCGCCTGAAGGGTCAACCAAAGGTAGAAACCGCCTGAAGGGTCAAAACCAAAGGTAGATACCGCCTGAAGGGTCAAAACAAAGGTAGATACCGCCTGAAGGGTCAACTCAAGGTAGATACCGCCTGAAGGGTCAACTCAAGGTAGAAACCGCCTGAAGGGTCAAACCAAGGTAGAAACCGCCTGAAGGATCAAACCAAGGTAGAAACCGCCTGAAGGGTCACATATGGTAGAAACCGCCATAAGAGTCAATTCATTGGTAGAAACCGCCATAAGGGTCAACTCATTGATAAATATCGCAGTAAGGATCAACACAAAGGTCTGATCCACCATACGGATCAAAATCCTTGGCAAATCCCAAAGCGTGGGATGCGCCTTCCTTAGGTTCCTACCAGTTAGGAATCCCATCATGGTATGACCTACCATACAGGTCAGAGCTTAATCTCCCTAGGATATTCTGAATGACGAGTCCTAGGCATCTTCTTGAAAGTCGTCGCAACCGGCAGCATCCGACAGGTGAGCTTCAGGTAAGCCTCTCTCACTCCGGCCCATGTTCAAATTGTTAGAGCAAACCGGGGATTGATTTGAGCTTTTATCAATAGGCTTAAGGATCCGATGTCATAACATTTCTTCTCTCATTTTCCCAGTTGAGTCGGTTAGGAATCAGGTGCCACCTTATCTTTGAGAGAAACCTCTAACGAGATTCCACTCAAAGAGGGGCAGCTGTTGACACCTGATTTTTTTTACCATTTATTATTGTGATTTTTATTCTTTAAAATTAATTAAAAATATCAAAAAAGTTCATAAAATCACAAAATCAACTTTGGAAGCTTTGGTTTAACCTTAGGAACCAATTTTGAACAAAAAATATTTTTCGGTATTTTTAATATTTTTCGAGTTTATTTAATTATAAAAATACCCAAAAAATCAGAAAAATACCATTCGTGGTCAGAAAAATACCCAAAAATATTCGATAATTTTGTTTTAATTTCCTCTTCAAGTGTGTCACTTTAAATCTCAAAAATTCGGCTCGGGTCAATATGTTCCTTCACAAACATAAACCCGAACCGAGCCTAAAAAAAATCATTTTCGAGTCTTTTAGTTTTCAATTCTCACTTTTTATATGCTATGACATTAGATTCTAAAGTCTTAAAGTGCAATTAGGTCAATTTGCCCTCCAATTTAATCAATTTTTACCAAAAGGGCTTAATTGCACATTTTTCTTTCAATTAGTCCCCGGTTTCACGGATGTATACGTATGCTCTATGTATTTATACATCATACGTATTCATACGTTATGCATATTTGTACTGTTTGGTAACCTCTTTAACTCTTGTAATAATAATAATGGTTATTATTTTTAACACATTTGTTAGTGCCTTTTTTTTTTTAGCATTTTTGTATTGTGAGTGCTATTGCTAGTGCTATTTTTAAATAGCATTTTTTGTATTATAAATTGTGAGTGCTATTGTTAGTGCTATTTTTAAATGACATTTATTTATCATAAATTGTGAGTGCTATTGTTAGTGCTATTTTTAAATGGCATTTATTTATCATAAATTGTGAGTGCTATTATTAGATAGAATTTATAATTGTTAGTGCTATTTTTAAATAGCATTTTTGTATTATAAATTGTGAGTGCTATTGTTAGTGCTATTTTTAAATAGCATTTTTGTATTATAAATTGTGAGTGCTATTGTTAGTGTTATTTTTAAATGTCATTTATTTGTGAGTGCTATTTTTAGATAGAATTTATAATTGTTAGTGCTATTTTTAAATACAATTTATTGGAAGGTATTTTTGGCTATAAAAGGATGGCAAGAGTTTTGAGGTTGAAGGGCGGAGACATTTTGTAGAGTGTGCAAATTTTTGATAGCTTAGAGAGAAGAACACAAACACTCTCTATATTCTCATCATCTTGAGTGAGCAAAATATACTAAGTTCGGAATATTGATTCCGATGTCATAACATTTCTTCTCTTATTTTCCCAGTTGAGTCGGTTAGGAATCAGGTGCCACCTTATCTTTGAGAGAAACCTCTAACGAGATTCCTTTCAAAGAGGGGCAGCTGTTGACACCTGATTTTTTACCATTTATTATTGTGATTTTTAAAATTAATTAAAAATATCAAAAAATGTCATAAAATCACAAAATTAACTTTGGAAGCCTTGGTTTAGCCTTAGGAACCAATTTTGAACAAAAAATATTTTTCGGTATTTTTAATATTTTCGAGTTTATTTAATTATAAAAATACCCAAAAAATCAGAAAAATACCATTCGTGGTCAGAAAAATACCCAAAAATATTCGATAATTTTGTTTTAATTTCCTCTTCATGTGTGTCACTTTAAATCTCAAAAATTCGGCTCGGGTCACTATGTTCCTTCACAAACATAAACCCGAACCGAGCCTAAAAAAAAAAAAAAAAAATCCTTTTCGAGTCTTTTAGTTTTCAATTCTCACTTTTTATAAGCTATGACATTGGATTCTAAAGTCTTAAAGTGCAATTAGGTCAATTTGCCCTCCAATTTAATCAATTTTTACCAAAAGGGCTTAATTGCACATTTTTCTTTCAATTAGTCCCCGGTTTCACGGATGTATACGTATGCTCTACGTATTTATACGTTATGCATATTTGTACTATTTGGTAACCTCTTTAACTCTTGTAATAATAATAATGGTTATTATTTTTAACACCTTTGTTAGTGCCTTTTTTTTAGCATTTTTGTATTGTGAGTGTTATTGCTAGTGCTATTTTTAAATAGCATTTTTGTATTATAAATTGTGAGTGCTATTGTTAGTGCTATTTTTAAATGACATTTATTTATCATAAATTGTGAGTGCTATTGTTAGTGCTATTTTTAAATGGCATTTATTTATCATAAATTGTGAGTGCTATTATTAGATAGAATTTATAATTGTTAGTGCTATTTTTAAATAGCATTTTTGTATTATAAATTGTGAGTGCTATTGTTAGTGCTATTTTTAAATAGCATTTTTGTATTATAAATTGTGAGTGCTATTGTTAGTGCTATTTTTAAATGTCATTTATTTGTTAGTGCTATTTTTAAATACAATTTATTGGAAGGTATTTTTGGCTATAAAAGGATGGCAAGAGTTTTGAGGTTGAGAGGGAGAGACATTTTGTAGAGTGTGCAAATTTTTGAGAGCTTAGAGAGAAGAACACAAACACTCTCTATATTCTCATAATCTTGAGTGAGCAAAATATACTAAGTTCGGAATATTGATTCCGCATATTGCTAGCACAATTGTTGTGGAGTTATTAGTCGTCTCCCCGTTCGTCAATTGGTGGTGCGTCCGAACTAGATGCCTAACACTTGAGGAGGCTGAGATCGAAGAACATCGAACCGACACCTCCGTTCAAGCACGCTACGAGAGGTAATCTATTTACTCCCTTTGAGACTTTGTGATTTTTTTCGATTGAAATGCACGAAGTACGCCTCTGGAGATACATGTATGGGTTGTTATTTATTTCCGCTACGTGTTACGTGGATCCCAACAGTGGTATCAGAGCCAATCCTTAGGTGTTTTCGTGCATTTAATTGATTTTTTGCAATTTTTGCAATACTATGGCCAATATGTATTAACGAATTGTTCGTCTTACATGGCTAATGGAGATTGATTATTTTATATGATAAATTAATCAACGTAGCAAAAATTGAGACTAAATCAATTTTGAATCGAGAATTTATGGCTATCTTATTTTACGTAAAAATTCTGAATATGATTCAACGTAGAATTTTTATTGTGCCTTCCTAAGTTTTAAATTGTGAATTTATTACTTACGTGAAAGGGTGGTGATCATGGAAAAATCCCTAATCAATGTGATTGATGTATATATGAATGTATGATGATTATTTATATATTTGGGGTTGTAATTATTAAATGGAGGCTGCGTACTCCTTTTATTTTTCATGTAATCTTTATTTTTAGCATAGTCAATTGTTGATGTAAATGCTACGAGGATTACGTGGAGGAGCCTTTTAAGTCGGCGAGCTCTTTGGGGCCCAATTCTTGAAGAGTTCAAGAAACCAAGAAGAAGCGAAGAGCGGCTCTCCGTTATTAAAATATTAAAATGATTAAATGTGGTCTCATTGGCTCGAGACCCATTAAGTCATAATTCCATGATCACCACGTAGGATAGATGTTTATGTGATTGACATCTATTTATTTATTATGATTACGTGAGCATGTTAAACTGGTTAATGTGCAAAGTTAGACTTACCTCACCCAAACTTGCGCCTGCATGAACTCTTAGTCAGGAAAATCACTCGCGTTAGGTACCGAAAGGACGTTGGTAATGACACCAGCGTAACCAAGTCCCCGAACCCAAAATCTCTGGTTCCGCAGAACTGATCGATCTCTCCCAATCGGTCAGTAAGGTTTCCGGTCTACCCTCCAAGAAAGACCGGTGGCGACTCCAAATGCATGCACAAGTTGCACATGCCACCACGACCACACTAAGGTCGAAAGCGATCGACTCTTATCGTCGAATCCTCCTGAAAAATACTCCCGCCGCGATTTGGTATGGGCCTGGGAGGGCTCGCGCCGATCCAAGACCCGCGATCGGTAATCCATTAGCCGCGTCCGCTTTCGGACGGGTCGCGACAACACCCCTCCCCATTCGATACGTTCAATGGGTTTATTCTCTTTGTCCCGGCCTTTCTATTAAGTCATATCCTTATTGGCCACTTTCATCGCATATGGCTACTTATCATTGGCATCCGACACCTTGACCAAATTCTACTTTAGCCCCAAACATAATTGTAACGACAAAAATTCGATATAGTTGTCAGACAAGTGAAAACCCCAAATTAAATCCAAAAAAAGGCCTAATTTCAAAAAAAACCTCAAACTTTGACGTTTGTCCCAAAAATATCCATAACTTTTTTTTGTCTCCTAAAAAACCTTCAACTTTTGGTTTTGTCCCAAAAAAAACCTCAAACTTTGATCTTTGTCCCAAATATACCCACAACTTTTTTTGCCTCATAAAAAACCTCAAACTTTTGATTTTGTCCCAAATTTACCACAGTTATTAAAAAAAAAAGAGTGTTTCGCGCCCAGTTGAATAGAACCCATGATTGTTCGACAAAGATCAAAATGTATTTTCAATTGTTTCAAGGAAGAATGTTTGACACATTGCAGCTACATTAATTCATTTCTAGACATAATTGAGTTACCCGAGATTCACATATAAATTTCAGTGGGAACAAGATATTAACAAATCTTCTTCTTATACTTCAAATTTTTACCGAAATGATGATCACAAGAAAGCATTGGGGGCAGCATTTTTCGTCACAAAGGCAGGGTCGGCAGCAGCTTGTTGTCATAGATACAGGGTCGGCAGCAACTTGTTGTCATAGATGCAGGGTCGGCACGATGGTCCTCTGTGGAAGGCTCAATTGGCATCGAGGACTATCAACAGGTAAGGAGTCGATGACGAGGGTTTTTATTGTCTCAGGATAAGGCCACACCATCGGGCGACGGTTGAAAATCACTTGGAGTTTCGACAGAAGCTAAACGGCCGACTTCGGGTCGTCGAGAATTCTACGATATGGGTTTTGAGGGTTTTTTTTTGTGATTGAACTAGTAGATTTGGGACAAATTCAAAAGTTGAAGGTTTTTTAAGAGACAAAAAAAAGTTATGGATATTTTTGGGACAAAGGCCAAAGTTTGAGGTATTTTTGGGATTGGAGTGGTAGACTTGGGACAAAATCAAAAGTTGAAGGTTTTTTATGAGACAAAAAAAGTTGTGGATATTTTTGGGACAAAGGCTAAAGTTTGAGGTTTTTTTTTGGATTGGGCCTCCAAAAAAACCCTAGCCTAGCACTGACACCAATTTTTGTGAAAGCAATGCGTAAGCTAACTGATCTCGCAATTCAAAAGTGAGTAAAGAAAAAAAAAACTAGAGAATTCGTCAAGGAACGATCTGTGATGACTCGAAAACCCTTACCTGATTAAAAGTGAATTAGTATTTAATGAGTTCGGATTATTGGATAAGCTTTGAGAGATTATTATCCGAACTCAATGATATTTTTGAAGAATTATTATTGGCTCGATATTATTTTCAGGGACACTGAGTATTTAATCGGGGTCCCATCAGGTCAAATATGTGCGAAATTAATATAATGGGAGGCAAAAAATAGCACTTGGCGGCACGTGAACAGGTGGGGGCCACGCGTCGACACATGGCAGCATGTAGGGCCACACGTCACTGTCGCACACGTGGCAAAGGCAATGCCACGTGTTACCGTGGGGTAGCACTTGACATGTGTCACACCGCGGCTTAGTCGTCCTAAGATGACTCGCCTCAAGCTAACTGGTCTACAGCTGCTTCCCCTATATAAATTTCTAAAGTCTGTTCATGTCGTCGTACGATCGTTAGAACGTCGTTACTCTGTCGCTATGCCCTCTAAGCCGCCGTACGACCACATGTGCCTTCGTCCCGTCATTGGCCGCTTTTGGTCGACTACCGTCTGTTCGCCGGTGTTGAAGTCGACATTCGCCAGTCTTCTCATCTGTTCGTCCATTGTCGTTTCTGAATCATTCACTCGATTAATCGAGACAAATGGATTTCTAGTCCTTATTACTAGATTATCTATGATTTTGTTATTGTGAGCATTGTTTGTCGATCTATTTTGGCTGTGATAGCTTCGATTTGGATATTATGAGGTTCTGAAATCCCATCCTTGTGTATTCTAGATTCTGGTTCGATAAACCTCAATTTATGGTGATTATGACTCTGTTGAGATTTTATCCTTGGATTATGGTTGATTTTAATCTTGAATTCTAGTTGATTCTATCCTTGGATTCTAGTTGAATTTGAAATTCTATCTTTTGGAATACCTTGGATTCTATTATAGTGCCTTTGATTGCAATTCTATGATGCTATAGCTGGTTTAGTCGTTCGGCCTAGTGGTCCTACTTGTGGAGGAGCTTCGGCTTACTCCCGTTGATTAACCGTTTTTCAGATGAGCAAGCTAGTTTAATGTTATCCCTTGTTGATGGAGGCCGTGTATAGTTTTGATAATCAAGAGTAGATAAACTTCCTTTGTAAATCCTCCCAGTTGGGCTTGTGTAAAATAAAGAAATAATGTAACTTGTTTGGTTTAAGTATGAGTAAAAGTATGACTAAACCAATTTGCTGAATGATCTTGCTATTGATATATGTGTTATCTGGTTAATTCAATCCATGAAAGGCCATACATTTTTTTTTGGTCGGAAGGCCATACGCTTGTAGGCGTGCCTGTCACTTGGTTTTTCGTATTCATGCACTTGTGCCCGTATGGCTCTCTCGCTATTCTTGATTGAGCTTTCGCATGCGCCAATTACTCTGAATAACGAAAGATTAAAGAAGATCTTTGGCATGCCCTAACCTCAGGTGTGGCGGTGTGGGACGCTACACAGTCATATGACCATATATTTACGTGTTGCAGTTGGAGGGTTGATACCTACTCCGAGGGAGAGTCTATCGCCAAAAAAATGCGCTATAAATACGGAGAATATAGAGTTCACAATCGCTCAACCCCTCAAGTGCATCATTTAAAACAAACTCACATGTGTTCTCACAGTCTCTCACCAAGAACTCACTCAAAAAACTCACAAAGAGAACAACCTAATGCTCCCTGTGCTTTCTTTAGTCTGTAACAATCGAGTAAGGATAGATCTCATCACAATATATATATATATATCCTACTCAAACTAGAAAATCACTCGATTTTAGAAAACCTATTCAAATTATAAAACTTATTTGGATCGAGTTTTCTTTACAGGCTCAAAGTCGAAACATATTTTAACAGGCATCTTTAATCTTTTCATTATAGTTATTAACCCGTTTTCGGTATGGAAACACATTCCAATTAACGTTTTTCGAGCTTGAAAATTCATTTGTAAGTACCAATGAGTGAAAAAGGGGAAAAGAAGATAACAGAGATAGATTAAATAAATGTAAGGAGTTGTATTCCTTTTGTCCAACAATGTAGATTAGTACATGGGGAGAGTGTTAGGATTTCGACGTATAATCAAATTGAAGTAAAACATAAAACTAGAAAGGGAAGTTGAGACACAAGATTTTATCTTGTTTCACCCTTAAACTAAGGCTACGTCCAGCAGAAGATTCTACTATAATTATCACCCCGCACCTTTTGTTATATCACTCAATTATAAGCGAAAAAGAGTATATATAGCAGTTAGTTATTCATGAGCAAGACACACATTAGGAGTGAGCAAATCGGATCGCCCAAATCGGATCGGACCGGAACCGGTGGTCCTGTTCCCGGTTCTAGAGGTGTCCGGTCCAGTTCTCGGTTCTAAGGCCATAGAATCGGACCAGACCAGTCAAATTTTATTAGGGTTTATCTCTATTGATATCTATGATGGTGGGTGGGATTCGTTTCGATTGTTGGGTTGGGCTCTAAGGTGTGTCAATTCTAGGAAACCTTAAAACTCACAAACGGGTCAGTCGGACCTCAGAATTGGCCCATGTTCTCTACTAGCATGCCCTTAATTCGTAGCAAGGGACGATGTAGTTTTAGTGGCTTGAGTACTAAGAGGTTGTTTCACCTGGCTTACTTGCAACAGTTATAATTGTGATAAGTGTATTTTTTTTATGTCGAAATTTGTGATAAGTTCTGCGGGCAGCTTTTATAATGTGTTTGGCAAACTCCTTGAAGTTGCAATGAACCGCTGCAATTTTAAAACACGAGTTACAAAAAGCACGATCTGCGTCACGAGCACGACCTAAGCACGACCCATCATGGTTAATGGCATAGCAATAATTATATGCCGAAACATGCGTGGATTACATTTGCGGTGTCATATTAGTCTTGTCCATTTTAAGACATTGGTTCCCAGTTCTCGGGATGGCCGATCCGGTCCACGGTTTCAAAAAATGGGAACCGAGACTATCGGTCCGGTTCTCGGTTCTTGAGGGGAACTAGACCAGATCGAGAACCGATCAACCCTACTACATACTTAGTATGGATCCAACTTCTCTAAGAACTTGTAACCTCTTTGCATACCCATGCAGTTTTACAGTCTGTTTGGTTCAGTATTGCAGATGAGCATTTGAGCTCTAAAGCCCCTTGGGCCCAAATGCAAATGTTGTTTGGTTCAATTTTTTATTCACTTTGGCCAGATGCACTTGTATCTCAAATGTTCTCTAAAGTCTCGTAGCCCAAGCTCAAAGTACATCTAGAGGTATTTTGGGCTAAAGGACTTTTATGAAATGCAACAATTTTTTTTTTTTTAACTTTG
This sequence comes from Rhodomyrtus psidioides, assembly GCA_021437785.1. Classification (NCBI taxonomy): domain Eukaryota; kingdom Viridiplantae; phylum Streptophyta; class Magnoliopsida; order Myrtales; family Myrtaceae; genus Rhodomyrtus; species Rhodomyrtus psidioides. The sequence goes on along the minus strand of JAILYB010000192.1, from coordinate 292,953 downwards.
TCACCTTCGCCGTCGTCGCTGCCCACCGCCACCCGCCACACCCCGCCTGTTGCCACTGTCGACAGCCGCAGGTAGCCGGTCTCCGACCGCCGCTGATCACCAATCGCCTTCGTCAATGGCCGATCGCCGGTCGCCGCCACCAATTGTCGGTCGCCGCTGTCGGTGGCGACTGGAGACGGCCGCCGAATCGCCGCCACTGTCGCTTTAATTTTATAAGTAAAAATACTTTACAAATTTCATTTTTCACTAACCAATATTTACGTCAATATTGCTTTTCAATGTGTTTTTAAAATGCACTTTACCAAACACTGCTTGCATTTTGTAAAAGGCCTTTAGCCCAAAGGTATTTGCATTTTCTCAAAGTCTCTTAGACAAATGCTGAACCAAACGGGTTAGTAAAACTGATGTTGTATATGTCGACTATAAGTTAAATTTAAGTGCATAAAGAGCATCTACAATATCTTCGTGGGGTGTTCTAAATAAAAATGTGCAGAATTGCACGCACATGAAAATATAAATTTTGCAAAAAAAAAAAATTACACGAAAGGGATAAAAATTAAGGGTGGAGACCAGCAAAAGTATGATCCCTAATAATTGAAAACAATTACCCAAAAAATCATAAACATGTTATATTGGTACCATTTCAGTCATAAATTTTTCAATTTACATTAGTACTAATTTAGTTCATTCAGCCAATTTAGGCCAGAAATCGCTAATGTAGGTGCCGATCGTTATATGTGGCACAACTTATACTAACGTGGATAACTATTTTATTAATTTTTTTCTCTCTCTTATCTTTTTATTGGTGGTTGGCCGCAGGCTAGAGTCAGCCTCATCGAGCCGCATCTAGGCTAGTGCCAATGAGGCACCCCTTGCTAGATCTGGCGAGGCTAACCATCCCCCAAGTTAGGTGGGCTTTGCCGAACCTCTCCGAGGCAAGGGCGAGGCTCAATGCACAATCGCTGACCTTCGCCCAAGATAGGGTGAGGCTCGTCGTCTGTCGCCCTCGCTAGTGCCCACCCTCACCAGACACCGGCAGAAAGAAAAGGGGACAAAAGAAAAAAAAATCAAAGAAATTAGCAATAGATTATGAAAATAAATGTTTGCGTCAGCGCTCATCATGCCACGTAGGAAGACCGGCATCCATGTCAGCGATTTTCAATCGAACTGAATTGATATCAATGTAAAAAGGTTTAGGACTACAGTGGTCCAATTGAAATGTTTAGATTTGAATTGGTATTTTTCGCCTAATACTCGACATGTATCATTCCTTTATCGTAGTCAACATGTTAGCACATGTTTTCATGCGATCTCCCAATGATCGATCTCTAAAATATAGGTTTCCTAATGTCTCGGTCAATGATGTGAGGACATACTGTTGGGTAGGGTTGTGCGTGAAAGACTGAAATGAAGCATATGCATGTGTGAGTGGAAAGATGGTTTGTATTGTGGCAAAGTACATCCCATGTGGATCCATGGGTCACCCAAATTGACCTTCTCGGACATTTCTTGTCGAAATGGCGAGTCCCAAATAGTGTCTCCCATGAACAAAAGGGAATCACCAGAGGATATGCACTCCTTTTCCAAGGGCAGGTACTTAACAAGGTCGTATCGTTTGCGATATGCCACGTAAGGAAAAGATTTAGTCGCTGCCGGACCGGCGGGCCGGCGGGCGTTGACGTTGCCGAGCAAAGGCGTGGCGGCTTGTGAGGCACTTTCAATCACCCAGATCTAGATCGCCACAATAATACAGGAAAGCCTATTTCTCTTCTTTCTCTCACTTCCTCCCCTCTAACCCACGTTCTCTATCTCTAACACAAGCCCACCACGCTCAAGATCGCCGGCCTCGTCCTCCGCTGTCACCGGCTTGGCCGCTGATCCACACCGGCACAGCCCCGCACAACAGAGTTGGAAGCCCCTTAGGTTAGTCCCATCTCGCAAGGTGGAGGGAAGATGCGCGCCGGAGATGGTGGCGAGGCTGTTAAAGATGACTAAGGGGGTAATTGAGATAAATGATGATAACCATATTAAACGTTGAAAATTAAGCTTTTCAGCAACTAATATTACCTAATATTACTAAGCGCATTTGATAACTCTAATTACGCACAAATTAATCGATTGTTTTAAGTCAAAAGCCACTTAATGCGGTATGTCACGAAAGGCTACTTAATTAGTTAAGTTATAAAATATCCAATAAAGATTGAAGTAAGGAATTGATTATGTAACCATGTTTGAGTGACTGTTAATGTTATACTAACAGCATATCTTTTGCCACAAAAAAATAAATAACAATTCATTAAAAATTATTGTGGGATCCACTCTGTTTAAGAATTTGTGGCTCACAATATATTGTTATTCTCACAGTCACTCAAAGACTGTTATGCTTGCTAAGTCCATTAAAGCATTATCAATTATGCTGTCAAAACCTGGCAATAATGTGCACTTTATTTAGAAAATAATAAAAATCATGACTTATTTGTCATTTCCCATCAAGCAACTTTTTTGTTTCAAATTTGGCACTTCAAATCAAAATTGCAGCACTTAATATTCACCATTTTAACTTTCAAAACTTATTTTCCAGTTTTATCAAACGAGCCCAAAGCCAAAGTTTTTTTTTTTTTTTACTCAGACCCTCATTTCCCAACCATTATTCTTTCAAAAGCAGACTATGCTGTCCTCTTTGCTTTCATAGGCATAGAAAAGAATGATCTATGTAAATGGTGAATCTCTAACAGGTCCAATCGGATCAATGTTCTTGTTTTCATATCGATTCACCTAAGCCTGTGGCTTTTTTTGCCAACATAAGTGCAAGATGGACTAATAATTCACAAATTCTCATTGTTTAGTGAACTTAATCAAATTGTAGGAAGTTATAGATTGGGAAAATTCTCAATTCAAGCTCAAAACAAACCAGCGAAATTCATAATTAAATCAAGTTAATAACTTATGTACGGTACGATTTCAACAAGAACTCTCAACATTGTTTTTCATAGTTTTTGTTGCCGACATTTATACAAAGAACACTTCCAAAATAAATCATTGTAAATTAAAGAAAGAAAAAACTATACTTTGATACGTAATAACACCGAGTAGAAATGACATTTTCGGTCTAATGAAGTACTTTTAAATTTTAAAAAGGACACGTTTATTTCACGGACAATTTACATGATAAGTTCTAGATTTCTTAATTTTAATTACTTCCTTACAAAATACCTAACAAACAATAATTTTTGGCAAGTTCTATCGGCACAGCCAAAATGACTGGGGCCACAGCAAGCTTTGCTGAATTGACCAATATACCCTTTGTGGCCATGTGTAGTCCACTCCCTTACACCTTTGCCCGCAGTCATCTTGGATTGGGAAATATGAGGAGCATTGAACTTGATGTTGTTTGTTTTGGGTTGAGTTTTTGTAACTCTCTCATTCTTGGATAGCTAATACATTAAATTAGGACGCACATGACAACATTTCTAGAGCAGAAATCCATTTGACTATACTTCAATTTTTAACTTGTGGAGCATTTTTATGTACCAGAAATAACTTTGGAGCCACTGGAAGGAGTAAAAAAAAAATGATTTCTCTCTAGAAATAAAAGTAGAAAAATCAATTTTTGACCAGAAGCTCATTTTTAGAGCAGAAATGTTGCCATGCACACCCTTAACTCACTAAAAGTTAAGGAAAATAATTCATAGGCCAAAAAAAAAAGAAATCAAAAGTCTATAACAAACGGATAAGTTCTTCCTATCTAAAATTATGTACACTATTAGATGGAAGAAGTCGATTTCTCAAGTTGGCCATCATTGATTTTATTTTTTATATGTCAATTCATACTAAAGAAAAAGTGTTGTATGATCTTTTGTGTTCTTTCTTTGAGTTAGCTAATATTTTTTAATGCAATTTTGTCCTTGTTTCTTTAGCAACCACCAGCTATTTTTGGCGGTGGCAATAGCAATAGCTTTTTTTTTTCTCTCTCTCTCTCTCTCATAACTAATGACCAGAAAAATTAATTAGACATTTTTTATTGGTTTTGCTTATTATATATATATATATCATAAAATCAGAAAAAAGTAAAAAAAAAAAAGTTTTGAACAAAAAATAATTGGGTTGGGCTGAGGGTGGGCCATAAGCCCAGCCCAATCAGGCTCGTTGGCCTATTTATGTTGACCAATGTTATAACATGGCCGCTGAACGATGCTGAGTGGCCGAGGGCGGAAATCGCCCGTCAAACCGACAGTAGTTTTCTTTTTTTTTTTTGGGTAGACTCAAACAAGAAGTTCAACGCTTACTTTTTAACTATTTTATACACTTTCCATAGTGAAATTTGTATTTGAAAAATAAAGAATCCAATCGCAATTAAATCAAGGTAGAAAATTTATCAAGTGACTCTAATATGACACTGAACCAAATAAGACCTTTATGAGCGGAACGATGGCTTAGGATCTTATAAAGAAAAATAATTGTTTAAATAAACGGCGGTAGAAAATGCCTCACCCTCAAAGGGCGGGCTTTTGGACACAGCGGAAAAAAGGGAAAGTGGGTGGAAGGTCTTTCTCAGCTAGAGGTTGGGAGCGGGATAGAGTCTCATCGGTCAGGGTGGGGATCGTCTACTCTATTTTTTTCTAGGGCAGCACATTCCCACCCTTGATATGGGTGGGCCCCCTTATATCAATGGTGGGGATCCACCTGCCCTAGAAAAAAATAGGGCAGGTGATCCGGATCCGATCGGTCAAGGAGCAAGCAGTCAACAGAGCAGAAGTGGAGGATCCAAATACTTGAATGGACCTTTCACTCTTGAAAGCATGCAACAAAGCTAACCGAGACGCTTTCTTCCATTAACAAACCCAAGAGAAAACAAATAATGGTAATGGCATAGAGAACTATGTAGACACAGCTGAAACATCGCCATTCTAGTTTTACAATCATGTCCCAAATGTCTTGCTGTATGTATATGCCAATGATGCCATGCTTCATCTCAATCATCAAATTACGTCGGGGTATCAACAAATCAATTTAGGTCGGGTTTTCATGATACCCAACCGGACCAAATCATATAAAACTGCATTTATTTAAATCCCAATCGAGACCGTCCCAGATGTGATCCGAATCTCACATGAGTTGTACATCGCTCGATGGGTGAGATAAAATAGGCTCACATGCTCCGAGTGTCGACACATCTCGCCGTCGGTGCGACCACTGGCCCCACCTCTCGGGTCAGGATCCCCTGCCTTAAAGGCAGGCCATTGGATCTTCCCCCTATAAAAAGGGGAAGATCTAATGGCCCAAAATTTAGGCAGGGGATCCGGATCCCCACCTCTCCGCAATAAGTTAGGAAACTCTTGATTTTTTTTTTTTTTTCCCGTCTGAGACTGAGCTTTTGGGTTCTCAATCTGAATCTGAGAGATTCGATTCCTGACCCGCCGGAAAACCCGACCAGCCGAGCCCGCAGACACCCATAATCTAACCAGATCTTATCAGATTCCTTCAGATCTCTCTCTCGCTCTCTTCCCGTTGCCCATCTCAAACATCAATCCATTCACCCCCGCATTCGCGGCAAATTCATCTTGAACTTGCCCATTTCATTGTTCGCATCGCGTGTAATCTTGGCATCGAAAATTTCGCATCTTGCTTGGCGAGCGATCCGTTTGATTGATGCTTCGACTCGGTTCCTAGCGATCGGAGCGGGTTCAATCGGAGCTCTCGGTTGAATCGATGGGATCCTCTCACTCGGTTCAGGAAGTGAGGGATGAGGACGAAAGCCAAGATGAAGAAGACGGCGACGAAGAAGAAGAGGAGGATGAGGAGGAAGACGAGAATGCGGTGCTCAGCAGGAACGAAATGAGCAACACCCACCTGGTGAAGAAGGTGCTAGAGCAAGAGCCGGAGATGTTGCCGTGCTACGCGTCGGCGTCGCCGCTCTCTCCGCAGCTCTCCACCCTCGGGACGCCGCGGATGGGGCCGTCGATCAAGGTGTGGGACCCCTACAACGTCCTTGCGCCGCCCCCGCCGCTGCCACCACCTCCGCCGGTGTTCTCTCGGAGCTTCTCCTCGAGCACGATGGAGGAGGACCGGGGCGCGACGGAGGTGTTCTTGATCAGCCACGGCGAGTGCGAGGCCAGTTTGAGGCCGGATTTGGTCGGTGGGCGGTGCGCTGCCGTGGGGCTGACAGCCAACGGGAAGCGGCAGGCCAGAGCCTTGGCCGTGCTGCTAAATTCGCACGGCGTCCGGTTCTGCGCGGTTTATTCTTCGCCGCTGGATCGAGCAAGGTCGATGGCAGCTTTGGTTTGTCAGGTAAAATTGGATTCTTGTTGGATTTATCGCTGCATGAGCTTTAAATTTGGTTGCTTGCTACTTTGACGGAGTTGTTTCTTTATGTGCAATTGGAGAATGTGGATTAAAGTGGTGTGTGCTTCTTTGGAATTATGAAGTGTCAATTCTCAACTGTTTGTCGACTTGGGAGCATCAAGAGCTTGAATCTTGTTAGTATTGATGCAGTAAGTTGGAGGAACTAAGCAGAATATACTAGCAATGAGAATGCAAACTGTTGCTGATTACAGTTGCAAATTTTATGTGTTAACTCTTGATAGACGGCATTAATCGGTTTCGAGTCAGAAGGGCGAAGCTTGGCTGCTTGAAATGTGAGGTTTAACTTGGCTTGGAAAATAACTTGTGCTGAATTGCCGATCTGATAGAAGTGTATAGGATTTCGAGCATTAATTTAGGATAACGGGAGTATAAATAACCAATTTTCGCGAAGGACCGTCATCTTCATTGACCTATCAGAATATTCAGTTGCTTTAATTAGTTAGTGCCAGTGAGCTTTGGTAGAACTGCAAATACCCCATTGAGACCTAGGTCCTAGGATCAAACGTTCAAGTTACAGAGACATTCTTTTTGGAATGCCAATGCAGGGCTGCTGGTATATGGAGGCCTTACCAATATATCTTGAGATCCGTAAATGGGATTGTTCGGATCTTCAGTGGAACCATGATTTGCAACTGTGGAACTGATCGATTCGTAGTGGATATTGGTTCTGAAGGAAGGTAAATTTAAGTAGTTGGGTCAAGTTCATAGGCGCCTAGATACTGCTGAATAGACATAAGAAGTGGATGAGAAGCATGACAGGGGTTGAGCATCATAGACAACTTTTTCTTCACTGAGTCCATGAGTTATATGCCAACCATGTCAAGACAATGTAGCCACCCCCAAATTATATCCAAGAATCTTAGCTTGTGAGAAAATTTTGCGGTGGCTTGTCACCTGGTGAGTATCAGCAATCCCACATTACAAAGCAAAGGTCTAAGCTGACTGACCCCAATGCAGTTTGCAATCTTCTTTGGTTACGCCGACGAGCACCTTTTAAACATCCCATTCCCATAGGAAATGTCATATTACTTGGTTGAGAGAATGTTTTACGATCTAAGAATGTTTTCATCCTGTCTTTGACGTTATATAATTTGAACCGACCATTCATTTTTTAATGATTCTGTAGGAAATGAATTTTTCCTCAGAACAGATTCAGTTGTCAGATGCGCTTACAGAGATGAGCCAAGGTCAATGGGAGGGATGTCCTGTGTCAGAAGTATATACGCCTGAAATTTTGGGTGTAATGGATAGACTTCAGCCTGATTTTTCTGCGCCAGGTGGAGAGTCACTTAGGGAGGTGGAGTTCCGAACCGTTCAGTTCTTAAATGGAACCGTGCTCGGTCTGCCTGAGAAGTTGCGATTGGATTTCTCTCTCCACGGTGCAAACGAGAACCATCGATACTCCCACCAGAATGCATATGCTTCGTCCAATTTTATTGGTGACCGAGATGGGCCTTCCCTCCCATCACCCCGCTCCGATGTGCTTCATCACAGGCACCGGCAGGGATTTACGAAGAAAAAATCTGGTAAGAGCAGGCTTCAGTATGTCACTACTACTGGAGATCATGATCCCGAAGATGAAAATTCTCCTCAGGAAGTGCATCCCCAGAACACACTGCACGATCTAAGTGAAAGGAGCTCTCTTTCCAGTATTTCCTCTTGCATCGGTATATTTACACATCCAACCACGATAAAGTGTCTAACCACGGGGATTATGGGTTGCAGTCCGCTAATGTCTCATAAGATCTGCGTGGAAGATTCCTCGGTGACAGTCTTACAGCATTCCTGGAAAACTGGGTGGCAGATAAAAAGATTGAATGATACCTCGCACCTGAGGCTTCTTTAGATGGAGGACTCAACGGATGCAAAGCTCGGTATCGAGAAGATTGGGAATTGATTGTCAAGTTAAATCCCACGTCAATCTGGTTTATGTATTGGATTTGTACGTTTGAGTGATTCTTTTTTCCTCTGCAGACACTTGCAATGATGTTGTAACCTATCATATATTTATTCCTCCATGCTCATGAACTCCGAGCCCCCAAAAAAAACAAAAAAAAAAAGAACAGTCGCTCGGAGTTCGACCTTTTTGTATTTGTGATTCTTTGTAGCACTCATACAGGTTCTTGGCAAAGAGTGACTCATCTGGTAATCCAATGCTTGGGATTGTTGATCTAAAACTGACTGTGGGGCAGAAAAAATCATGTTGTCCTGATTGACATGTCAACATGGTATTCCATTTCTTATGTATGATCTGATTGAAGGTAAGCTAGGAATTGACAGAATTATTACTAGAAGTTAAAGCCGATACGAGATTCAAAGCAGAAGACTCCCAGACAGTCTGTAGGAGTCTGCATATGAACAAGAAAAGCAGCATCCGGGCTCCCTATATGTTCGCTTGCGTGGCCGCATGCTGCTTGTGGCATGACGAGAGAACTAACTTTATTAGCCGAAGTGATTCGTTTCGGTTGAGAGTGGCGATGCAGCGGCTTGTGATCTCCCCAACACTGTCATGAACTTCTTCCGAAAATTCTACTCAAGACTAGGCCTTTCAATCGTGTCATCTGAAGCTGGTTGCCCTTCGGGTTGGCCTTAGAGCAGATGAGACAGTCCTGCAGCGCCTTATTCTCGGCCTTCAAGCCGATCAGCTGCGACCTGAGGCCTGTAATGATTCCCCTCTTTTCTTCATTTCTTTTCACCAGCTCTGCTTGCTTCTGCAAGTTCTCCTCCATCAGCTTAGTGACCTGCAGCTTCAGCTTATTCCACTTCATCCGCCACCCTAGATGTTCAGTCCAGTGATCACCACTTACTTCCCGGTCAGTCTCAGAACCGTGGATCGCAGGAGTGATTTCTTCATTGGTGGGCACATCAGTACGTTTTTCATTAACTTCTCCACCAATTGGTCTAATCAGATTCAGCTTGGCACTGGTAGGATCATCCTGGACTATATCACCGGCCGACTTGTCCAAGATCTCAAAGCGGAAGTTGTCGAACTCCACTTCGGGATTTGTGACAGCAGACTCCGGCGGGGAATCAAGAGTGTCCATTTTGTGGCTCTCAGAGACTCCCGTTGCATACTCGTTGTTGACATCTTCGAGGAGAACCTTGGGTTTGAAGGGGGATGCTGAAGTTCTTGCATCCTGGAGGTCACTGAACTTGGACCTCAACTTATCATGGCCCTCTGCTAAAGCACAGTAAGACTTCTGCAGTTCCTCAAGGATTTGAACAATTTGTGATCTATCACCGTCATCTTCCACAAGTGCTCTAATGGCACTCACTTTTTTGTCTACATCTGCAATGAAAAATGGAATGATTTAGTTCACAGGAACAATTCTAGTACCAAGTTGTTTCTTGTGCAGGTTTGTAGGAATACTGCTTGCTTCCGTCTACCTCATTATCCAGATTCAGTATTTAATGTTTAACCATCACTAAGAAATTCATAGCTGCACAATGGACATACATCTGTAATTTAAGTTTTCCCGGTTAACCGTGCCCGTAATAAACTATATATAGCACATTCACATTTTCCTGGAGATCATGACAAGTCCTTATGAGAAAGATGAGATGATATAATCTCCAGGAAGCGTTCATACTTTCTGGGAATATTAGCTCGAAATCGATATGTAGAGAGAATCTTGTTCGAATCAAGAACAAATGTGGCTTTAAGCTGTCCAAAGCTCATCCTCAGAGAAAAATCAAACACTCAATGCAGGCTTCTAGATTCGAGTAACGGGTTCTTTCTTGCCAAAAGGGGGAGACTTGTGCATTCCTTTCTGATCAATTCCATTCTTACTGGACAGGCATAGTAAATCTAATGTCCTGTTTTCATCAGGATCACAGGAGTCCTCATGTTCCATTCCCAGTCTCCCTCTCTCCACACACCCATCAATCGAAATAGATACGCGCAAGTAGATGTCACATATCGAAAACCGACAAGCCAAGAACTTGAGCACGAGGACCCCGGACACACCGGCAATGCAGAACACGAGAGCGTGAAGAGAGAGAGAGAGAGAAAGAGATCTGACAGGAGAGAGTTTCCTGGAGCCACCGGGACTGGCGGTTCTTGGAGGTGACATCTGCAAGTGCAACCCATGTACAGCAGAACTTCTCGCTCGCCATTGTCATGGGATCACCCAGAAGAACAAAAGTTCAGACTCGTGAACCAGAAGAAGGATCAGAAGAAGGCTTGGAATCTGCTGTAATTCTCGGCAGGACGGAAACAAAAGAGGCACGTCAAGAATTTTTAACTTTTTTTTCCAGAGCCTCTCCCTCCTTAACGTTCCTCGCCATACAAGGCATTCCTTCCCATATTTCAAAATGCGTCCTTTTCAATTGCAGCCTAATTAATTGCTCATAATTTCCTTTTATGGATGTTTCAATTGGGTCCATCCCCGATCAAAAACCTTCCCCAAATTAGATATCCTTCGTAACAAGATTATGAAATTCAAAGCACAACGTACTTATTGGACGGATTCCTAGAATACCCGATCATACAAAAATCTACATGCTCAACCTTGAATCTATCGGTTCGACACATATCTATCTCTTTTATTTTATTCATAATTTTACCGAGTTTTGCCACTTGGGTTATTGTATTTTCTTCTTATATTTCATGGTGTACGATATAATTGTTACTTTCGCTCAGTGCTTGTAACTAGGGGTAAGTTGCCAACAAGTTGGTTACAAGCACTGTGCAAAACGCAAACTAACAACGCAAGAGTCGAAGTTCCGAGGATTCATCTCAGATGTGGATGGCTACTATAAGAGCCAACCTGGCGGTAGCCATTCGAAGATGACGTGGAGTCCACCTTCCCCACCGTCACCCTCAAATTGAGAGAAAATATATATTTTTTTTCTTCATCTCAAAGGAATACCCCTGAATTTTTACATCCTAGAGTTAAGACAAAGCCTTTTAAGGTCATGCTTATGAACCTGTCTCTAGTATCTATTATAAAAATGCGGTGGTGTTTAGACAAACTATTTCATTAAAATTTCACCAACTGCCCTTTTATTCTTAAAGATTACCTTCATGGGTAGATGGTTGTATTAGTATTTCACACGATTTCAAAGAAAGCCCGAATCCTATCAATCATGAATTTCGCACCCCGTATCTGTTTGCACCAAAAATTGGCTAGGTTGTCGAGACTCGACATAGATAGGCACGTGACCTGAGTTCAGGTTATTATTATACACATGAGCCATTTAATGACCATAACGATTTTTGTAGATACTAAAGTACATCGATGAGCATCGATCACTTGTTCATATATGACCACGTCTGATTAGCGATAATTAAAAGAAAAAAAAATGGCATAAGAATACCTCAAGTGTCAATATTTGTGTACGACGCTCATTTTGGTGCAAATATTTTTTTTTTGAATCACTTAAGTGCTAAATTGGAGAAAAAACAATCACTTTAGTGCAAACGGCAAGAAATTCCGGCGGCCTCGCCGGAGTTAGCACTTAAATATTCGTTTAAAAAAATTGGCACTTAAATGATCCAAAAAGCAATCACTTTAGTGCTAAATCGGAGAAAAAAATCATTTTAGTGCTAAATCAAAAAAAAAAAACGATCGCTTTAGTGTCAATTCCAGCGACCTCACCGGAGTTGGCACTGAAATAACCGTTTTTTTTTTTAAATTGACACTAAAGTGAGCGACATACACAAATATCGGCATTCCTAATGTCCTTTTGCCGATAAAAAATATTTGTTTGAAAAGAGCAAATTGAGGTACCAAGAGAAAGTCGATCGCCCCGAGGGCATCAAGATGCAATTATGAGTTTGAAGTCATTGGAGAGTAAGGCAACGAAGTCCTAGAAGTAATTGTTAGAGTGTAGTTCATACTCTCCTAACACATGAAAGCACGTGAGTCCCACTCCACGTTAAGCGGGTAAAGGTTTTGGGAGCCGTCCCAAGAGTCTCAGGGTGGGTTTAGTTCAACTTTCCCATAGCCCATTGGAGTCCCAAAGCCCCTTTAAAAAAAATACATAGCGTTTGACAACCATTCTCAAGGAGGCTTTGAGATGAAAGTTGGCCATCGAAATGCTGAAAGCTCAATGCTGGTCCAGCATTGAGCTTTCAGCATTTGGCCAAATGCTAAGTTAGAGTTTTTTATTTCAAAAAATGTCATCACTTTTTCTTTCAAATTTCGATTTTGTCCCTTATTTTTTTATTGGATAAAGAAAAGAAAAGGAAACCCAAGGCCGCCTAAGGTCGCGCAGCCATTGCAACCGTTGCCGGAGATTGCCCAATCACTGGCGGCCTTTTATTTTTTTTTTTATATTTTATTTAAAAAGAAATATTATAAGAAAGATCATTTGCAAATTTTTCTTGCCAAACACTGGTTAAACCAAAGGTGCTTTTCAAAGTATTTTTTTACCAAACACTATTTGCATTTCTCAAAAGTCCCTTAGGCTAAAGGTAGTTTAAATTCCCCCAAAGCTCATTTGCCCTCTGGCCCTCAGAACATCAGAGGGCTTTTAACTTATAATTCTTCATTAGTAGTTTGGGTTTGGGCTCATGAATAATTATTGCTATATATGTTCTTTTTCTCTTGTGATTGAATGATGTAATGAGATGTGCGAGGTGCTCATTATAGTGGAATCTTTTATTGGGACATAACTCTAATTTAAGGATGGACGATGATAAAATCTCGTGTCTCGATTTCTCTCTCGATTTACGTTTTACTTCGATTTAATTGTGCGCTAAATCCTAGCAGTCGTGGAGAAACCAAAACGCAATCTTAACTCTTAAGGGAGTAACAGCTTAAAGACAAGATCATGGCATGGTGAGAGCATGGGTCCACGATTTTTGGAGACGAGAAAACATGGCTACAACCGCAGAACTGCTGAGAGAGACGGTTGTACGGCACAACCGCAATAAAAAGACCCTTACCGTCTTTCAGTTATCTTTACTTTTCCACGTTTTTATTTACTTTTCAAATTCACTCGATTAAAAAAAGGCTTTCTTTATTACTTATCAATCTTCGAATGATTGCTATTTTCCGAGGCAATTCACGTCGATGTAATGGAAGCGAGAGTCCCACGACAAACGACAATGTGAAAGATATTCCGTGTTAGCAAATAGCAAGTTAGTAACCGACCACGTTATTCAGATGTAGGTCCCTCGTCTTCCTCGGCGTTCTCATATGCTTTCCTCCTTCACCGGACCCCACCACATGTCCTTTCTATTTGGCCTTGATCACGCCAAATGAGAAACACCCTATAAGGACCAGAAAACAAGAAACCCCTCTCTCTCTCTCTCTCTCTCTCTCTCTCTCTCTCTCTCTGTGGCCGTCTGCCCACCCGTAGCCCGCCGTCCTCCGCTCCACCGCCACCTCATCTAGACCGGAATCACCAGCTCACCGCCTTTGTAGAGGTGATCAATGGGCCTTTCAGGCTCGGAAGGAAAATGGGCGGGCTTAAGCAATACACTTATATGAGAAAGCCCAATCAAACTTGTGCATCCAGATATAAATTCCATGTTGTAATTGAGTCTGGTAGAACATTAAAATCAACTTCCCAACTCGTCCGATGATCAACGTCACCCCGCCTCCACCACCTCCGCCACGACTATCACTCCTGTCATCTCTTCCCCCTCCCTCTCTATTTCCCATTTGCCAATCCCATTCCGACGGCCCCGCCATCCCACGTCCAAGTGCAGGTGTTCATGCCATACTGAGATGCTATCTATGTGGCATGGACGCTCTCCAAGAGCCTCCATGTCGTGTCGTGTCGTATCGTGTCGAATACTCTCCGACATGCTATCGACACGTGGTCATCGCTTCAAACACCCTAGCGACATGCGAGTCTAGCATACCGACACGCCATTTTCAGAAGCACACGATCAATTTTAAGCATCTTCAATAAATTAGAGGATACTTTATAATAATTCATCATGTATATATAAAAATATACATTTACAATACAATCTATCAGAATTCTCTATTTTTTTTAGAAATTACGTCTCGGCGTGTAGTGTCGCTGCTACGTGGGAGGCTATTCCTCGAAGAAGCGGCGGTTGAACTTTCCCTACTTTGAAATTGTATACTTGCGAAACTGAAACGTTCATAAATAGAAGTTTCGAATTCGTAAATCATAAATTGAAAATCAAACCAAATTGTGACATCGGATGAAAAATCTAAAATTAATTTTTCTTAGTATAAAGTGAGTGAGAAAAACAAATTGCGAAAACAATAATTAATAACACTTTAGTTTTGTTTTGTTTTTTTTTTTTTTGGTGGGGGGTTGTTCAAAGTATACGATTAGCCAGAGGAAAAGTCACAAAAAAAAAAAAGGTGAATTACTACAGAATGAGATGCGATCCACACAAAAAGCTTTTTCAAAGCTTCGGACGCACGATTACGTGCCGTGATTAGAATCATTCCCCATGTAAATCTCAAAATCGCTTGAGAATATCTGATTGCTTTGCGTTAATATCATGACAAAGACCACCAAATAAATGACTTGCGAATCCCCCGACCCCAAAAAAAAAAAAAATGAATTGCAAATCCCACTTTCTTCAGCGAGATTAATTATTCATACTTAATTCTTTCCATCTCTTGGAAATATTGCGTCGAAAATGTTCTGTTCTGGCCCTATAAATTTGGTCTAATCTTTTTATCTTCGTTTTCCTTAATCTTTTCTCTCTTCTTTTTTTTTTTTTTGAAGTTTTCTCAGACTCTTCAGAGTTCGAAAACCATCTTTACATCTAGCGCTGAACGCTTCGGTAGGTTATAAATAACCTCGAAGCCCATGAAAATTAGTTCATAATTGTAAAAGGGCGCCGCCAAGAGCTAGAACAACATTTTGATTTCACGGGCCAACCGTTAATCTTGAGGGCCAAGCCCATGAGACCGTTGATCGAGCCCGAATTCCATGATTTGGTCAAAAGTTTGAAATGGACGGTCAATATCGGTTGAATTTTCCAAGACATATGGAGGAATATGCCGTTAATACTCTTCTCCATAGAGTTGTCTTTCTTTTTAATATTTTACGTGCCTTAGCTAACGATCCCTTTTTTCCCGAATTAATCACGGTTTTACCCCCCCTCGTGGAGATGCCCGTTATCGTAATCAATTTGGTAATGCAAGAATCGAGCTCGAATGGCCCCCTTTTCATCGTCCATACATTTGCTAAAAAAAATCTCCTTTAGATAACGACGATATTGGCCCGAACCCTTTTTTTTTTGTCTCATTAAAAAGCATAAATTTTAGGTTTAATGACGACTCTGACCCAAACTTTTTTTCATCTCATGAAAAAGCGCAAATTTAAACTCGAATCTTAAATTCGGCCCCCGTAATTTGGAACCATTAGTTGTCCAACGTGATAATTTCACGTCATCAATAAATTCACCTGGCTTGCTGGTGTAGATTTAAGGCATCGTTTTCTTAGCACGGAATTTGAAATTATTCATTTGCTTCACCTCCGGCATAATTTGAAGGACGACGGTTAACATATTCATCGTCTCATTCCATTCACCCGCAAGCATCGGCTATTGAACTGGAATCTGGATAGATGCCCATGGACGAGCTTTGTCAAGCTCTCAACTAAGGTCTTGTTTTTTTTAACAAGTCCAGCCCCACCCTCTCCCCGAAGAGGATGAACAATTTCATATTCCGTGCCAATAAGACAATGAACAGTATCTTAAATCCTTGTCAACAAGTTACGTGAATTTATTGATGAGTTGAATTGTCATGTTGGACAACTAATGGTTCCAAATTAAGAGAGTCGAATTTGGGACTGGAGCTAAAGTTCGTTCTTTTTCATGGGATAAAAAAAGTTTGGGCCAAAATCATCATTGGACTTAAAATTGATGTTTTTTTATGAGATAAAAAAAGTTCGAGCCAGAATCGTCATTATACTTAAAGTTGATTTTTTTTAGGGAAATAGCCCATTTTTTTTAGGTTTAGTCTTTTTTGTGAAAAATAACTTATTTAAATATTATTTTTATAAAATTAGTAGCTTATATCGCTTAGAATTGTTAATCAATAAAAAATGTTTTCATTAGCAACATCGAATTATATCTAAATATTTATGTAAAATCGGATGGTCTTCGTCATAGAACATCATGGAAGGGACGGTTGGTGATAAGCCCGTACGTGTGTGCATAGAACATCATAAATGATTAAAGGGAAATTTTATAAAAAAGAAGTCCTAAAATTATTATAATTATGCCAATTCAGTTTCAAACTCTCTTTTTTATCAATAGAGTCCTAAACATTTTTCATTTGTGTCAATTCAGTTCATTATATTAATTTTGGTCATATGGCGCAAACATGACGCTGCATATGCTGACATGCCGAATTTTTTATAATATTTTTTAAAAATATCTATTCTTCCTTATTTTTCTTTTTTTTTTATCTACTTCTTCATCTAGACGGTCGCTGATAAAAGGATTGGCTGGATGAAGAAGGAGATGAAAAAAAAAGGAAAATAAAATAAAATAAATAAAAATTTGAAAAAAAATATTAAAATTATTATTAAAAATTATCATGTTAGTGTCGCCAGGGCCATGCAACGCCGACCGATCAAAATTAACCGGATGGACTGAATTGACACAAATACAAAAGGTTTAGGACTCAATTGGCCCAAAAAACTTTTGTCTGAATTGACACAATTGCAATATGTTTAAGATTTTTTTAGTAATTATCCTTAATTAAAATGTGACGTTCATGAAAGTAAAATATTTAGCGGGAGCTGCTCCTGTATAAAGAGTTAGGTATTGTAATCTAGTTGGGGAATCAACCACCACGATTATGAATTCCGTAGCTCCCCTATCTTGGATGAAAATATTTTTCGTTCATTTATTTTTGTAAGCAGTATAAACGACCATTTTAATGAAAATAGTTTTTAAATAATTGATTATCCATGAAATAGCCGCACCATCAATCCAATAAGTAAAAGTTAAATACACTATAAGTTCTAAAACTTGTTGGGAAAGTGCAATTAATTTATGAAGCTTTCAAAAAGCCAAATTAGGTCTTAAAACTTATCGAATCATTGCGACATCATTCCTCTAATTTGGTTAAAGAAAATGCCAATGCGCTTTTTTTTTTTTTTACACTTGGCGTCAATGTGCAATCTTTTCAAAAAAAGAGAGATAAAAAGCTGAAAAAGAAAGGTAAAAACAATCAGTTCATCCAAATCCAAGGCAGTGTTATTGTTTATCTTCTCCTGTTCGTTAACTAATAATTGTTCGTTATTATGACTGTTCAACAATTAAATGTTAACTAAATGATTTACTGTTGATCTTCTTCCAGCTAGACGTTAAATAAAACTAGTTTCCTTTTAGAAAGTTCATCTCCTACTTTCGTTAATAGGTCTAATTATTTGTCCTTACAATGTTCATCTTCTGTCAAAGGAGCTTACATGGTTGCGGGAAAAGTACCCCAAAAAAAAAAAATTATTACATTGGTACCAATTTAGCCATAAAGTTTTCAATTGGACCAATTTAGCCTTTAGCATTTTTAAGTTAGTGCCGATTCAATTCATTTAGCCAATTTAGGCTATAAACTGCTCATGTAGAGTCCGACCATCTATATGGAACAGTTGGCACCGACGTAAATATTTTTTAATTACCTTTTTATGATTTTCATTTTTCCTTTTCTTTTTGCCGGTGGCGAGGCGAGGAATGACCACTTCTAGGAGAGGGTCGGCCTCGTCGGGTCGTGTTGGGCCAGGGCGAGCGTCGACAACGCCCCCGTCGCTAGATTTGGCGAGGCCAACTCCTGGAGTTCGGAACTATCTTCATATCTATTGGCCAACTCCTCCTTATGTATAGATAACATCAAAGGCATCTAAAATTTCCTATTACTATAATCTGAAGAACTCATCTTTTTTTTTCTTTAAAGGTAAGATTTGTATTAACTAAAAAAAAAAAACACGGCTTTATAAAGGCGAAACCCGACACCACAGGAGGAAACCCGATGAACTCTTTTATTTCAACAGAGAATTAAAAAAAAAATAACATTTTGATTTGACGAGCAGAAAAAATTGGCGTGCTTAAGCGATTAACCGTTTGATTCGAATTTGACAACAAATCACGTCACTAGAGTAATCTTAAGGATCACGTCCGTGATACCGTTGATGTGGTCAGAGTTTGAAATGGACGGTCAATATCGATCGACTTTTCCAAAACAAAGGGAGGAATATGCCTTGGCCTTGGGGGCTCTTCTCCATGGGAGTTTGTCTTCGCTTTTAATACTTTCAGGTGAACATAGTTAACCGCCCATTATTCCCGCACAAATCACGGTTTTACCCCCCCTCATGGAGATGCTCGCTGTCGCAAGCAATTACGTAATATGAGAATCGGCTTGAATGGCTTCCTTTGCATCATGAATTGTAAAAAGTTGTTAGGAAAATGTGATTACTTTCCCTAAGATTTTCAAAAAGTGAAATTAAGTCGCAAAAATTATGCCAACTGTGCGATCAAGTCATTCCGTCGATTCTCTCTAGTATGATCAAGGGGAATACCGACGTGCCTTTTTTTTCCCCTTTTTACACGTGGAGTGGATGAGACGTCCTGCATTAAAAAAATTAAAATTGACCGCATTTTAAAAGAAAAAAGAAATAAAAATTTGAAAACAAAAGGATAAAAGCAAGGGATAATGACATAAATGATCCCTAAACTTTGACCAAATGTGTAATGTGATCCATGAACTTTTATTTTGACCAATATGGCCCCTGCACTTTAATCCAACATGCAATATGGTATCTAGATTTTTAATTTGATCAATATGATCCTTGAACTTTTGAAACATATTCAACTTAGTCCCTCAACTATAGGAAGATGTTCAATGCAGTCATTCTATTAGTTCAAGTTCAGGACGATATTGAACACTTTCTTCTAGTTCATGGACTAAAGTGAACATATTCCAAAAGTTCGGAGACCACATTGAACAAATTGAAAATTCAAAGACCACATTGCATATTCAGCCAAAGTTTAGGGACCATTTGTGCCATTTTCCCTAAAAATAGTTAGTTCATCAAAATGTAAGGCGGTATTGTTGTTCATCTTCTCCGGTTCAATAGGCAAATAAATTTGCATCATTATGATTGTTCAACAATTAGATGCTAACTTTGATAATTTACTGTTAATCTTCTTTATGCTACAATTAGATGCTATCTTGGTAATTTACTCGGTACTAACGTGAAAAAGTTTGAAACTAAATTAATCTAATTAGAAAGCATAGAACCGAATTGATACCAATGTTATATATGTTTATGACCTTTTTAGTATTTTTTGCCCATGATTGCAATAAAGAGGAGACAACCGAAGATTTGGAGGCAGCACCTAGCAGGAACACT
Organism: Rhodomyrtus psidioides; assembly: GCA_021437785.1. Taxonomy (NCBI): domain Eukaryota; kingdom Viridiplantae; phylum Streptophyta; class Magnoliopsida; order Myrtales; family Myrtaceae; genus Rhodomyrtus; species Rhodomyrtus psidioides. The sequence goes on along the minus strand of JAILYB010000192.1, from coordinate 273,285 downwards.
CGAGCTTGGAAAAGCCTAGAAGCTAAGGCAGCCAGCCATGGCCTAAATCGATGAAACTCGAGCTGGCTCCGACAACTCCCTCAACGAGTATATTTGGGCGGGGGCTTGACGGAGGCTGGAATCTCGAGCGGCCATGGCCGCTAGCTCGATGAAGCACGAGCGCCGAGCTGCCATGGTCGCGACTTGGTGAAGCCTAGAAGATGAAATTCGGAGAGCAATAACGAAACTTGAGCTACTTGGGCCAAGCTCCACAAAAGCTCGAGGGGAGTGAGAGATTTTAAAGTTTAAAAAGTATGTTTATTTATTTAGCGAAACATAAATAATTTTAAAAAAATAATTATTTCAATAAATTGCTTTTCTATTATTCTTAACACATTAAATTTTAGGGACGATGATGAAATTAAAATGATTTTATCGTTCGAGAAAATATTTCAATATAAATTGCATTTCTACTATCCTTAGCACATTAAATTCTAGGGACGATAACTAATTAACCTTCGAGTATTCATTTGGTACGCGAAAATTCTTTCCATTTTTCCTTTTTGTTTCATTTTTTTCTCCTTATTCTTCCCGGTCGCAGCCAGCCAGCCAGCGAGCTTCCGTTGACCAATGAGACGCTTGGCCTGGGCAAGTGGCAGTACCGCAATTAATGCGAAAACGGAGGGCCGGAGCTCAGGGCGTCGTAGGCATCACGCGAGGGTTTGCCCGATAAAATCGCCACCCCTTTCGCTCTCCTCCCTCTGCAACTCTCCCCCTTCTCTCTCTTACACACACGACTCTCTGCGAGAGATTGTTTGAAGCTCATTTCCCTCAATCTCTCTCTTTCTCTACACGCTCGCATTCTCGCAGATCTCGCTATTCCCCCCACATCCATGGCGTTCGCGGACGGCTCGAGCTCGCGGCAGTCGCTGATCCCCAGCTTCCTCTACGCCTCCTCCTCCTCCTCCTCCTCCTCCTCCTCCGCCTCCAAGTCGCTTTACCTGGAGAAGATGCTCGGCTCCGGCCCCCGGTCCTTCCCCTCCCCCGCCTCCTCCTCCTTCTCGCCGCCCGCGGATCGGAGCACCTTCCTGATCCCGGCGCCCAAGGAGCCGTCGAAGAAGATCGCGATGTACTCGCCGGAGTTCTACGCCGCCTGCACTGCCGGAGGCATCCTCAGCTGCGGCCTCACTCACATGGCCGTCACGCCTCTCGACCTCGTCAAGTGTAATATGCAGGTCACGGGCTTTGACTTTCTGGGAGATCTCGCCGGTGTTTTTGGATTTTCTCTCCATTTTGTTTTTAGTTTTAGTGTGTGATTTGATTTGTCTGGAGACTGGATCCTTGCTTTCGTGTTCTGCAGATGCCTGTGTGTATGCGTGTATAAACAACTGTATGCCTAATCTTTCGTTAGCTCGATTCTCTCTCTGATTGTAATCGCGTGAGGGATTGGAAGGACTGCGGTTGGGGTGCTTCCGTGAGATGTTTTGATTATTGTGGCGTGCTTATTGAGCCTTATGCTATTCGCTGTTATGTTTCTGGTTTGTTCGCACTACAAAAGGTGGTCATACATGCATAGAGAACTTGTATATGTTGGTATATACTTTTGTCGCCCCTGAGCGCATTCCGTGATTAGGCTGGCCTGCCGCATAGTATATCTTACCGTGTAAAGAATATCTATGAAAATAATGTGATGCAATTGGATCTTGCTTCTTTTTTGTGGTTTTGAGAATTTGGCGAAGTATTGACTGTTCTTATGTTGATTTATGGTCTGAATTGCTTTCCCACGAAGGGAAATGATGTCTTGTAAGGATTATGGAAATTTGCAAGTTTCTCTACTTGGTGGTCTACTTGTTTTGAAGTGGATCTTCATTTTGGTGTCGAAATGTAGTAATTAACATCTTATGAATCTTGTCTTGTGATATTTCAGATTGACCCTGTCAAGTACAAGAGCATTTCATCTGGCTTTGGAACTCTATTTAAAGAGCAGGGCGTCAAAGGTTTTTTCAGGGGCTGGGTGCCCACTCTGCTTGGTTATAGTGCCCAAGGTGCCTGCAAGTTTGGCTTCTACGAGTTCTTCAAGAAATATTACTCTGACATTGCTGGACCTGAGTTTGCAACCAAGTACAAGACATTGATCTACCTGGCGGGCTCTGCATCAGCTGAGGTAATAGCCGATGTTGCACTTTGCCCCTTCGAAGCAGTGAAGGTCAGAGTGCAAACTCAGCCTGGATTTGCAAGAGGTCTGTCAGATGGATTACCCAAGTATATAAAATCTGAAGGCGCTCTTGGGTATGTATCCAACACATGCGAAATTTTGTTGGTTCAGCCAAGTCATAGTCTTTTTTGTGTTGTAACTTTCTCCTCCCAATGAATGCAGGTTATACAAGGGAATTGTTCCCCTCTGGGGTCGTCAAATACCATGTAAGTTTGGCAAATTACCTCTGTTTTTCTTTAGATATGTAGTTTATACACACACACACACACACACACACACAAATTATCCTCCGCAAGCTCAATTTCAAAGAAGAGCTGGTTTTGTTTGCTTGCTTGCCTTACCACAACATGTTATTCGTCAATTGCTAGAGTAAACCACATACGGGAATTTCTCCATCTGCTAACAAGAGATCCAATAGTCTTAATGCATCATATGTCTCCATGGTTGCTGAGTTTTCTACCAATATATACATTTAATGGTCTAGCGAAGCTACCTGTTACTGAAGTTGACCTTATGTTGTGGTTTATTTAATTCTCCTTTTTTCTTATTTGCACGAGAATATTACTGATTCATGTAAAGCTCGATACATTTGAGGATGCTGGTTGATACTTACTCATGTTTTATTTCTTATGACGTTTGGTCTTTCAATTTGTTGACTCTTGCATGCAATAAGAAACTTTCTTTATAATGCTTGAGAACTTGTCAAGATCACTTATATCTTATGAATTAGTAATGTCTGAAATCATGTCCCTAGCAAATAGCTTAAGCTGGCGAAGCATTTAGGGCCCGTCTAGTTTGAATTTTATTTTTTGCTTTTTGCTTAATCTAAATCTCGCAGCTCATGCACTTTGACTTCTTCTTCTTTTTAATCCAAAACTCTTGAAACTTTCACAATGCACGAATGTTAAAACTTGGATTCACTTACAATGTTTTCATAATTTTCTGAAATTTGAATAATATTTAGATTTTGGCAAGCTTTGCTTTTATTCAGATCCAAACATATAGTTCCTAAGATAGTTTGGCTTGGCACTTTCTGTGCTGTTGTGTGGTTCAGGTCCCTGACCTACTTATGTACCAGCTTGCATAGGCTGGCTTCTCTTCAACTTTGAAATTTTAACAGCACTATCTGCAGGAACTTAATTAATTAACATGCATTTTGTTACAGATACGATGATGAAGTTTGCATCTTTTGAGGCCATTGTTGAGATGATCTACAAATATGCCATTCCCCGACCAAAAGATCAGTGCAGTAAATCTTTGCAGCTCGGTATCAGTTTCGCTGGTGGTTATGTGGCAGGTGTTTTCTGTGCTATTGTGTCTCATCCTGCTGACAATCTTGTCTCTTTCCTCAACAACGCTAAGGGAGCAACCGTCGGTGATGTGAGTGTTCCACTTGCTGTATTTCCCTGTCGTTCGCCTTTTGGCTTGGATCTGATATCTGCTGTACTCACTACTGTTTCTTTTCTTGTTGTGCAGGCTGTGAAGAAAATGGGTGTGGTGGGTCTCTTCACCCGCGGTCTTCCTCTCCGTATAGTCATGATCGGTACTCTTACTGGAGCCCAATGGGGTATCTACGACGCATTCAAAGTTTTTGTGGGACTGTAAGTTTTCCCCAGATATTTTAGATCTCTTAAACTTAATTTCTGCTATATATCGTTTGAATACTAATGGCAACTTACTACTAATTCTAGGCCAACAACGGGTGGTATCGCTCCGGCTGCTGCCGCCCCCGCCGCTACTGAGCTTGCCAAGGTTTAGAATGTCTTAGTGACCAAGGGGATCGGCATTTGTCTCAGGCATGAAGACTCATCTGCAATGGGAAGTGATAATAGTAGATTTGGTGGAGCTGGTTCAATGGCTCTCGAAGTGATTTGACTATTCTTTCATATTCGGAACCCAAGTGTTCAATTTTTACTTGACTGATTTTTGTTTTGGGGAGGATGGCTAGGTCCTTGTCCTTCGGATCTATTAAATCTTTTTGTAGCTAGGTCCCATGTTCTAAATCCAGTCGAAACTAAGGTTTTTGAATCCCCCCGTGAACGGTGACAGAGGCATACAATTAAATAAACAGACAGTTTGGGGGCCATAGTAGAAGGTATACTTTTGGAGACTTGAGATAATACTCTGTGATTGTTCTTTCTCGTTATCTCTTTGCCTTTGCGTTACTCATCTGAAAACGTGCCGTTGTATTTGTTTCGATGCCACTAACTACTGAGCTGAAAAATATGGAAAGTCTGATCGTTGCTGTACTCAACTTTATGCTTGTGGATGTCGGCCCTCTCCAGGTGCAGCGTGGCGACAACTGTATAAACCCGATGCCTTTTTATTTTAGCCTACAGCTCTTTGATAGGACCTCCAGGTTCTGCCTCGGAAGCTTTGCGAAATTGGTAATGCTGTGTTGAGCCTCATTTGGTGTGGCAAATCGGTTGTCAACGGACCTTGGATTCCGGTTCATAGCTTAGGTATTTCATTGTTTTGCCAGCGAATTATGTTGTGAACCAGTCTAGCGGGATGCAACAAGTTTCATCAAGCTAGGACCAGCAAAATTTGGCGTTAAGTGGATCGTCGAATTTACAAGGGACCCCTCTTCCTACTTCTGGTACAAGTTCGCTACCAACGGGAGGAGCTAGTTTCTAATTTCAGCTCATGTATATTAGAGGTGTGGGTAGGGTCGAATATGGTCCGATCTATATTGATCTGTCTAACTCGCTTTGAGCCATATTCAATAACCCATACTCGACTCGACCCGTTTTGACCTATATTATCAAATCACAATAATATTCTAAGAAAATAATATTGCTAAAATACTTCCATGCAATAAAAAGTCTAGTGAAATTTTGTCCTCTTTTGTAAATATTTTTTGGATTTTTTTTTCGAATTTTTTTAAAAAATATTAACTATTGAAAATACTTTATTATTAAAAATATTTTTTATTCAATTTTTTAATCTTTTAAAAAATTATTTTTAAATTTATTTTGTTTTCATTCTTCTCCGGCGACCGGTGGCGATGGCAATTGGCAATCGGCGGTGGGCGGCGGCGATCGACAACGGTAATTTTTATATTTTTAATTATATATATATATATATATATATATATTTCTGTTTTATTTCATTCACTTATAACAATAGAGAATTAAAAAATAAAAATAATAACAACAAAGCCTTTAAGATCTTGAGCCCATTTGTAACTTGTGGAAGGAAGTTGTCTTCATGGATCGAAAAAGGATTTAAGTGTGACATTGTTTCGCCATCTAATTCAATTTAAATATTTTGAACCCATTTTCATTCAATCCTTTACAAACTTAGAACACATATACAATCTATTTGTATTAACTATGGGGAAAAAAATTCAAAAAAGGACTTGAAGTCCTCTTGTTTTATCAAATAAGAGCCCCAAGTGAACTATGTTTCAAATAAGAGCCTGAAGTGACATAGTGTGTTTTAATTAAGGGCCTGGAGTGGCCATAATATTTCAAAAAAGGGTCTGGCCTGAAGGGCATTTTCGTCATTTTATATTTAAATTTTTTATTCAATTTTCTCTATTTTTTATTTTATTTTTTCTTGATTTTTAAAAAATAAAAGGAAAAAAAATAATAAACATCTACTCATGCGAGAGGGCTTCCCCTCCCGCCTGTGGCCGTCGGCCCACCACTGGTGGGGGGTCGCCGGGGGCGGCGAAAGCTGGCAGGGTCGCCTGTGAGCCCCACGACCCCGCTAGCCAAAGACGAGGGCCTTTGGCCCTTGCGGAAACCGAGAGAGGGTTGGACCCTCTCCTGGACCTAGGCGGGGTTCGGCGACCGTCGCCCGAGACTGGGCAAGGGTTGTCGGCCTGCCCTGACCAAGCGACCCCTGCCCAGTCTTTGGCGACGGCCCCCGACTTGGGTGGGGGCCGCCGAACCCCGCCCAGATCCTAGAGAGGGTACGATCCTCTCTGGGTTTCTGCGAGGGCCACCGGCCTTTGCCGCCCCGGCCAATAGCCCTCCGGCGGTGGGGCGGCGGCTACAGGCGGGAGGGCAGCCCTTCCACCTGTGTATGCCTTCTTTTTTCTTTTTTAATTTTTGAGAAAATAGATAAAAAAAAGTAAAAAATCAAATAAGTAAAAAGACGAAAATACACTTGAAATTAGACCTTTTTTGAGATTTTATGGTCACTTAAGGCATTTATTTGAAACAATATTCACTTCAAGCCCTTATTTGAGAAAATGGTGACACTTTAGGCCATTATTTGAAACATGATTCACTTGAAGCCCTTATTTGAGAAAATATGACGACTTCAGGTCTTTTTTTGGATTTTCCCCTTAAATATGGGTAAAAAATGAGTCATTGACCCATATTGACGGCTCTACTGTACATGCCACCGAGCAGTCCAGTTAGTGCATTTCACCACCAACAATGTAAGAATCAACAAGGAATCGATCAGCTCCAACGCAATGTACAGCAGAGGTGGTCGGCCTAACAAAATTACTTGTTGAGAGAGGACTAAGATCTTCAAGTACGTTACAAGTTTATTACCCGACGGTAACTTGTGCTTGGAATCAATGTCGAAGAAAATCAAACCTTTTACTTTTTGTTTCGCTTGAAATAAATCTGTCGTTCAATCCTTCTCTTTTCAGCTAGTTTCATGGTTTTCAACCTTTTGAGTCGGATTTGCGGTTGGCGATTTCCTCTTGTGCTGAGGTGAAATATAAATCAATATTTACACTCTCAGCAGGAAAATTATAAGTAAACCTATATAAAAGTTCACCATCCCCAAAACTCAGAAGGCTCGTTCACCAGCACAAGTAAAAATCTTATCTATAGTTATTAAATGGACAATGCTCGTCAAATAGATCTTAGTGCCCAAGTATAAATAGCCACATGATACCCACAGGCCACAAAACCATCACTCATATTCAAAAAAAAAAAAACCAACCTGAACTCCAGAACGCTAAAATTACAGACAAATAACCAAAGAATAAGTTTATTGACGCTATAATACAATATCTCAGCTGAAACCTGTCCCCTATTATTACTTAAACAGATGAGTTCCCGGGATTTTAACCATCTTCAACATTCATCAAGCAAGGTTGATTGTGAAGGAAACGTATGGATGAGTATCTGCATCACCTCCCAGCCCAGCCATCGCTCCCACATCTTCTTCAGGTTTCCAGTATGCACTGTCATAAGACAGATGGATCAATGAGTCAACAATTTTTTGTTCAGGAAAAGTTGCATGATTAGCAGTTAAAAATCTAGTACGCAACCATGTTATGTGGAAACAAATGGATAATGCGCGACTAATTAGACGTTAAAACCAAACATCAGGCAGAGACTCCGTGCACACACCTGTCTGTGTCGTGTGTGTGTGTTTTTGTGTGTGTGAGAGAGAGAGAGAGAAAGAGCAGGCTTGCAGTTACATCATCTTCTTTATAGTTCCGAATCTTCAGATCCAACAAAACTATACGGATCATCAAATGAAAGGTTAAACAAAAAGATTTCTCCTAGAAGTTACAGAAATGGCCTTCTTTGTGCCCTTTCCTTGTCAACCCTTAAGATGATTCAAGCTCAAGGTCAGAGATCCAAGGCATGAGGGGGGGGGGGGAGGGGGGGGGGGGGTGGATTTGTGAAGGAAAGCAGCAGCAGCAGCACCTACAGAAGTTACAGAAATTGACAAAGCAAGACCAGCTATGGCAGGAGACGACCTAGAAATTTGAAGTTAAAAAGTTGACCTACAATCAACAAATTCCGGCAGTAGTGGGGTGCCATGTCGCCACCAAGGTCCCCAAATTGATTAACAAGATCAAACTTCCACATAAGATTGCTCTTGGAAGTAATTTTAATAGAGACTCCCACATTAAGGGGAAAAAAGGGAAACTCGTATAGGTCTTGCCAGAAGTCAATTGTGAAATAGCACCACAATCACTTAGTCTGAACTTTACAGACCAGGAATACGATATCCATCATTGACGATGCAATAGTCTGCGCTTGTCTTTTTTCGCCACAAATAGTCTACGGTTTTAACGATTGCAAAGGCTAGGCACAAGATTTTATCAGCCAAAGTAAGAAAACATGATGCAATACAAATTTAATCTTGTGTTTGAAATAAAGTAAAGCTTTTTTGTTTGACTTGCCTGTTTGAATTGTCACACATGCCTTCAAGAATTGAACGGACTTTTTTCTCACTTTTCACTGATGGAGCAAGAACACATGCCTGAAATCGCATCAACAAATTAAGCTAAAATGTCAACTATGAATAAAGAAAGCAATGGCAGTAAGGGACATATTATGGCATTAAGCTCACCAAGAAAGATGGCGGCAAACCGTATCGCAAGATACTCTCTGCAAAGATGCGTACAGCACAGAAGTGCATCCACGAACTGAAAACCTACAGTTAAGCAACACATACAATAACAAGTATGCCAAAGAAAAGCAACTGAAATGGTACATTGCACTTGTATTGCAATTAACAGACATATACGACAGCAAAATAATGTAATTTCTGAATCATAAACAAGAAAAGAAGAAGAATCAAGCGATGCTTTAACAAGTCATGGTAAAGGTCCAATGCCACTTCCTTTAAAATAGGACATAAGGATACCTCAAGTGTCAACATTTGTGTATGACGCTTACTTTAGTGCCAATATATATATTTTATCACTTAAGTGCCAAATGAGGGAAAAAACGATCACTTTAATGCCAATGGCGAGAAATTTCGATGACCTCACCAGAGTTAATACTTAAATAACGTTTTTCAAAAAAATTGGCACTTAGGTAATCTAAAAACGACCACTAGAGCTAAATCAGAGAAAAAAGATCACTTTAGTGTCAATGTCAATATCAACATCAACATCAATAACACCTTTATCCCAAACTAGTTGGGGTCGATGGTTGATGAACCCCAAAGATTCATAAAAAAAAAGCAAGACCAATTGAGGGAAAAGAGATAAATATGCACAAGTAAATAAACAAAGATAAATACACACACACACACACACATGGGGAAATAACTAAAAAGGACAGTCAGGAACATGAGAATTCTGCCCCTTCACAATACTAATAACCTTCCTCCATTCCGTCCTAAGACAAACCGTACGCCAATCTATTTCTCATTCCATTAAATCTTGTTTTACAACTTCCCCCCAAGTAAGTTTCGGCCGGCCTCTTCCTTTCTTCATGTTATGCTCTCGGTAACAAACTTATGTTTATACCAGTAGCAATCTTGTTTTTTCTTCAAAAAAAAGATCACTTTATTGTCAACGACAAGAAATTCCGACGACCTCATCGGAATTGACACTTAAATAATCGTTTTTCAAAAAAATTGGCACTTCACCAAAGTGAGCGACGTACATAAATATTAGCATTTGAGGTGTCTTTTTGCCTTCAAAATAGAGGCCATGTAGTAATGGTAACCTCTCATCACTCACTTTTCGAGCAAATATAAAATCTAACGAATGTAAGAAATCTCCCATCGGGATATCATAAGTTATCTCATTACAGTTATCAGTTTACACGCCTTCCCCAGTTTTAATAGCGCACTGGAGTCCAACCACACGCTGATGCTTTGCATGAGACAGCAGATGTATACCCACCTTCAAGATTAGAATCCCAGCTTCAAGATCAAGAATAACAAAAAAATACCTCTCCATAACTGGTATAGCACCATTGCAAAAGAGAGCTTCTAAGATTATCCTGATCCCGCATCAACCTCTCCAACTCCTGCTTCCTGCTCTCTTGCGCCTCCGAATTGTATTCAAAGTCACGAATCTACATGGCAACAGAAGACAATCAATTAGATCTCCGATCCATTCAAAAAATAAGGATATCTTTGTTAAATGCACCTAAATGCTTTCGAAGAACATAAGTAATGTCAGGAGAGAACAATCTTTAGCTGAAATATATATATAAAATCTAGGCAAGTTGAGGTCTGCTATTGTTGAGTTTGGTCACTTTTCAGTGCTCATGCATCAGAAAAAGCCAGTGCAACTAATTGGGAGGCACACCTGAAAACCTCTTTCCCGAGAACTTGTCCGAAAGTTATCAGCAACTCGGCGAAAGAGCGTGACGGTGTAAAGAGCGTATTCGTTATCCTCATACAACTTCTTTGAGGATCTGGGGACCTGGATGATCATAGAATTAGCAAGACAAAGCAGAGAAAGTAGGCCAGAGAGTTGCAGATGTTATCCTGGCAACATATTACATGCAATAGAGGTAGCACTCGTCGTAACACGGGGGCAGTCCCAACAGTAGAGATAAAAGAAACGCTTACCACATAGCTTGTCAAAGTTTCATAACTTGACAACCAATCCTTCTGCGAGTATTTAGGTACTACTGCGAGGAGAGTTATCAGGTTTTCTGACATGACAATATCCTCAGGTTTGACCAGATTTGAAAGATCACGAACAGCTAAGCTGAAGTATAGAGAGAAGTAACCAAGCAATGAGTAATGGACGCATTCATGCCGTAGTCCAATCGGAAATGGATGATAGTTTTACCTTCCACTCTGCTTTCTGTTGATAGCATTGAGCTGACTCCGCACATTGTTATGCTCAGCAACACGAACCTAACATACAAGAGAAAGCTTTAAGACCCAATGAACTAACAGGCAATGGTCATGATAGCAAGTGTTAGCTTTGCACAAAAGAGGTGCCAAATTTGATGTCCGATCACCAAGAGTTACTAAGCCGACCTTTTTGCAGCAACAACAGTAACATCATCATTAACCAACCCAGCTTTATTCGCTAATCTACGTTCATCGCATGAATGTTGTCGTGCCTAATACCCTCCCTTAGCTAGACTATCAAGAAAGACTTCTATAAGCAAACAGAAGCAAAACTACTTCTCCCTCGCATGGAGAAACTACCTCATTTAGCTAAGGAGGGCATAGATAACATGTACATACACTAAACATAAAAAGCAAAAGGAAAGTTTACCTTCAGATCATCTTCAATCTTTGCAACTTGTCCCTGAATTGTATCAACAATCTCCCTCAAGGGAGACATTGTAGGGTACTTGGCATCATCCCAGACAAACCTTCCATGCAAGATCAAGGCTCAGTTCCTGACAGAAAGATTACTTCTACATGCTAAAAGGTGAAAAAAAAGAATTACATAAAGCAATAATAAGAGGTTAGGTTCCTCCATTTCCCCAAAAGGCCCGAAATTGAATTCATAACTGAACACGGGCACCTATTTCTAAGATAGTGCCAATTTTCCAGAAGAGTGACACAAGTAAGAGCTATGACACAATTAAGAACTAACACATACCTTGTGAGGTAAGAATCAACCGGCACACCATCCACTGTAAGAGAACTGCTCTCCACACCCGACACCCTCTCCAACTCCTCGATCTGACGCCTGATCTTGTGGGACACGCCTTCCACGAAGCTATTTGACTGCGCATTCATCCAACAACCCATACACCCAATTACACACTCTACAGCTCAGAATCCTTAAATTCAAATGGATTGCAATGACCACGAAGACTAACTGACAAAATCAATCCAAGATAACCAAAACACGCAGGCCGCGAAAGCCGAATCACCTTTGAGAGATCGTCGCTGAGAGCGAGGAGAGAGTCTAGGGTTCCCACGCGGAGATTGGGTATATTGAACTGCAGAATCGGGCGGGATCAGCTTCCTAGGATTCAACAAATATCGGGGAGGGAGAAACGAGCATGGTCTCGGAGTCGGATCTCCAAGAAGAAGAAGAATACCCGGTAGAGAGGGGTGTCGAAGGAGTGCCTGGAGATCTGCTCCTGCAGGCGATTCCACAGAGAAGAGGCGGACATGGAGCCCTGCACCGGAAGCGAAACCACCCAGTATCGGCTCGCCATTGTCTTCCGAGCTGGCTGACGACGAGGGAAGAGAGAGAGAGAGAGAGAGAGAGAGAGAGAGAGAGAGAGAGAGAAAGGCGATCAGCAACGGCGGCGATCGGAGGCGGAGTGCGTCCGAGTGGAGCGATGCGGTGAAGTTCTGTCCTTCCCTTTGGCCCAACGTCGCTGCAAAATCTCACAGGCTTCGCCCGCTCCTTTCTTTTGTTTCTTTCCCCTTAATTAGTGGTGTTGAGACACGTACTGCTCGCGAGTGCGATCGTACTTTGATAAATGGTTACTCAGGGTCTATTTGGCATTGTTCTCATTTTTTTTTATTTCTGTTCTCGAAAATAATAAAGAACAGAAACAAGTTTGGTAATGCAAATAATTATGATTCTAATTCTGTATTCCGGAATACTTTTGGACCACTTTTCAGAACAAAAAAAAAGTTGATTTTTGTGTTCCGAAACACTTTTGCAAATCACTGTTTTCCACGATATACTTTTATGAATTTTTTCTCGATACTTTCAGTTCTTGTTGAAACATGATTTATAATTATAATTATTTATAATTATTTTTAAAATTAATTTAAAAATAACAAAAAATCATAAAAATTACAAAATCAACTTTAAAAGCCTTGGCTGAGCCTTAGGAACCAATTTTTAATTAAAAATAATTTTCATATTTTTTAAATTTTAAATTTTATTTAATTATAAAATACCCAAAAAAATTAGAAAAATATCATTCGTGGTTAGAAAAATACAAAAATATAGTTGATATTTTTATTTCAATTTCCTCTTCAAGATGGTATTTTTAAATCTAAAAAAGATTAACTTTCTTTTTCGCAACTCTTTTTTATTTTTTCGTTTCTTTTTCTTAATCACTATTTGATTTAATTATTTTCTCTTTTCTTTGTCATCAAATATAATTATTTAATTATTTAATTTAAATGCAAATTGGGAACAAAAATTTTATGCAGTTACTAAACGCGTTTCTGTTCCTGGAACAAAAATTTTAGCAGTTACCAAACGCGTTCTGATTCTCAAAAATCATCCGGGAACAGAAACACTGAAGAAAAGAAACAAGATTATTTAACCAAAATTATTTTTAAATTGGTACACTTATGATAAATTTAACCAAAATTATTTTTTTACCATAAAAAACACTAAACTGATACACCATCGATAAATTTAATCCAAACTGATTCACTTGTGACAAATTTATCCTCTAGTAATTTCTGTTAAATTGATTTAATATCTCGAAAAATCTCAAGTTGATATACCTGTAAAATGAGTACATCCCGTCAATTGATACGCGTCATCTAATTCAGCAATTTGATGATAAAATTTAATAAAAAATAATGGAGGATAAATTTGTCACAAGTGTACCAGTTTGGGATAAATTTATCACAAACGTATCAATTCATAATTTTTTATAGTAAAAAAATAATTTTGGATAAATTTATCATATATGTATCAATTTGAGTTTTTTATAGTTAAAAAATAATTTATGATAAATTTGCCACAAATATACTGGTTTGAGGTTTTTTATGATATAAACCCTTAATAATAATAAAAAAAATCATTTTCAAATAAAACTCTTTTTCCAACCTTTTTTTTTGGTGAATTTGATTATGTAATTAAATGGACATATAGTTCTGTGACTATTAGTACAAGCAATTTAAGTAGCACCGACACTGACACCGGTACCGACACGGGACACACAACACAATGCGACACGACACGCCCACATATAAAATTTATCATGATTGCATAAAAATATTAGCGGTGATTTTTTTCTCTTCTTATGTTAGGATTCATAATTAGGGTTTTTAGGATTGGCTAGGTACATTAATTTTAGGATGGCTGATATATAGATTTTTGATTAATTTACATTTTGACTTATAATTTATTAATAATGCTTAAAATTAACAATGTGTGTGTCGAAATAGTATGTTGGGATGTTAGACTCATATGTTGTCAACGTGTCTAGATTGCCGATCAAGTGTTAGTCGCATGTCTAAGAGTGTTCGTAAAATTCTCGTGTCCTCGAACAAGTAATATAATGATGAGAAAAGATATCATCCATAGAGATTGATGATTAATAAACTAATTAAATATTACAAATGGATTAGTTTTAAAATTTATCTAACAAGTAAAAATAAAATTGATAATCTTGAAGGCAGAAGTTATGAACTAGATGGGGTAAATTAATCAAATAAATACGTTAGAGCATCGGTTTCACCATAACCACAAGATATGAATTTCATAGCTTTACTCATACAATAACGATATCGAACATGTGAAAACGAAATTTTCTCTGCTATTTACTATCCTATTTCTAGGTATATTAAACTTATTATGATTATCAATCTACTATATCTCTATGTAAATTTAAATAAATTTAAATAACTTAAATAAACATAAGTGCATAAATCTGTGAATATACACGGTTTACAATGATTTTTTTGGATCATCTTATCACAAAAAGCTACACAAATAACATGGTATATTTATATACACATTTTTATTCATGGTTATATATTATCACTTCTTAGTCTCAAACATACACATCAGACCATTCAAACGGTGGTCAGTCACTTAAAAGCATTAAACACAATAATGAACGAAATCATTTGCAAAAAACAAACACCATGAAATTCATATCATGGTCAGGCTACATCCTAGCCCTAATAAAAAAAAAGAACATAGTAGAAGAAGAAACAAAAATATAAATTAAATCAAACAACTTCAAAGAACAAGAATTCTGTCACCACTTTGAAATACTTAAAAAAAACTCCAAGAACAATGAAAGAATGATGCGAAAGTAAAAAACTAAACGCCCCAAGCTCTCCATATTATCCTATTTATAGGATAACATTCAAGTCTCCTTAAAACAAATAAATCCCAAAATATAACATTAAGATATCCTAAACACAACAAAATTTCTAAGGATAATATTAAGAGCTCCTAAAAATAAGGCAATCGTCTAACGATTTGTTCTCTATCTAGCATCTTATTTCTTTTTTTCCCTTATCTTCTTCATGTATCATTATCCTGCATAAATAAGGAAATTTTGAATAAATAGAGGGAAATTCAAATATTTTCTCATAAATATCAGATTATTTGTTGCCTAAAATAAGTAAAATAACTCTATTTTTTTTTTTAGAGTTATCAAAGAATGTCAGACATGACACACAACATGGAGGCTCTCGGAGAGTGTCGATACTTTCTAGCGAGCGATTCATGTAATTACTTGACGGGGAGAGAGAGAGAGAGAGAGAGAGAGAGAGAGAGAGAGAGAGAGGGAGGGGAGAATAGTTTCAGGGATAATTATCCGCATGATTCCTCAACTTTTATCATATGTATAATGTGGTTCCTAAACTTTTAGTTTTGCTCAATATGATTGCTGAACTTTATCCCAATATATATAGTATGATTCCTAAACTTTTAATTCATTCAATGTGGTCCTGAACTTTTCATAAATTCTCAATTTGGTTTATAGACTATATGAATACATCCAATCTTATCACTTCATTAATTTAAGCTCAAAGACAACATTGAATATTTTCATATAGATGAGGGAAACCTTTCTAGACTATATGAATACATCCAATCTTATCATTTCATTAATTCAAATTCAAAGACAACATTGAATATTTTCATATAGATGATGGAAGCTTTTATCTCCCTTTTAATCAGCCTTATTTTTCCTCTCACCCCTCTTTCTCTCTCTTTTATTTTCACATACTTTTTTCTTCAATCACTATGAGGACATGGTTTGAGACAGATCTCTCCCTCCCCTCCCCATTTTTCCTAGGTTGTTTTTATTCTTCATTTTCTTTTCTTGTTTTTCTCCTATTTAGGAGCTTTTTTTTACCTTTCGATTTAGTCTAGATTTGGAAATTTCTAGCTCCCGTTTTTGATTTTTTTTATCCCGATCTAGTTTAGATGTGGGTTTTTTGCGTGCATGTTTTCGGGATTTCACTTTTTTCGAGTTTCGTTGGTGAACAAGTCTAGTATTGAAGTAGATTAGAGGAGTTTCGTCAATGTTTCACTCTCACATATATCAAATATGTGATCGTTCAACCTTTTTACTCTGTTTGGTGATGGTGTTGGGGACATCAAACCTAGACCTACACCACCAAAAGGCAAACCCATAGTAACACATGGAGATCTCGGTATGTGCTCATTCTAAAGAAGTATTATGATCGGCCGTCGATTTTGGTATGAAGAAGTCACAGATGCGCTATTTGAGCATGTGGCCGTTAACCTTGTTTTGATGATTTCTCTTATTATTTGGAACTTATTTTGTTATGAAGTTGTCTGATATTTGTCTTAGTTTGCAATTGAGCTAGGATATTTCTCTATTAAATTTCGATAAAGTGAATGGAATGTTATTTTGAAAAAAAAATATTAAAAGATAAATGAAGGACTAAATTAAAGATGTACCAAAAGTTCAAAGATCACGTTGAACAAATTAAAAGTTTAGGGACCATATTAACCAAAGTTCAGGGACCATATTGAATAAATTAAAAATTCAGGAATCACCCTATACATTTGAGGAAAATTCAAAAATCATTTGTATCTTTTTGAAAAAAAAATTCATAAAGTAATTTTGAAAATTTAAAAGCAAGATAAATGGGAATTCGATTTAGATATATATAATTTTTTAGTGAGTAATTTTTTATAGGGAAAATTTCAATTAAGGGGCCTTCATTTTCTCAAATAAGGGCTTGAGATGTGCTTTATTTCAAATAAGGGCTTAAAGTGCCATCTTTCGTTCAAAGAAGAGCCTACCGCAGGGTATTCTTGTCCTTTATATTTTTTACAATATTTTTTTTTCTGGTTTCCTTTTCCTTTTCCTTTTCTTATCCCCTCCCCCAGCAGCAGACCACCATTGACGTCTCCCCCAGCCAACGTCCACCATTGCAATCGACCTGCGCAGCTCAATCCTGATGGCTCGAACTTCAATCGCGTCGTCCCTCAGGCGCCTCCTCTCCAGATCCATTCCTTCCCCGCGCGTCGTCCCCTCTCGACCCGTCACCTACATGCCCCGACCCGGCGACGGGCCGCGCGGCGTCACCCTCCTTTTCTTGCGATTGGAACAGGGGGATGGGCGACGAAGAGTTTACTTGAATGTCGGACTTGGAGAGGCCAGGGACGTCGAAGTAGCACACGTATCCCTCGGGGTCTCCAGAATATCGACCAGGATGCCAGCCCCGCCCTTTCCCTGGCCGGCAGCCTCGTGCGGGCGAGACGAGAATACGAGCTTCTCGACATTGTCCGGAAAATTCAACAGGTGGCTCACCAAGTGATCGCCGTCCAGTATGACTCGACTCTCGATACTCGTCGGCTATCTGCACAACCCGCAGAATGATTCAGCTCACGCTTTCCTGATAGAATGATTCAGTCCAGTGCAGAGAATATGGGAAAGTGACGATGATGAGGACACAAATAGAGAGAGAGAAGCGGAAACTTCTAGAGATGTCGAGGGGTGGGATGACTGGAAAAAACTGGATAGGTCGTCGGGCGCGTGTTCGGCGAGAGGGATGTGGTGAAATCTTCTCTTTGCTTCTTTCTGGGAGGACCTGGGCTCAGCTGGGGGAGGAGAGTGTAGAGGAGAAAAAAAAAGGAAAAAAAAAAAGAAAAGGAAAGAGAGGAAAAAAGTAAAAAATTATTAAAAAAGTAAATGGCAAAAATACCCTTCGATCAGGCCATTTTTGAAACAAAAAGAGTATTTTAGGCCTTTATTTGAAATAAAGTCCACTTTAAGCTCTTATTTGAGAAAATAATTGCGCCATTAAGTGAATTTTTCCTTTTTTTACATTCCCTTTTTAGCTCGGAAAGCCCCGAGGTGAAAAAACGAAAAAATAAAATAAAAAGATAATTGGGTATACGCTCGATCATTAGACACATTTTACAACTTCTTCAATATATATTTAAATGGGAATGTAATAATATCAAGTCTCATTTGTCCCCAAAAAATCAAAACGCATAGAACAAAACCGCCCACCGTGGGGCTCGAACCCACGACCACAAGGTTAAGAGCCTTGCGCTCTACCAACTGAGCTAGACGGGCATTTGCTGATTCTATTTGAGTTTTTAAAAATATAAAACCATCTCTGATTAAAGTTCCCTTAATTTATGGCCAGAGGCTGTGTAGCCTTCCAATTCGGCTCGATTCGGCCAAGCGGAAGACTACGCTCAACTCGACCAACCATCGCTGGATCTGCGCAAGCCGACGAGGGTCATTGGCCCTCACTTGTGGTCGACATGGGTCGGCCGGCGACCCGCTCCTTGGACTTTGAAAAAGAAAATAAAAAAGCATATGAAAAAAAAAATTAAAGAAAATATTTCCTAGATCCACATTATATGAACATGTTTTAACATTATCATTTTTTCGACAAATTATAAGAAACAAGTATTTCATGATTTGGTTGAATATAAAGGTGTTTAATTAATGTGGGTTAAAAAATAATAATGTGGGTCGGATTGGGTATGAGTTTGGATGATTGGGTCTTAGTTTTTTTTTTTTTTTGTGAGAATGATTTTGTACTGCATAAAAAAAGGGTTAAAACGTGTTAAATTGGTCAATATAGGTCGAATCATTTTCGACCAGACCCAACCCACCCGTTTGACTTCTCTAATTTATGCCCATTTATTTTGCTGAGATTGAATGATTTGAAAAATATTTTATTTCTCATTTACAGCAATAAATTAACAATAAAAATTTTCGTTATCAGCGAAGATGTTTAGGCATGAATGCTGAAAACATTTTGCAAACCCTTCATCATCCACGAATGAATGAAGCGTTATAATTTGGGTTCTTAGGGCGCACATGGTAACACTTCTACTTCATAAATCAACTTCTGGTCAGGAGTAGAAGTTGATTTTTCTACTTCTGTTCCAGAAGTTATTTCTGATAAGAGAAATTCGTTTAGTAACGGTTAAAAATTTCTACTTCTAAAATATTATTAGCACAAAATCTTCTATGAAAAATTATTATCAACGGTCGAAAAATCTTTACTTCATTTTTAAACAATTTTAAATTTCTTTAAATAATAAAAATAACACTTTTTAAAATTAAAAATCATTATTTATTTTTTACTCTAGCGGCTGGCGCGATAGTCGATGGTTGGCAGCAGTTGGCTTTGGTCGTGGCCGGCGAAGGTTGGCATTTGGCGGCGGAGAGCAGTGGTTGGTGGTCGGCAGCGGCGGTTAGCAGTGGTTGTGGGCGGCGATGGGTGTCGGCCGATGGAGGTCAGTGATGGGCGGTGGTTGGCTGCCAGGGGCGATCGATGGGTGGTGGCGGTGGGCGGCGGCAGGTAGAGGTCAGTGATGGACGGCAGCCGACGTTGGTCTGCGGCGGCGAAGACCGGCGGAGGTGGATATGATCGAAAAATGGGTAAGGGCGTAATAAAAAGAGGGTGAGGCGAGAAGTACTTCTTGATTTTTTTTTTTTTGTTAGAGAAGTACCTCTTGAGTCGAAGAAATTATTATTTTTTAACTTCTTAAATTGAGAAAAAAAACAACTACATAAGTGGAAATTTACTTCAGAAATGGAAATTTCTTTCAGAAGTAAACTTTTTTGCCAAATGGATTTCTACTTCAAAAGTTACATTACCAAACTGATTTCTGCTCTAGAAGTACCTCTGATGCAGAAATTCATTTTCAGCAGTGTTATCATATGCATCCTTAAATTCCAATTGGTACAATTTCAATTTCAACTATTTTGTTCGATTGAGTCTTACATCTGTCCCAGCAAATTTCAAGAACTATATATTTAAATTAAGGCCCTCCTATGAATCAACGTCTTTTATACTCAACTTCACTTCCCTTTAAAGATGATAAATACCAAACATCTGGCGTTATGGTAACAATGAAAGCATGCCACAGAGTTTGACATTACGATCGTTATCTCTTATTCAAATCTACATAGATAAGCATATTTATATATATATGGATTCAAAAGATTTATATACCCATCTCGGCCCAAACATAAGTCCACAACCTTATCCTCCCCACCCCCCCCCCCCCCTCCCACCCCCAAAATTTGTTTTCGGGTTCTAGCAAAAAGCAGCTTTGTATTCGGCTCAATCGAGATCACGACCTTAACAGAGGTCATCGAAGCCCCAGTTCTCGACCGAAGCGAAGCTTTCCGGTGGGGAAATCCTAGCAAAGTTGGTCATGGATCCGCCCAAGAAATCGAGCGGAGAGTCGTCTGAGAAACTGGTGTCATAGACGAACGACATCTCCGCGTCGTGATCGATGGCTGGGTAGCTCTCTTCGAAGGGTTTGATGTCATTGCTCATCTCGTTCTGATCTTGAAGAGGGAGGTCGCTGATGGTGGTCTTGGCGATGTCCGTGTAGACATCTTCTTCAGAAGCTTTTTTGGCTTTAATCACCTGCCAAGATGTAAATAGTTATAGCAATTACCTGTTGTTCAATCATCAAGACAGCCGTGCACTAGGAAATTGTACCAATCTCATTCATGCATTAGAATAGCATTTAACTCACATAGTTGTGATTTTGACAGTCTTGGTATACCATGATAAAGTCTCCAAGTTGTAACCCATGTTTAGTAACAAAATCCCCTAGGACATAAAACAGACCATAAAATTCCTATTGGAAAGCTAAAAATAAACAAAGTCAAAATGTGAATCTTGCTCAACTAAACAATGATGTGCATACCGGTGTTCTCAAGGACATACATCCGACTGTTGTTATTAGGCCAAAATCTGTAGGAAGAGAGATGTCGATTAAAAAATGTCATTGCATCATTGAGAAAGGCACAAAAAAGAGAAAAAAAAATTGTTCCATCTTAATCACACTTAACCAAAACTTTCTTGGATAAGCTATATTGGTCACCACAAGCATGGACCAATGCGCTACCATTGTGATTTAGGTTAACATAGAAGTACTCAAACCTGTATTTGAAGCTCCATGTGTGCTGACCATCCAAATCAAACATGTTGATGGGAATGCCCTCCTTGGATTCGAGAGTAGGAAGGTGCGTTTCCGCAGCTTTCTGAAATAATTTACGCGATTGCCAATTTCAAGTAATTATTACTCCATGTGAACACTAGCAAATAGCCTAAAGTTGACATTTTTTTTTATTATAGTAATGACAGAGTTAAATAGGTGGAAAGATGAGCATGTACCTTTGGGAGTATCATTCTTCTCAGGGAGCTCACATCACTATTCTTGAGTTCCTTTTGAAAGAGGAACCTTAATCTCTGTGGATCGATTTCCTATAATCAAATCCGAGTCATCAAAGTTTTACCGAGATTATTACAAAGAGGATACTTCAAAACACGAGCCAAGGCTCTTAACAAATTGAAGTGAAGAGCATAATTCGTAATTCAACTAAGCTAGGATATCCCTTGCGGAAAAGGAAAAAAGCGGAAATCCACGAGTTAAACTAGTTGTCAAATCATTTCCGATCCACGCGTTAAGCAATACCAACAAGATAACTTACCATATAAAGGACTATCGTTAGGTTATGATTCTTGTCACCCAAATGACATACACTGTGCTTTTGCCGATCTAGACAATGTACCAGATATGGTAAACTCGGAACACTTGAATTGACCGTTGTAAACAAGATCCGTTGCCGTTTGCCTCTATCCATTAGGAAAGTAAATGCCAGCCGTTAAACAGAACATGCCGATAAACAACCCAAAGAAATTCGTTCTAAATCCAACCAATCCAATCGACTCCAAGTCTCCTCACGAAGCCATCCAAGAAAATTCTTCTACTACATCTCTATATGAAGATTGGACTAAACTAGACCGTGGGCCAAATCAGGAAGATACACGTGAACTCTTTTTTGCGCTCTTTTGAATGTCTAGAAACGTTACAGATATAAACATCCATTACATACATCTATTCGGCAATATTTACAGCTCTTCCCCACTTTTAGATTAAGCACTTGGACATTCTTGAAGTCTCATGTCCCCTGTTCAGCTTATACCACCTTGGTACCTTAATCGGATCAAAACGGACATGGGGGTTTCCCAACATTCTTCAGTAATTCATCTACACTCATAGCTCCACTTCACTGTTAAATTCCTCAACAAAAACAAAATTAATCAACGTGAGGTTCTCTCTCTCCTGTCCAAGTCATCGTTATATGGGGTTGACCCACTATCACTAGTTCAGAGAAAATTATGCTTCAAAATCACCTTTCTGCACAAAAGCCCACCCTCGACGATAGCTAAGAATTGAAGAAAGGAAAGAGAAAGATGGGTATTGATTAGATGGACGAGAGATTTACGACGATCGATATCAACAGAGAAAAGATCGATCTTGAAAATGAAAGGATCATCAGTGACCCATTGACCAACCCAAGTTTTGCAGAACATGAACCATTAGTTAAGACAGAAAAAGAAAAAGGGTAAAAAAAAAACAAGTTTTACTGAGTGAGTGGAGGGCTCACACGTGCGCGGGGCTGGAGGAGGAGGAGAGGGCAATGCGGCACGTGCGAGGCGGAGGTGCGAGGGAAGGTGGGGAAGCTGACGTGAGGGCGCCTGAGCCTGGGCGTCCTCTTCCTCCTCTGGACTGCCCCGAGGGTGGCCAAGGCCGCGACCAGGTCGGACCCGTCGCGGACCGGCCCGGCATTGTGGTCGGTATTGCGCACCTTCTTCGTGAGCCCACGATCCTCATCGTGATCCGCCACCACGATCATCATATTTTTTCCTCGGCGAGCGAGTGGGTGGTCGTGTGGCTTCTGGGTTTCAGTGTAGAGAGAGAGAGAGAGAGAGAGAGAGAGAGGGGACTGAGAGTTTGTTGCAGATGGAGGAGCTACAGGTGGTAGAAATGGTGGTGAGGTGGGTGTTAAAAAGAGGCCGAAGCAATATTTAAAAAAAAAAATCTATCTCTATAATCTCAACTCTTAACTCTCTCTCTCTCTCTCTCTCTCTCTCTCTCTCTCTCTCTCTCTGATGAGATGAGTGGTGGGGGTTCTTTACATTTCCGTTTTCGGGCTTTCTTCTTCTTCTCTCTCTCTCTGTTTTGGAATTTTTACGTGCATTGTTGACTGCCCAGCGAGGCCATGGCGACATGTGTGATAATTGTGATACCGGGGGTCTTATTTCCTTTTTTATTTATTTTTTCTTTTCTTAGCTTGTTTTCTGGGGGAAGCTAGGGTGTGGTTTTGGTGGAGCACAGGCACAGGAGGGGGTGCGGGAGAGGAGACAGGTGGGCAACGTGCATTCATCCATGCATCTCTCTTTTCTTTGTTCTTTCTTTTGTTTGGGTTCGACACACATGAATGTTCATGCGCATAAAGACATGTGATGCATAGACTGACGAGGGGTTGAACTGGGGTTAGGGTTTGGGTTGGAGTTCAGCGGTTAGCATTGAGAAACGGGAAGGAAGAAAAACAATGGGGGTTAGAGAGGGAGAGAGAGAGAGAGAGAGAGAGGTGCGGTGGTGGAAGGAAGAGGGGGAAGAGGTTATGGTTTGGCCAAGAGGAGGAGGACGAGTGGAGGACGTCGGGGTTCCAGGTGTTGCAAAAGCTCTGTGCGTTTCTTCCTCATTTTCCTCTCTCTCTCTCTCTGTGGAGTTTCATTAGTTGCTTCACCACCAACCCAGAAACCGATGGCGTATTCTTGGAGGTTTCGTCCTCTTTTATGGCAGAATCTGCGCGCTCTCTCTCTCTCGTTTCAAGATTCAATCTGGGTTTCCAAATTTCTGCAACTCGAAGCTCAGAGAACACATGGTGTTTTCTTTTCTTTTCTTTTTTTGTCCTTTTTAAATTTTTTTTTTTTGCATGAGGCGCATAATTTGCCGCGAAAGGTTTTGAGTTTTACGTGGAGAAAACATGTAGGTTCTCATAATATGGACAAGGTTGTTACATCACTTTAATATTGGACTTGTGCGGCTGTATAAATTCTATAATTTTCCCACCAACAAAAAGAAGTTTCTAATTGCCTCATGTGTCAATGCTTGGGTGGTCAGTCTCAAGATGAATAGTTTCTACCCTAAAATCGAGAACCGTCCGCTAGGGCTGGTTCCGTAAAATGGGAGCTGTGAATCACTCGTTTGTTCCATGGACGCACCCTGAAACTGAACCGCCAAACGGTTTTGGTTAGAACCGATTCTATCGAGTACAGAGCACGAACATCAAGTAAAAAAGACTGTACACATGGGATAAAGAGATGGCATGAGAGTTGGTGACGCACTTGCTGATTTGTTCGACAAATTCATAGAAAAAATCACCTCTATTTTGAAGTGAGAAGTAAAATTGCATAGACACGATTTGAAGTGAAAAGTTAAATCACCTCTATATTGCATAATGATCTCACGACCTGTGAGTTCTAAAATAAATTGTCGCAGTGTGGCAATCCCCACAAACACTAGGATCACTAAAAAATAACAGCAGACTCTAATGAGAAATGAACTTCTTTGATTCCCCTGCCTTAAGTCCAAATCCAAGTACATGAAACAAAATCATCCAACACAGTAAATTAGGCAACTTTACAATGACAACAACGTTTGCCGCAAAGTTTTGAAGCTTCATTTAGAAATGCATCCGTAGTTTACAACTCTATATCACATATCACACATGAAAATAAGTTTGGTACCCGCTGGTTCCAGTAAATTGGAACTGGCAAGTAGACTGGTACCTAGTGGAAACCACCCAAAACGAGGAGGTTGGGTACAATTCGGTCCGATTTTTTGAGAAAATTCTTAAAAAAAGGCCCAAAGTGTCTTCATTTTCTCAAATAAGGATCTGAAGTGAAATTTGTTTCAAATAAGAGCCTAAAATGCCATTGTTGTCTAAAAAAAGGGGCTTGAAATGCACCTTATTTCAAATAGTGACTATAATAGTTTCAAAAAAGAGCTTGAGTTACTTTAATTAGGGGTATTTTGGTAATTTACTATTTTATAGCTTCTTTTTTTTAAAGATATTTTAAAAAACAAAAATTGAAAAATAAAAAAACAAAGAAGACATGCAGGAGGATTAGTGGGGTGGCGGCTATGGCTGTCGAGGTCGTTAGTGCCTTGATGAGGGTCGACGACCCCGCCAACTAGCAGACGAAGGCCACGACCATTGGTTGGGATTGGACGGCGGTATACGACGTAACCCACCCTCGTCTAGTGTCGGCCAATGGCCGTGGCCCTTAGCTGGGCCTAGGCAAGGGCCAACAGGCCCTCGTTTGCCGGTCGATAGGGTTATCGGCCCTTGCCGAGGCGCTGGCAACCTCGATGGCTATAGCCGTCGCCCCACCAGTGGTGGGGTGGTGGCCACATGAACTTCTTTGAGTCCCCTGCCTTAACTCCAAATCCAAGTACATGAAACAAAATCATCAAACACAGTAAATTATACAACTTTACAATGACAACAAGATTTGCCACAAAGTTTTGAAGCTTCATTTTGAATTGCATCCGTAGTTTACAACTCTACATCACATATCACACATGAAAATAAGTTTGCACCCGATCCAATTGGTCCGGGTGGGTGATTCCCATTTGGAAGCGAGAACCGAATCGATACTCACCGGTTCCAATAAATTGAAAGTGGCAAGCGGACCGGTACCTAGTGGAAACTATCCAAAACAACCTTATTGAGTATGATCCGGTTCGATTCGGGTGGATCCCGATTTTTTGGGAAAATTCTAAAAAAGAGCCCCAAATGCCTTCATTTTCTCATATAAGGGTCTGAAGTGGACTTTGTTTCAAATAAGAGTCTAAATTGCCCTCGTTGTCTCAAACAATGGCATGAAGTGCATCTTATTTCAAATAAAGGCCTTATCAGTCTCAAAAAAGGCCTGAAGTGACTATATTGGTCTCAAAAAAGGGCATGAATTGCTTTAATTAGGGCATTTTTATTTTATTTTTCCCTTTTTCTATTTTTAAGATATTAAAAAAAAACATAGGTGGGAGGACTGGCGAGGCGGCGGCTATGGCCGTTGAGGTCGCTAGTGCCTCGATGAGGCCGGACGACTCGCCAACCAGCAGACGAAGGTCGTGGCCATCGATCGGGACTCGACAGTGGTAGACGGCGTAACCCACCTCCGTTCGGTCCTGGTCAATGGCCGCGGCCCTCAGTTGGGCCCAGGCGAGGGCCAACAGGCCCTCATTTGTCGGTCGGTAGGGTCGTCGGCCCTTGCCAAGGCCCCAACGACCTCGACGGCTAGATGGGGGAAGACAGTCCTCTTGTTTGACTTCTTCTCTTATTTTTTTTTTACTTTCTATTTTTCTTTTAATTTAATTTAACAAAAAATTAGATTAAATTCATATTTTTACAAAAATAACCTTGATCGGCCGGAAAAGGCGGGTCGGCAAGGTCAGGCTCTTTTTTTTAAAAAAGTAAAGTCCACTTCATGTCTTTTTTTTTTTGAGAAAATGAGAGCACTTTGAGCCTTTTCTTGGATTTTCATCGGCTTTTTTGCTCACTCTAATGATTACGGGAATACCCTCCTTGGATTCAAGTGTGGGAAGATGAGTCTCCGCCTCTTCCTGAAATAATGGGTGCAACTACCAATTTAAAATAGGTGGTAATAATTACTACTTGTTAACACTAGTTAACGCGCCTCAAGTCGAGATTATCAGATCATAACCATTGACAAAGTCAATTAAATGTAGAGAGATAAGCATGTACCTTTGGGAGCACCATTCTTCTCAATCTCAAGGAGCTCCCGTCACTGTTCTTGAGTTCTTTTTGGAAGAGGAATCTCTTTCTCCGTGGATCGATTTCCTATAGCAAATATTTGAGTCATCGGAAGTTTTACGACAATGTGACAGAGAGGATGCTCAGGACATGTATCAATGCTCGCAGCAAATTGAAGTGAAAAACATAATATTCATAATTCAAGGAAGCCAAAGTTATTCATTGTGAAAAAAAGGGGGAAATCTACTAACAAAGCTAATTGGCAAATCAGCGTCTGAGCATAGACTAATTCCAACAGGATAACTTACTATGTAGAGGGACTATCGTTACGTTACGAGTGTTAGTCACAGCAATGACATACATAATGCTTTTCCGAATTCAGACAACTACTAGATATGGTGAAGTCAAAACGCCTAGATCGATTATTATACAGAAGATCCATTGTCGTCACCCGCTATCCATTAGGAAGGTTAACGCTATTGGTTAAACTGAACGAGCTAATAAACAGAAAAGAAACAGTTTCTAAATCTGACTAAAGGCTTTTTTTATAACGTTTCTGTTCCCCGAAATAAAAAAGAATCATAAATATTTTTGGTAACACAAATTATTTTGATTTTGATTCTGCTCCTGAAGCCATTCAAGAAAACTCCCTATATATACATAAATTTTGTATTATTTATAGAAATGGCAATATATTCTATCAAGTTTCATAGAATAATCATGTTGGATTGAAAATCTAGTGAATCTTATTTAGCAAGATTGGACTGAATGAGACCTAGAGATATTTAGGGGTGAGCATCTATGTAGCACTGATGCCCGTATTTGGGGATTTTTTGCGTATCGGATACGACGGCTTATCCGATACGCTCGGACACGCGGTCAATGAGTGTCCGAGCATGTCCCAATGAAATCAAAATTGCGTTTGGGCTCGTTAAGTTCAAATTCGGGTTCCAAGTTATAAATTGGAGTATTTCATGCCCAAGTCCAGAAAATCCTCTCAATCTTGGGCCTAATTTACGATGTATTTCGCTTGTTAATACAATTTATGGAGTATTTGAACTTTTGTCTAGTTTTTTACTAACATTTTTCATCAATATATGAAATAGCTATGACTTTTAGACATATATGTGATGTTTATTTGTGATGTTTGGAGTTCATAAAAATGATAATTTAAATGTATATATATAAATATTTATTTAATATATAACGTATCTCAGCGTGTCGAAAATCTCTATTTTTTGAGAAACCGCATATTGGAGTATCGTGTCCCGTGTCCCGTATTGTATCGGTGCTACATAGGTGAGCATAGTTTCAAAATAGACACGTGAACTGAAGAACAAACTGGCGGAAACATGTAAGTTGTAGGTTTTAGGCTAAAAAAATTGAGAACCGATTTCAACCTTCAGCAGATGGAACCTGAATCCTGGGACCAGGATCAAGTCTCTGTGTTTTTCTTGTTCTATGTCTTCACGCAATCCTATAATTTTCTATAGCGTTCGATGATGAATGTGTAATCTGGAATCATTAATCTGAACTTCTCTTTCTTGCAATATCCATGACTTAGAATTTTACGTTATTATAATTTTATATTTTTTTATGTGTTTAAATATTAGTTGTGGTGTTGTAGGTGGATTAAGAAGTAAATGATGATCATTAGAAGTGATAGTTCACTGCAATTGCATACAAGTGAAACCTGGATAGACCATAGAACTGACTTTGAAACTCCTCACATGGTAAGTTTCAGGTTTAAATATATGCATGGAAGCTTCCAGATCCCAGAAAAATGAGAAACCGTTTTTGACAAGCAGAAACCTTGAACCGCTCACTTTTAGAGATATTAATGCTAAGCTAGATACCCGTGGACTCTTATTTTTCTCTTTCAAATTCTGTAAAAATCCTCACGAATTTTCGAAATTTCATGTCCCCTGTCCTGCTTATAATAGCTCGACACCTTAATCGGATCAAAACATTCTTCGATTCCACTTCGTATGTTCATGACAGTGCCCTTTTTTTGTCGAAAGAAATTTGCGATTGATATATCATAATAATACTCGAGAATTGTCCCTCATTTTGTCCCTTTTGTTTGCTGCCTTCAGAAACAACAAGCTTACTGTTTTTTGCTAATGAAACTGAAGAGAGAGAGAGAGAGAGAGAGAGAGAGAAGTAAGAACTAATGAAACTGAAGAGGGAGAGAAAAGTAAGAAAGAGGAAAATGACGAAGAAAAGAAAAGCGCAGGACTTCTGCAACACCTGGAAGTCCGACGTCCTCCATTCGTCCTCCTCCTCTTGGCCAAAGCCCAGCCTCTTCCCCTCTTCTCTCCACCACCACCTACCCAGAAACCAATGGCGTTTTCTTGGGCGTTTCGTCCTCTTTTATGGCATAGCATACGCTCTCTCTCTCTCTCTCTCTCTCTCTCTCTCTCTCTCTCTTCAAGATTCAATACGGGGTTTGATATTTCCGCAACTCGAAACTCAGAGAACACATGGTGTTTTCTTCCCTTTCCTTTTTCTTTTTGCAGCACGAGGGCCATAATTCGCTGCGGAAGGTTTGAGTTTTACGTGGAGATGAGAAAACAACAAAGGTTTACTCATAATATGGACAAGGTGGTCTCGTCACTTCAATATTGGACTTATGTGCGGCTGTATAAAGTTTCTAATTTGCCTCAGGTCCGGTTGCTTTTTATATACTAGCATATGCTCTTTCTTTTCCAACCCCCCCCCCCCCCCCCCCCCCAACACACACACACACACACAAAATACATCAAACTCGATATTATCGAACTTGACCTCTATGGACTCAAGCGCAACATAGATGGGCCAAAGATAGGGCACTGGGCTCTCATGTTAAGATGTACGTGTGAGTTGTGTTAGAGAAGTCTCACATTTGAGAATTAATGTGGTATGGAGCAGTTAATATATCCAAATTGACCCATAACTCATTGGATTAGGCTTTTGAGTGAAGGTGACTGGATATGTTGACGAGCTCGGATTTGGACTTCCTCTTGGCGATCTTCCTAGGTGAAAGTATCAGACTTCTGCTGCGTGCTCTCAATATCTCGAGCACATCATGGAAGGACCAAGGCCTGGCACTAGGGACTTGAACCCACTACTAAGGGTCCGTGAATGAACGTTGGGATTCCCATGCCCAAGTGCATAGGTTCTGGTACAAGAGTCGATATCTAGTCGTATTTTGAAAAATGATTTTTGATTTTTTAAAGAGGGAATCATTTTTCTGACTTTAAGTTTTGGTAGGAAAACATTTCTCGTTGACTTACGATCCAAATGCCAGAAAAGGAGAAAAATGTTTCTTTGAAAAATATTTTTTGCAAAATAAATGGAGCCTAAAACTCAATTACAAGAGCCATTGAATTTTAAGAACTAAGACGACAAGGTTCGATCGTGAAAAATTATCATGGGTTGGTATGAAAGCGTATTTTTATCTTATAACGGGAGAATAGGGACTATGCATGAGAAAAACTAAAAAAATTTAGCATGAAAATGCAATCGAATATTAAGATTTTCGGATATTGTAATAAACTCTTAAAACTTATCAAATTACTAAAATTAAATTAACTCCCTCTAAATCTTTATTATTGTTAGGGTTAATATCACGAAAAATCCCAAATTAGTACACCCATGACAAATTTACCCCAATTTTTTTATCACGAAAAATCTCAAACTGGTACACTTGTAATAAATTTACCCTAAAATATTTTTTTATCATAAAAAATCCTAAACTAGTACACATGTGATAAATTTACCCTAAACTATTTTTTTTATCACGAAAAATCTCAAACTTGTACACCTGTGACAAATTTGCCCTTTGTTAAATTCAGTTAATAATACGAAATTTTTTAAATTGATACACCTATGATAAACAGACGGTAAAAAACTTAAACTAGTACACCCATGAACTGCTATATGCCATCTAACTCAATAATTTAATGGTTTAATTTAACGTAAACTAACGAAGGGTAAATTTATCACAAGTGTACCAGTTTGAGGTTAGGTAGCACGGATACGCCGGTAGAGACAATTTTTGTGTGTCGAACACGGCGACGTGTCCGACATGGCCAGACACGGCAGGACTCGACCAACCGCGTGTCCGAATGGGAAAAAAAAAAGAAAAAACAGCCGCGTCCGAGGGAAAATGGGAAAAATGTGACCTAATTGTTCTCACTTCTCAGTTCTCACGGCTTCTATCACATGTTGTTCCGCGGCTTCAAGGCTGTCGGAGAGGCGGCACGAGGGTCTGAGGCTGACGGAGGGTGACGATGTGGTGGCTAGTGGTAGTCGAAGGGCGTCGGGCTGCTATAAATTGAAGCTGGACAGGGGTTGAAGCGAAACCGAGTAGGGAGGGGGAAGTAGGGGCTGGTTCGGGCTTAGTGGTGGCGCGCGACGGTTGTGCCGGGACGACGTGGTGGGGGAGTGACGGTGACGGCGTGAGGTGGTGGTCGGTGGTGGTGCCGCGCAGGAACAAGAGAGGAGGAGGATGTTCGGGTGGAAGGCGTGAGAGGGGGGAGAGGAGAGGGGATGGGAGGGGAGGGGGGGGTTTTGGAGTCCACGGCAGAACAAAGAAAGGGAGAGAGAGGAGAGAGGAGAGAGATGTTGACCTGAGGGGAGTGATTGAGTCAATCAGATTGATTAGAAGTGATAGGGCTGGTGAGAATTTTAACTTGTAGGGCCCACTAGGTCAACTCACCATTCAAATTTCTTGTCTTTTGTGTATGATTGAAGGACAAATGGGACTTTTGGTAATTCAAGACTGATCGGGTATTTGGCGTACTGAACGGACATGGCCACTAAGATTTTCGAAATCTAATCTAATATGACCGATGTCTCAAGAAACATCCAATAATCGTCACTTAATTCATCATGATTCAAAATCTTATATATATGTGTGTCGTGTTCCGACGTGTTGGAATTCTCTATTTTTTGAGAACTACCATATCGGCATGTTGTGTCGTATCGTATCTCGTGTCGTATCGGTGCTACATAGGTTTGAGGTAAATTTGTTACAAGTATACCAGTTTGGATTTTTTATGGTCAAAAAAATAATTTAGGGTAAATTTATCTCAGGTGTACCAATTGAGGATATTTCGTGGTATTAACCCTTATTATTATTGTTGTTGTTGTTGTTGTTGTTATTATTATTATTATCCTCCTCCTTCTCCTCTCTTCTACGTGGCTATTAACCTTAAGTAAAGTAAAAGATGTTGAATGCAACCAAGTTCAATGCCAAACCATTCGAACTCTTTCCTTGAGAAATAGAAACCATACAACAAGCAAATAATACGGAAGAGAAACCAAGTTATGGAATCTCTACGGCCTAAAGTTTTAGGCTGCGTATGGTAGCGTTATGTTCCTGGGAGCATTTTTTGAACAAAAATATTTTTTTGTGTTTCTATTTCCGGCTACGATTTTTGGGAACAAAAACGCGTTTGGTATGTAAAAAAAATACTTTTTTTGCCCCCGTCGGCCGGCGGCGGCAACCGGCAGTGCCGGCGGTCGGTGACCGGCGACGGTGGCGGGCGGCGGCCAATGAGTGGTGGCCGCGTCAATGGTGACGGATGGTGATTCCAAAAGTATTCCAAAACTCAGAGCAAGTTTTTTTTTTGTTTTTTGAAATGTGTTCCTTGACACAAAAGTGTTCCGCGGAACACTTTTGGAACATTTTTTAACCATATGCGTTTCTATTCCAAAAGTGTTCCTAGAATACTTTTGGAACATAAATAATTTCCCTGACCACGATCCATACGCAGCCTTAGGCTCCCTGCTCCAGCTTTGCTGGCCCAACTCCGCCAGTGTGGGTACCCACCACTGGCAAGGCGACGGCTTGCAGGTGCTCCCCATGTCACGCCGTGCGGCAATCAGAAGAATAAAGATGACTTAACGTTGGTAGATTTAATCGATGCAATATTATGAAATGTCTAGAGACAGAGGAATGATCTGGCAAGAAAATCGTCGAAAAAATCCTAGTTCTATTGCATTTGTGCTAATTCAGTTCTAAACCTTTCAATTATATCAATTCAGTCCTAAATCTTTTGACAACTTTTAATTCAGTCCTAAACCTTTTAATGATTTGTCAATCTAGTCCTAAACCTTTTAACGAATTGTCAATTTAGTCATTTCGGTCAATTACTCAATTAATAAGTTTAGGACTAAAATGGCACAACTTCAAAAGGTTTAGGACTAAATAGCACAATTTCAAAAGGTTTAGAACCGAATTAGCAAGTTGTCTAAAGGTTTAGGACTTTTTTTCGTAATTTTCCCACCATCTAGCTTTTCAAAAAGTACAAATCGGTCTATGAATTACAGTTCTTAGAGCTCTCTCGATCAACGAACCCCCAAGCAGCTACAACATGGAATTCTCCCTCTAGCACTTGGTAGAATGATCAAACGCCAGAAGTAGAGGACAATAAGGGGTTTTTCAGTTGCTACGTTTGAAACCGTAGCTTTCATCGCAATGCTTTATAAGTTGAAGTATGCAAAAGATGAAGGATAAGTGCAGTTAAAACTCCTAAAACTTATCATAAAAATGCATTTGAGTCCTAAAATTTTCAAAAAAATAAAAATAAATTAAATCAGAAAACTTTTCAAATTAGGGCAATCATGTCCTATTAATTTTGTCCAACTTGGCTAACAAAAATTTTGATGTGACTTTTAAATTATTTTCTCTCTCCTACGTGGCGATGACGAGGTTAAAACATTTAACATAAAACTAAAACGTCATTTTGGTCGAATATGATAATTTTATTTAATTAAAAAATAAGCAACCCCCACCCTACCATTGCCAGGAAGGGTGGAGGCCTCGCCTGTAATAGACAAGGGTCCTCAACCCTTGGCCAAGGCTCGGTTACCCCCGCCGAACGTTCCCTCACCATCCCCAACTATTCTCGAGGATGGTGGGGCAACAAGCAACAGCGGCAAGCCCTAGTCTTCTTTTTCCTTCTTCTTCTTTTTTTCTTTTTTGCTTTTATTTATTTATTTATAAGATAATTTAGATATAATATGTATTTAAAAAAATTAAATTTGAACCCAAACAATGTTGTTTTAGCCACGTCAGTGCCACACAAGATATAAAAAATAATTACAAAAAGTCATGTTAGCATTTTTCGTTAGCCAAATTGGACAAAGTCGGTGGAAAAACTTGATTGCACCAATTTCACAAATTTTAGGATTTAATTGCAATTTTGAAAGTTTTAGAGCTACATTGCACTTTTGAAAGTTTTATGACTTAATTGCACTTTCGTGATAAGTTGTAGGACTTCCAGTGCATTTATCTCCAAAATATAAAGAGATCATTGGTATCAGTTTCTTTTATCTTTTACACTCTTTCTTTCTTTATTTTTGAAACTTTTGAAATTTTTGAAATTTTCTGTCTTTTTTTTTTCTTTCTAAATTTTGAAAACATTTCTGTGTAGGCGCTCGGTTGGTGCTTCATTGGTACCATGTGTCATAAAAAAAAGTAATGAAAAAGCCACGTCGATTATTTTCGTTAGCAAAATAGGATGGAGTTAATCAGCAGATTTAATTGCACCAACTTGACAAGTTTTAAAATTTGATTGTACCATCTAAAAAGTTTTAAGATTCGATTGCACTTTTACAATAAATATGGAGACTTTGGGTGCGCTTATCTCCGTTAATAATGGTATTTAGTTTTTGTTTCGGGCATTTGATTTCCTGTTTGGGTAAATGGGCGATAAATAAGGAGCTGAACAAAACAGTCAATTGGGTAAATTCTGTTTTTCCTTTTCCAAATTAGCCGATCTCTAACTCTGTCTCGTTCTCTATCTCTAATTGTCGATTGGGGCCCAATTGGCGGTCCAGCTGCCGATTGGGTACTAATTTGGCCCAATCTTTATTTTATTTTTTTAAATTTTCGTATTTTTTTCGCTTAAAAAATTATTAAGATAAATAAATACTTCTTAATTATTATATTTATGTAATTATTTAAATTCATAAGATGATTAAGATATAGGAAAAATGATGCATTTAGGCTATTTTTTACCAAGAAATTCTCAAGTTCAGTCAAAGCAAATCAAATCTTTCATTTTTATCGGAGGGAAAAACTCATTCACTTTTATCGGAGGGAAAAACAACACTAAGGATTGTATAGCGGGCGGCACTATTTTTACTCCCATTTTGGCTAAAACACTCTTTTTTGCTTGTTAACTTACTAGAATATCCTTCTATTTCATCAATTAAATGTTTCATTGTGTATCAGGCTAATCCACAAATCTACCTTTATTTCTAGTCGATTTTGATAAAAACAGAAAAATAAAATTGATCACAAAATGGAAAATATTAATTTGTTAAAAGCATTAAAAAAATGTCGAACATATTTATATTTAGATATTTATTAACAAAGGATAAACACGTAAAGGAAAAAAAACATGAAATTTCGTGCTATTCAACTCTTGATATAAAGAAAAGAATTAATATTAATTGTAAATAGCAAGTGGATCATCTTACACAAGTTTGAAAGTGCAAATTGTGTAAACAAATTTTCGAACCCATCTTGCAATTCATATTAAAATATGATTAGATAAAAAAAAAAGCACAAATAAGTGATTTGTAACTTTGGAAATTACAAGTCTATTTAAAAATTACCCACAAGATCAAAATCTACTTTATATTATATTGGATTTTAAATTTCAACTTCGTGACACAGTTTTCCTCGAACTATTTCCTAAAAACTAGATAGTTAATTGTGTGTTCATAAGCCATTATAACTAGAAGTTTCTAACATTTTGTGTAGCCTTTCTAATTAAAAGCACGAGATCATAAAATAAGAATAATGAACTTCTCTAGGAGAATGATAACATGATGCATTATAGATCGATATTTTATTGGGAGTAATTTGACATTTATATACTGTGAATTTGATATTTAAAAGGAAAAATAGAAATAAAGGCAGTTTTGTTGGTTAGATTGATAAAAAATGAAACAATAAGTCGAAAAAAGAGAAGGGCATTTCGGTCTATTGATTGAAAAGAGGAGTGCCTTAACCAAAATGGGAGTGGAAATAGCACCACCCTTGAATAGCATATTTACATAGCCAGATTTTCTTCATCCCACAAGATGTCAGAAGTCGAAACTGCCATTTTGGGTAATGACGAGACGAAGAATAAACTCACAAGCAACTTAGACAATTATTATAGATATCATTTTATGTTTCCACCAGAGGCGGGCCCAATAAAATTGATTAAACCGTATCGATTTTGTGCTCATGTATGCATAAACGACTCCTCCGGTCCTTAAAAGGGCGAGACTATCGACTCAATGGAGAGCAAACAGAGATAAAATGCAACAACAACAAAAAGTTTTCTGACCTTTCATAGTAAGCATCAGCTGGAGGACGTAATAAACAACTCAATTCAAAGCGCACATCTATTAGAGGGAAAATATCCAACAATGTAATTATTTTTTTATTTATTTGGTGGCACACCAAAAGATTTGATTTGCTTTGGCTTTACTTAAGAATTTATTGGTAAAAAATAGCCCTAAGTGCATCATTTTTCGTATATCTAAATCATCTTAATCATTTTATGAATTTAAATAATTACATAAATAAAATAATTAAGAAGTATTTATTTATCATAATAATTTTTTAAGAGAAAAAATATGAAAATTTTAAAAAATAAAGATTGGGCAAATTAGAATTCAATCGGCAGCTGGGCCGCCGATTGAGGCCTAATTGGCGGCCCAGTTGCCGATTGGATCCCACTCGGTGGCCCGACTACCGATTGGGTACTAATTTGGTAATATATATATATATTAATTCTATTTTTGTAATTTTTTAAATCTTAATTTAGAATAAAGCCCCACTATTTACCATAAGTAGCGTCACATGACTTGATAGTCAACTTCTTTTATGCTCCACTTTGCTTCCCTCGGAAGATGGCAAATTGTCAAA
Source organism: Rhodomyrtus psidioides (assembly GCA_021437785.1). Classification (NCBI taxonomy): domain Eukaryota; kingdom Viridiplantae; phylum Streptophyta; class Magnoliopsida; order Myrtales; family Myrtaceae; genus Rhodomyrtus; species Rhodomyrtus psidioides. Next base: position 236,765 of record JAILYB010000192.1, on the reverse strand, counting down.
TACCAACAGCAAAGGCATATAAAATAGTTTATAAGGGTAAGCATGGTTTTGGGATAGAACCTGAAATCTAGAATCAGACTGGTGGGAAATTTTTCTGATTTTAGGTTCAAGTATCCACGATAGATTTCAAGTTTCAAAAGTTGAGGAACTTGTTCTAATGGATAAATTCCAGGTTCCAAGTATGTGAAACCTGAAACTTGGAATCTATTTATGCAACCTCTAACAAGTTTTTGTGTTATCTATTTATTTTTTTGTGTATATCTCTTCGTGCAATCATACGATATTCCACAACGTTCGATGATGAGTGTGTATATGAAACCATTAGTCTGAGCTTTCAGTTTCAGAGATATTTATGATCGAGAAGTTTACTTTGTTAATATTTCATATTTATCTGTGTGTCTAAATATATATTGTGATCAGTAGATTGTAGTAGCAAATAGTAGTCGGTAAACGTGATAATTTAGTACAATCATTCAATTAAGAATACAGGTAAAAATTGTATGACCCTGGAACTGGTAACGGTTAGGTTCCAAGTTCAAAAGAATGCATGGTAGGTTCTAGATTTCAAAAAATGAGAAATATGTTCCTACGGATAGGTTTCATATTTCAAATTGAACCTGTACGGAACCCGGAACCGTTCATCCGAAAGTGTGACATACACTTGTTATATCTTATTGAAAGGCTAAAGCTACATAGATAAGCATATATGGGTACAAAAGATCAGTACAAAAAAAAGAAAAATACCAATTTTGGCTAAAACTTGTCACCCCCCGCACCCAACATTTTTCAAGATCTGGCGAAAGTCGGCTTCAGTTCGGCTAAACCAAGATCACGAACTTAACAAAAGTCATCGAGGCACAAGTTCTCGACTGAACCGAAGCTTTCCGGTGGGGAAATCCTGGCATAGGTGGTCATGGATCCGCCCAAAAAATCAAGCGGAGAGTCATTCGAGAAGCTGGTATCGTAGACAAATGACATCTCCGCGTCTTGATCGATCGCGGGGTAGCTCTTGTCAAAGGAGTGGATGCTATTGTTCATCTCATAGTAATCTTTAAGAGCCAAATCGCTGATGGTGCTGTTGGCGATATCCGTGTAAACATCTTCTTCAGAAGCTTTTTTGGCCTGAATCACCTATGAAAATGTACATACTTATAGTGAATCCCTGTTGTCAATAATAATGTGCTCCGAAATTTCCTCAAGCTCATTCACCCATCAGCACTGGTGTATAGCATCAAATTTAGCTTACATAGTTGTGATTTTGACAGTCTTGGTACACCATGATGAAGTCTCCAAGTTGTAGCCCATGTGTGGTGACAAAATTCCCTAGGACATAACAAAGACCATGTAAGTTCCTATTGAGTATCGCGATAGTGCAAGACAAAATAGTCGAAAGGCGAATCTTGATCAGCTAGACAACGATGCGCATACCGGTGTTCTCGAGGACATACATCCGACTGTTGTTATTTGGCCAAAATCTGGAACAGAGATGTCGATTCAGCAATGTCACTACGTTAAAAGAGAATCCCGATGAAAAAACGAGTTGTTCCATCTTAATTATACTTGGCCACAACTATCCTAGATGAGCTGGATTGTTTTATTTAGGCATGGACCAATGCACAACCATTGCGATTTGGGATAATATAGAAGTATACTTGAACCTGTATTTGAAGATCCATGTGTGCTGACCATCCAAATCATACATGTTTATAGGAATGCCCTCCTTGGATTCGAGCGTGGGAAGATGAGTCTCAGCCGCTTTCTGTAATAATGTAAGACCAGTTTAAAACAGTTGGTAATAATTACTACTCGTCAACACTAGCTAACGACCCCAAATTGAGATTTTCAGATGGTAACGACTGAAGAAGTTAATTAGATACAGAGACATAAGCATATACCTTTGGGAGTATCATTCTCCTCAATGAGCTCACATCACTGTTCTTGAGTTCTTTTTGGAAGAGGAACCTCAGTCTCCGTGGATCTATTTCCTATAATCGAATTTGAATCATCGAAATTTTTACGACATTATTACAAAGAGGATACTCAAAACATGTATCAGCGCTCCTACCAAATTCAAGTGAAGAACATAGTTCATAATTCAAGGAAGCTAAGGATATCCATTGTGGAAAAAAAAATGAATTCTACTACCAAAGCTAATTGACGAATCAGTGTCTGAGCATAGACTAATACCGACAAGATAACTTACTATGTAAAGGACTATCGTTACATTTCGACCAAAAAAAAAAAAAGGACTATCGTTACGTCACGTGTGTTGTCACCAAAATGACATACGTAATGCTTTTCCATATCCAAACAATTACTGGATATGGTGAAATCAAAACACCCAAAACGGCTCTTGTACAGAAGATCCATTGCCGTCAACCGTTATCCGTCAGAAAAGTCAACGCTAACTGTTAAACGGAACGAGCTAATAAACGGAAAAATATTCTAAATCTGATCAATCAACTCCAAGTCTCCACACGAAGTCTAGATAATTCCCTAGATGTATACATAAAATTTCTATTAAAGGATAGGAATGGCAACATATTCTCTTACTGGAGTCTTCATGTTGGATTGAAAATCTAGTAGATCTTATATGCCAAGATTGGACTTAATAAGACCTAGGACATTATCGAAATTTCATGAATCACACAGTGGGTACCTTAATCGGATCAAAAAGTTCTTCGATTCCCTTTGTTTGTTCCTGGTTTTGCCTTTTTTTTGCTGTCTTCAGAAACTACAAGCTTCATACTATTCTCCGCTAATTACATGTATAGCTTCACTTGACCGTCAAATTCATCAGCTGAAACGAAAATAATCAACTACCCATCGTGCGATTTTCTCTCCCTTTTTTTTTTTGGTAATTATAATAACACGTGGTTGATCCACTATAATTAGATCAGAGAAAATTATGCTTCAAATTTGCTTCTCTTTGCAGAAAAGCCCTGTTAAAAACACACAACGGTAACTAAAAACGGAAAAATGTAAAAGAATGCGGGGTGCTCACACGTGCGTGGGGCTGGAGGAGGAGGGGGCAATGCGGCACGTGCGAGGCGGAGGCGCGAGGGAAGGTGAGGAAGCTGACGTGAGGGCGCCTGAGCCTGGGCATCCTCTTCCTCCTCTGGACCGCCCCGAGGGTGGCCACGGCCGCTGCCAGGTCGGGCCCGTCGCTATCCGACCCGGCATATTCGTTATCGCCCGCCTTCTTCTTGAGCCCGCGATCCTGATCGTGAACCACCGCCATCATCATTTTTTCTCCTCGGCGAGCGAGTGGGTGGGTCGTGGTTTTCTGGGTTTCAGTGCAGAGGAGGAGGGAGCGAGAGAGAGAGAGAGAGAGAGAGAGAGAGAGAGAGAGAGGGAGGGAGGGGGACTGTGAGTTTGTTGCACAAGGAGGGGCTACAGGTGGTGGCGATGGTGGTGAGGTGGGTGTTAAGAAGAGGCCGAAGCTTTAAAATATCTCTCTTCTCTCTCTCTCTCTCTCTCTTTTCTCTCTCTCTCTCTTTTCTCTCTCTCTCTCGTCTCTCTCTACTCACTGCCTTCTCTCTCGCTCCATACGATGAGTGGTGGGTTTTTCTTTATATTTCCCTTTTCGGGAAGGGTTTTCTTCTTGTTTCTCTCTTCTTCTATTTTCTGAAATTTTATGTGCATTGTTGACTACACAGCGAGGCCATGGTGACATGTGTGCATGCTGCATTCAGGCTAATAATAAGCGTTCACTGTGATTATTGTTCGCATTTTCATATTTACTTTTCCCCTTTGCTTTCTGGATAGGGTTTGTTCCGGGGAGCGCAAGAGGGTGCGCGGGAGTGGAGACTTGTTGGATATAGATTTTGAAAAAGAAAAAGAAGGTAAACTCGAGAGGATGGTGATGGCTGACGAGGGTCCAACTGGGGTTTGGGTTTGGGTTGGAGCTCAGCGGTTAGCATTGAGAAACGGGAACAGAAACAATGGCGTTAGAGAGAGAGAGAGAGAGAGAGAGAGAGGGGTGGTGGAGGGAGGAGAGGAGGTGGTTGGGTTTCGGCCAAGCGGAGGAGGACGAATGGAGCGCGTTAGGGTTCCAGGTGTTGCAAAAGCTCTGCGTTTTTCCTCTTTCCTTTTTCATTTTTTCCCTCTCTCTGTCATTGGTTTCATCCGTTGCTTCACCACCAACCCAGAAATCAATGGCGTTTCTCTCTTCATCTCTCCCTCTCTCTCTCTCTCTCTCTCTCTCTCTTCAAGATTCAATGTGGGGTTTTTGATATTTCTTCAACTGGAAACGCAGAGAACACATGGCTGCCTTCTGTTTCTTTGGCCTTAGTTGCCATCATTTGCTATTGATACGAAAGGTCTTGAGTTCCACACGTGTGGATGAGAAAACATGTGCGATGCTGTTGCATCAACCGTATGAAGCTTGCGGTTGCCTACTCGCCTAATTATATGTCCACAAGATGTTGTTTCTCTTCCAACATTTCACAGAAAGTACTCTGGAACTTTTGCGAAGCTTACTTAGATAGATTCAAATTATATAAGGCCGCTGATTTTTAAAAAATGAAACAAATTAGGCTTCTAGTAAATAAAAATTAGGGTTAGTACCATGAAAAATTCTAAACTGGTATATATGTAACAAATTTACCCAAAATTATTTTTTTGACCACGAAAAATCTCAAATTAGTAAATCTCTTACAAATTTACCCCAAACTAATTTTTTAACTACCAAAAATTCTAAACTGGTGCACATGTGACAAATTTGCCTCAAACTGATACACTTGCGACAAATTTGTCATCCGTTAATTTTCATTAAATTTTACCATCAAAATGCCGAGTTAATGTGGCAGTTGACATATACCCATTTGGGGTTTTTATCCTTTTGTTTGTCACATGTGTTTCAATTTGAGATTTTTCATGATATTAACTCAATTTAACGGAAACTAACGAAGGATAAATTTATCGCAAGTGTACCACTTTGGGATAAATTTATCACAAATATATCAATTTATGGTACAATTATCAAATGTGTACCAATTTGGAATTTTATTTGGTCAAAAAATAGTTTAGAGTAAATTTGTTACAAACGTATCAGTTTGAGATTTTTTGTGATAAAAACAATAATCGGAAAAATCCAAAAAAGGGCCTGGAGTCCTCGTGTTTTCTCAAATAAGAGTCCTAAGTGAATTCTGTTTCAAATAAGAGCTTAAAGTGGCATCATTTTCTCAAATAAGGGCAAGGAGTGAATATTATTTCAAATAAGGACATGAAATAAATAGCCATAAAATCTCAAAAAGGGCACGATTTCAGGGGCATTTTTGTCTTTTTTATTTATTTGATTTTTTATCTTTTTTTACACTTTTTTATTTGTTTTACACTCCTTTTTTCCCCTTTCATTCTCTCTCCTAAAAAAAAATCTCTCTCCCTCCCCCCATGCGACAGACCCTCCCACCCTCTCTTTTCTTTCTTCTCATTCGTCTTCTGTTCTCCTTTTTTTCCCTTCTGTTGCTCGCGACCAGACCATCCCCATCATCTCGTTCCGCAAGTCGCTAAACCCTGCAAGCCAAAAGCCGACCATCGTCGTCCGAAGGCCATGCCCGACGAGTTCTTGTCCCTTGTTTCGGTGTCTCTCATGGCCGACCCGGTCATCGCCCCTTCCGATCATTCCTTCGAGCGAGCCCCCGTCGAGGCCTGCAAGTCCCTCGGCTTCGTCCCGCCGGGTCTAGCTTCCCACGTCAACGCGCTGGATTTCTCTCCGTTGATCCCCAACCACGCCCTCAAGTCCACCATTCTCAGCTTTCTGCAGGAACCGTTCTCTTCCTCCCCCAAAGCCTCTCGATTTGGCGTCCGCTAATAAGCTCGTCGCCGATCTAATGTCCACACATACACAAAGACGCAAATGAAACTTGCCCACAACATGATTGAAGAACGACGAGACTCGGTCCGCGAAGAAAGAGAAACGTGAGGTGTGAAAACAGAGTCTTCTCGAATCTCAGAGCCATCATCAAGATCCGCCAACGGCAACTCAGTCCCATTTGAGCTCCGACGACTCGGCGGGGACCACCACCGCCTTTGAGTCCACCCCACCGCTCCAGCTAGCAGCCCGCCCGAGCTGCTGCTTGATGGGAAATCAAGAAATCAAGAACGATCACACAGAAATCAAGAAAAATTGAATGACGCACGAGATTACCCAGGTTCACCCTAGAATAGGGCTACGTCCTGCAAAAGATTTCACTATGATATTCGGTTTACAGCCTCTCAACTCGTTACAATGATCAGCATAAACGAGCAAAATATATATGCCCTAAATGGGCCCAAAACCTAAACCTAGCAAAACCTCTATTAAGCCCACAACATATGGGTTAACTTAAATAAAACTCCAAACCTGTTGAGGTTTCGGGGGCGCTGTCCCGCGCGCAGGGGTCACATGTCGTCGGATAACACTTTGGTTTCCCTAAGCTCATGTGGGCGTACCCGGTGTGAGAAACAAGGGTCCCTGAAGTATTCGCCAACTCCAACACTGCTACTCATCGTCGTGCTCCTCCTCCGAGTTCAAGCCCTCAAACCCAGACGAGGAAGAGCTCCTCGCGAAGCTCAAGAGTCCGTTGGTCTTCGACGTGGAATAGGGAGTCATCGCGCTTAGATTGGGGGCCGCCGATCCGGCACAGATCCGCGCCTCTGGCCGGCGGAGGGAGCGGCAGCCCTCCCACCTTTGTGCCTTTTTTTCTTTTTTAAAAATAAAAAATCAAAAAATCAAAAAATCAAAATATAAATGACGAAAATGCCCTTCAAGCCAGACCCCTTTTTGAAATATTATAGCCACTTCAAAACCTTAATTGAAATATACTATGTCACTTCGGACCCTTATTTAAAACATAATTCACTTGAGACCCTTATTTGATAAAACAAGAAGACTTCAGGCCTTTTTTGAATTTTTCCCAAAAATAATTTAGGGTAAAATTATCAAAGTAGCAGTTTGGTGTTTTTCATAGTATTAATCCGATAAATTATCATGTGTAGGGTGTGAGCAATATTATATCTTTAATTAGGGTATCTTTATTGGGATAATATTGTGTAGCTCTTTTTTTCTTTTTTTTGAATGGTGATTATGAACGGAGGGTTGACGATGGTAGAACTGAGACAAAAGTAAAAGTTGAAAATTTTTTGTGAGACAAAAATTTTTGCATATAATTGTGATAGATACTAAAATTAGGGATTTTTTAGTATTAGACAAGTAGGGACAAAAGAAACGGTTGTTTTTTGTTTTTTTGTATTAGGCTGGTAGAATTGAGACATAACTAAAAATTGAAGATTTTTTATGTGAGAAAAAATGGATATAATTAAAGAAAATGCTACAATTGGGGATTTTTTTTTTTGGCATAGGCCCAGTAATATTGTGCAATTATTATTATTTGTTTTTGGCACACCTAGTTGGTAAATGAGGGGTAAATAAGGAACTGAACCAAAATAAGCCTTGGGTAAATTTTGGATGGCTCACAGGCTCACAGCTATTTCCAATCCTTTAGTGACTCTGGCACTCTTTACCGCATCAAATTGATTACATTATCCTTTACGGGTCCTACTCTAGATTTAAGATTATTTCTTTCATATTTTTTTTTCAGTTTTACTAAAGAAACAAAAATATACTCACTCATGGGTAGCTCAGTTGGTTAGGGCGCACTTAGGATTGTGTGGTTAGGCGCACTAGTCCCAGGTTCGATTCCCCAGCTGAGCACTGTGATTTAAGTGGGGGCGGGTTGCTGTGCTAGTCTCCCCCGAGGAATAGTCGAGGTGCGTGTAAGCTAGCCCGGACACCTTGATTATAAAAAAAAAAAAAAATACCCACACCCCTTTGAAATAACTTCTTTTCACCCTAGCCACTTCTCCTGTGCCCATTACATTTCAACGTTTCCTTCGTGTTTATTTTCTTTTGAACTTAATCACCTTTGTTATAATCTAAACAAGCACTAATCATGTATTGAAGTAAAGAAAGGTTAGTATTATGAGAAAATTGTTTACTTTATTTTCCTAGATTATCTTTAAAATCGTGATCTCTTTTCAACTTTGGTTTTTGGTACAAACTTAAAAGAATTTACTTAAAGAATTTGTTAAATATGTCTTGAATTTTATGTACTCGACCCGGTTAATTACCCGACCCGACATATTTTGTGCGACCCAAAATTGGAGAGAAAATTGAAATTTGGTTCGTGACGCGGAGAGTTGGGCCCTATTTACTACTGCGGCTAGGGTTTATTTTGCTGTACGACGATTTTTTCGTCATCTGAGAGATTTGTGAGCTGTGAGCTTTGTTCAGTCGCTGAGAACGACTTTTGTAATCTGCACTCTCCTTGATTATAGTGGAATGTCGTTTTGCCTCGCCCGTGGACGTAGATCACCTTGATCGAACCACGTAAATCCTTGTTGTTCTGTGTTTGTTTCCGCGTTTCTTCACAACAGAATGAATATTATGGTTGATGCATGCATCATCCACTATTTGCTCATCTTCGACTGTATTGTTTTTTGTAGTAGAATCACATGGAAGACAATATCTTTTTCTTGGTCAAGGTTGTTTTGTCTCCACAAAAAGGTTAAAGAGAGACAAATATGTTCTTCTTAGTTGTGATAGGGGAGGTAATAACCGTAATTGACATAATATTTCTAAAGCATGTCAAAGAAGAAAGATTGCATCTCGTTTGATTAATTATCTTTTTTAAGTGCTTTGCTATAAAGAAGAACGGATCATGATCACTCAAAACATTAAATGCATCACAAAAAAAAATAATTAAAAATTGGATTATTAGATACACCAAATAAAATGAAAGTTGAGCAGTTAAAATACGTGAATATTGTATTGGCACATATTAAACTTATACTTAAGCGAAATGCGTACATGAAAAAAAAATTGGATAATAGTTTCCTAGTAAAAAAAAAAGAAATGTACGACTCATTAACAAACTTTTTGTGAGAAACGCTATTTTGCTTAAAGAGGTACACCAATTTTATTATAAATGGAGAAATAAAAATGAAAAAAGAAGAAAAGAAGGCAAGCAATTATCTTAAATCAAGAGTGGGCCTCACACCTAACTCAATAAATGTTGTTTGAGAGGAGCAACAAGAGTTTCGCTTCTAGTAGAACTGCAACAGAAGAAAAAGAAGATAAAAGAAAAGGTAAGGATAAATCTTAAATCCTCAGTAAGACCCGTAAAGTGATGGGATTTATCGCAACCAAATCAGAACGATCAAACAGAGAATCAAGAAAAATTGAACGACGCACAGTTTACCCAGGTTCACCGCAGAATAGGGTTACGCCCTGCAAAGAGATTTCACTATGATATTCGGTTTACAGCCACTCAACTCGTTTCAATGATCAGTATAAACGAGCAAAATATGTATGTCCTAAAACGGGCCCAAAACCTAAACCTAGTGAAACTTCTATTAAGCCCACAACATACGGGTTAACTTAAATAAAAGTCCAAACCCGTTGGGCGGGGCAGCCGTCCGCTCACCGGCGAGCAGGGTAGTCGTCCGCTGACCAGTCAGCGGAAGCACCGCCCGCTGACCGGGCAGCGAGACACCCGTGTCGGGGGCGCTGCCCCCGAGCCCCCGCATCCCGCCCGCATGAGTCACATGTCATCGGATAACACTTTGGTTTCCCCAAGTTCATGTGTGCGTACCCGGTGTGAGAAACAAGGGTCCCTGAAGTATTCGCCAACTCCAACATAAAGGACAATGCGCTCAGTTAAATGTAAAAAAAAAAAAAAAAACAGTGTTATGAGGAAATAGCGCAAGCTTTGAAATCGGCCATGATGGTCATAAAAACTCGTTGTTGTGTAAAAAGTGGGTATTTGCACTCCTACACGAAGACTAGTTTAAAAGAAATTATGGCATAGACCCCGTTTAGTTCAGCATTGCAGATGAGCATTTGGACTCTAAAGTCCCTTGGCCAAATGCAAATGCTGTTTGGTTCAATTTTTTGCTTACTTTGGCTAGATGCACTTGTATCTCAAATGCTCTCTAAAGTCTTTTAGCCCAAAGGGCTAAGGGACTTTTGCGAAATGCAATTATTATTTTTTTTTTTTACTTTAACTTTGTCACATTTGCCTCCGCCGACCACCGCCACCCGCCACTCCCCGTCAACCGCCGGTCGCCTCCACTCCCTTTTTTACTGGATAGACGAAAATGGTTTTCCATATTTGCATAATTTCTTTTAAGCTAGTTAGTTTCCTTTCATGATTTTCCGTCAAATTTATAAATTTATTTTCGTAATACAGTAATTTCGCTTAAATCTTTTAATGTTAACTCTATTTCAATTACATGTGATGCATGTGCACATTTGTCAAGTATAACGTAAACCCTCGTGCGACCCATTACGAAAAAAAGAAAAAAGGTCGCTCGTGACGCAAACATTTGATCAGGACAAAGCTCAAATATGGTCATCATTAATTTTTGCAAATTGGTGGCAAGAAGTTAGTAGCCAAAGATTGCTCGGCAAAGGTTTCCGGCGACCGAGCATTTCGGTCGCTAGAATTCATCTATGGCTGGTGAGGCTTGATATCCTCTTTGGCGACCAATTGGTGGCCCCAAATGGATACTTGGCGATCAACTGTACTTTAGAAGTTGGCATTTCTCTTGCCCTCGTGGCTTTTAGCAACCGAATTGTTGGCCGCTAGAGGAACATTCCGATCGATCAATCGCCGGAATTTGTTCAGCACATAAACTGATAGCGATCAAATGTCGCTACAGAGTGTCATCCGATTCCAAGCCTTGTTGGTTTCTTGAATTTTCGACTTGCAAAACATGTTTTGCACCATTAACAACGATAGTTGCTGTCTCATCAGGCTACTCGTCGAATCCTCGGCCATTGCTCACCAAATTGAAATAGAAATTATAGTACAACATGTTCATGGCCGTCACAAATCCGATCATCATCCTGAAAAGAGAGAAACAACATCTATGACAAAGAGTGTCGTCATCATTCTGACTGATGGTGTCAGCATCAATATATTCTTTACCTTTTCCCTGTTGGAGTTGGCGAATACTTCGGGGACCCTTGTTTCTCACACCGGGTATGCCCACGTGAGCTTAGGGAAACCAAAGTGTTATCCGACGACATGTGACCCATGCGCGCGGGATGCGGGGGTTCGGGGGCAGCGCCCCCGACACGGGTGTCCCGCTGCCCGGTCAGCGGGCGGGGCTTCCGCTGCCCGGTCAGCGGACGGCTGCCCCGCTCGCCGGTGAGCGGGCGGGGGTTCGGGGGCAGCGCCCCCGAAACCTCAACGGGTTTGGACTTTTATTTAAGTTAACCCGTATGTTATGGGCTTAATAGAGGTTTCGCTAGGTTCAGGTTTTTGGGCCCGTTTAGGGCATATATATTTTGCTCGTTTTATGCTGATCAGAGTAACGAGTTGAGTGGTTGTAAACCGAATATCATAGTGAAAAACTCTTGCAGGACGTAGCCCTATTTTAGGGTGAACCTGGGTAATCTCGTGCGTCATTCAATTTTCTTGATTTCTGTGTGATCGTTCTGATTCGGTGTGCGATAAATCCCATCATTCCCAGCCCCAGCCAACTTCCATCTCCTTACTTGACCTTAAAATTCAAATTCCTCTTCTACTTCAATCCCAGCCTCAACTTCAACTTCACCCTAGATAGCACCCTGTGCATTCAAGCTCAGCCCCATTCCAACCCTACCTTGAGCTCGAATTCCCTCCTAACTCAAATCCCTAAGTGAATATGCATCTCCTATTTCAACCTTTTTTTTTTTTCTCAATTTTGGCCCCAACTTCATCTACTAATCCAACATCAACCGTACTTATCGATTCTCCTTGACATGAGCATCAATTGTACCCAATCCTAATGCTAGACGCACCAATTGCAACACTTGATCATCGTTGTAAATCTACGTGGTCCCATTCTTCGAGGTGCAATAAAAAATTCTATACCATGGACTTTTGAACTTTGGTATAATGTACGAAGCTCATGCCTCAGCCCCCAAGAAGTATTCAACGAGAACCGAATACATTGCATTTTCTCCAAACTCCATAAAGCCACCCATGGGGAGTGTAATTGAGAAATTGGATTCCAACTATGACAAGATAGCAAAACACCTGCTTATATTTCGCCCTTTGTTCATTCCGATGTGGAATGGTAAATCGAATAAATTCGAATCACAGAATCAAACTGCATGCATCAAAATAAGAAAGGCCAATAGGACTAATCCATTTCTGTGAGCCTTTGCCACCCAATCAGCGACTTGATTGGACTCCCGTGGAGAGTGGAGCAAGGTTACGTTTTGTAACTCGGCCAACATAGCGTTGCATTCTTCGAAAAGTTGACGAAAGGCCAATAGGCCGCGCGGCACAATAGACTAACCAGACAAAACTGATAAACTATCAATTTGGAGTTCCACGTGCAAATCTGATTGTACTTGCAATTCAGTCCCTTCCTTGAGAGTCGACAGAGCCCTTTTCACCGCTAGGGTTTCCAGCTCAAGAACGGATGACGTTTTCTTCGTTAGGGGTGTGCATGGTCCGGGCCGGTCCGGTCTCGACATAGAACTGAGATCCGGACTAGTAGTCTCGATCCCTATATTTTCGGGAACGAAGATCGGATCAAGACTGGCAGTCCAGTCCGATCCCGGTCCTAGCCTAGTAGGACTGCTAATACCAACCAACTACTTATAAAAATCTAACCCTTAGAATAAAATATGTTTCGATTGCATGTTAATTTACAATTTATAACATTGATTGAATGACAAGGTATGTAAGTTTTTTTTTTTTAAATCATTGTTCTGTTTTGTTTTCAAATATTTCTATTTCTTTTTTTTAATTGTATAGATTTATATATAAAATAGCTTTCTATTATAGGCAGTCCAGTTCGGGCCGGGCCAGTTCAGTCCCAACACATAAAATCGGGGACCAGACCGTCCACCTCAAGGATCGGACCAACTCGATTGGTCCGGTCCAGTTTGCACACCCCTATTCTCTGTCGCGACGAATCCATTGTCGGGTTAAACTCCAAAATGTCGACCCGATCGATGAATCCAACATTGTGAATTTGCAATCAAGAAATCAGTTAAATGGAGACAAATTTCTCCTTTCACATAAGCGAAGATCTTTAGAGAAAAAATTGTTCCACTTAAAAGCCATAGTGTATTCTTCAGCGGCGTCGTTTTAACGATACTTTTTTGCCCTAAAACAAAAACGGGCGTCGAGCGGTGGCCGGTGGCTCCACCCAAAACCAACACCACCAGTCAGCTCGCTAACTCCACCTCGTCTCTCTCCTCCTCCTTCGATCGGCAAAACCACCTCCAAATCCTCGGCCTTCAAGCCCGAGCTCCGACCCGGCCCTGTTCATGGCGAACACCGAGAACCGCGAGGAATTCGCATTCCCCGCCAAGCGCAAGCCCGATCTCCCCCGCCGCGAGACCGAAGGAGTAGGAGAAGGAGGAGATCGCTCCAGCAAAAGCCTCAAGCTCGAACCCTTGGAGAACCTCAACCACACCGGCGGAAACGGCGACAAACCCTCGGAGTCCGGCGACGGGAACGCGCACGGGGAGGGGAATCACTCGGGGAAGGCCCTGGTTCCAAAGGAAAAGCGAGTGGACGCGGATGCTCAGGTTGAGGATGAGGAGGAGGAGGAAGAGGAGGACGACGATTACGAGGACGATGACGAAGAGGATGATGATGATGAAGAGGAAGAGGATGCCGGCGAGGCAGGCGGCGAGGTGTATGTGAAGGGTAAGGGGACTCTGAAGGACGATAAGGGGAAGGGCAAAATGATCGTCGCAGAAGAAGACGAGGATAGTGGCGATAGCAGCGGCGATGATTACGGCAGTGTTGGCGTTCCTTCGGAGAGCGACAGCGATCTGTCCGACGATCCGCTCGCGGAGGTCGACTTGAACAACATTCTCCAGTCGAGGACTCGGCGGCGGACAGCTCGGCCCGGGGTTGTTATCGCTGGGGATCGTAAGGACGGAGGAGATGATCGATCGTAGGGATTCGAAGGTTCGTTTAATTGCTGGTTTTGAAGTAGGAACCTTCTATTGAATTGTTGTTGATGCGATCGAGCTTGGAGGTCAGGAATTATATCTGATAGGCGTAGTTGATCGGCAAATGTGACAGCGAGGAAGCGGAATTTGGCAATGCTGGTGATACGTTTTGTATTGTGACATGGTCTTTTCCTCAGGCCAATTTTTTTCTATCACATGCCATTGTTGGAAATTACTTTGCTTTTTTTTAGTATATGATCACCTTATAAGTATGTTAAGGTTATGAAGTAAGGTCAGCTGGTTAAGGAAAGCTCAGTTTGTGAAAACTCTTAGCCGTTAATTACTTGAATTAGCGAAGTAGTAGTGAGGCGCTGGTACAGAGTGGACAACTATTGCTTATTTAGGTAACGAAAATTTCGCTAATTGATCTTTTCCGGATATTTGATGGTTGCTTTCAGAATGGGAAGTCGGAAATGAGCGGAAAAAACTGAATATGGTGGTAGAATGTAAATATGATCAAAGATTGTAACGCCCCTAGCATTAATTGGTCACAAACGAGTTTATGCTTTGAGTTGAAATCTCAAAATGCTTACATTTCGGTACAGCGTTGTAGATTCATTTCGACTATGCTTGTGAAACTTTTTACGGTGTCAAGCCGTCAATTCAGTTCCAATTACTTGGAGTTAGACATTCGCCGTTTGGTTGGACTGTCTGTATTAGATATTGATGGATTTGCATATATGACTAGCATACTCTTTGATGTTGCCTGGTCTGTGGAAAGTTCAGTATTGTACTCAAATTCCTTGATATAGTAGAGCCTGAACAAGATGCCATCAGTGGCATTCTAGTATGATGAATCTTGATTGTTAGTGAGCTGAGAAGATTTTAACCTTAGAAGATCCCATTTTTTCCTTTTCCTTTTTTGGCTGCTATAGTGGTGTGAGAGTGTGCAGTTGGTTTTTGGCAAAGTCAAATGTGGCATTTACTTGCCGTACTTTAAGATCAAGAAACAATGCTCTACATTTATGGCAATGTGATCTAGATTGCCAATCACTTAAAGCTTGAGGAAGATTTACATTTGTTGGATCATGTCTGGAACTTGTAAAATAGCGTGGATGCATGCAGTCACAACTCACACATGAAGAGCAGGCAGTCACCCTTGCAAGCATGTGTGCTTATCTACTAGCTTGTAACTAGCAATATGTGGGAGGAAGTATGTGCAGGCCAGCTTGGTAGTTGTCCCTTGATCTAATGTCGGATCACCTGTAGTTGGTGTGACCAGGCAAGTGCTTGTGCTGACCTTAGTTATATACTAAAGTCTCCTAACTACCGTTGCATAGAACCTCCTTACTTGACTGGTTGGATGATCCGCCTGGTGCCATTGCATGCAAATATTGCAGGTTGCTTTTAGACTAGTTATTGGAAGCTTGAGCTCGTGATGTAGTTTCTGTCGAAGCTTCAACTTTCATCCTTGTGGTCCCCTCGAAATTTTTATTAGAACGTTAGTGGGCAGCTCTTTTTGCAGTTGTAGATAGGCATAGAAGATATCAATTGTACTGGATTGGAGCCTCTAAGATTTTGGTGATTATCGTTCCTAATGGAAAGTGTTTTTCTTAGAAAAGGCGGATAAGGTGAAAGTAGCTCCTCCTATTTTTGTACTTCGAAGGAGGTGTTCTTCGTGCCTCTGTTTTCTGCACTCTGCTATTTTTGAACTACTAGGTTCAAATTCAGCAACCTGATAGTCCTATCCTGTATCTCCAGTGCGATGGTCGAAGCCATTAATTGATGAGATACAGATTCCAGTCAAATCCTTGCACTGTTCATGCATGAGACGAAATCGTTAATCAGGCAAAGTACACATGTGAATAAACAGATTGGACATTGAGTATCCTGACCTTGTCTCTAAGATCCTCTGCATCATTCTGTGTCACTAATTTTTATATGCAACCTTCTTCGTTGGACACTGTTTGACTCCCCTTGCCACATCTAGTGATTTCCCTAGAGCTCTACTACATAGTGTCTTAGCGAAAAATATCCTTCGAGCTTTGGAGATGGTACTTCTGTTCTTGATTAGTTGATTGTTATCTTTTGGGTAAGCACCTGGCACTAGGTGTTCCTACGTATCTTCCGACATAAATGGTGCTTCTCAACTCCGGTACGGGAAAGTCCATTCTCCTGGGAAAGAGAAAGAGACGAGACGGTAATCATCCCTTCCAAGATCATCCATGAAGCACTCTACTAAGCCTTCTTAGCCTGGAATCTCAGGTGCTATATGGCAACACTTTTGGCCAACAATTTTTCTGTCAGAAGTTAATCTGGCAGAGAAATTCATTTGGTAAAATCAGTTTCGAAGTAGAAATGTGTTTGGTAAAAAAATTGACTTATGGTAGGATTTTCTACTTCTGGTTGGATTTTTGGCAAACTTTGAAAAGTGAAAAAATTTTACTTCTCGACTCCAAAATCATTTATTCGATCACACTAGCCTTGGCCGACCACCGTTGCCACTTGTGACCGGCCGCCGTCGCTCGTCAGCCATCGTCGCTAGTAAAGATTTTGTTAATAATTTTTCAAAAATAAAAATTTTCAACCATCAAACGAGTTTTTTTTTATCAGAAGTCAATCTAGAGCAGAAATAGAAAATTCAATTTCTGTTTTTTAGAAGAAGTAGAGAAATTAATTTCTAATCAGAAGTTGAGAAGTTGCCAGAAGTGTTGTCATGCAGCATCTCAATTATATCCCTCTTGGTGAAAGCAGTGAGACCGCTTACGAGAGCAAGGGATGATTGAATAGTTAGAAAATCTTGAACGGTCTCAAACATTTTCATATCGTCGTCATCCCAATAGCCATTCCTCTTACCTCACGGCTTGGTGGCCGGAGACAAGGAGCTTGCGACGACTTCCTAGAGAAGGTAATGTAGTAAAGCTCTGCCAATATGGCAAAATCAACACAGACAACCTGGGTCGATATGGTTGCTTCTTCTTGGAACGATTGGGCTCGTTGTTTATAAACCAGTTTCTTGGACTTTTGAGGAAGGCCTCAACCCCTGGTCATGTCTCGGCCCGATTTGCTTTGATTCGTTTTCACATTTGAAGGTCTTATGAATGTAACAGTGAACGATGAAACACCCCAAGTTGTGAAGACATGGATTCATTCCGACAGAACACGAACGTGAGACATTAACATGGTGGGCCTTGCAACATTTATTCCTCCTCTTTAATAAAGCAAAGGAGAAGAGGGAGGCTGACATCAACAAACCCAATCATGTGGTCCTCCTCTCTCTCTCTCTCTCTCTCTCTCTCTCTTTTCCTTTCACCCTTTCGTCGTTTTATTTTCGGAATCGTCTGTGCGTGATTGGAGACCAGCACCAGCACCAGCACCACCACCATCACCAGCGACAAGGCGCCAACCTCTGCTGCTGTCGTACCCTCCTCCTCTGCGTGCTGCGTTCCTCTGCCCCCCTCTTCCTTAGAACGAGTCTCTTTCGTGCTCTTCTTTTGGACCACTCTCAAGAGCCGGTCATAAATGAGGACATTCGAGGTTTCGCCTCATCGATGTTCCCAATTTATGTGTCGAACGCGGAGGGTGGATGGACCGCAACGACGCAGCAGCGCCATGCGTTATGATGTCGTCCTCATCCTCGTCGCGTGGCTCTCGTATCACGTTAGTGTATGAATTCGCTGCACGGCTTGCCTCGAGGACCACCGGCTTTAAACCCGTCGGAAAAGGGCATTCAAGGGCGCCCGGCAAATGACAAATCGTGCCGGATTTCAAAATCCCCAAAATTTCGACTCGTAAAACCCTAAATTTCGGCTCGCGCATCGCCCCCGCGACGTCTTATCCTCACGCGAGCCTGTGCCACGATTCGGGGAGTATGTCGGATCCGACGGTGCTTCTTCAGAAGATGCTAACGAGGCAAAAAAAAAAAAAAAAACCTCTTACACTATGCTAAATTGCTAATCACATGACTGCAAATGATGGGAGATTGCATCCTCGAGTTGGAAATGATCATGAACCCATTAAAAAAAAATTCGTCTTTCTTCTCCTCCCTATCACTTTCAAATTTCAATCATCCTTCTTCCTCTCATCTGCTTGTAAATTATAGGGCAAGTGGGGCTCTAATTGAATTTGATATAATCTCTCCCCTTTAGGCTTAACCACTCTCGCCTCAAATTGCATCTTCCTCTCTCTACATTGGCTGAACGCTTTGTACAAATTGCTTCGGCTCACGTCACCCCTTACCACGTAATTCAAATTTTCCCTTTATTTCTTAAATCGAAATTTACTCAATTATTTTAAAAAAAAAATTCTTTATCGTGATTAGGCCTCATGTCAGACAAAATTTGCCAGGCTAGAAGCCCCCACACACTATCTTTTATTTTAATCCATAATCAAGAGGGCATTATTCTTTGGTGCACATGGGCCTTGAATCTTAATCGAAGGGGGGGGGGGGGAGAAAATATTAGGTACTCCCGGAGTATTGCCTATGTGTACTCCTTTGCCAATCATATTGTGACACGTGGACCGAAAAGTAACAAAAAAAAATTTGAGAAGCTCGTCACAATTAAAATTGGGTCCCACGTTGCTGCCGTTACTTTTTTCTCACTTCAGCCGTTACTTTCTCTCTCTCTCACTCCTCTCACTTTCATCTTCTTCTTCCTTTTGCTGGTGAAGCACATGGCCATGGCAGAGGGGCTCAACCTCGACGACGCTCAGCAGGAAAATTTCCAAAAAAATTTCTTAACAAAACACACGGCAAAACAATTGAAAGTTGCATAACTCAAACAACCGGTTTCTGACAAAATAAAAACAAATAAATAAAAAACAAACAGCCCACGGCAAGGGATCCGCGGGTTGAGCCGCCTGCAAGGCGGCGAGGACGCAGTGGCGACGAGGCGGTGGCAAGGGTCAAGGTCTTGTGGAAGGCGAGCTTCGTGTTCGAGATCGCGGCTCAAGCAACCTCGCGCCTGTCTGTGGCCGGCGGCGCGAGGGAGCCGCGGGCCGAGCCACCAAGATCGCGGGCGGCGAGGCCGGAGCGGGGGTCAAGGTCCGGTTGAGGGCGAGCTTCGCGTTCGAGATCGCCGCTCATCGTGGCTAAAGCGACCTCACGCCCTCTGCGACCGGAAATTTGCCCGAGACATTTCTCTCGCTCTCTCTAAGTAGAAAAAAAAAAATAAGATGGGAGAGGAGTAATCGCCTGGGTCAAACTCGCTCATAATAGATCAGTTTTGCTTGGAGACCACAAAAATCTCTCCCTTGAGGTCTCTCTCTATAACTGCACACGCAATGAGCTCCACGAGGTGGAGGAGCTCGGAGATATCGGTGGCACAGGCTGGACCAAGGCGGATGAGCACGGAAAGTAGGCGCCGAAGGAGCGGCCGACTTCTCCACCCTCGGACCCTCCTCCTCAACCAGATCTTGGCCTCTGCCTCCGTCTCGTCCTCGCCGCCTCTGCGTCCTCGCCGCCGGCGATCTCGGCGGCTCAGCCCGTGGCTCCCTCACCGTCGGTTGCAGACAAGCGCGAGGCCGCTTCAGCTGCGACTCGGCTGCGGCAGATTTTGTTGAAGAAGTGGGGAAAAAAAAAGCCGAGTGAGGGGGTTCTTGAACCCCTCGGGCTTGGGAGGTTTTGGAGGTGAAGGTGAAGTTGAGCCCCTCCCCCATGGCCATGTGCTTCACGGAAGAGGAAGAGGAAGAGGAAGAAGAAAGTGGGAAGAGAGAGAGAAAAAGTAACGGCGGAGGTGAGAAAAAGAAACGGCTGTGGTGTGGGACCCATTGGTCCAGGTGTCATAATTTAAATGATAAAGGGGTACACATAGGCAATACTCCGGGAGTACCTAATATTTTCTGGGGGGGGGGGGGGTGAAGAAGAAGAAGCAGAGAGAGAGAGAGAGAGAGACTTTCCCACGTGGTTTGCGATTAACTTAGCCCTCTAGGACAAGTAATGTTGAGGCTTATATCAGCAGCTTCCAAAGAGTCGTCTAGTTGGCCTCTACAAGTACAGAAATCTAACACTTTAGAAAGAGATTATCGTTACTGACACTTAATTGGCCATGTAAGTACAAAGGGTATGTCTAGATTTTTCGCAAAATGATGGTTAATTCGACATCGGTGTCGCGCGGGGAATTTGGGATTTCATTAGGTTTATCGTGGAAAAGACGATAAATTTAAATTTTGGCAATGAACAATAACCATATCAATATTTATTTCAAAAGATTGAGCAGATAAATTAAGACCAGGCATGAATCTTTTACATTCTTAACGCGCCCCGTCCTCATTCAAAACGTTTGTACAGTGAGGAAAGCATTCGATCGTGCAAGCTCAACATATGCGGATGAAATCATGGTTCGAACCTTCGTGCTCCAATTGGCGACAGAGAAAGTTTGGCGAAAACCCATTTATTCTGAAAGTTGATCACTGGTTATGTTCCGTATCAATTTCACGCCCGACTGTTCATAGTCATTGAAGGGTTGATCTTGACTATCATGCTCTGATACTTCAAATCAAGGCTCGCTCCTTGCCCACCGGCGACGCGCAGACTGAGTCCGAATTTTTACGTCGATTGCCGTGTGAAACTTTACTAGGATGAGAAGATTATCTTTCTACTTTCTAGGTATCATGAACAATTGGCTGTCTCATCAATCACATGGAAAATAAACCACTCGACCCCACTTGAAAGTTGAAAATCCTTTGTTAATAGTGACTCTCCCATGAAATTAACTTTGCCATTCTCTAGCAAGTAAACAATAGTTGGAGCATAACCAGGGGTGACTCCCTCCAGGTCTTGTTGTTACCAAGTAACCTTGACATCATTGCAATTAGAGGATGGTTCCACCTCTCTCCCAATGGAGCAAATTGCAAACCTTGAGGCTTGTTTTACGTCGGTCCAAGGCCAACTCCCAAGCCCCCACTAATTCCCACCAAATTATCTTTTCTTTCCCTCGTAGGAGGGGAAATGCCAGAAAGCTAGACTTATGAGATCCTTTTAAGGATATGCCCAGGTTTGAACTTACCATTCTCTAGCAAGTAAACAATAGTTAGAACAACATGTACACTCAGCTAGGCTGGCCGTCACGAGAAAGAAAAATTAAGGAAGAAAACTAAAGGGTTATCTTAATTGGGATTTAGACGTGGATGTGCATCTTTATCATGATGCAATGCCAATCACTACCTAATGGGATTGGATGGAAGAGACGTGAATTGCTTGGAAGTGTGGAAATTGGGCAGATGATCCAAATGCCAAGTGCATTGGACTTGGGATCTTGGTCAATTCAGATAACTTCCTTTTGGGGTGGGAAAAAAAAGAGAGAGAGAGGTGGGAAAAGTTGGACGGGGAAAAAAAGAATGGCATGATTGGAAGTGAAATGCCCAAAAGGTTGAAAATCATAAATAAATAAATAAATAAATAAAAGTTGTCTCGTGCGACCAAACGTTAGGGAGGGTGGCTTAGGTTGCGATAAGCTGTATTTATTTTTTTTGTTCTTGCAAGGAGCTAAGCTGTTTCCAGGAAGGCACAGAGATGACAAGAATCTTCTTCAGCCGGACACGTTATGGTCGTATAAATCCTCCTCCTCTCCTCCTAGCTTAAAGCTTAATCCAATCATTTTTTTTTTGTTTTTGTTTTTGTGTTTTTCTATACGGGCGGGAAGGGGCCGCCCGGTGCGGCGACCTGCTATAGGCATTAGTTGTGACATCACGAAAGATGGTGCAATTCGTTTATAACCCGAGTTCTCTTTGTGGTAGTTCGACGTCATTTTTTTTCTTGTTTATGTGTATGCAATCTCCAGCGTCGTCAGTTGCGTGGCAAACGCGTGATTTGAAATGCAATTTTTCTAATAACAATCGCTTGTATAGCTTGAAATAGTTATTCGATGGAAAATATTTTCATCGTCTATGACATTTTATGTCTAAATATTTTGGTGGATGGTGAAAGCTTTTTTCGTTCGTTTATTTTCATGGATTATATAAGCAATCATTTCTAAAAATATATATTTTTCAAAATAATCATTTTTCGAAAAATAAATAGAGCCTTAATGAAATATTCATATTTTTTTTTTGGAAAATCTCCTTTTACCCACTCAATTGTAGGGGCTGCTCGTGTTGACCCTCGAACTTTAAAAAGTTGCATTGCACCTCAAGAACTTTGGGTTTTTTTTGCTTTGTTAAGATCATTAATTTTTTTCCTTTGGCACGTGCTGTGCATATGCCTTTTGAATGCAACTTTTTCGTTGATGTAGTATTCTTTTGTAAGTTAAATTTGTCACAATTAAATCTAAATTATACTTTTTAAATCTATTTGGTTAAGAAAATTAATAATAAATATAAATAAAAAAAAGGTACTTTGTTTAACGTGAAATTCAAGAAAATTATTAGCTTAAATGAAAATTAAAAAAAAAAAAACGAAAACTTTAAGAGACTCAATATCGATGCATGAGTTGAGAATAATTTCAACAAAAAAAAAAATGTGAATTGGACAATCTATCATCCTCTTTTTCCAAAAACTCCCTAGTGGTAAAAGCTCCTGTTAAATTGTTGAAATTAAATCAGTAAATTCTTTGGTTTAGCAATGATAATAATCTAAATATGAAATTTAACGACCATTTTAAATGGTCGAGAAATCTTGCAGTTTTGCTCAATTTATTTTCATATCTACTTTTTTTTTCATTGCCTATGTTTTCTAATGAAATATACAAATCTAGTAATTTTGAGGGTTAGTGTGTCAATTTTTCATGTTTACATTACCAAATTTTGTACTAATCAGTAATCAGTAGCCGAGTCGAAGTACTATTAGCAAACACAATCAACCCTAGTTTTTGAGGAAGAGGATCGCCTGCCTTGATGAAATCATGGCAGACTGATCTGGGCCGTCCATGACAAAATGGACAACCCAAATCAAAGAATATTTTTATTTCCCCCTATATCAAGATCTAGGCCGTCCATTTCTAAATGGACGGCCCGGCCCATATGCAATAAGGGCATCCCCTGCCCCGATCCAGTTCTTGAGAGTCCTCTTTGGCTCAATCAAGCATCACTCTCCTATTCAAACGAAGCTCGACCCTCTCGATGTTGGGTGGCGATACGATGGTAATAAAATTCAATTCAATGCATCAACATCTTCTTTCAATTTTCTACAGAGAGAACAAGTAACGTCTATGAATTAACTCACTCAATGTATTATTCGCTTTGGCCCGTCTCATATCGAGCTTCATCATTTTGTCATTTGGTGTACAAGTGGTCACCCTCTTCCAAGAGGTCGCCTATCTTGATAGTCCTATTGCATAAGCACGCTAGATTGTCATTACGTCAAAGCGGTTTCGTGAGCTAATTCTAGTTATATGTATATCCCAAGCACACTCCTCCCCTAAGTAGCACCAACACCAACACACCACAAGACACGACACTTTAACACATCATTTCTAAAAAAAAAAAAAAATTTGACATGTTGGGACAAGTTATATAAAAATATCAACAATGAGCTTTTTTTTTCTTATTCTATTAGAGATTCTCGATTAGATTTTTTTTTTGGGGTTAACTGAGTATATTAATCTTGAGGTGGTTGGGTATATGATTTAATTATATATATTTTGGTACATTTACATTTTGATCATTCATTTATTAAAAATGCTTAAAATTGACCCCTGTGCGTCGAAATGTCGTGTTGGGATGCTGGACTCGCTTGTCGTCGGTGTTTTTGGAATACTGATCATGTGTCGATCACATGCCGGAGAATATCGAAGTACCGAACGCAACACACTAGCTCTCGAAGAGTGTCGGTGCTTCTTAGTTCTCCCCCGTTCGATACACAATTCGATTCATTTCTGCCTTCTTCGCTACTCTAAAAATCTATCACGAGTCGCTCTCTTTGTCCGAGCTCTCTGATCCGGGCGATCACTCCCCATCCTCGTGGTCCAATCTCAAGGCGAAATGGCATATGATTAGAGACGGGTGGAGGAGGAAGAGGAGGAGGAGGAGGAGGAGGAGGAAGTTGACTCGCGGCCAACGCGAACCAGAAGAGGGGGACGATAACAATCATGTGGTTCTGCTCCAAAGTGCTTTTGCGGAATCTCGAGTGCTACTCGCTCCCTCATCATGACCATCCTCATCCTCCTCTTCCTCTTCACTCGTCTTGCCCTTCTCTCCATCCGAAGTATATATTTCTCTTTTTGAAAATTTTAATTTTGATTTTCCCACTCGGTTATCTCCACTCCATCCATTCAAATTCCCAACAAATAAAGAAAAAAAAATGCGTAATCGTAGAGGCGCATGAAAATGCGTGGGAGGCTTAGGAGATGGAATAATTTACTCACAGTCCAAAATTCAAAAATTTAAAAAAATTTCTCGGATCATTTTAAGTGGGTTTTTGGATTTGAGTGATCTTAATTTGATCGGTTTTAGTGAAATTTGGGATGTAGGCTTTGAATTAAAAGGGGGAAAAAAAAAGACAACCCTAATTTTGACACATCGTATTTTGTCTTAGTACATGCGACCTTTCATGACATTTTTTTTTGAAGAGTTTGCAGAAAAAATGATCGATCGAGACATCGGTTAATAGTCATATAAAAGATAACATATAGAAAACACCTCCGCCCAGCGTTTCTTGTACGGGACATGTGGCCATGGTCGAAAAGAAGGTCAACATGAAAGATTTCTTCGCGACTTCGAAAGATTTAAGTGCGACTTTCTTTCTTTCCGTCGTCGTTTTTTTTTCTCCCCAAATTATAGGAATTTCTACTGTGACTTTTTTTTATTAAGCATATGCTGATATGAGCACCGAGTCGCTATTTTTCAAGGAAATTAGCTTGAGGTCGACACTTGTATCCAATAATACAGTGGCTG
Source organism: Rhodomyrtus psidioides (assembly GCA_021437785.1). Classification (NCBI taxonomy): domain Eukaryota; kingdom Viridiplantae; phylum Streptophyta; class Magnoliopsida; order Myrtales; family Myrtaceae; genus Rhodomyrtus; species Rhodomyrtus psidioides. The sequence goes on along the minus strand of JAILYB010000192.1, from coordinate 211,984 downwards.
CTGACAAAGACGGGGTTGCAATGTCAATTTCTATGGAGAAAGTCTTAGAAAATTAGGTGTGGAGTGGCGAGCTCGCCTTCCTTCCTTCCTCCCTTTCCTTTTCTTGATAAACTTATGAGGTCTCTTCTATGCGATTATTTATTTTCTAAGTCCAAAGAGAAATAAATTATTCTTATCGAAATTTTGGACATGGTTGGAATAAATCCTTGCTTCTGCTTATTTGCATGAGCAAAAATCATAATATATATATATATATATATATATATATACATATATATATAAAATAAAAATAAAAATAAAAATAAAAATTCGCTTTTTCATTATTTGCCGTGGCGCATTTATTGCAGTCTTAGATCTTTGTCAATTTTTTTTTTTTTTTTTTTGCTTTTTACGAGTCGCCTAATCATTAAAATGGTTACGATTCACTTATCCTCAAAAAGGGAAAATATAAAAAAGACAAAGCAGGGAAAAAAATGAAAAAGGAAAAAGAAAAGGAAAAAAAAAGAGCGATAATTAGTTTTCTGACACGACAAAGCTTTAAGCCCCACAAGAAAACCCGAGAATCTCCTCCGCGCGACTGCGCAACAACCGCTACTCGCCCTCCTAGCGGTCTCCCTGCCTTGTCCCGAACGAGTGGGGTGGGGCCCGGGCGCCCTAGCCCCGCGAGTGACGCCCACTCCAGCGCGTGGGGCGGTCTCGGGCCTTATCTGCAGAGTGGCACGGGCCGTAATTTAGCGCGTGACCGAGTGTCATTTTCGCAAGGAACACGACTGAAGACTTTTTCGGCCCCTCCCCCTCTCTTACCAGAGAGATAAGGACACATGCATGTTACATCAGTGGTCACCCACGGACGGCCCAGATCCCATCCGTCTTTTCCACCACGCGGCCGCCGCCGTCCGATCTAACCATGGTTAAGCTGTCGCTGCGGGGTACGTAACCATAGTCAGCTCACGCCTTTGCCTCTCTCTGGGTTGAGCTCAAACTCAAACAGAGCATTGTGGTTCACAGAGAGAGAGAGAGAGAGAGAGCTCGCTCTGTATATTCAGGTCATTGAGAAGATTGTATCTACTCATGGAGATTGTAGATTCTGCGATCTGAGAAATTCGGGAGCTTTTCTTTTTATTTGTCATTTTTTTTTCTCTTCAGCAGCTACAATCATGACTTCTTGATTTGTAGATGATAGCTGAAGAAGGGATTCTTTCTTTTTTTGAGCTTTCCAGTCTTTTCCCAGTAAGCTATTGGTCTTTCTCGGAAGAAATTGTTTAAGAGGTTGTTGTTCCCGTTCAGATCTAATCGGAATCAGGTAGATATGTGAGGGCTTCTTCTGGGTTTCGTCCATCGCCATTTCCTCTCAAGTCTCGCGCAGTTTTAAGCGTTTTAGATCTGGTTTTAGTTGGGTAGGTTTCGATTTAGTTCGCAAGTTGTAGCTTACTCTCTGTACATTTTTGTCTCCGAGCTATTTGCCTTTTCCGGTTTGAAGGGTTGTGTTGGGATTAGGGTGTTTTCCCAGCTTTTTTTCGTTAGGGTTTCTATTGTCTTTTTTTTTCCTCCGAGAGGGATGGATTAAGGGCTTATTTTGTTTGAAAGTTGGGATTTTTAGTCGTGGAAAAATTGGATTTGACTTTAGGGGAAAGGAAGATGAATTACTTTCCAGATGAAGTTATGGAGCACGTGTTCGACTTTGTAACGTCGAACAGAGACCGCAACGCCATCTCTTTAGTGTGTAGATCGTGGTATAGGATCGAGAGGCTTAGCAGGCAGAGAGTGTTTATCGGGAATTGCTACGCGATAACTCCCGAGAGATTGATCGCCAGATTTCCGGGGGTAAAATCAATCACTTTGAAGGGAAAACCCCATTTCGCTGACTTCAATCTAGTGCCACATGACTGGGGAGGGTACGTGTACCCTTGGATCGAGGCATTGGTTAGGAGTAGGGTTAATTTGGAGGAGCTCAGGTTGAAGAGGATGGTGGTTACAGATGATGGTCTTGAGCTGATTTCAAGATCCTTTGTAAATTTCAAGTCTTTGGTTCTTGTTACCTGCGAAGGGTTCACTACTGATGGCCTTGCAGCTATAGCAGCCAACTGTAGGTGAGAACTTTGAGTAGCTCCATATTGTTGATTAAGTCTGATTTTTCAATGTCATGCCTGGGCAATTTGTGATTTGTTTGTGACAGTCCTAGTTGTGTTTGCATTTTAGCATGTAGTCTCTTTATACACTCCTATTTATATATACGCTGGTTGTGCCCTCATATAAGTGCCATACTTTGCTGATTGTTTAGCTGGCTATCTTGGTTATTAGTTTGTTCCGGATGTAACCTAATTGCCATAGAAAAACTGGTGGGTTCAAGTTTCAACAGGAATGTGGTGAACACTCACAGGTCACACTGCTGATTTGTAAGCAGCACCTAGAAGGTGGTACACATGTACCATGTATTGGTACAGCATGCTTATTAGTTGTCTTTACTTTGATCACATTCTGCTGTAAGCAGCACCTAGAATGTGGTTCACATGCACCATGCAGTGGTAAACGTATGCCAGTGCCACACACTTCATTGACGTGCACTGTTATCTTAGCTGCGGGAAGAGCCAAAATTGGGACGAATATAACTATGGCGGTGCATCACATGAATTAGAAGGCCCTATGTCGTTAATCTCATTGGTTGGTCCCTCTGCCTGCATTCATATAGCCCTTATCTCAAGCTTGTTTTGCCAGCCGGAACTTGTGGTCTTTAATGTAGATTTTGGGTCACTGTCGTTTTCTCTTTGAGGCTGATGGTTATGTTAGAATTCTGGAAGAGAATAGGTGGGTCATGCCAGCTAGCATCACATTGGATAGACATCAGAATGAATAAATCTGCACGTCTAATTCTCCCGCAGCGTTGTAAGTTGACACATCTGGATCCTAACATTGCATGGCAGCATATTTTTGGCTCTTCCCGTTTTAACAATCTCTTAATTTCTGTCTTAAGAATTAAATAAAGGTAGACTTAGGCAGTCTTGTTCTTATTCTTTCTTGACTACTACTAATATACTTCATTGTGCTCGAGTTTATCATGGCCCGTGGATGGTGCAAGCTATCCAATACGTCATACTGTGCTGTGGTGTGAGCGGGTCTCGTAAGATGAGGTTTTATGCAGTATCAAAATGGATTTGATGATGAGGATCAACATGCATGACTGGACCCCAGTTGAATTGTCTTGACTTGAATTTGGCATCTATTCTTTCCTAATCTACTTCTTTGAACTTGGAACATTTTAGGTTTCTTAGGGAGCTGGACTTGCAAGAAAATGAAGTTGAGGATCATAGAGGCCAGTGGCTAAACTGCTTTCCTGAAAGTTGCACCTCTCTTGTCTCCCTAAATTTTGCATGCTTAAAAGGAGATATAAATTTAGCAACACTTGAGAGGCTTGTGGCAAGATCTCCAAATCTCAAGAGCTTGAGACTGAGCCGTGCTGTCCCTCTTGAAACCCTGCAGAAGATCCTCGTCCGAGCACCTCAGTTGGCGGACTTAGGCGTGGGCTCTTTCGTCCATGACCCAGATTCTGAAACCTACAGCAAGTTATTGACAACAATTGAAAAATGCAAATCTATGAGAAGCTTATCCGGATTTTTGGAGGTTGCTGCTTACTGCCTACCAGCTATTTATCCCATATGTTCAAGCCTGACCTCCTTGAATCTGAGTTACGCTCCGGGGATCACTGGAAGTGAGCTAACCAAGTTAATCCGTCATTGCAGAGAACTTCAGCGCTTATGGGTGTGATATCCTAGCCTTTCGCTGAATATTGATTTAATTTTCATATTTATGTTGCTGGGAGTGAAATTCGTCTTCATATCAACCTGTGTCAAAATTTTGCAGATACTTGACTGCATAGGGGATAAAGGACTAGGAGTTGTGGCTTCAAGCTGCCAAGAGCTACAGGAATTGAGGGTTTTTCCATCTGATCCTTATGGAGTTGGAAATGCTTCCGTGACTGAAGAAGGCTTGGTTGCTATTTCCAGAGGTTGTCCAAAGCTTACCTCATTGCTATACTTCTGCCAGCAGATGACAAATGCTGCCCTGAAAATTGTAGCCCAGAACTGCCCTAATTTCATTCAGTTCCGGTTGTGCATTCTCGACCCCACAAAACCGGATTCGTCAACCAACGAGCCTCTTGATGAAGGATTCGGGGCTATTGTCGAGTCATGCAAGGGTCTCAGACGCTTGTCACTTTCTGGCCTTCTCACTGACCAGGTCTTCTATTATATTGGCACCTACGCTGAACAGCTTGAGATGCTTTCTATTGCATTTGCTGGGGACAGTGACAAGGCAATGCTTTATGTGTTAAATGGGTGCAAGAAGATTCGAAAACTGGAAATCATGGATAGCCCCTTTGGTAACATCGCACTTCTGTCGGACGTGGGAAAGTATGAAACAATGCGATCCCTTTGGATGTCGTCCTGCGAAGTTACCCTTGGAGGCTGCAAAACCCTAGCAATGAAGATGCGGAGGCTGAATGTGGAGATTTTCAGTGAAAACAATGAGATGGAGAATTGCATTGATGATGGGCAGAAAGTGCAAAAGTTGTACCTTTACCGAACCTTGGTGGGGCCGAGGAAGGATGCACCGGCCTATGTCAGGACATTGTAGGGTTCACTCGAGGTGCATTGTTGCGGCTATGCCTCGAAATCTCCTGTTGTATCATCATTGTACCTCGTTTAGGCACGTAATTTGTGGATTTTTAGTTGTATGATGATTTTTTATTTTATTCAGATGAGATGCTATTGTGCTTCTAGTTATAAATAGATTTTTCTTCAGCACCATGCATTCAAAGATGTGACTTTTCATGTTGGTTGGTTAGGCAGGGCGCGTTTACATGTCATATTTACAGGTTTGAAATAAGCTCTCAGGCTATTGTTTGCTGTAATGAAGTTGCAGTGAAAGCGTGTTCTGGTCATCGCAGATCGACTTAATTGCACTAATACTATTACATCCTGCCCCATCGAAAGTTTGTTTTCGCTACACTGTCACGGGCGTTCTGCCGCTAATTATGACCCGCTAATTATGATCTCTTGTATCACCTGATGACAGAAAGTTACCGGCATAACTGGATCTGTGAATTCTGAACCGGTGTAGGCATAATATTTTACGTTTATGCAGTGATTTTAGCAGCTTCATGAGGATTCATCTCATTGTTCAGGGGGGAAATTCTTGTTTTTGCGTCACTTGATTGTTCATGTCAGACATTTCCTTAGTTTTTGCTAGCAGTATCACGAATTGGTTCTGGTCCTACTGAAGGAGATCACAGTTGAATGTATGTTCCCTAATTCAAGGAAGTTGGCTGAACAGAGTAAAATCTGATTGAGGCATTCGCGAGAGAATCCCACCAAAGAAGATGATAGGAAGAGCTCGAAGAAAGATGCCTATGTTGAAGAATGTCTTTGAAGGAGGCAAGAATCCCCATAAACAAGACTGAACGAGCCCAAGGAAGAAGACGGATCACACGAGTTCACGCGTAGGAGTCTCCAAAACATTGGAGCTATGAAAACAAGCCAAGGCGCAGAATCATGTTCATATGGCATTGAGGACAGCAATCTTTTCTTTCTCTTTCCTTTTGTCGGATATTGATTATGCCAATGATTCTCTAGCATTTTCATACGACACTGAACCTGTTAAAACCATGGATGCAATGTAAGTAAAGCCACATAAAGGTCACTCAACAGGCTTCAAGACAAACCACACTGCTCATTTGAGCAGAAACGAGTCAAGAAATTAAGCAACCGTGTCGAGACTGTCCCGTACATAGTTTACAGAAAAAAAATCTTTCCCATGTACATTGACAGAAACACTCCACTTAATTCGGCTGGCGAATACGCATGAAACACCGTTTCTTTCTCAGCAGACAGATATGACTAAGATATACCAGATTCACCAACATTCTTCAATAATGGCAATCCATGGGCAGTGTGTCAAACATTACAACTCATCTATCTTCAGCGAAGAAAGCAGCGGCATTCCTCCATCATACAGCAGCAGCATTCCTCCAACATACAGCAGCAGCAGAGTGCAGCCCAGCTGCACAACACGAAACCGCACTGTCACCAACTCATTTCCTATTCTCCAGAGTAAAAGGTCAAAGCTTGTGTTTATCAATTCCTGCCACATAATGGATAAGCTTTCCAGAGAGCATCGCGAAGGAAAGTAAAGAGTGAAAGAAGAGCTTCTCGAGACTATAAGCATTATCATTTCTTTTCATTACTGGAACAGTGACAACTAAACCGCAACTAAGGAGCGAGAGAAAGCTTGTTGATGACAACTCCCTCGCGAAATAAAGCGACCCTTGCCCAGATAATGCTACCCCTGAAAACAATGTTCACACAACGGTAACAGGGGGTAAATCCGTGCATGCCTCACAGCATCTTGATATTGCGAAATTCATCACAAGGAACAATATCCATAACATGCTGTGTTGTACAAAAACAAAGGGTTCTAGCAGGACAAACGAAAGGCAGAATTGCTGTAACTCAAACTGGACAATTGAAACCTTGCTCTGACACCACTCACACCAGCAGGTTGTAAATGCTAATCGCGTCAATCTCAGACCAAACTCCTCTCCATCCTAATATCCCTTCCTCATCTCGGAAAGAATCTTACACGTGCCTAGATTCGAATTCATTGCCAAAACCAAACGTCCCTATTAACATTATAAGAAGAATGAACATTGAACAAACACACCCGACTGAACAGAAAAATCAACGAACTCTGCATTATTTTTCCTTCTCATCAATAAGTATTAAACCAGAAGCCCTTGACTAGTAAAGAACAGCAACCATATCCCTGACCGGAAGGACACATTTCTCTCTACTCCGCAAACATTTCTCAAGAACTAAGTCAATAACAAAATCCCAAGGATTTGCCCTGAAATTGCCAAAAGAAACATACATCTGAAGGCACAAGAAGAAAAGGGGGAATATGACCAAAACTACCCAGAGAGAGTAACCATACCAGCAATGCAAGAAGGGAGCACAACGCGGCTGATCATCATCGTGGTGATCATCACGGTGGTCATGGTGGTAACGAGGAGGCGACGGCGGCTGCGGAGGGTACCCTCCGGCGAAATACCGCTGATACCCCTTGAAGGGAGATTGAGGCGGCGGCAGCAGCCCCGGCGTCGGAGGGTACGGATAGGCCTCGAGCGGCGGGGGAGCCGAGGGGGAATTTGGCGGCGGATAGTGGGGAGGAGCGGCAGATGGGTACCCTGCTGAAAAGGAGGGAGATCCAAGAGCCATCAGCGAAAGAAACTACATTTCCCCAATCAAGAAAATCGATCACGGCGAGGGAAACAGAGACTTGGGTCTCACCTGGTGGCGGGTAAGGTTCCTGAGGAGCTCTGTGGTAGCTCATCTTCCTCTCCTACGTCTTTGCTTTCCGCGACGATGAATTCAAACTGTCAAAAAGCATTCTTTTTTGTTCTTATGTTAGTAAATAGGGAGAGACAGAGAGATGGAGTCAGGGTTCCGTCCTGTCCTATCTCGTGGTTTTCTTGACCGCGACAGCGAAACACACACCTGTCTGTCGTTCTCGCCGATGGTTTTTTGTTAGCAAAAGCATCTTTAAAGTTAACACTTCACTAAATTAAATATCCAAGAATTCCATAATCATGTGGAATTATTCCAAGAGGAATGCCCAAAAAAGAAAGAAAACAAAGTTCTCACTTCTCTACTCAATTTAGCAAATATCTATGGTTGGAGCATAATGACCTTAATGTGAGACTCGTTTGCGGGGTCCGCGTTCGACGGATTCTATGACCCTCTCGGTTCATCATCGGAGTTGACCTTAACTCCTTCTCCCCGTATTTGATAAGCTACTCTATTTCGCAAGGCGAGTTGGAAACGGAGGGGACGCTGAAGATCATCTCCAGAAATTCTAATCCGCTCAGCGCCGTCTGCGCATGCTGTCTCGACCGCGAGTCAACACCAGAGAAACCGGAATGCAGACGTTTGCGCACACAATTTTATCAGTACTCTCTAGCTCAGAACCGACCTTATCCTATCAAGTCTAATCCTTAGGTTTACCAAACAAACGGGGCCATGCACGAGCTCAAGTTTCTAAGACCAGGTCTCTATCTTCATCCACTCGAGTTCTTGGCGAACGTGGGTTTGACTTCAAAATTGAGTTTTGTAAAATTAGCCCAAAGATTTGGGCTGGCCTGGATTGTTATGGGTTTTGCTGGTCATCTAATGGGCGGGCCTGCCTCGACATGGCCTGTGCTTGTTATGTCCGAAGCTGGATCCGTCCCAAACCCGCCTCTTGGTCGGGTCTATTTCTAGGTGAGCCCGCACCGAGCTACTGCCTCTCTCTATGTTATAATAAAAAAAGAAAAAAAATTTCTTTCTAGCGAACAAAATTATGCATCACTTCTTTGCACAAAGCAGAGTGAATCGACGCAGCTGAATCTAGAACCCAAGACTTGATCAAATTGTCAAAGCTCAAAACTAAGGCATCATTATCAACCGTATTTTCAAAAGTTGAATTCTAAGATTTTTTGTATTATGGATTTTGATCTCAATACTTGTTTTTTTTCTTATAGGCTCTACAATCTCGTCTCAAATAGCCTTCCTTTTTTACCTAGCTTTCGATTTTCTTCTCCCACCAGACTTCTATCTACTAGGATACTAATTCCTACCTCGTTGATTGCTTCTTACTCATGCTTTGGTATTCAAGGCAGTGCTAAAAGTTTCACCGACTCTCTTTTGCGAATGTACTCACTAAGAATCAAATATTTTGTTACCTAAAGCTTCAACTTTTTTTAATCAGACGAACTGCTCACTTCCGATCAAAGTAGTACTCCAATTTTCAAGGAGAAAAGATAGCAAGATTACAACTTTTACCTAATCATGTTAAATTCGTTAACGTGATCTATCATAATGAAGAGATGATAGAATTACATATATCTTGTTTGGCACACGAATGACTTCTCGTACATGTTTGACAAACCCCTCACCAATTCTGCTTTGGACTTCTCTTTGTCCATATTCGTTGCTCCCACTATATCGCCAAATCAAGCTCTCATACCATTTTTTTGAGACCGTTAATCATTGAAGAGCAAAAATAAAAAAGAAGACGCGTATTTTTGCGTGGAACACCCCTTTCAAAATGAGAAAAGAAAAAATCGCGTTACCACACTACACAATCTCTTAATTATCATCATCAGTTTGGAGTTACAGATTTCAAAGTTAGAACTATAAGAGATATTGTTCAAATATATAACAAGCGTGTAGGACATATATAGTTATGATGGAAATCAGATGTATGTCATTAGCAACGATAATCTCCTCTGCTTTAACATAAAAATTTCATGTATGCCATTAGCAGTAAAAAGTGTCTCTGCTTTAATATTACTTCCCTCTATCAGACTTCACAACTCTATCTTTAATAAAATGGAACACCATGTCTTTCTCAGCAGACAGGTATAACAAAGTTATACCAGATTCAACACCATTTCTTTCTCAGCAAACAGCTATAACAAAGGTATACCAGATTCAACAACATTCTTCAATATCAACATTTCACGGGCAATGCCGCAAACATTATCCACCCAGTGTATCGATTCAACAACATTCTTCAATATCAACATTGCTCAATGCCGCAAACATTATCCACCCAGTGTATCGGGTATTATAATTCATCTGTCTTCAGCGAAGAAAGAAGCAGCATTCCTCCATCATACAGCAGCAGCAGAGCGCAGCAAGGCTGGACAACACAGAAAATCGCACAGTTACAAACTCCTTTCCTATTCTCCAGAGTAAAAGATCAAAGCTTGAGTATCGATTTCTGCCACATAATGGATAGCTTTTTAAAGGGGAGCTTCACAAAGGAAACTAAGAGTGGAAGAGTTTCTCGAACTATGACTATGAGAATTATCATATCTTTTCATAACTGGAACAGTGACAACTAAACAGCTACTAAGAAGCGAGAGACAGCTTGTTGATGACCCTCGCGAACTAAAATGATCCTTGTCAATGAAATTGCTATCGCCGAGGACATTGTTCACGTAAAGGTGTAATGGAGGTAAATCTCTGCATGCCTCACTGCAACATCTTGATATTCCGAAAATTCATTATGAGCAGACAAAAAGAGAGGGTGGAATCGGCTTAACTTTTAACACTATCCTTTGGGTCCTCAACTGGCACATAATCAGCAATTCCTAGTTGAGCTCCAAACATGCTGTTGTCATCCAAAAAAAAAGGTTCTAGCAGGACAAATAATAGGCCATATTGATCTAACTCAAGTTGGACACTTGAAACCTTGCCCCAATATCGCTCACACCAGCATCTTGTAAATGCTAATCGTATTAATTTTGGATCAAACTCTCTCGATTCTCAACTCCTCTCCATCCTAAAAAAATCTTTTCCATCTCGGGAAGAATACTTCCAGGTGCCTAGATCCAAATTCATTGCTAAAACCAAGTGTCCCAGTTAACGATACAAGAAGAATGAACATGGACCACACAGTGAACAGAAACATCAACGAACTCCCCATCCTTTTCCTTCTCTCCAATACCGATTAAACCAGAAGCCCATAACTAGTAAAAAGCAGCAACCAAAAGCACATTTCTCTCCTCTACTCGGGCAAATATCAGGAATTAAGTCAATAACATCATCCATAGTGTACCTAAGATTACCAAAAAGAAAAATACAGCTGAAGGTAAAAAAAAATATCATACCAGCCCCGCAAAAAGGAAGCACAGCCCGGCTGATCATTATAGTGATGATGATCGTAGTGGTGATGGTGGTAATGAGGCAGTTGCGGCGGCGGAGGCGGAGGCGGAGGGTACCCTCCGCCGAAATACCCCTGATACCCCTCGAAGGGCGGTCGAGGCGGAGGCGGCCCCGGGGGCGGAGCGTACGGATAGGCCTCGAACGGCGGAGCCGAAGGGTAACCCGGCGGCGGGAGGGGAGCAGATGGGTACCCTGTGAAAAGCGAGATTCGAGCAAAGTTCAAGCGGATTACCAGGGAAAGAAGTCACTTTTGCCCAATAATAAAAAAAGGGCTTCGTTCAAGAAAAGCGATCATGGAGAGAGAGAGAGAGAGAGAGAGACGATGGTGGACAAAGGGGTTTCCGATCTCACCTGGTGGAGGGTAAGGGTCGTGAGGAGCTCTCTCGTAGCTCATCTTCGTCTCCTGTTTTGCTTTCTGCAACGAATGAATTCAAACCGTCATTAGATTTTCTTGTTTTATGTTAGTAAATGCAGAGAGAGAGAGAGAGAGAGAGAGAGAGAGATAGAGATGAAGTCGTGCCCTGTTGGTCTATCTCGTGGTTTTCTTAATTGCTACGGCGAAATACACCTGTCTTTAATTATTACCCACATAACGCACTTACCACGTTTCCGAAAAATATATTAATTTTTTTTTTGCAAAATACTCATACTACTTTAAATAATCAGACAATTTAAAATATTTTTATTGTCAATAATAATTTATGTCTACATATTCTCGTAAATAATTAAAACACTTTTGCTCATTTACTTTTTTATGGGATGCAAGTGATCGTATTTAAAAAAATATTTTTAAAATTATTCATTTTTCGCAAAATAAATATCTTAAATCAATATTCATTTTGAATTATTCTTAATAGGAAGGGCCAAAAATCACGGCTTGACTTATCAAATATCAATTAGGGCACAGGATGACACAAAGGCTGCGTTTGGTAGACCGGCTGGATAGGTTAACTTATATCATATTTGGTGTTTGACTGAACACGAAATCCAGATTTGTCCAGATATAGCCTGGATAAAAAAAATCTCACATCCCGATAGGACAAATATTTTAGAAAGCTTATAAAAAAGAGAAAATGAAGCACAACCACATAAGATCAACGCACGAGCTTAAGATTGAAATGGCGAAATAGTGAAGAAAACGGATCAGAGGGATGGTGAGATCTGGATATGCATCGAGCAAGTGAGATTTTCAAAAAATTTAATCCTATCATGAATTGCACAAGACACGTTATTATATTTTCTACAATCCGGAGGATATTTGGAGGAAATCTAATCCCACCTTATCCTATCATTTCTTAATCCAAATCAGAACGACCAAACGCAGCCGAAGAAACTCTCTACTTGAGCCGGGATTTGTGAACTCCGACGTAATCGCTTCCCCGGATTTTGCGAGAGCTGTCCATACGAACTCGAATTCGAGCCAGAGTTTGCCCACAATCGCGTGGGAAACAAATGATTTTTTTTTTTTAATTATCGAGAACAGACAATCAATTTGTCCATCAAAGGAAACTTCGTCGGGCTAAAAGTGTCCAACTGTGTTTCTTTGGCGGTTTCTTCCTTCTGTAATTGCTCTGTGCAAACTGCAAAGTTCGTCAAGATGAGCAATGAAACTGAGGAGGCAAAGAGGTTGGGTCATGGGAATTGTTCCTAAAATCCCTGGACCATGCTAACTTTTGAGCCACCAGCTACTAGAACGATGGTCCCTCATCATAGTTCGTGATCGCACATCGACGCCGATTGATTGATTACACCGGAACCGGAAGCGAAGATTTTAACTTAGGCCACCATCGGAACGCAGACGTTTGCGGGGGCAAAGCGCGCCTCGCATTTCTGATTGCCAATTGCGTCAGGAGGAGCCGTGTAGAGAGCCGGAACCGAAAAGAGGGTTTGTTCAGAGATCTACAAACGAGGTGCTTCATCAGTGCTCAAGCTCAGAATTGACCTTGAACTAGGCTGGCCGACAAGATGTATATCTATCTATCTATCGAGAGGAAGCTCACACGAACGGCACGGCACGAGCTTTACAGAGCCCGGCACGCTAGTTCCAAAAGAGTCTGACCTTTAGATTAGAACCACGGCGCCAAAGCCATAAGCCACATGACCTGGGAAAATCGTTCAAAAAAGTCCTAAACCTTTTACTTTTCTATTAATTGAATCAATCATCCGGCCAATCGTGGCCGGAAATTCACTCATGTAGACGTCAGTTGTCATACGTGGCTATCCATGTCAGCGCCCACGTAGGACAACCGATGTCCACGTCAGCGATTTTCCAGCCAAAGTTAGCCAAATTGACTCAATTAACAGAAAGGCAAAATATTTATGACTGAATTGACATCAATGCAAAAGGTTTATGATTGAATTGACATCAATACAATAGATTTAAGATTTTTTTTTGACACTTTTCCCACGTATCCTCGCATAACCTCCATTGGTAGATGACATTACTCAAGAAAAACATCGGTCGGAGGCTTATCTCTTACTTCTGACATATAACTTGGCATTTTATTTTAAAACAGGAAAACAATTAAAGGAAAAAAAAAAGGTTAAAAACTTAAGGATGATTACCGATCACTAAGGTGACTTATATTCGGGTCAGGTTACGGTCGGGTCACAAGAAACAAGCCGCCTTCACGCCCGGTCCCGGCAACGTTGCCAAACCCTAATGACTAGGTCAGAGTTATATTATAAAGTCTCCTCGCGTACGAATACGGCATCTCGTTTCGAATAACAACAACATTTTTTTTTTCTCCATCTCTCGTCCCTTAGATCGAGGGTAAGGTTTAGCTACTACTTGGACGCTAGGCGTACATCGATTCCAAGGCATAATTCATTTAAATGCTGGCTGCGAGCTGGATGATTTATAAGGTCTAATGATGCACATTCTCATTGAACTAAGAGTCTCATCCACACATTCAAGAGGGCGGGGCTTCCACCGTCCGGCACACATTCTTTGTCATTTAGTATAGTAATGAATGACAAACAACTAGCGTACCCGTAGATCAAACGGACATGAATATCTTCATCTATATAATAAGATCGGAATGGACGTTTGAATAATGAACTACCCATCGAATTGCATCATGTTCCATGTGAACAAAATTATTGCAGTGTTGAGAGAAAATGATCAAAAATGTCAGATCTTGGATGATTTCATCATACATTATGGAGTTGCAAAAACTTATAGATAGGTACCCCTAAGATTGTATGTCTTTTTTTAGCCTACTTAAGTCCAATCCATTTGGAGGTTCTAAAAATTTTCCAAGGAAGTATTTATAGGAACGGGTTGCGGAAGAATGTTGGAATTCTCGATAATTGGTAATTTGCAGCATCAAAACTCCTCGAAATTGATGTTTCTTTTCTCTCGTTGATCAAATTTCATGTCATTAGTGAGATAACACATGGATTCCGATCGAAAGCAAAATGCCTAGAGAGTGTAGTAAAAGTTCTCCTTACAACGAGAAGATCAATCCGTCATAAATTAGGATCCTATGCGTCGATTATATATATATATATATATAGACACACACACACTCCTACAGATTCTATGATATAGTTCTCGTGATTTAGAAAATCATTGCTCAGAATCTTTCATCCCGATCTATCGTAAAATTAATGTACAGTATCTCGAGTAGAATCCTCTACTGCACTGGGGTCTGTGTGGATTAGGTCCATCGCACTGTTAAATACTAGGAGTCCAACTCTAGTGTTTTTATAAATTGAAATGATTAGATTGGATCTGTAGACCTACAACTAATCCTTCAACTCTAGTGTTTTTTTAACTTTTTCGAAGGACAATCAGGATGAGAATCAACACTAAACTGATAGAAATGAAAATTCACCATCAGAGGAAAGATCATCTCCACATGGTTACAGAAGACGAAGGTTGCTGCATGACTTCACTTTTTCTGTTCACATCAACCCGGAAAAAGATTCGTTAAGCAAAAGATCTCCCCGAGTAAACCATTAACAAGCAAACCATGACAGCATGAAGCAACAAATAAGGACGAGAGAGAAGGTACTGGTGACACATTCCCAAAAAAAGGTTATGTTGAACGACAAGATGATCTCCCGAGTCCAACATTTCCAAGGAACTTGCCGGCTCCTCACCAAGTCCATTGATTCAAGAAGACCGGGCAGAGCAGGAAGCTCGTGATTTCGCGCAAGGACAATGAATTTTCGACATGGAAGACATCTACGGCTTCAAGAATTTTCATTCAAGGAAGCTTCAAGATGGATCTAGGGAGCATCACCGTTGTTCGTGTGGGAGGTCATTGGCGTGGTTGGTAGAACATCTTGATATCCATGTTATATCCGGACATTTATCAAACATATGATGATGAGATTTTTCACAATCTGAATGGTAATCCAGATGATTTCTGATCTCGTCTTATCCTATTCTATCCCTATCCATGTTTAGATAACCACCGCAGTCTAAAATTGTGTTTCTGTCATTAAATTGGATTTTCATAATCAGTAAGTTAAGCTGCAAAAGCTAAAATCAAAATGCTAAAAGGCGAAATCAAACTGGGTGACACCCTTGGCCAAAAACTAAAATGAATAATATGTACAATGCAGAGGCAAACCTTGGCCACACGATCAGAAATTAGATTTTTATTTTTGGAATTTTAGTTTTTGAAAATTTTCAAATCGACACGTGGCGTAACGTCCTCCGTTGGATCTGGGCTAGTTTCAAATGTTTTTATAGCAGCGGATCTGGCGCGAAATTGTCGTTGATCAAGTCAAATTTCTATTGACTTGGTAAATGAACCATCAGGGAAGACGCACTAAAAATGACCTTTTTTGTCCGACCTCCAAATGACCAAAACAGGCCCCGATCGAGCATAGACCGACGTGCGCTAACGCAAGTCTAAGGTATGTGAGTTTCAATCCAATCCAAACGTAAGAACTAACCTAAACCGAGCTACATTGGTCAAGGCAATGTCGGATTCTGATCTTTCATAATTGATGCTAGCAAATCCAAAGCAAAGCTATCACTAGCATCCAGGGGGTACAAAAAGAATTATCTGAAGGTCCGATGATCTGAAAACAAATTAGCAAGCTCACTGTTAGTCCGGAGAGCCTGCAAAGCTCATCCATGGAGTTTGACACAGTTTCAATGCAAAATAAACACTTAGACGAGCTTAAAAGGGCACTAGTAGCATGTTAAAACAAGAATGGTATGAAATGATTGCGTAAATTGAAATCCGCCAATTAATGGACCTTTGAAAACTCGAACATGGTTCTCAACTTTTCCGGTGATAACTCGGTGCCGTTGGGTTGAGGAGGATCTTCGAAGCTATACGAAGCTTTTGGAGACGATCTCTCGTCTCCAAAACGCCTGAGAAGCGACGATTGAAGGAGCAAAATTTCGACTCGAGCTTTCTCCAATAGCAGTATCCGAACTCTCACGAGCTCTTTTTCTCCCTTATTTCTCACTCACTCTTGTCTGTTATCGACCCTTTAGCAACTGAACCAGCTCCCTTCTCTTCGAATTCAGTTCGGTGGACATTATCCATAAATTTATTGGATAACTCCCGCTCTTAAAACCGACATGGATAGGTTGGCCATCCTTCCCGCGATCGTGTCAAATTGACCTTGAATGTGTCCAAATTTCACAAATTAAAAATGGAATTGAATTGTACAACATGGATATTACCTAGAAATGACAATTTCGAGTTCAATAAGTTTAATTTAGAGCAAAATCCCCAAATTCAAATTTGAGCCAAAAATGAAATTTGACCAATTGAGATCCTTAACGGCCATTTTGGAACAAACCGATCCCACCAATGGTCTTAGAATAATACAAACATATGTGTAAGGCTTTAGTTTCGAATGAAATTGCCTGATCGATCATGATTTTTAAAAACGATCGACTAAACAGAAATTTCAGTCAATTCCATTTCCCAATTTGCTCAACCGGCATAGATGATTAGACCAAAATGCAATTAAGAGTTGTTTAAACCTAAATTTTGATTAACCTTTTTATTCATTTTTCATAAAAAAAAATAGATCTTATTTTTTGGCCTATAAAAAGATAATTCAAAAAGATCTTATTTTGATTAACATGTGGGTACTCCAGCCATACGTTGGCCCATGTCCGACATCCTCCAATCAAGTCAATCACAACAACTTTGGTCGCTCTGTCAAAAAAGGGCACAAAAGCTTCCCATAAAAGTCACAAAAAGAAACGGTCATCGGTTAAAATGCGAAATTGCTATTCTTTCTCTGAAATCACTTCCTCTTTTACCAATTAGTAACATCTAAACTCAATTGACATGTGGGTACTCCAGCCATACGTTGGCCCATGTCCGGCTTCCTCCAATCAAGTCAATCACAACAACTTAGGCCGCTTTGTCAAAAAAAAAAAAATGGCACAAAAGCTTCCGACAAAAGCTGCAAAAAGAAATGGTCACTTGGTAAAATGCAAAATTGTTATTTTTCCTCTGAAATCACTTCCTCTTTTGCCAATTAGTAACCCCGAAACTCAATTGACATGTGGGTACTCCAGCCATACGTTCCCATGTCCCGCATCCTCCAATCAAGTCAATCACAACAACTTTAACCGCTTTGTCAAAAAAGGGCACAAAAACTTCTCTTAAAAGCCACAAAAAGAAAGGGTCACCGGGTAAAATGCAAAATTGCTATTTTTCCTCTGAAATCACTTCCTATTTTGTTAATTAGCAACCCCAAAACTAAATTGAAATGTGGGTACTCCAGCCATACGTTGGCCCATGTCCGGCATCCTCCAATCAAGTCAATCACAACAATTTTGGCCGCTTTGTCAAAAAGGGCACAAAAGCTTCCCATAAAAGCCACAAAAGGAAAGGGTCACCGAGTAAAATACAAAATTGCTATTCTTCCTCTGAAATCACATCATCTTTTTCCAATTAGTAACCCCAAACTCAATTGACATGTGGGTACTCCAGCCATATGTTGGCCCATGTCCGGCATCCTCCAATAAAGTCAATCACAACTTTGACCGCTTTGTCAAAAAAATGGCATAAAAACTTCCCATAAAAACCACAAAAAGAAAGGGACACCGCATAAAATGTAAAATTGCTATTCTTCCTCTGAAATCACTTCCTCTTTTGCCAATTAGTAACCCCCAATCTCAATTGACATGTGGGTACTCCAGCCATACGTTGGCCCATGTCCGACATCCTCCAATCAAGTCAATTACAACAACTTTGGCCGCTTTGTCAAAAAAGGGCACAAAAGTCTCCCATAAAAGCCACAAAAGAAAAGGTCACTGGTTAAAATGCAAAATTGCTATTCTTCCTTTAAAATCACTTCCTCTTTTGCCAATTAGTAACCCATATACTCAATTGACATGTGGGTACTCTAGCCATACGTTGACCCCTGTCCGGCATCCTCCATTCAAGTCAATCACAACAACATTGACTGCTTTGTCAAAAAAGGGCACAAAAACTTCTCTTAAAAGCCACAAAAAGAAAGGGTCACCAGGTAAAATGCAAAATTGCTATTTTTCCTCTGAAATCACTTCCTATTTTGTTAATTAGCAACCCCAAAACTAAATTGAAATGTGGGTACTCCAGCCATACGTTGGCCCATGTCCGGCATCCTCCAATCAAGTCAATCACAACAATTTTGGCCGCTTTGTCAAAAAGGGCACAAAAGCTTCCCATAAAAGCCACAAAAAGAAAAGGTCACCGGATAAAATGCAAAATTGCTATTCTTTCTTTGAAATCACTTCATCTTTTGCCAATTAGTAACCCTCAAACTCAATTGAAATGTGAGTACTCCAGCCATACGTTGGCCCATGTCCGGCATCCTCCAATCAAGTCATTCACAACAACTTTAGCCGCTTTGTAAAAAAAAGTGCACAAAAACTTCTCATAAAAGCCACAAAAAGAAAGGGTCATCGGGTAAAATACAAAATTGCTATTCTTCCTCTGAAATCACTTCCTCTTTTGGCAATTAGTAACACCCAAACTCAATTGACAGGTGGGTACTCCAGCCACACATTGGCTCATGTCCGGCATCCTCCAATCAAGTCAATCACAACTTTGGCCGCTTTATCCTCTTTTACTAAAACTTTACGTATGCTGTCCATCTCTCGAACCATAGCCTCTCTTGTTCTATCGAGAAAGATTATGAAGGGCACACCAAGCTCATCCATCTTTTGAAAAAACTTCCCGACATTTCTTCCTGTAAAAACAGCAAGGGCACAATGGCACCTTCTATGGTGAGTATGGAAAAGAGTGTGACCAAAATGGACAAAAGAAACTTGTGAGTTCTGGATAATGCATTTCTCTTGTTCCATGTATTTAACACCAACATCAGTCAGCTATCGGCAAATACTGTGAAACATAAGTGAATCCCGCTGCCACTGTTTCCATAAGCCGCATTTCACAAGTGCTACGCGTGAAGGCAATCAGAGCACATGTTGTATTTGCTCCTCTATCAGCTCTTGCCTCTTACGCAAAGAATGCTCCAAGAGGCTGTATATTATACGAACCATGCCAAAGAAAAGTTCAAGGGAAGATGGTTTAACAACCTCCTCATGATGTACATGAGTCAACTTGTAAGGAATATTGACCATATGTCTCCCGACTGTTACTCTCCTTGCCAATGGTGGTACCCAAAATAAAATATTTTCTTTTGAACCGTCTAAATAATCTATTGTGATACCCCAAATTTTCATTTGTCCCCCACTCATCACCCACTCTCACTTTCCTCTCTCTTTTCCCTCATACCCGTTTGTCCCCCACGTTCTGCTGCTCCCTCTCTTCTTTTTTTCCATTTTCTTCTCCTTCCCCCCCACAACGAGAACATAACCCTCTCCTCAACCGAACACCATTCCTCCTACTCCGTGGATTCTTGCTCGACCACCACATTACCACCGCCGACCTCAATCTTCAGCCATGCCTCGCCGCCACCACTGACACCTTCGGAGTCGTCGGTCGCCGCCGGACAGCCGCGAAACGGTTGAGGAAGCTCAGCCCCTATTTTGCCCCTATTTTGACCCACAAACTCAATTGACATGTGGGTACTCCAGCCATACGTTGGCCGATGTCCAATATCATCCAATCAAGTCAATCACAACAACTTTGGCCGCTTAGTCAAAAAAGGGCACAAAAGCTTCCCATAAAAGCCACAAAAAGAAAGGGTCACCGAGTAAAATGCAAATTGTTATTCTTCCGTTGAAATCACTTCCTCTTTATCCAACTTGTAACCCCCAAACACAATTGACATGTGGGTAATCCAGCCATACGTTGGCCCATGTCCGGCATCCTCCAATCAAGTCAATCACAACAGCTTTGACCGCTTTGTCAAAAAAAGGGCGCAAAAGCTTCTCATAAAAGCCACAAAAAGAAAGGGTCACTAAGTAAAATGCAAAATTGCTATTCTTCCTCTGAAATCACTTCCTCTTTATCCAATTAGTAACCCCCAAACTCAATTGACATGTGGGTACTCCAGCCATACGTTGGCCCATGTCCGACATCCTCCAATCAAGTCAATCACGACGACTTTGGCCGCTTTGTAAAAAAAGAGCACAAAAGCTTCCTAGAAAAGCCACAAAAAGAAACGGTCACCGGTTAAAATGCGAAATAGCTATTCTTCCTCTGAAATCACTTCCTATTTTGCCTATTAGTAACACCCAAACTCAATTGACATGTGGGTACTCCAGCCATACGTTGGCTCATGTCCGGCATCCTCTAATCAAGTCAATCACAACAACGTTGGCCGCTTTGTCAAAAAAATAGCACAAAAGCTTCTCACAAAATACACAAAAAAGGGTCACTTGGTAAAATACAAAATTGCTATTCTTCCTCTAAAATCACTTCCTTTTTTGCCAATTAGTAACCACCGAACTCAATTGACATGTGGGTACTCCAATCATACGTTGACCCATGTCCGGCTTCCTTCAAACAAGTCAATCACTACAACTTTGGCCGCTTTGTGAAAAAATGGCACAAAAACTTCCCATAAAAGCCACAAAAAGAAAGGGTCATAGAGTAAAACGCAAAATTGCTATTATTCTTCTGAAATCACTTCCTCTTTTGTCAATTAGTAATCCCCAAACTCAGTTGACATGTGGGTACTCCAGCCATACGTTGGCCCATGTCCAGCATCCTCCAATCAAGTCAATCACAACAACTTTGCCCGCTTTGTCAAACAAAAGCTTCCCATAAAATCACTTCCTTTTTTGCCAATTAGTAACCACCGAACTCAATTGACATGTGGGTACTCCAATCATACGTTGACCCATGTCCGGCTTCCTTCAAACAAGTCAATCACTACAACTTTGGCCGCTTTGTGAAAAAATGGCACAAAAACTTCCCATAAAAGCCACAAAAAGAAAGGGTCATAGAGTAAAACGCAAAATTGCTATTATTCTTCTGAAATCACTTCCTCTTTTGTCAATTAGTAATCCCCAAACTCAGTTGACATGTGGGTACTCCAGCCATACGTTGGCCCATGTCCAGCATCCTCCAATCAAGTCAATCACAACAACTTTGCCCGCTTTGTCAAACAAAAGCTTCCCATAAAAGCCACAAAAAGAAAGAGTCAACGGGAAAAATGCAAAATTGCCCCTGTCTCTTACGCAAAGAATGCTCCAAGAGGCTGTATATTATACGATCCATGCCAAAGAAAAGTTCAAGGGAATATGGTATAACAACTTCCTCATGATGTACATGAGTCAACTTTTATGGAATATCGATCATATGTCTCTCGATAGTTTCTCTCCTTGCCAATGGTGGTACCCAAAACAAAGTTTTTTCTTTTGAACTGTCTAAATATGCATTTGTGATACCCCTCCCATTTGTCCCCCACTCATCACCCACTCTCACTTTTCTCTCTCTTTTCCCTCATACCCATTTTTCCCCTACGTTCTGCTGCTCCCTCTCTTCTCTTTCTTTATTTTCTTCTCCTCCCGCCCCAATGAGAACAGAACCCCCTCCTCAACCGAACACCATTCTTGCTCGACCACCACATTACCACCGCCGACCTCCATCTTCAGCCATGCCTTGCCGCCACCAATGACACCTTCGGAGTCGTCGGTTGCCGCCGGATAGCCGCGAAACGGCTAAGGAAGCTCAGCCCCTATTTTGCCCCTGTTTTGACCCCCAAACTCAATTGACATGTGGGTACTCCAGCCATACGTTGGCTCATGTTTGGCATTCTCCAATTAAGTCAATCACAACAACTTTGGTCGCTTTATCAAAAAAGGGTACAAAAGTTTCCCATAAAAGCCACAAAAAGAAAAGGTCATCGAGAAAAAAAGCAAAATTGCTATTCTTCCTCTGAAATCACTTCCTCTTTTGCCAATTAGTAATCCTCAAACTCAGTTGACATGCGAGTTCTGGACAAAAGAGAGTGACCAATAGTATCCAACACATAAGTGAATCCCGTTGCCATTGTTTCCATACGCTGCATTTCACAGGTGCTACGCGTGAAGGCAAGTAGAGCACATGTTGTATTTGCTCCTCTATCAGCTCTTGCCTCTTATGCAAAGAATGCTCAAAGAGGCTGTATATTATAGGATCCATGCCAAAGAAAAGTTCAGGGGAAGATGGTTTAACAACCTCCTCATGATGTACAAGAGTCAACTTGTAAGGAATATCGACCATATGTCTCCCGACTGTTACTCTCCTTGCCAATGGTGGTACCCAATATAAAGTCTTTTCTTTTGAACTGTCTAAATCAGCTTTAGTGATACCCCAAATTCCCGTTTGTCGCCCACTCATCGCCCACTCTCACATTTCTCTCTTTTATCTCAAACCCGTTTGTCCCCCACGCTCTGCTGCTCACTCTCCTCTTTTTCTCTATTTTCTTCTCCTTCCCCCCACGAGAACAGAACCCCCTCCTCAACCGAACACCATTCCTCCTCCTCCGTGGATTCTTGCTCGACCACCACATTACCACCGCCGACCTCCATCTTCAGCCAAGCCTCACCGCCACTACTGACACCTTCGGAGTCATCAGTCGCGGCTGGACAGCCACGAAACGGCTGAGGAAGCTCAGCCCCTAATTTCCTCTGTTTCGACCCCCAAATTCAATTGACATGTGGGTACTCCAGCCATATGTTGTGTCATGTCCGGCATTTTCCAATCAAGTCAATCAAAACAACTTTAGCCGCTTTGTCAAAAAAAGGCACAAAGCTTCCAATAAAAGGAACAAAAATAAAAAGTCACTGGGAAAAATGCAAAATTGCTATTCTTCCTCTGAAATTACTTTCTTTTTTGTCAATTAGTAAACCCCAAACCCAGTTGACATGTGGGTACTCCAGCCATACGTTCGCCCATGTCCAGCATCCTCCAATCAAGTCAATCACAACAACTTTGGCCGCTATGTCAAAAAAAGACACAAAAGCTTCCAATAAAAGCCACAAAAAGAAAGGGTCACCGGGTAAAATGCAAAATTGCTATTCTTCCTCTGAAACCACTTCCTTTTTTGGCAATTAGTAACCCCCAAACTCAATTGACAAGTGGGTACTCCAGCCACACGTTGGCCCATATCCGGAATCCTCCAATCAAGTCAATCACAATTTTGGCCACTTTGTCAAAAAAGGGCACAAAAGCTTCCCATAAAAGTCACAAAAAGAAAAGGTCACCGAGTAAAATGCAAAATTGCTATTCTTCTTCTAAAATCACTTCCTCTTTATCCAATTAGTAACTCCCAAACTCAATTGACATGTGGGTACTCCAACCATAAGTTGGCTCATGTCCGGCATCCTTCAATCAAGTCAATCACAACAACTTTGGCCGTTTTGTAAAAAAAAAATGGCGCAAAAGCTTTCCACAAAAGCCATAAAAAGAAAGGGTCACTTGGTAAAATACAAAATTGTTGTTCTTCCAATGAAATCACTTCCTCTTTTACCAATTAGTAACCCCCAAACTCAATTGACATGTGGGTATTCCAGCCATACAATGACCCATGTCCGGCATTCTCCAATCAAGTCAATCACAACAACTTTGGTCGCTTTGTCAAAAAAGGGCACAAAAGCTTCTCATAAAAGCCACAAAAAGAAAGGGTCGCCGAGTAAAATGCAAAATTACAATTCTTCCCCTGAAATCACTTCCTCTTTATCCAATTAGTAACCCCAAACTCAATTGACATGTGGGTACTCTAGCCATACGTTGGCCCAAGTCCAACATCCTCCAATTAAGTCAATCACAACAACTTTGGCAGATATGTTAAAAAATGGCATAAAAGATTCCCATAAAAGCAACAAAAAAAATGATTACCAGTTAAAATGAGAAATTGCTATTCTTCCTCTGAAATCACTTCCTCTTTTGACAATTAGAAATCCCCAAACTCAATTGACATGTGGGTACTCCAGTCATACGTTGGCCCATGTCCGCCATCCTCCAATCAAGTCAATCACAACTTTGGCCGCTTTGTCAAAAAAATGGCATAAAAGCTTCCTGCACAAGCCACTAAAAGAAAGGGTCACTTGGTAAAATGCAAAATTGCATTTCTTCCCCGGAAATCACTTCCTCTTTTGCCAATTAGTAACCCATAAAATCAACTGACATGTGGGTACCCTATCCATACATTGACCCATGTCCAACATCCTCCAATCAAGTCAATCACAACAACTTTGGCCTCTTGGTCATAAAAGGCACAAAAGCTTCCCATAAAAGCCACTAAAAGAAAGGGACACTGAGTAAAAACCAAAATTGCTATTCTTCCTCTGAAATCACTTCCTTTTTATCCAATTAGTAACCCACAAACTCAATTGACATGTGGGTACACCAGCCATACATTGGCCCATGTCCGGCATCCTCCACTCAAGTCAACCACAACAATTTTGACCGCTTTGTCAAAAAAATGGCACAAAAGCTTGCCATAAAGTGACAAAAAGAAAAGGACACCGAGTAAAATACAAAATTGCTATTCTTCCTCTGAAATCACTTCCTCTTTTGCCAATTAGTAACCCCCAAACTCAATTGACATGTGAGCACTCCAACCATACGTTGGCCCATGCCCGACATACTCCAATCAAGTCAATCACAACAACTTTGGCCGCTTTGTCAGAAAATGACACAAAAGCTTCCCACGAAAGCCACAAAAAGAAAGGGTCTCCGAGTAAAATACAAAATTGCTATTCTTCCTCTGAAATTACTTTCTCTTTTGCCAATTAGTAACCCACAAACTCAATTGACATATGGGTACTCCAGCCATATGTTGGTCCCTGTCCGGCATCCTCCATTCAATTCAATCACAACAACTTTGGCCGCTTTGTTAAAAAAGGGCACAAAAGCTTCCCATAAAAGCCACAAAAAGAAAGGGTCAATGGGTATAATGCGAAGTTGCAACTCTTCCTCTGAAATCACTTCCTCTTTTTTCAATTAGTAACCCATAAACTCAATTGAAATGTGGGTACTCCAGACATATGTTGGCCCATGTCTGGCATCCTCCAATCAAGTCAATCACAACAACTTTGCCCGCTTTCTCAAAAAAAGGGCACAAAAGCTTTCCATAAAAGCCACAAAAAAGGGTCATCAGGTAAAATACAAAATTACTATTCTTCCTCTGAAATCACTTCCTCTTTTGCCAATTAATAACCCCCAAACTCAATTGAAATGTGAGTACTCCAGCCATACGTTGGCCCATGTCCGGCATCCTCCAATCAAGTCAATCACAACTTTAGCCGCTTTGTAAAAAAAAGTGCGCAAAAGCTTCTCATAAAAGCCACAAAAAGAAAAGGTCACCGGGTAAAATGCAAAATTGATGTTCTTTCTCAAAAATCACTTCTTCTTTTGCCAATCAGTAACCCCCAAACTCAATTGACATCTGGGTACTCTAGCCACACATTGGCCCTTGTCCGGCATCTTCCAATCAAGTCAATCACAACTTTGGCCGATTTATCCTCTCTTACTAAAACTTTACGTCTGCTGTCCCTCTCGCGAACCATAGCCTCTCTTGTTCCATCGAGAAAGACTATGAAGGGCACACCAAGCTCATCTATCTTTTGAAAAAACATTCCGACATTTCTGCTTGTAAAAACAGCAAGGACACAATAGCACCCTCAATGGTGAGTATGGAAAAGAGAGTGACCAAGATGGACAAAAGAAACTTGTGAGTTCTGGATAATACCTTTCTATTGTTCCATGTTTTTAACACCAACATCAGTCATCTATCGGCAAATACTGTGAAACATAAGTGAATCCCGCTGCCTCTGTTTCCATACGCCGCATTTCACGGGTGCTACGCCTGAAGGCATGTAGAGTACGGGTTTTATTTGCTCCTCTACCAGCTCGTGCCTCTTACGCAAACAATGCTCCAAGAGGCTGTATATTATACGATCCATGCCAAAGCAAAATTCAAGGGAAGATAGTTTAACGACCTCCTCATGACGTACATGAGTCAACTTGTAAAGAATATCGACCATATGTCTCTCGACTGTTACTCTCCTTGCAAATGGTGGTACCCAAAATAAAGTCTTTTCTTTTGAACTGTCTAAATCAGCTTTTGTGATACCCCAAATTCCCGTTTGTCCCCCACTCATCACCCACTCTCACTTTTCTCTCTCTTATCCCTCATACCCGTTTGTCCCTCCACGTTCTGCTGCTCCATCTCTTCTTTTTCTCTATTTTCTTCACCTTCCCCCCAACGAGAATAGAACCCACTCCTCAACCGAACACCATTCCTTCTCCTTCGTGGATTCTTGCTTGTCCACCACATTACCACCGCCGACCTCCATCTTCAGCCACGCATCGCCGCCACCAATGACACCTTCGGAGTCCTCGGTCGCCGTCGGACAGCCGCCAAACGGCTGAGGAAGCTTAGCCCCTATTTTGCCCCTATTTTGACCCCCAAACTCGATTGACATGTGGGTACTCCAGTCATACGTTGGCTCATGTCCGGCATTCTCCAATCAAGTTAATCACAACAACTTTGGCCGCTTTGTCAAAAAAGGGCACAAAAGCTTCTCATAAAAGCCACAAAAAGAAAGGGTCAATGTGAAAAATGCAAAATTTTTTATTCTTCCTCTGAAATCATTTCCTCTTTTGCCAATTAGTAACCCCCAAACTCAATTGACATGTGGGTACTTCAGCCATATTTGGCTCATATCCGGCTTCCTCCAATCAAGTCAATCACAACAACTTTGGTCGTTTTGTCAAAAAAGGGCACAAAAGCTTCCCATAAAAGCCACAAAAAGAAAGGGTCACTAAGTAAAATGCAAAATTGCTATTCTTCCTCTGAAATCACTTCCTCTTTATCCAATTAGTAACCCCCAAACTCAATTGACATGTGGGTACTCCAGCCATACGTTGGCCCATGTCCGGCGTACTCCAATCAAGTCAATCACAATAACTTTGGCCGGTTTGTAAAAAAAAAAAAGCACAAAAACTTTACACAAAAGCCACAAAAAGAAAGGGTCACTTGGTAAAAATGCAAAATTGCTATTCTTCCTCTGAAATCACTTCCTATTTTGCCAATTAGTGACCTCCAAACTCAATTGACATGTGGGTACTCCAGCCATACGTTGACCCATGTCCGGCATCTTCCAATCAAGTCAATCACAACAACTTTGACCGCTTTGTGAAAAAGCGCACAAAAACTTCCCATAAAAGTCACAAAAGGAAAGGGTCATCGAGTAAAATGCAAAATTGCTATTCTTCCTCTGAAATCACTTTCTTTTTATCCAATTCGTAACCTCCAAACTCAATTGACATGTGGGTACTCTAGCCATACATTGGCTCATATCCGGCATCCTCAAATGAAGTCAATCACAACAATCTTGATCGCTTTGTAAAAATAAAGGGCACAAATGCTTTCCATAAAAGCCACAAAAAGAAAGGGACACTGGGTAAAATGCAAAATCGCTATTTTTCCTCTGAAATCACTTCCTCTTTTGCCAATTAGGAACCCCCAAACTCAATTGACATGTGGGTACTCCAGCCATACGTTGGCCCATGTCCGACATCCTCCAATCAAGTCAATCACAGCAACTTTGGCCGCTTTGTCAAAAAAGGGCACAAAAGCTTCCCACAAAAGCCACAAAAAGAAACGGTCACCGATTAAAATGCGAAATTGCTATTCTTCCGCTGAAATCACCTTCTCTTTTGCCAATTAGTAACCCCCAAACTCAATTGACATGTGGGTACTCCATCCATACGTTGGCCCATGTCCGGTATCTTCCAATTAAGTCAATCACAACAATTTTGGCCGTTTTGTCAAAAAAATGGCACAAAAGCTTCCCACAAAAGTCACAAAAAGAATGGGTCACTTGGTAAAATGCAAAATTGCTATTCTTCCTCTGAAATCACTTCCTCTTTTGCCAATTAGTGACCCCCAAACTCAATTGACATGTGGGTACTCCTGCCATACGTTGACCCATGTTCGGCATCCTCCAATCAAGTCAATCACAACAACTTTGGCCGCTTTGTCAAAAAAGGGCATAAAAACTTCCCATAAAAGCGACAAAAAGAAAGGGTCACCGAGTAAAATGCAAAATTGCTATTCTTCCCCTGAAATCACTTCCTCTTTATCCAATTAGTAACCTCCAAACTCAATTGACATGTGGGTACTCCAGCCATACGTTGACCCATGTCCGGCATCCTCCAATCAAGTCAATCACAACAATTTTGACCGCTTTGTCGAAAAAAAGGCACAAAAGTTTCCCATGAAAGCCACAAAAAGAAAGGTACACCGGGTAAAATGCAAAATTGCTATTCTTCCTATGAAATTACTTCCTCTTTTGCTAATTAGTAACCCCCAAACTCAATTGACATGTGGGTACTCCAGCCATACGTTGGCCCATGTCAGACATCCTCCAATCAAGTCAATCACAACTTTGGCCGCTTTGTAAAAAAATGGCACAAAAGATTTTCATAAAAGTCACAAAACGAAAGGGTCATCGAGTAAAATGCAAAATTGCTATTCTTCCTCTGAAATCACTTCATCTTTTGCCAATTAGTAACTTCCAAACTCAATTGACATGTGAGTACTCCAGCCATACGTTGGCCCATGTCCGGCATCCTCCAATCAAGTCAATCACAACAACTTTGGTCGCTTTGTCAAAAAGGGCACAAAAGCTTCCCATAAAAGCCACAAAAAGAAAGGGTCACTGAGTAAAATGCAAAATTGCTATTCTTTCTCTGAAATCACTTCCTCTTTATCCAATTAGTAACCTCCAAACTCAATTGAAATGTGGGTACTCCAACCATACGTTGGCCCATGTCCGGCATCCTCCAATCAAGTCAATCACAACAACTTTGGCCGCTTTGTTAAAAAAAGGCACAAAAGCTTCCCACAAAAACCACAAAAAGAAAGGGTCACCGGATAAAATGCAAAATTGCTATTCTTCCTCTGAAATCACTTCTTCTTTTGCCAATTAGTAACCCCCAAACTCAATTGAAATGTGAGTACTCCAGCCATACCTTGGCTCATGTCCCGCATCCTCCAATCGTGTCAATCACAACAACTTTAGCCGCTTTGTCAAAAAAAGGGCACGAAAATTTCTCATAAAAGCCACAAAAAGAAAGGGTCACCGGGTAAAATGCAAAATTGCTATTCTTCCTCTGAAATCACTTCCTCTTTTGCCAATTAGTAGCCCCCAAACTCAATTGACATGTGGGTACTCCAGCCACACATTGGCCCATGTCCGGCATTCTCCTATCAAGTCAATCACAACTTTGGCCGCTTTATTCTCTCTTACTAAAACTTTACGTCTGCTGTCCCTCTCTCGAACCAAAGCCTCTCTTGTTCTATCGAGAAAGATTATGAAGGGCACACCAAGCTCATCCATCTTTTGAAAAAGCTTCCCAACATTTCTACTTGTAAAAACAGCAAGGGCACAATAGCACCCTCTATGGGGAGTATGGAAAAGAGAGTGACCAAGATGGACTAAAGAAACTTGTGAGTTCTGGATAATACCTTTCTCTTGTTCCATGTATTTAACACGAGCATCAGTCAGCTATCGGCAAATACTGTGAAACATAAGTGAATCCTGCTGCCTCTGTTTCCATACGCCGCATTTCACAGGTGATACGCGTGAAGGCAAGCAGAGCACAAGTTGTATTTGCTCCTCTATCAGCTCCTGCCTCTTACGCAAACCAAAGAAAAGTTCAAGGGAAGATGGTTTAACAACCTCCTCATGATGTACATGAGTCAACTTGTAAGGAATATCGACAATATGTCTCCCGACTATTACTCTCCTTGCCAATGGTGGTACCCAAAATAAAGTCTTTTCTTTTGAATTATCTAAATCAGCTTTTGTGATACCCTAAATTCTCGTTTGTCCCATACTCATCACCCACTCTCACTTTTCTCTCTCTTTTCCCTCATACCCGTTTGTCCCCCACGTTCTGTTGCTCCCTCTCTTGTTTTTCTCTATTTTCTGCTCCTTCCCCCCCAACGAGAACAAAACCCCTTCCTCAACCGAACACCATTCCTCCTCCTCCGTGGATTCTTGCTCGACCATCACATTACCACCGCCGACCTCCATCTTCAGCCATGCCTCTCTGCCACCACTAACACCTTCGGAGTCGTCGGTCGCCGCCGGACAGCCGCGAAATGGCTGAGGAAGCTCAGCCCCTATTTTGCCCCTATTTTGACCCAGAACCTTCAGCTCTCCTCTGGTCGTTTTCGCCACCACCAGCACCAACCACCACCTCAACGTCATCCACCAACCTCCTCACGACCTTCCCGAACCAACCTCGCCGATCGTTGGTCGCCGTAATCACCGCAAACCTCCATGGAACCGTCGGTGCTCTGTTTTGGAGTCAGTAGCGGTTCAGTTCTGTTTTCGTTCGAACCGGCCGCCACCGCCGCTCACCACCGCTGCCGACGACTTCCCAGAACACCTCCCGAGTTTCCCTAATCTCGTGGTCGCAGCGCGTGGGGCCCAGAATCAATCCCGAACAGCCTCCCCTGCTTTCTGCGCGCAAATCCTCTATTTTCGCCGGTTCTACACAGCTGCTGTTTCGTCGCTTCAGACTACCATCTGACGCCCGTCACCGGTCCCAAACGACTTCCTCTGACCCTTAGGTGAGTCCCCGAGCCTTGGTCGGCTTTGCCTCAGCCCGTGGGGCCGAGAACCGCTCAAAATCAGCCCCGTTCCCCTATTTTAATGTTGCTGTCCAATTCTGTTTTAGGTCGCCGGAGCTAGCTGGAGCTCCACCGTCGCCGACGCCGCCTCGCCGGACCTCCGTTACATGTCCTAGTTGGTGTTGGATCGTGACGCTCTTCGAGAAACCTTAAAACCAAAGCTTAACCGTGTTTATCACCGAGAACCGTCGCCGCTGTCGTTGTCGCCGCTCGTTGCCGCCGCCGTCGCGTCGTCGATTTTGAGTCGGCCCAGGCTTTACTAAATTGTAAGTTGACCATAATCCTTGGTTATGGCGCTAATTACGCCTAGGGTTAGTTGGGTTAGCCGTTATGGTAATAACGTAAAGCAATTACGGTTGGTTTAGTTAGAAACCCCGGTTTAGGTTAAATAACCGTAATCGACTAAGTTAGCTTGATTAATTATATTATCTGTGGCTAATTGTGATTAGCTGGAAATTGATTGATTGTGGATTATGGTTTGATCGAGAGCAAGTGATAGGTTAGAGACGAGCGATCAATTGGCAATTATAAATTAAATCGACTAATAAATAATTTATTATACAAATCGGCCATTATATTGCGTAAATAAATGGATGGCTTGGTTGAATTGATCGTCTTGTTGATGTGTGTAATCGGATGCCCGAAATGATTGAGTGGATTGATATTTGTTTGGGAGTTATTCGTTCCGTGTGAAATTGCAGTATCTAATTAATAGTCTACATATGCATATGACCGAATGCAAATCAAAAGAAATATGTTTTAGCATGAAAACGGCCGTGGGTTGAGTCTTTGAGCACGTTGTGTGAACATCCGGCCTAAATCAAAGAGAATAAAATTGATTGTTATGGCGGATGCATTGTGTGGTGATATGACAGAACGATGATGAGTTTTCTTGACAAGTTCGTAGTGTACTAATAGTACACCTGTACCAGTCATGTGGGACCACACGACTTGCCAGAAGCACAACAGTCCTGCCTCGTGCCAGCTAGTACGGGCACAGGGCTGGTCAGATGCCAGTCGGGGCTTGTGATGGACCGACGCCCCGTATAGGGATGCCTACTTGCCGTACCGTGCAATGGGTGCACTGGAAGACCGCTTGTAGTAGCCGCTGCCGAGAGGGAAAATGAGCGTAGCCCGGTTCGTCCGGATGAGTATGGGATCGTACTATTTATGAGAGTCGAATCACGCCAGTCGCGTAAATCCTCTCCTGATGCCGTTGGCACGATCAACGGTAATAAATGGACTTGTGTGGTGTCCGTGCATACTTGTGGATGTGATGCTGTATTGAATAATTGACTGATATGACTGCTGAGTCAAGTTAAGCATTGCATTATGTGTGGCTAAATGCTGGTAAGTATGCATGTGAATGATTATTATATCGTGGCTGTACTTGGATGTGATTATATGATTCTGTGAGCCTTCCGTTAGGATGCCTTGGGCGAATCAGTTTCCTAACCGAGCTTAGGCTTGATTCACTGAGATTTATTTCTCACCCCGTTGTGGGATAACATTTTTCAGGTCCCAAGTGATGAAGCTCGTGGGCGCCAATGTTTGGTTGTAGGAGTGATTTTTTGCAGTATATGAGAAGTTAACCTTACCCGACCGAGTAACTTTTGAGGTCTTAGTGAACCACCCCAAAGTATGGGGTTGTTTATGCAAGCTGTAGCTCAGTAGGGTTGATGCTCATCTGTTGTTTTGTTTTATGTGTGTGACAATATTTTGTAAACTGTGTTGCTGTTTATCTCCTACTAATGTATCCTTGTTGATTATACGTTGTCTGGGAGTAAACCGTTTCCGCATGCGTAATAAACCGTCGTGGATCGATGGCGAACCTTGGACGCTATCCTTTATGACCTTTGAGACGATTTAACCTGGATGTCGCGTACCGGGGTTCGGGGCGTGACAGCTTTCACCTTCGAAAGTTCCTCTTCGCTCATCTCCTGACATTAACAAGACAAATCCAACCATAAACTAATGCAAAAAATTCCAAATATACCGAGCAAAACAGCAAAAACCAAGAAACCTTCAAAGCACATACCAAAAGTGTTTCCATCACCATATCTGACTTTATCCCAAAAGCAGAGACTGCCTCCCTGTTTGGAGCATATTCCAGTTTCTGCATTGACATTCAATTAGTTAATATTAACAAGCACGAGAAATCATAAATAAGGACAGAAAACTGCTCCATGTACACCAAAAGTAGCTAGTAAAATTAACTAGTCTAAAAGAATTACCATCACTTCGTTAGCTTCAGCAGATTTGTCATGCGCAATAAGCGCGATTCTAAATTTCTTCTGTCAAATGATAACAATATATTAGACAAAACATTATAAGTGTAAACAATGGATGACATGTGCGTTGAAAAAAAAAATCGAAAGCACGCAACACAACCCTTACCATATGCGCTTCTAGAGCATGTGCTGACCTATATACAAAGTTGACGCACTCAACCCAACCATAGGAGCTCTCCACTTCAGCCACCCAGCAATCAGTGGCAAGAAAAGGCAGCTCATTGCCCGACCTTTCCCTAAACCGCAAGCGATCCGTGTCTATTCCGATGCTTATGAAGAACTTATATGTTATTCCAATGAAGTAACCAAGAACCTCATTGATAATTCCCTAAAAATGAAAATGGAAATGTGAGAATCGAAGTAAACAAGTATGGGTAAGAAAAATCAAGTCCTAACCTCTGAAACTGCCTGCTGAAGCTGACGTTGCTCAGCTTCCAAATTCTCGATCCGTAATATTCTTGGAAAAAGAGTAATTTTCAGGTCTGCCACCGATGAAAACATTGCATCAAACTGCTTTTTCTCAGGGTCGAAGTATTGTCGTACTTCGGCCTCTGAGAACTCTTGGACGAACAGTTTAGAACCAGCAATCTAAATGAGTAAAAATCATACCCATGCACAATTCATCATCAGATGTGTAGCTAAATATTAAAATGTCTTCCTTAGATCTTTACCACTAGAATTCAAAACTTCCTAAGCAAACAAGAATTGCAGTGAGGCGAAAACTTCGTTTAACTACCAATCAGATGATCAGAAAGAATACCTTATCACCATCCTTATAAGAAGAACCTTTATGAATAGTAGCTAATGGGAGTATCCCGAGCTTGCATAGATGAGGATATAAATTTTTCTTTGAAATTCGTATCGTCTCTTCGACCAGCAGAAGGCCTATACAAACTATAGCAGATTGAGATGTTAAAAAAAAGTACAGTAAATGTCAAAAACATTAAAAAGAAAAAGAAAAAGGGAGAGTAAATTAGCTCAGTGCACTTACTTTGGCAGCACGGACGGAATACCCAAGGACTGTGAAAGCTGTAGAGTCACAGAAGACGGCCAAGAGAGACTATTATTCGTATCTGGAGCTCTAATATCATATTTTCTGATCAGGTGCCCCAGTTTAACGCAATCCAATCCACCCAATTCTTTAACCGCCTTCTTAAGTTCTGCATATTTTTCCTCCTCGATATTGGAACCATCCACCAGATGGTCCTCCCAATGATTTCTTATAAGAGTCGTAGCTCGATGGCAATTTCCAGTTATTACGTCCTCCATCATAAAAGCATCCCCGCTCGACTCAATCGGACTATAATAAGGCCAGGGAAGTTGCAAGACGAACTTGTCGTTCAAGGAAACAAAATGCTGATAAAAGAAATAAAAAAAAGTTTAAAATCGACACAATCCCAAACTCCAGAACTACTATCTGCACATACTAACCTCTTTCCAAATTTCCAAGACGTTATCGTGCAACTTTTCACCATTTGTGCCATAGATTCTACCCATAGATGCGTGGAACTCGGAGTTCCGGAGGACTTCCATAAGACGCTGACGTTCCTCCCCGCGGTCCATGGGAACGGAACGCAGGAGCAGGTCGTCCATCGGAGAGCGGGCTGAAAAAACGATGACTGGCATAAAAAACTTCAATACGGCTTGTGGGGGATGTACAAGAAAACCCTAGTATCGAGTGGTGGGTGCAAGTTGAGTCGCTTGTCTCGGCAATCGAAGAAAAATCGTACAATATGTATATTAATCTATACAATGACAGAATCAAAACATAAGCAATGAAATGAAAGATAGGTTTATAACAGACATGTTATGGACTATGTCATTCACCATAAGTCTCACTAATCTTCTTCTTTTTTGAAGATCTGCAATCCACAAAGCTGTGATCTATCTTGTCACAGTTGAAGCATGTACCTTGATATCTGTTCTTGGCCACTTTAACTTGCAATCATTTAAACTTCGAATTGCAATAATAAATGTGACCAAGCTGCCTCAAACATGAAAATATTAAGTTGGCAGAAGCACAAAATTTGATCCTTCAGAAGCAGTATTCAAAAATCGTCAGATGCAAAAATTATCAGATGCAACTGCATCTGAACCCGTCAGATGCAGAAATTCGTCAGATGCAAAAAAATAATCAGATGAAAAAATTTATCAGATGCAACTGCATCTGAACCCGTTAGATGCAACTGCTTCTGAACCCATCAGATGCAGAAATTTGTCAGATGCAATTGCTTCTGAACCCATCAGATGCAGTCCTTCTGGACCCGTCAGATGGAGTTCCTTCTGAGGCTCCATCTGAGACTTCCTTCTGACCTTCCTTCTGACCCTCCTTTTGACCTTCCTTCTGACCCTCCTTCTGACCTTCTTTCTGAGGCCTCCTTCTTACCTTCCTTCTGACCCTCCTTCTTACCTCCCTTCTGACCCTCATTCTGACCTTCTGAGCAACAAAATCCGAACGGAAATATAACAATATAAATAAATTAAATTTAGAAGGAATACCGAGGCCTGTGTCAGACACAGTTTCCTTAAAATAGATTCGTCCCCTCCAGTATATGCTTTGAGGTTTCGTGGACGTCTGTCTCCCAGGATACAACGGTTAAGCAGCGATAGAGGCAAGCACAGCACTCCAAAGCTTCCGGCGAACTTGAACAACACGAGAACACTATCTAAAACAATGCAAATGCAGACAATTCAAAAGAGGGAGATTTTCGCAGTTCTTTTCGTCATGTCTTAAACAGAACGGGAAGTCACCTATTTATAGGCTAAGCAGGGCATTGCGGAAATAAATAATAACGGTCAAATTAATTCTGCCGTTATGTAATTAATTATGTAACCACAGAATTATAACAACCGTTACTTAGTTAATACCATTTACACACCGGTAATTAACGTAAGCACGATTAACGGCTTAAGTTGGAAAAATTAAAACAGAAGGCAAAAATGGGCTTGTCGCGAGGCCCACTTTCCGGTCCTGCATTCGCGTACGCAGGTCGTGCGCTCGCGGCCAAGTTCAACTTGTCGGGCCTCCGTCGGGGTCCGGGATTTGCACCCCCCTGCGCGTGCGCGCGAGGCATAGTGCTTGTTACAATAGTTACCACTCAAGAGGAGTGTAACCACATATAAAGCACTTCAAGGCCTTCTTCCTTTTCTATATGGGACTAGTGCTTTGTCACTTCCCACTTCCAACTCAATGGTGTTCTTTGAGAAACAATTTCTCATTCACTCACCATCAAAATACCTCATATTTCAAATAATCCCCCACATGAATGAAAATTGTTTTGGTTTTGACTCTGTGGTAGTGTTCAACAAATGAAACCTGCATAGGATAGGTAGGTATCACCCTTTGAACATTCTCTTGTGAAAGTATATTTAATTTACCAGCTGTCCAGTAGACATGATGTCCTTGAACTGTCCTGCTTTCTTAGTAAATGACCCATACACTTCACACAGGAATCATCAACGTTTGTTCAGTTCTCATGAGTATGTTCGTTTTGGCCATGAACATCATCCTGGTTCTGCGAGAGTTTCTAGAGAATTCAGCCCTCAATAATTCTCCTTTGAAGCGGCCCCACTTCTCTCTCACATATGTGATTACTTAATCTTGAGTAATTGATTTACTCCACTTAAGAATCATTAAAGCAATAGTTGCTATCCTTTTCCTGATAAACCCCCACAATAATTTGTTTACTCCACATACTTGGGGGATATCAAATCACTGTTTCTTTTATAGGAATTGTTTGAGGGATAGACCCCCACAGTGATATCTTAAGTTCGTATACTTAGGTTGTCCCTTTTGAACCTAGATCTTGGGATCTCCAGTCAGCTAGGTTGGGTTTTCCGTTATACAAACTTTTCTGTAATGGGCTGTAGTCCCATTCCTATTTATTGATTTTCCAACTAACTCTCTGTTTAACCCTTTTGGTTAGCAGATCTGCAATATTATCCTTTGACTTTACGTAGTCAATAGAGATAATTCCAGTTGAGAGTAGTTATCTAATGGTATTATGTCTATGACATATATGTCTAGACTTACCATTATATATAAAACTCTGTGCTCTTACAATCGCAGATTGGCAATCGTAATGTATACAGATTGGTGGCACAGGTTTTTGCCATTTTGGAATATCCTCTATGGAATGGCATAGCCATTTAGCCTCTTCTCCACATATGTCCAAAGCTATAACTTTGGATTCCATTGTGGATTTGATTATATCAGTTTGTTTTCAGGATTTCCAAAAATATGGCTGCATCTGCTAATGTGAATTCATATCCACTAGTAGATTTTGGAATAGCCACTTTTGCAAGGCACCCCCACACTCGTAAGCATTTATAGGATGCTCTCCTACCTTTCCATAGCTCATAAGGGGAACAACCATTTTTGCAAGGCACCCCCACAATCATAAGCATTTGTAGGATGGTTTCCGACCTTTCCATAGCTCATAAGGGGTTTTATCCTTTTTATTTCGGTGTATTGCATTATTCTCACCTTAGGAAGGAAATAATGCTTCACAAGGTCAACAAATAACTTGTTATTGCCCTAATTCATGAAATCGTCAATTACATAAGTTGGGTTACCATCACTGTTGATTTTCCTCAACTGGCTAAGTCCCATTTCCCTCGAGGAATAGTCAGAGGATCGGCCGAATTCATTTCTGACTTCATATTATCAATGGACATAATTCCATTTTCAAGCAATTGCTTTATCACATCACTCCTCGAGCGAGCATGTCTCTTTCTACCATTGAAAGTTTTATTTTTTGTAATGGCTATTGCCACTTGGCAATCACAATGCATAGACATGTAAAGTGCCGATTTCATTTCCTTGAGCAAACCTCAAGTTATCAAGATAAAATATTTCCTTCTTCTTCTCCTACTAAAGTGTAGGAGGATAAACGTTATATTTCCACAAAAATGCTTGGTAGCATCTAGGTTTATCATCTATTATTTTCCCGTTAGCCACAATATTGGCTCGAGAAATGATCGCAACATTTTCCAGAATCATCTGCTTTAACCAAATTGACTTTTGGTTTAGCAGGATTGTCATTTCCTCCAAGATATTTTGTTTGGTTGAGTTCCAAACTACAACATCCCACCAAGTATGAACATGATCAAATAGTGGATCTTGTCTCATTCGAATCTAATTTCGAATTATACACAGAATTCACCAATTAGTGTTTCTCATTGCTTCTTATAGAGAACAAATTTCTCTTAAGACTTCATCTTTGCTTTTAAGCAAATATACATAGCATTTTTTATGCTATCATCGATAAAGGTAATAAAATATTTATTACCGCCTCTTGTTTGTATGAATTACAAATTCACATACATCACAATGAATCAATTCAAGAGGATCTGAGTTTCTTTTACACGCAGAGCCTCTATTGGTTCATCTATTTTGTACATAGAGCCTCTATTGGCACTTTCCTTTCGTGTGCAGAGCCTCTATTGAACCTTTTGTGTTCAAGGTTTCTATTGAGCTTTTCGCGTTCAGAGTCTCTGTTAAGCGCTATTTTTGTTCAAGGCGCTGCACATGCTTCAAGCAATCTCTTCTGCATAGGATGGGAAGAATCGCTTTTCGAAACTCAGCTTCAGATGCCTCCCATGTCTTGATATGGTTGGCCTTATCGTTGCTCTTGGTGCATCACCATAGCAACGCATTTTCCAAATACAAGGGTATGGTGTTCACACTCACCTTGTCATCCCGAGCTCCTTGGGTTTATAATTATCGATTCTTCGCCCATAGGAAGATATCCACAATCTTGGAATTCCTCAAGTCTTTAAATTTCTCGGGCCGAAGAACATTCAATCTAAGTGATATGGGGATTGCCCCGTTGTTGACACCTGATTTTTGATCAGTCTTTCATAGTTTATTTTTAAACAATTCATAAAAAATCTATAAAAAGTTAAAAAAATTAAAAAATCATCTTTGGTAGCCTTGACCAAGCTAAAGGAACCATTTTTGATAAAAAAAATAATTTTTCATATTTTTTAATATTTTTTAATATTTTCCAAAAATAGAAAAATACATGAAAAATGAAGAAAAATAGCGTTCGATGTCGTAAAAATATAGAAAAATAGTCAATATTTTTATTTTAATTTCTTTTACATTTTGAACTCATAAATAGTCAAAATTCAAGTTCAATTGCATGTGTTTCTTCACGACGCATAGAGTTGAATTTGGCAAAAAAATGTCATTCGAGTATTTTAATTTGTAAATTTCTACATCTTTTTTAGTCTTGACGTCCAATTAGATCGACCACCATCTACAATAAATGCCCCTTGCTGAATATTTTCGTTTTTGTTTCACATGATTTCATGGTGTAAAACGCCGAGTGGATCCCCAAATATAATCGGGTCGGCATGACCTCGATAGCTCGTCCAAGACCAAACCAGGGCACGGCGAACCCCATGTGAGTACTCTCGAACTCCTTCGATGCTTCCTAATGCTTTTCTTAGGTTAGATCGTGTGTAGAATGGCTAGGACAGCTAAATCATTCTTGAGCTGTGATTGATAAATAGGACCTTACTAGGAATGCCATTTGATTTATTTGCATATCTAGATTCCTTGAGTTGGGCATTTTATTACTGATTGTGATTGCTAGGATAATCACTCTTATCTACATGAATTTTTAGATTTAGGGTTCATACCTTACTCATCTGCATGAATCTCAGGCTAGAAAATTCAGTCAACTTAGGTACCGAAAGGGCGTCAACTCTGACAGTTGGTGTAACTAAGTCCCCGAAACCATTTCTCTGGTTCTCGCAGAATTGAATAGAAACTCCCAACTATTCGATTGGGTGGTCCAATCATACCCTAAAAAAATGATTGGTGGCGACTCCATGGCATGCACACTTAGCACATGTCACTAGACCACACTGAAAGTCGATCACGCATACCTCCGTTGCGATTTGGGTAATGGGCCTTGGGAGAGGCCCGCGTCCGACCAGACAGGACGGCCCATTAGCCCTCGAGAGCCCGACAACCTCAAGAGGGTCGCGACAGACTGGCGACTCCGCTGGGGACTGGTTCTTAACCATTTGGTGGACTTGAGCCGATTAAAAAGTTGATTGATTCTTCTAACCTAATTTTATGCAGATGCTCTCGAAAGTGAGGTGTATATGCTAACGAATGTGTTAGATGTTTTTGTAGACGGGAGAAATAAGGGGTGAAGTGCTTGTTAACTTTGTTTTATGCAGGCAGGAGTTTTGGATGTATGATTGTGTGGATGTTTATATTGAAGCGGTGATTGTTAAATAAAATGCATGTCTTTTGCTTTAGCACGACACAATGAATACACACAATTGCGCCTAAAACCCCAGGCGCCCTCTTTAGGAACACAATAGAAGGAATTGAAAATGGAATCTCCGTGAGGAAAAACATGGGGTAATCCACTTTTCAATTCCGCTCACTTCGAACTATGGATTGAGTCCCAATGCAACGATAGTTGTGCAATGGAATCGGCTCTTCCCAGAATTCGAGGTGAGAACCTTGGCTTTAGGTACCAAGCCATATCTTTTGATTTTTAGGAGTTTTCCCTCACTTGTCACATGCGTTTGTCTATGGAAGGTTAGTATACCTAACACTGCTAAAAATACAGAGAAGCTTGATTTTCTCTTAAGTTTGGTTGGTAAGACTTTTCTATCCCTCGACCTTGTTACAGCTCTTAATCATTATATTCATTGCATAATTCCGGTGATTGGATTAAATGCCATTTTGAGGATAGATAGGTGTGTTTTCCTCCCAATGTTCTTGATGGAAGATGAAGATGGTGTCATCCCATTACGAGCGCCAAGTGGACAAGAAGAGCCTGCTATGGACATCATTGAGGTATCATCTAATGAAGATGACGATTTGGAATAGGTGATCCTGAAGTCACGTCTCAAAGATCGAAACTGGGGCATCTCTAAGTATTAAGATCACATTCCTTTGTTTTAATTTTCATTTCTAGCCTTCTTGTATAGGATTTATTTTGCTGAGATCCTCTCTATCTGATCCCTTAGATTGATTGTATTAGGGATCTATTTGTGTTTATATACATTCAGATTGAAATTTGTTGTATTTCTATTGACTTGTCATTGGAATGTGATAGTGGCATTTCTTCTAATCACTTGAATACTCCAAAATCAATTTTATAATTCCTTTGGATGAAATTGAAATTGGAAGTCTTATACAACCTTTTGGCCGTATAGGGCAATACAATCCCAATTTCGCCAGAAGGAATTATAAACTTGAATTGGTTCATGCATGTTTTGCATCATTGGTAATCCACAATAATTGATCAAGAGTATTCGTGTTTTTCAAATTTAATGAAAAGATAGATATCCAAATTACTCTCGTTCTTAGCAAACGGCTTTAATTTGGATACCGTATCTTCAATTGAATTTAAAACACATCGTAATTGTGTACTTTTGAACATTCCATTGATTTTCTTGGAATTGATCAAAGGCGATTATCGTGAATTACATTCCTTTCAATGATATGCTTTCCTTTGAGGAATATTGATAAAAGCTTTTGCACAAGGTCAAAACCCTTGTAAAAGCTCTTATCCCTATTAATCACAAGTAAGCATAAAATTGAAAGGATTTATGCTTTATTTTTCAAATTCTTTCTTCTGATTCTGCCTTTTCATTTGAAACAGGTTAAAAACAAGTAGAGAAGAGAAGTCTTTTTGTGGATAATCGTGGTGGGAGGTTCCTTTATCCGATCATAAGCAAGATTAAAAAATCAAGATGTACACGCTCGAATCATAAATGTCAAAGCGCAGCTTGCCTAGGTTGAGAGTGGTCAGGTGTTCGAGAAAGTCAGCCATACAGAAGTTGAGACACACACATTAGAGCTTTCATTCATTTCGCTCAATCAAGGGACCTTAAAAGCAGATCATACAAATCATCGGGGTGGAAACATAAAACCGCAATGAGCCCTAATTAGCATCACAAAGGAACCAAGTTGGCCCTCCATATTATTGATGCTTTGCTTATACTCACCACCTCGAGACTCGAGATCTGCAAGCTTAAGAAGAAGGCGTTTACATTCCCCTTTAAGCTCGGCAACCTTGGTCCCGTGATCTTCGGCGGCTATTTCCAAGTCCCGAACTAGTCCTCTCCCATGGGCTATATCCCCGGTAATGCTGTCAAGCATTTCTTCCTGCCACTCACATTGAAACTTCAACACGACATTACGACGGTCGTGCTCATAGGTGGTCAGGGATAAGGCCAAGCGCTCCACCAAATTTCCCCTCTCGCGAAGCAACATCGAGACTCGCTTGTTGGCGAACTCAACAGCCTTTCTGTGACTATCGGCCACAAGGTTGGCCAACACCAAGCAGTTGGACCGATCCTCATAGCGAGCTCGCAAAACGTGAGCCACAGTAGCTTTTCGATGAGCGACACGGTAAGTCTCTAAAAAGTTTATAAAGAGGGTTGGGAAGATTCTATATTCCCTCTCTAAATTAGTGCCCTCGATGGAGGTGGTGTCTATTTCCACGAGCAAAATGCGGATTTCATCTTCAGTTTCTGGGTGATCGGCTATATGAGCATAGCCTCGACCGAGGAGGTTATAGAGTTTTTCCCACTGGGCCAAAATTTCGGCCGAGAAAGCGCGAATAGGAGAGGAGGTCATTTTCGTTGGAGTGAGGGAGAAGAAGATGAGTGTGGTAGAGTGATTAAAATAAGAAAAGGCAATTATGTAAGAGTGTTAATCTTCTCTGCATTAACTCCTCCTTTTATAGCAACTCGAGAATGAAGAAAGGCATAGCAATAATGCTCGTGGAGCCAAGTTAATTGGGTAAAGCAGTGGTGGCTCTTTCGGTGAACCATCAGATCTGTCCCAGTCCGCGATTTCAGGCTTGATAAACCTAAAAAAGTTGTAAAAAGATATGTCGGTGTCACCATATTAAAATTGAGCGGGAGTTAAGCGCAACTATCGAAAAAAGTTGCGAAAGGATTTGGCGGTCCCATCATATTAAAAAACTGAGCAGGAGGCGAGCGTAGTTCCACCTTTTTGAAAATAAGTGGGAGACAGACATGGATATCGAGAAAAGGAAATCGATTTGGTGTCCCTCCACGTTGAAAAGAAGAAAGAAGACGACAAAGCGGGAAATACGAAATCTTGGGAGCAACGCTTGCCTAATGATCTTCATCCATGTTTAAAGAACGTTTCATGGGCATACAGAACCACTCAAAAGAAAATTTAGAGAGAGTGAGCATACATGAGAGAGTAGAGAACCTTGAGTGAGCAAAAATTGATCGAACATTTCTCGATCCAACATGTTTGAGGGTTACCATCAGTTGCTAGAGGCGACTGATCCAAAAATCTCAGAAAATGAACTACTGAGAGATCTCGAAGATTCCAGGATGGCGTCTGGTACCAGAACCACAGAACCCAACCCTTTCGGCAACGAAGTTCAGGAGCTCAGCAGCGACGACAACAGCAGCAGCGATGGTCAATCTCGGAAAAGGAAACGTCGCCAGTGCCACACTCAGAATGAAATCCAAGAGCTTGAAGCTTTCTTTAGTGAATGCCCTCTCCCGAACATGAAACAAAGAAATGAATTGGGCCAGAAGCTAGGGATGAAACCTTTGAGGGTCGAGTTTTGGTTTCAAAATAAGCGAGCCAAATTGAGGGCTCAACACAGACGTCAAGAACTTGCGATTCTAAAGGAGGAAAACGAAAAGCTTCGAGCGGAGAACATGAGGTATAAGAAAGCTCCCAGCACTATCGCTTGCCTTAATTGCGGTGGCCCTATCACTCTCGGCGAAATGTTCCTTGATAAGCCTTATATGAGGATTGAAAATGCTCATTCACCACCCCACTCCCTCGAACCATCTTCGATACAATCGGATTTTGTTGGAGATATGCATGAACAAATCAATTCTACGAAGTCAATATCGATGCCTTCTAAAGGATGTGATATGCGTCACCATGATTGGAGTTTCCTTAACGATGAGCTTACTATCACGACCGACCAATCCAAAGCTGATGAATTCCCTCCACAACAATTTCCGGCTCGATCAAATTCTACTGGAAATAGGCCAGAGAGCAATAGCCAAGTTGTCAACACTGTTCCGGGTCGCAAGAAGACGGGGGTCAATTGGTCCCCCGAGCTTCATCTCAAGTTCCTTAGTGCGGTTCAGCAACTAGGGATCAACTCATCATATCCAACGCGCATACTTGAGATCATGAACATACCAGGACTCACTAAAGATGGAGTCGCGAGTCACCTCAAGAGCTACAGAAGGGCGCTAAGACAGCGCCACACAACACTGAACCTGAAAGAACTCAACTTGTGCCTAAACACTAGGC
This sequence comes from Rhodomyrtus psidioides, assembly GCA_021437785.1. Taxonomy (NCBI): domain Eukaryota; kingdom Viridiplantae; phylum Streptophyta; class Magnoliopsida; order Myrtales; family Myrtaceae; genus Rhodomyrtus; species Rhodomyrtus psidioides. The sequence goes on along the minus strand of JAILYB010000192.1, from coordinate 167,603 downwards.
ATGGCTATAACTACAATGCCCCTGAAGTAAGAAATACCCTGCCGAATCTAGGCACCGACCAAGCTGGTAGCAGCACCATCGACTACTTGGGCGCTAATCAGAATATTCCCCCGAATCATCTCAGCACCCCTCAAGAGTATATGCCACAAGTGCAGCAGGTACGAACTCCTTGGTTTGAGCAGCAACTTTTCGCTAGTGCTCTTCCTATCCCCGATCAACATATTGCGCCTAGTGTTCAAAGATCTGCCCGGCTTGGGCATATGATTTCGGAAGATTAAGCGGGCGGATGCTTTGAGGATTTTTGTTTCTCCCATTCCCAAATGGAAGGTGCTTTTGATAGTGAACCGATCAATCATCCTCTTATAATCTCGAGCAACGACGAAGGTTCTAGCTCGAAGAATCAGATCGCTCACAACAGAAACATGAATCCTTCAACGCCAAGCGATGATGGTCAACCCGAATATCAGTTGCTCGAAGAATCAAAAGATTTCCTTGATGAGGAGCTCCATATCTGGATCGATCAGTTTAAAACTGATGGACTTATGAAGTTATGATCCAAAATGACGATTATATGTCTGATTCATGGTGTAGCTGGCTGATCACCGAGAATCCTCAAGGGAACTAGGCACTTGTGAATGGATGTATCATTAATCTTTCTGTCATAAAGTCTTCCATGCAAGATAATCTTCCTTAATGCCTAGAGTTAATCTGGGGCAGCGATCAGTACTACCTGCGAGCATCATCATGCTTGAGTACGACAATCCCTTGTTAGATTAGAGTCGAGGCGAATCAATTGAACGCCACGAAGAAAAACATTTAAAGGCTTCACATAGGAAAATGCGAGCAAAAGCCCGAGCGAGCTCAAAGACGGTTAGCTCTGTATCGTTCTAAGGGACCTTTAGTCGTTATGAACTCTAAATTGAGCTTGTTTCATTCTCGATGAGGGTCGCTAACTGCTTCAAGAATTTTATAACAAAAAACGAACCAGTTAGGGACGCCAATAGTGCTTTGTCCTGGTAGTCAGTGAACTGGAAGTGGTACGAAACGTCAGGAGTTCGATCTCAGGATTGAAAAATCATTTTATCAGTTTGTCTATCACCCGATGAAGTTCAAAGAGATTCGACGCAGATGACTATAGAACTTGGGGCAATTCGAAAATCATCGATTCATTTTCATCAAGCGGCGAAGTTGGTATTGTAAAATGTGAAGCACGCAAATGACAAATCCGAAGCAGAAGGAGATGAATCATGATTCGCTTATCCAAGGTCGGGATTTCAACCTTCGACTAAAGCCAAATCTAGGATGAGTTTTTGATCTTGCCCACTCGACAAAACCCATCTCCACTGAAAATGGGGGCAAACCATTCCTACATCTGGAAAGCATGTCGAAGCCGAAGACATCAAATTCATCGTTTGATCCGTGGGGCAAGTCCCCGAAGCGATAGTTATCATCCGCAGAGCGTAATGGAATCCATCCTTTCAATGTAAAACACATTTGGCCGCGGAGCCACCCATTTGGTAAAAAGAACGTATCGTTCCTAAATGATTTTCAATCAGATGCGGGGATAATGTTCTCTCATTTTCCTCTTAGGTGATGAACAGAGATGAGGCACCCAAGAAGCCATGCATTCAAATAACAAAACAATGCATGAAACACGCCCAAAAAGATGAATGAATCTCCTCCGACGTAAATCCTCGAGGTGGATTCGTTGCCCAACCAGACGAAGAAATCATGGCCACAAGCTTGAGGGCCGGCTTCTACAATCCGCACATTGGCATGCAGAAGGAATTCAAATCAAGAGTAAAGTAGTATCGTCCCAATTTGTTTTGAATTTGGAAACCCAAAATAATGCTTAATATTTATCCTTGGCAGGAGCTCGCCATCAGGGCAAACATGTAAGTTTCATTTTTCTCCAAAAACCAACAAGTCGAAAGAACTTTAGAACACCCAACAATCTTGTGTTACTATGTGAAGTGCAGATTTTCACAACCCTTGTACACTCGTTGGAGCATATGACCAAGGGTAAGATGTATCGTTCCAATTTTTGTAAAGTTTTAGAATATACAATGACATATCCCTTTTATATCTCCAGGATCTCCAGCCTCGATGGGCAGGTAAGTATCCCTTTTCCCAATTCATTGGAGATTAAAAACTTTCAGAATTAATTCGATTCTCACATCTAAAAAGACATAGAATTCTTACTTCATTGACATTCATGTTTTAAAACATGAGATTGTCTGAACATGAATTACACATGTATGGTGCATCATAAAATCCCTTTGAAGGATAAATCTTGATGAAATGAAATGAATTTTTTCAATAAGAGTCGTTTGAACTGTTCAAAATGGTATTTTCTCATAAGAGAAGAGAGCCTAATCCAAACACGTCCCATACACACTTGAGAGATGAGGAGATTGGAAATGATAGCGAAACCTTAACCTATGGATATAAGGGTCATTCGCAACGATTACATGGATCGAGATGACAGAGGCATTTATTTCTTCATTCCAAACACTACAGATGCCCATTGAGAACCCCATTGAACGGCGATTTTCATTCTCAACCCTGTCAAGAACCACCCCACATTGGGGCAAATGAAGGTTAGTCCAACAGTATCAGAAAGTAAACGGTTAGAAATTTTCTTGCTCGGACTAACATAAATCTTTGTGTGTTGTTTATATGATAATCCAAGTGTCATAGGATGACGAGAATGATTCATTTCTCTATCCTACACACTGTTATCCTTTGCACAACCAAGTTGAGCCAGCAAATTCATTTCATCAACCTATTGGTGATCATTGCATATTCCAAAGCAAAGGCAACATCACTCTAGGAATGGAAGCGTGCCAAAGTTTAAGTTGCATATCTAGCATGATTGCCGAAAATCCTAGCTCCAAAAGAAAAGAAAAACACGGGATTAAAAAAAGGGGGAAAAGAAAAATCCCTAGACATCAAGAAAAAGCAAAGTGCATGGTAAAAAGCAAGGCTGATGTCTATTCAAAATATCCCCAGTAAAGTCTAGAGAGACGATGAAAAGACCCTGCAAAGGAGTTAGATCAAGATGACTACTCTCCAAATGTTGTCGTGCTCAAATTGCAAACACACAAACAGACGGTCTCTTAATGTAACAAGAGACGCTTTTAAACATCCTTGTGCGCTCTAAAAGAGGAGTGTACACTTCAAGAAATGGAGATGTTCTTCGAAGGACATGTGGCAAATTTGCAATGATCACCAATGTCAAACCCTTCACAATTTCTGGGCAAAAAATAAGCCTTTTTCGGTCTCCAATCCTTCCAATGTTACAACCCTGAAGTAGTCTTATCTGACCAAGACACTTGGGTTAATGTATAACTTAGCTCAAAGAAGTACGAGCAAAACTATTTCTTTCTCATTTTGCAGGGTTCTTGACTTGTAAACCCGGAGCAGATAGTGAAAAATTTCGTTCAACGGCCTTGACTCAAAAGTGAGTCCCCCTTGGAAACCGATATCCAAGCCTAACACTACGGTCCCGTGAAAGACCTCCTGATCGGTCGAAATGTATGCGTTGCGAATGATCCTGAAACCCAGGCACAGGTCGGTAGGAAATTGAGCACTTTCCCTATTAAAGATCATTATCACAGAGCAGTGAGGAGCCTTCTTGGGTGAGAAATACTCCAATGGATGTTTTGAGCAAACTCTTTTTGAAATTTTCAAATTGTTTGATCTAGAGTTTCCGTGCAAGGAATTTATGATCACATCTGTATATGGTAGGAATGTTTTGGATAACCTCCAACAATCAAAATGCACATTTCATGACTAAAACTTAAGTCGTAGAATTTTGTCAGTTAGACAATTATTGTCTTCCCAAAGATTACTAATATCTTCTTGGCGAGGAAAATTTTTTCAGGTCTAAGCTTTCTGCAGGACTTTTGGCCACCCCAAAGACTGGGTGCGTCATCCTTAGGTGAAGCCTTTTAGTAGGCAAATCTTTTCTAAGACCGATCCACAGAATGATCGAGTCTCCGACTAGCCCCGAAGAGCGGGTACGTCATCCTTTGATTCATATCAATTTGGAATCTCATAAATGGTAGAAACCGCCTGAAGGGTCAACTCAATGGTAGAAACCGCCTGAAGGGTCAATCAATGGTAGAAACCGCCTGAAGGGTCAATGTATGGTAGAAACCGCCTGAAGGGTCAACCAATGGTAGAAACCGCCTGAAGGGTCAAAATAATGGTAGAAACCGCCTGAAGGGTCAATGTATGGTAGAAACCGCCTGAAGGGTCAACCAATGGTAGAAACCGCCTGAAGGGTCAACTCAATGGTAGAAACCGCCTGAAGGGTCAATCAATGGTAGAAACCGCCTGAAGGGTCAACACAATGGTAGAAACCGCATGAAGGGTCAATGTATGGTAGAAACCGCATGAAGGGTCAATGTATGGTAGAAACCGCATGAAGGGTCAACCAATGGTAGAAACCGCCTGAAGGGTCAAAATAATGGTAGAAACCGCCTGAAGGGTCAATGTATGGTAGAAACCGCCTGAAGGGTCAACCAATGGTAGAAACCGCCTGAAGGGTCAACTCAATGGTAGAAACCGCATGAAGGGTCAATGAATGGTAGAAACCGCCTGAAGGGTCAAAGGACTGGTAGAGACCACCTGAAGGATCAACCCAATGGTCCGATCCACCATACGGATCAAAACCTTGATGAATCCCGAACGCGGGAGGAGTCATTTTCCCTAATAAGCCTTACATTAGGCAAGCCATTTCTAATTTAGTCCACCACACGGATCAAAACCCTTGGCAAATTCCCAAATGTGGGATGCGTCTTCCTTAGGTTCCTATCAGTTAGGAATCCCATTATGGTTTGACTTACCATACAGGTCAGAGCTTAACATCCCCAGGACACTCCGATGACAAGTCCTTAGGAATCTACTTGAACCCATCAGACACAGCAAATGCCGCAAGCATTCGGCAGGTAAGGGGCAGGGAAGTCTATCTACTCCTTAACTTTCTTACATCATATCAGGGAATTGAATGAGCACATCTCTTTTTAAGGAAAAGCACACATTGATGGGCATGAAAATTGGATGTCATGATTTCTTTTCTTTTCCCAGTCGAGTTGATCGGAACACAGGTGTCACCTTGTCTTTGAGAGAAACCTCTGACGAAATTCCTCTCAAAGAGGGGCAGCTGTTGACACCTGATTTTTGATCAGTCTTTCATAGTTTATTTTTAAAAAATTCATAAAAAATCTATAAAAAGTTAAAAAAATTAAAAAATCATCTTTGGTAGCCTTGACCAAGCTAAAGGAACCATTTTTGATAAAAAAATAATTTTTAATATTTTTTAATATTTTTTAATATTTTCCAAAAATAGAAAAATACATGAAAAATGAAGAAAAATAGCGTTCGATGTCGTAAAAATATAGAAAAATAGTCAATATTTTTATTTTAATTTCTTTTACATTTTGAACTCATAAATAGTCAAAATTCAAGTTCAATTGCATGTGTTTCTTCACGACGCATAGAGTTGAATTTGGCAAAAAAATGTCATTCGAGTATTTTAATTTGTAAATTTCTACATCTTTTTTAGTCTTGATGTCCAATTAGATCGACCACCATCTACAATAAATGCCCCTTGCTGAATATTTTCGTTTTTGTTTCACATGATTTCATGGTGTAAAACGCCGAGTGGATCCCCAAATATAATCGGGTCGGCATGACCTCGATAGCTCGTCCAAGACCAAACCAGGGCACGGCGAACCCCATGTGAGTACTCTCGAACTCCTTCGATGCTTCCTAATGCTTTTCTTAGGTTAGATCGTGTGTAGAATGGCTAGGACAGCTAAATCATTCTTGAGCTGTGATTGATAAATATGACCTTACTAGGAATGCCATTTGATTTATTTGCATATCTAGATTCCTTGAGTTGGGCATTTTATTACTGATTGTGATTGCTAGGATAATCACTCTTATCTACATGAATTTTTAGATTTAGGGTTCATACCTTACTCATCCGCATGAATCTCAGGCTAGAAAATTCCGTCAACTTAGGTACCGAAAGGGCGTCAACTCTGACAGTTGGTGTAACTAAGTCCCCGAAACCATTTCTCTGGTTCTCGCAGAATTGAATAGAAACTCCCAACTATTCGATTGGGTGGTCCAATCATACCCTAAAAAAATGATTGGTGGCGACTCCATGGCATGCACACTTAGCACATGTCACTAGACCACACTGAAAGTCGATCACGCATACCTCCGTTGCGATTTGGGTAATGGGCCTTGGGAGAGGCCCGCGTCCGACCAGACAGGACGGCCCATTAGCCCTCGAGAGCCCGACAACCTCAAGAGGGTCGCGACACCCGTTCACATGCCCAGAGTCCATCATAGCCATTTTGGCCTTTAGCTCAAACGATCCAGTATGTAACTTGGTCCAAGGATTTACTCAAGTACATTTTTTTTTTCAGCCTGAATCTCATGCAAGATCTCTTGAATTTCTTGCACCTGATTGATCACAGTCTTAGAGTCCACCATCATATAAATAAGGAATCGTCCGACAACAAATTTCTTTGCTTCGGCATCCTTTGTTTTATATTTCCAGTCAAGGATTCTCATAATCCTTTGACGTCCTTATTGCACAATAGACATTGTACAAGGAGTCATATAAGCCATTCATGACATAATTCCTACATAGGAAGTCAGAATGCTTCCAAAGCCTCAACCTCGTTGAAGGCTTGCTTATCCGTTTCTCCATTGGATACCTTAGGAGGTTCCTCAGTCAAAAATCTTGCAAGATTCAAACCAACATCTTTTAAAGTTCAATCAATTGAACTTTTCAAGTTTCTTACCATAGTGGATAGAAACAGCGACAGAGGCAGGCGATGATCCATACGGAAGCCTTTAGACAGCAAAAGCAGAACCTTTGGTGATGTCGTTAGCAGCCACATCAACAACTTCGTTTCCAGTAGCAATCTGAATACTAAATATGTATTCTCTTTGTCTGCATGATTGACAGTACAAAAAACACAATAGTCAATCTGGACAAAACCATAAGAAAGCAAATCTACCATTAGATTTTGTTTATGATAGGGCAAAGCACCACATCAAAGCCATAAATAATATAACTTGGTATTTGTTGACACCTGATTTTTGACCATCTGTTATTGCGATTTTTGTTTTTTAAAATTAATTAAAAATATCAAAAAAGGTCATAAAATCACAAAATCAACTTTGGAAGCCTTGGCCTAGCCTCGGGGACCAATTTTGAATAAAAAATATTTTTTGGTATTTTATAATGTTTTTTCGAATTTATTTAATTATTAAAAATACCCAAAAAAATAAAAAAAAATAATATTCGAGGTCACAAAAATATAGAAAAATAGTCAGTGTTTCTATTTTTATTTTTTATTTTTATTTTATTTTATTTTATTTTATTATTTTCTTTACTTTTTGATCTCATAAATAATAAAATTCAGGTTTGATTTTTGGTGTTCTTTGATCACCATAAAATGGAACTTGTCAAAAATATTAGCAATAATTAAAAGAAAAAGGAGTGAAGACATCATCATTTTATCTTTGCTTATTTTATTTTATTTGTTATTTTATTTCTACTTTATTTGTTACTTTACCTTTACTCTTATTAATTTATTCTACTTTGTTATTTGTGTCTTATTTTATTATTATGATTATTATTATCATTATTATTATTTTTTCCTTCTTTTTCTCTCTCTCTCACGTCTGCTCTCTGACTGCTCACTGTTCCACGCGAGAAACCCCCTCCCCCTCACACACTGAACCGAGCTCTCCTCCTTCATTCTTGCTCGACCACTGATCACCACCAGGCACCACCTCCAAACATCTCCTCCAGTCCTCCGCCACCTCGCCACCTCACCGCGACCGCCGCTCGCCGTCCGAAACCACTGGAACAGCCCCCGGAAGCCCCATCGCCAGCCTGCCCTGTTTTGCCGTCCGGAGCTGTTTGGGCTGTAACGGTTGCCTCCGACCGCGCCCAACCTCCACGGGCCACCTCATCATCCTCCATCCGTTGCTCAGCCCCCGCTCTAACCGCCGTCGGCCACTAGAGAGCCGCGAGACAGCCCAACAGAGCCGGCGACCTCTGTTTTCGGTCCCTTGCCCTGTTCACGACCTCAGAACTGGTCGCCGCCGTTTCGCCGCTTTCCATCGCTCGCCCGACCTCTTATTCTGCATCGAGGACCGCCGAAAGTGAGGATCCGGGCTTCGCCGACTACCATTGGAGCCGAAAGCTCGTCGGAGGAGTTCCGACGATCTCCGACCATCGAAGGACTTTAGGTGAGTCTCCCTGCCCTTCATGGATGCTCCTTGATGGATCAGAATCGAGGTTACCGTTAGAAAATATTTTTCTGCATGCTTCGCCGGAGCCGGCTCGGCCGCCGCGCTATTGGGGTATCTTCCGACGTTGTTTCGTGCCATGTTTTAATCGTATGTTAATGTGGGAGATGAGGGGGGTCGAACGGCACAAGAATCATTGAAAAATATCAAGACTAGGTTCGGTTTTGGGGTCCTCCGGCGAGTTTTCCGGCGACTTCGTCGGAAAAAGCACTATTCATCGTCTTCTCCGGCGAAGTCGCCGGCGGTCAACGGTCAAAATAATCCGACGGTCCAAAAGGTGCCACGTGGCTCGATCTGGGGCGTCCGTTCTTAGTCCGTGAAACGGCGCCGTTTTGGCCGTGGAGGAGGCGGACCGGGCCTGGGTCACGGGTCTGGGTCGTGGGCCGGGTCGTCCGACCCGGTCCGGATAACTTTTTTATATATATTATTTTTAATAATAATAAAAAAAAATAATAATAATAATAAAAAATTCAAAAATCAATAAAAAAAATAAAAAAATAGAAAATCATAAAAAATTCAAAAAACTTCAGAAAAATTCTAAAAAATTCCAGAAAATAGGAAATGACCACATTCAACTGTCCATGACCTGTTCCGGGTCTTTCGACCCCCGGTCTTTCCAGAAATGACGGTTTTGCCCTTTCGGCAAATCGTTTTCCAAAAAAAAATTCTAAAAAAATTCAGGAAAATCCAAAAAATAGGAGATGGCCACGAACAACTGGCCAAGACTCATTCCGGGTGTTTTGAACCCCGACCCTTCTTAAAATGACGATTTCGCCCTTCGGGCGAATCGTCTTCCAAAAATTGAAGAAAAATCCAGAAATTCTAAAAAATTCTCAAAAATGGGAAATGGCCACAATCAACTGGCTATGGAATATTTTGGGTAATTAGGAATCCAAACCTTCCAAAAAATTGACGATTTTACCCTTCGGGCTAATCGTCCCCGAATCTTCCCATCGTATCCCCAGTCTTAAATCACACCTTCCCTAAGCCCTTATGGCTATATTAGGAGGCCAATGATGTGAATTGACGTGCATTGATGTGATTTATTTATGCACTTGATTGCGCTTTCATTTAAATTGATTGTGATTGATAGGAATAGTCTTCCAATCTGCATAAAACCCTGAATTAAACCTACCTCACCCGTACTTGCGCCTGCATGAACTCTTAGCTAGGAACATCACTCGCGTTAGGTACCGAAAGGGCGTTGGTAATGACACCAGCGTAACCAAGTCCCCGAACCCAAAATCTCTGGTTCCGCAGAACTGATCGATCTCTCCCAATCGGTCAGTAAGGTTTCCGGTCTACCCTCCAAGAAAGACCGGTGGCGACTCCAAATGCATGCACAATTTGCACATGCCACCACGATCACACTGACGGTCGAAAGCGATCGACTCTTATCGTCGAAGAATACTCCCGCCGCGATTTGGTATGGGCCTGGGAGGGCCCGCGCCGATCCAAAGCCCGCGATCCGCACCCTTGTGCGGGGGGAAGGCCCGCGATCGGTAATCCATTAGCCGCGTCCGCTTTCGGACGGGTCGCGATAGCTGGCGACTCCGCTGGGGACTTTGTTCTAGAACCTATCGTTCTAGACCTCAAGTGGACTTAGGCCGTAATTAAGACGCTGAGTGATTTTTCTAACCATGCAGGCGCTCTTGAAGGTGAGGTAAGTCCGCTTACGATAGGTGTTATATGTTTTTGCAGATTGGAGAAATAAGGGGTGTAGTCCGTGATTAACATTGTCTTATGCAGGTTGGGCGTATGAATGTATGTTGTGTGGATGATTTGAAGTGCTGATTGATAAACTGTTGTGCGTGGACACACACAACCGCGCCTAAAACCCCGGGCGCCGCCTTTAGGAACACAATAGAAGGAATTGAAAATGGAATCTCCGTGAGGAAAAACACGGGGTAATCCACTTTTCAATTCCGCTCACTTCGAACTATGGATCGAGTCCCAATGCAACGATAGCTGTGCAATGGAATCGGCTCTTTCTAGAACTCGAGGTGGGAACCTTAATCTTAGGTGCCAAACCCTCTGATTTTTAGAAGTTTACCATCACCTGTTTCATGCGCATGTCTCTGGGCGGTTGGTACACCTAAAACCGCACAATAAGTCGACGAGTTGGGTTGGTAAGACTCTCTATCCCCCCAAATCTATCACTGTTCATATAGATATAGGCATTTCATTTATTGCATTCTGGTGATTAGATTAAATGCCATTTCGAGGATAGATATGTGCGTTTGTCCCTAACGTCCTTGATAGAAGACGAGGAGGGTGATATCCCACGACGAACACCGAGTGTGCGATAAGGAGCATACTATGGACATTATTGAGGTATCATCCAATGAAGATGACGAGTTGGGGCAAGTGATCCTGAAGGCACAGATCAAAACTGGGGCATCCTTAAACGTTAGGATCACATTCCTTTATTTCATTTTCCATTACTAGTCCTCTTGTATAGGGTTTATTTTTACTGAGGTTTTCTTTATCTCACCCCTTAGAGCGATTGTATTAGGGATCTATTGGTGTATACATTCAGATGGAACTTGGTTGTATTTCTTTTAACGGGTCATTGGAATGTGATAGTGGCATTTTTTCTAATCATCCGAATACTCCCAAGTCAAGTTTATAATTCCTTTAGAGGAAATTAAAATTGGAAGTCTTGCACGACCTTTTGGTCATGTGAGGTAATCCAACCCCAATTTCGCTAGAAGGAACTACACACTTGAATTGGTTCATGCATGTTGTACACCACTGGTAATTCACGATAATTGATCAAGAATATCAGCGTAGTTTCAAATTTAATGACGAGATAGATGTCCAAACTACTTTCGTTCTTAGCGAACGACCTTAATTTGGATGCCATATCTTCAATTGAATTTAAAACGCGTTATTATGTCTTGCACTTTTGAGTAAGTCATTCCTCTCGAAATTAATCAAAAGCGATTATCGTGAATTACGTTCCTTTCAATAGTATGTTTTCTTTCGAAGAATATTGATAAAAACTTTTCGCACAAGATTAAAACCCTTGTAAAAGTTCTTGTCCTTATTAATCACAAGCAAGCATAAGATTGAAAGGGGTCTATGCTTTCTTTTTCAAATTATTCCTTCTGATTCTGTCTTTTTATTTGCAGGTGAAAAACAAGTAGTATAGAGAAATCTTTTCTTGGACAAATCTGCAACTATTCTTCCATCTGATCATGAGCGAGTTATAAAATCAGGACGTATTTGCTCGGCTTATTGCTATTATGGTTCGGCTCACTCAAGTTGAAGATGTTTGGATGCTCGAAGAAATGAACCATACAGAAGTTAAAACACACACACGAGAACTTTCATTTATTTTGCTCAGCGGAGGGTTTTCAGAAGCAGGTCATACAAGTCGGGGTGGAAAAGTAAAGCCAAAGTGAGCCCTAATTAACGACACAAAGGATCCCAACTGACCCTCCATGTTATTAATGCTCTGCTCATACTCCCAGCTCCGCATGTTGTGGTCGGCAAGCCTGAGGAGAAGACTTCTGTATTCTCCCTTAACTTCGGCGACCTTGGCCTCGTGTTCTTCGGTGACTACTTCCAGGTCCCGAACCAGTCCATTCCCGCGAGCTATGTCCTCGGTTATCTTGTCGAGCCGTTCTTCCTGCCAGTCGCTCTGAAGCCTCAACAGGACGTTGCGGCGGTCATGCTCGCCGGTGGTCAGGGATATGGCCAATTGATCCACCAGATTTCTCCTCTCGCGAAGCAACGTCGCGACCCGCTCATTAGCAAACTCGACGGCCTTTTTGTAACTATCAACCAGATAGTTGGTCAGCACCAAATGATCAGATCGATCCTCATAACGAGCCCGCAAGACGCGAGCCACGAGAACCTCCCGATTAGCAACACGATAGGCCTCTAAGGAGTGTGCAAAGAGAGTCGGGAAAGTTCTATATTCCCTCCCCAGTGTAGTACCTTCGAGAGAAGTGGTATCAAGGTCCTCGAGCAGGACACAGATTGCATCCTCGGTTGCAGAATGATCGGTTATGTGCGCGTAACCGCGACCCAGTGGGTTGTAAAGCTTTTCCCACTGGGCCAAGACATCAGTTGAAAAAGTGCGTACGGGAGAGGAGGCCATTTGCGTTGGGTTGGCTTGAGAATAAGACGAGTTTAACAGAGAGATTAGAAGGAAGAAGCTGATTATGCGAGAACGTTAACCTTCCATACATTAATTCCTCATTTTATAGCAACTCGAGGATGATGAAGGGTCTCAGTAATAATGCTGGTGGAGCCCAGTTAGGGGGTAAAGCAGGAGGTCCCCTCACGAGAACCATTGGATTCGTTTCGGTCCGCGATTTCCGGCTCATCAATTAAAAGATGTAAAAGATTTGTTGGGATCACCATTATTAGAGTTAGGTGGGAGGTAAGCGCAACTATCGAAGAGAGCCCTAACAGGATTTGGCAGTCCCATCACGTTGAAACGCTAAGCGAGAAATTCAAGGTCTTGAGGGGGAACGTTTGCCTAATGATGCTTGGAGAGCGTCTCCTGAACATGCAAAGTCACTTGAAGAAAACTTTATAGGGAGTGAGCATACAAGAGAGAGTGGAGAACTCTGAGTGGGCAAGAACCAATCAAACATTTCTCAATCCAACATATTTAAGAGGTTACTGTCAGCTGCTAGAGGCGACTTACTCAAAAATCTCAGAAATTGAACCACAGAGGGATCTCGAAGATTCCAAGATCAAGTCTAACGCCAAAACCATGGAGCCCAACACTTCTGGCAACGGAAATCAAGATCACGGCGACGACGACAACGACATCCACGATGCTCAACTCGGGAAAAGAAGACGTCCTCACCAATACTCTCAGGAGGAAACCCAAATGCTGGAAACCCTTTTCAGTAAAAGACATTACATGAAAAAGAAGTGGAGAATTGAATTGAGCCGGGAGTTGGGGATTAATCAGTCGAGGATCCAGTTTTGGTTTCAAAATAGGAGATCCAAATCGAGGGCTCAATGCAAACGTCAGGTGGTCGAGATTTTAAAGGAAGAAAACCAAAAGCTGCGAACAGAAAACATGAGGTATGAAAAAGCTCTCAATATTACCGTTTGCCCTCATTGCGATAACCTCATCGCTCGCGGTAAGATATTCCCCGATGAGCCTCACGCAATGATTGAAGACGTTCATTTACCACCTTACTCCCTCGGGGCATCTCCTGCTCAACCAGATTTTGCCGGAGTCACGCAGGAGCAGGATGATCCTACGAAGATGATACAAATGCCTCTTGGGGGATGGGATTTGCATCGCTTTGATTGGAGTTATAGTTTCAAGGAGCTGGATGTTACCGCCGACCAGCTCAAAGCATATCAGCCTCATGCACAACAATTTTCGATAGGGTCGGGTCCTGCTGGAGATGAGTTAATCAGTCGTCAAGCCATCGATGCAATTTTGGGCCACGATAAGAGGAGGTTCGCTTGGCCCCCTGAACTGCATTCCAGATTCCTAGACGTGGTTCACCAAATGGGGATCGATTCAGCAACTCCGACGCGCATATTTAAGGCCATGAATGTACCAGGGCTTAGTAAGGAACTGGTCAGGAATCACCTTGCTGCCTACAGAAAGCTATTAAAACAACGTCGAGCGGAGCTAAACCGGGAGGAATCCGTCTCGAGCTCAAAAGCTAGGGGCGACCACCATTGTAATGCTCAGGCATCAAGAGATACCCGGCCAAATCTAAGCATCAATCAAGCTAGCAACCCGACCACCGGCAAACTGAAAGCTGATCAGAATGTCCTCCCGGGCCATTTCAACACTTCTCAAGAGCGCGTGTCACAAGTACAGCGAGTGCGCACTCCTCCATTCGAGCAGCAGTCGGCTGGTGCTCTGCCTGCCGCTGGTCAACCCACGACAGACGATTTCTTTGATGAGGGGCTCGATGCCTTGTTCAATCAGTGGGAAGCTGGCATGCTTGGATAGCCATGATCTAGCACTTGACTCGGGGCACGATGGGTCGGTCACCACGAACACCCATAGAAAGAAGAACATGTTCACGAGTAGATCACTCATTTTATCCGTTGTAAAGTTCCTACGGGAACATTTTTCTTTAATGACTATAGTTAATTCTATATTAAAACCAACGCTATCGACGAACATCGTCATGCTCAGTTGTGATGATCCCTTGTTAGATTAAGTCTGAAACCAGAGACGGTCTTTAAAATTTTGAGTGGCCACGAACTCATTCCTCACCAAGCGCCCGGGATGCTGAAATGAAGAGTAACAGCATGCACAGGGAAAATGTCACTTTCGTTTGAACGATGAAAAGGGGTTGAGAGAAGATCATAGCGTTAATTCCCATGGAGCTAAATGAATTAAACGGAGTCATTAATTGCGGGTCCACCGCTGCTCCCCACGTTCTCGGGCCTAGCAAATCATAAAAGGCGCCGAAAGATTGTAGACCCACCACTTTGAAGACTGAACTAGGGGACGAGCGCAATACTCGATGAAACCGAATCAATGCAAGAGAGTTTGTGATCCTATCACGAGGAAAAAGAAAGGGGAATATAGACGATGAGTAATTGCAGAATCTCGGGAGGAGCGCTTGCTTGCTGGTCTTCATATGCAGCCTGAAGGATGGTTCCAGGACACGCACAATCACTTGAGAAAATTTCTAGAGTGAGCAAACACGTAAGAGCGAATTGAGAAAGCTGAGTGAACTAGATCAGCCCGAGATACCCCGATCCATCATGTTTAAAAGTTATTCCCATCTGCTAGAAACGCCCGACCTGGACATTTCTGAGCACGAACTGCTGGGAGACTTTGAAGATCCTGGAGCTGAATCCTGCCCGAAGGCCATAGAGACTGACTCCTCCAGCGATGAAATTCTAGGTTTCAGCTACGAAGAAGGAGTATACAATGATGACCGGAGCCGGAAAAGGAAGCAACTACAACGCCACACTCCAGGCCAAATCCGAGAGCTCGAAGCTTTCTTCAATGAATGCCCCACTCCAAGCAGACAACAGAAAATGGAGTTGAGCCGAAAGATAGGATTGGAGCTTTCGAAGGTCAAGTTTTGGTTCGCCAACAAACGAACCCGGGTGAAACAGCAATACGCAGACCATGAGTTACTGGTCCTGAAGGAGGAGAATGAGAAGCTTCAAGCTGAAAGCGCGAGATATAAGGAAGCTCTGACCAAGGCCACCTGCCTTAATTGTGGTAATCATGTTGTCCTCGGCGAGGTGTTCCTCGATGAACCATCCCTGTTGACGAATAACGCTCAGCTGTTACCGTATTCTCCACAGCATATTCCGACACAGCCAGATACCGCCGGAGATCTGCATGAGCAAGTCAACACCATAGGATCAACACCAACATCCTCTGCGAAATGGGATATGAATCATCACAGGGGGAATTCTCTCAATGACGAACTCGCTGTCGCAGCCAGCCAATCCAAAGTCGGTGAGTCCCTCCCTGGACAACTTTTGAAACGACTAGATCCCGTAGAGAATAGCTACCGAAGTATTGACGATATTTTGGGTGATAAGAGAATAAGGTTTTACTGGACCTATGAACTTCACACCAAATTTGTTGATGCAATTCGAGAGCTGGGAGTTGATTCGGCTAGCCCACTACGCTTACTCGAGATTATGAATGTGCCGGGGCTCTCTAGAATTAACGTTGAGTCTCACCTCAAGTACTATAGGAGATTGCTAAGGGATGGAAGGATAGCGTTAAACCATCATAAAGCCAGTTGGAGCTCAAGTGCTGGGCAGAGTTACAACCATGATGATTGGAGAGCCAAGAACACCCAACCGTGTTTCAGCAATGACGGGACCGGCAGTCGTGTCAGCGACTCCTCTGACCCAAATCAGAATGCTCCGCCGAGCTATCACAATACTCCTCAAGAGTATATGCCACAGTTCCAGCACATAGAGATTCCTCAGTTTGAGCGCGAATCAGTCATTAATGCTGTCCCTGAAGCGGATCTGGCATTGGTAGAGAGTGCACATATGAACCTGCCGGTCATTGGAGGAAGTTCCAATTCGAGGGGTCAAATTGCTCACGGCAAGAGCAAAGAGAGGAATCCTTCGCCTGCAGTCGACGACACCCAATCTGGGCACCAAGGGCTAGAAAGAACAGGTGATTTCCTTGATGAGGAGCTGGACACTTGGATCAATACTCTTTAGGAATGTATGTCTCAACCCCAACAAGGCAATGATGAAGGTTCCAGCTCAAAGACTCCAATCCCTCATAACGAAGGCAATGAAAGAAATCTGCCCCCGACAATCGTTGATACCCAACTTGAACATCAATGGCTCGAAGACCCGAGCAATTTCCTTGGCGATGAGTTCAATCTTTGGCTCGATCAATTTGGAGCCGGAGGACCATCGCAGTGGTGACGCAAGGCCGGTGATCAGACGTCAGATGCAAGACATGGCTACTCGATGAAAAATGCTTAGAGGAAATGGGTTGAATACTCCTATTGAATATGTTGTTGATCGCACTGTAAGGTTCCCACGGGAACATCTTTCATTAATATCTAGAACTAATTGCGCGTGAGTGTCAACATCACCCTTTGAGCATCTTCAAGCCGAGGGCCGTGGATTAATCACTTAATCCGTGGAGCAAGTTCCATGAACAATGACTATCACCCGCGGAGCATAATGGGATCTACCCCTTCAATACGAAATACGTTTGGCCGCGAAGCCACCTATTTGGTAAAATGATGTATCGTTCCTAAACGATCTTCAATCGAATACCGAAGTAATGTCTCATTTCTTTCCCTTCTCAGATGATAAACGTGGATAAATCACTCAAGGAGCCATTTGTTCGAATAACAGAACAGACGTTGCCCAACTGGGGGTAGATGAACCATTGATGTTGCAAACACTCCAAGAATGGATAGGCGGATTTGATAGATGTTGTTCATATCAATACGCAACATCAGAACGGGATGAGAACCAAGAGTAAAGTTGTATCGTTCCAATTTGTCTTGAATTTGAGAATGTGAATTGATACTCGTTATTTATCCTTGACAGGGGAATCGCCTTACAGACGAACAGGTTTTTACATCCCATGTACTACTCGTTAGAGTACATGACCAAGGGTAGGATGTATCGTTTCGATTTTTGAAAAATTCGTGAACCTACAATGATATGCTTCTTTTACATTTGCAGGGATCCGTAGCTGCGACGGACAGGTAAGTATCCCTTTTCCCAGTTAGCGGGAGATAAAAAATGTCAGAATCCTTTCAACCGGCATAAAGATTTCCCAATGCATCGATATTCACGATTTAAATCGGGAGGTTACCTGAAGCATGAATAAGAACATACATGGTGCATCATAAAATCCCCTTGATGGGTAAAATCTTTGGAGAAAACAAAAAGACTTTTTCCAATAAAAGTTGTTCAAACCGTTTAAAAGAGTGTTTTCTCAGACGAGAGGCGAAGCCTAATCCAAACATGTCCCACACACACTTGAGAGATGAATGGAGTGGGCAGATAACAAAATCTGGACCTACGGAAGTAGGGACCATTCGCAGCGATTACATGGGTCGGGACGACGGAGGCATTCGTTTCATATCCCCCGAACACTACAGGTGATCGTTGATAAGCCCTTTGAACGGCGGTTTTCATTCTTAACCCTGTCAAGAACCACCCCACATCGGGTCAAAATGGAGGTGAGTCCAGCAGCGTCAGGAGGAAATGGTTAGAAATTTTCTTGCTCGGACTAACATTAATCTTTGTGTGTTGTTTATATGGTAATCCAAGTGCCATAGGATGACGAGAAGCATTCATTCTTTATCCCACACACTGTATCATTTGCACAGCCAAGTTGAGCCTGCAAATTCATTTCATGAACCCATTGGCGATCATTCCAAGACGGATGCCGCACCACTTCAAAAATGGAAGAGTTCAAGACTCAGGGATTACGAAGGGAATTCCCGGACTGATATTTAAAACATGTTTAGACTATATGTCTAACATGATCCCATGAAGAGGAGAAAAAGTGGGATTTCAAAAATGAAAATGAAAAAATCCCCAGCATCAAGAAAAAGCAAAGTGCCTAGTAAAAGCAAGGCCGATGCTCGTGCAAGTTGTTTAATTGATCCGCAATGAAGCTGGATGGGAAAAGGGGAAATCCCTGAATGAGCCAAATCCAAAAGGACTGCTCCCCAAATGCTATCAAGCGCAGAACAAAGACATAGAGAGAGTCAGTCTCTGAATGCAACAAGAGACGCTCTCTAAAGAGCTGGTGCACACCGCAAGATAGGTTGCGCGCCTCAAAGGCTAAAGATACAAAAAAAAAAAAAAAGACAGGTGGCAAATCAGCAATGATCACCAATGTCAAACCTCTCATAAATTCTAGGCCAAAAACAAGCCTTTTTCGATCCCCAATCCTACCAACATCATAACCCCGAAGCAGTCTTCTCTGACTAAGACACTTGGGTTAACATATAGCTTAGCTCGAAGAGGTACGAGCAAGACTATTTCTTTCTCATTTTGCAGGGTTCTCGACTTGTAAACCCGGAGCAGAGGATGAAGATTTTCATTCAATGGCCTTGACTCCAAAGCGGGTCCCCCTTGAAAACCAATATCCAAGCCCAACATTACGGTCCCGTGGAAGACCTCCCGACCGATCAAAATGTATGCGCTGCGAATGAGCCTAAAACCTAGGCACAGGTTAGTAGGGAATTGAGTGCATCCCCTATAAAAACCACTATCTCAAAACAGGTGAAAGAACCTCATCGTCGAGAAATATTCCAATAGATGTTTTGAACAAACTCTTTTTGGAAATTTCAAATTGTTTGATCCAGATTTGCCGCACAAGGAATTTGTGATCACATCTGTGTGTTGCAAGAATGCTTTCGATAACCTCCAGCATCAAAATGCACATTTCATGACTAAAACTTAAGTCATAAAATTTTGTCAATTGGACAATTATTGTCTTCCGAAAGATTATTAACGTTTTCTTGGTGAAGAAAAATCTTTCAGGTTTGAACTTTCTGCAGGATACCTGGAGAACCCAACTCCCAGAATGTCGCCTCAACAGACCCAAGTCCTAGCTTGACGTGGAGAACCCTCGTCCTAGGATCCCTTTTCCAAAATATCAGACAGTCTCATCGGACGTGGAGAACCCTCGTCATGAGACCCCTTTTCAAAACAAACATGGTAGAAACCGCCTGAAGGGTCAACTCATGGTAGAAACCGCCTGAAGGGTCAGTCAATGGTAGAAACCGCCTGAAGGGTCAACTCAAGGTAGAAACCGCCTAAATGGTCAAAACAAAGGTAGAAACCGCCTAAAGGGTCAAAAATATGGTAGAAACCGCCATAAGGGTCAACTCATTGATAAATACCGCCATAAGCATCGACACAAAGGTCCGATCCACAATACAGATCAAAATCCTTGGCAAATCCCAGGGCGTGGGATGCGCCCTCCTCAGGTTCCTACAGTTAGGAATCCAATAATGGTAAGACCTACCATACAGGTCAGAGCTTAATCTCCCTAGGATATCCTCTCATGAGTCCTAGGTATCTTCTTGAAAGTCGTCGCAACCGGCAGCATCCGACAGGTGAGCTTCAGGTAAGCCTCTCTCACTCCGGCCCATGTTCAATTTGTTAGAGAAAACCGAGGATTAATTTGAGCTTTCATCAAAGGGCCTTAAGGATTCAATGTCGTAGCATTTCTTCTCTCATTTTCCCAGTTGAGTCGGTTAGGAGTCAGGTGCCACCTTATCTTTGAGAGAAACCTCTAACGAGATTCCTCTCAAAGAGGGGCAGCTGTTGACACCTGATTTTTGACCATCTGTTATTGCGATTTTTGTTTTTTAAAATTAATTAAAAATATCAAAAAAGGTCATAAAATCACAAAATCAACTTTGGAAGCCTTGGCCTAGCCTCGGGGACCAATTTTGAACAAAAAATATTTTTTGGTATTTTATAATGTTTTTTCGAATTTATTTAATTATTAAAAATACCCAAAAAAAATAAAAAAAAAATAATATTCGAGGTCACAAAAATATAGAAAAATAGTCAGTGTTTCTATTTTTATTTTTATTTTTATTTTATTTTATTTTATTTTATTATTTTCTTTACTTTTTGACCTCATAAATAATAAAATTCAGGTTTGATTTTTGGTGTTCTTTAATCACCATAAAATGGAACTTGTCAAAAATATTAGCAATAATTAAAAGAAAAAGGAGTGAAGACATCATCATTTTATCTTTGCTTATTTTATTTTATTTGTTATTTTATTTCTACTTTATTTGTTACTTTACCTTTACTCTTATTAATTTATTCTACTTTGTTATTTGTGTCTTATTTTATTATTATGATTATTATTATCATTATTATTATTTTTTCCTTCTTTTTCTCTCTCTCTCACGTCTGCTCTCTGACTGCTCACTGTTCCACGCGAGAAACCCCCTCCCCCTCACACACTGAACCGAGCTCTCCTCCTTCATTCTTGCTCGACCACTGATCACCACCAGGCACCACCTCCAAACATCTCCTCCAGTCCTCCGCCACCTCGCCACCTCACCGCGACCGCCGCTCGCCGTCCGAAACCACTGGAACAGCCCCCGGAAGCCCCGTCGCCAGCCTGCCCTATTTTGCCGTCCGGAGCTGTTTGGGCTGTAACGGTTGCCTCCGACCGCGCCCAACCTCCACGGGCCACCTCATCATCCTCCATCCGTTGCTCAGCCCCCGCTCTAACCGCCGTCGGCCACCAGAGAGCCGCGAGACAGCCCAACAGAGCCGGCGAGCTCTGTTTTCGGTCCCTTGCCCTGTTCACGACCTCAGAACTGGTCGCCGCCGTTTCGCCGCTTTCCATCGCTCGCCCGACCTCTTATTCTGCATCGAGGACCGCCGAAAGTGAGGATCCGGGCTTCGCCGACTACCATTGGAGCCGAAAGCTCGTCGGAGGAGTTCCGACGATCTCCGACCATCGAAGGACTTTAGGTGAGTCTCCCTGCCCTTCATGGATGCTCCTTGATGGATCAGAATCGAGGTTACCGTTAGAAAATATTTTTCTGCATGCTTCGCCGGAGCCGGCTCGGCCGCCGCGCTATTGGGGTATCTTCCGACGTTGTTTCGTGCCATGTTTTAATCGTATGTTAATGTGGGAGATGAGGAGGGTCGAACGGCACAAGAATCATTGAAAAATATCAAGACTAGGTTCGGTTTTGGGGTCCTCCGGCGAGTTTTCCGGCGACTTCGCCGGAAAAAGCACTATTCATCGTCTTCTCCGGCGAAGTCGCCGGCGGTCAACGGTCAAAATAATCCGACGGTCCAAAAGGTGCCACGTGGCTCGATCTGGGGCGTCCGTTCTCAGTCCGTGAAACGGCGCCGTTTTGGCCGTGGAGGAGGCGGACCGGGCCTGGATCACGGGTCTGGGTCGTGGACCGGGTCGTCCGACCCGGTCCGGATAACTTTTTATATATATATATATTATTTTTAATAATAATAAAAAATAATAATAATAATAATAAAAAATTCAAAAATCAATAAAAAAAATAAAAAAAATAGAAAATTCAAAAAAATTCAAAAAAATTCAGAAAAATTCTAAAAAATTCCAGAAAATAGGAAATGACCACATTCAACTGCCCATGACCTGTTCCGGGTCTTTCGACCCCCGGTCTTTCCAGAAATGACGATTTTGCCCTTTCGGCAAATCGTTTTCCAAAAAAAATTCTAAAAAAATTCAGGAAAATCCAAAAAATAGGAGATGGCCACGAACAACTGGCCAAGACTCATTCCGGGTGTTTTGAACCCCGACCCTTCTTAAAATGACGATTTCGCCCTTCGGGCGAATCGTCTTCCAAAAATTGAAGAAAAATCCAGAAATTCTAAAAAATTCTCAAAAATGGGAAATGGCCACAATCAACTGGCTATGGAATATTTTGGGTAACTAGGAATCCAAACCTTCCAAAAAATTGACGATTTTACCCTTCGGGCTAATCGTCCCCGAATCTTCCCATCGTATCCCCAGTCTTAAATCACACCTTCCCTAAGCCCTTATGGCTATATTAGGAGGCCAATGATGTGAATTGACGTGCATTGATGTGATTTATTTATGCACTTGATTGCGCTTTCATTTAAATTGATTGTGATTGATAGGAATAGTCTTCCAATCTGCATAAAACCCTGAATTAAACCTACCTCACCCGAACTTGCGCCTGCATGAACTCTTAGCTAGGAACATCACTCGCGTTAGGTACCGAAAGGGCGTTGGTAATGACACCAGCGTAACCAAGTCCCCGAACCCAAAATCTCTGGTTCCGCAGAACTGATCGATCTCTCCCAATCGGTCAGTAAGGTTTCCGGTCTACCCTCCAAGAAAGACCGGTGGCGACTCCAAATGCATGCACAATTTGCACATGCCACCACGATCACACTGAAGGTCGAAAGCGATCGACTCTTATCGTCGAAGAATACTCCCGCCGCGATTTGTTATGAGCCTGGGAGGGCCCGCGCCGATCCAAAGCCCGCGATCCGCACCCTTGTGCGGGGGGAAGGCCCGCGATCGGTAATCCATTAGCCGCGTCCGCTTTCGGACGGGTCGCGACAGTATTAGCCACTGATTAGACCATTGAGGTCACGAACGAGAGTTCATTTTGAATTGATGGCAATGCTTCAGACTTGCGATGACTCATAGGCTCTCGACGGGCACATAGATACTTCTTGGAATGCCACAGACAAGGCTGGTCGTCGTAAGGAGTCCACCAAAGAATCTGTAAAAGACACCTAACACGCAAAGATGAGATTTGCATGACCTGTTGGTGTTATTGACAAATTAAAATTCGTCAATTTGGTCAAGGATTTATTGAACCGTTTGACAATTAGATCCTATCCAGAATACTTCATGAGACTTTTTGCTTTTCGTCCATTCATTTTATTCTCCTGCAAAAGACGTTTGATCCCAAAAATCAAACTGCACTTATGTGGAAAAATTCAAATATCATTGTTCCATCACAATCTTCAATCCCTAGGGGACCCCTCTCGAAGGTCCTCCTCGAATCTGCAGAAAGGGGAATAGAAGACTTCTCTCCTTCACCATATCTGTCATGTAAGTGATTAATCATTTAAGAGAAGACGAATCTGTTTTAAGATTGTTAGAAAAATCGTACAATATGTATATTAATCTATACAATGACAGAACCAAAACATAAGTAATGAAATGAAAGATAGGTTTATAACAGACATGTCATGGACTATGTCATTCACCATAAGTCTCACTAATCTTCTTCTTTTTTGAAGATCTGCAATTCACAAAGCTGTGATCTATCTTGTCACAGTTGAAGCATGTACCTTGATATCTGTTCTTGGCCACTTTAACTTGCAATCATTTAAACTTCGAATTGCAATAATAAATGTGACCAAGCTGCCTCAAACATGAAAACATTAAGTTGGCAGAAGCACAAAATTTGATCATTCAGAAGCAGTATTCAAAAATCGTCAGATGCAAAAATTATCAGATGCAACTGCATCTGAACTCGTCAGATACAGAAATTCATCAGATGCAAAAAATAATCATATGAAAAAATTCATCAGATGCAACTGCATCTGAACCCGTCAGATGCAACTGCTTCTGAACCCATCAGATGCAGAAATTCGTCAGATGCAACTGCTTCTGAACCCATCAGATGTAGAAATTCGTCAGATGCAGTCCTTCTGGACCAGTCAGATGGAGTTCCTTCTGAGGCTTCCTTCTGACCTTCCTTCTGACACTCCTTCTAACCTTCCTTCTGAGGCCTCCTTCTTACCTAATAGAAGATTTCTCTCATTCACCATATCTGTCATGTAGGTGATTAATCTTTTAAGAGAAGACTAATCTGTTTTAAGATTCGAGGAGGACCTCGAGAGGGGTCCCCTAGGGATTGAAGATTGTGATGGAACAATGATATTTGAATATTTCCACATAAGTGCAGTTTGATTTTTGGGATCAAACGTCTTTTGCAGGAGAATAAAAGGAATGGACGAAAAGCGAGAAGTCTCATGAAGTATTCTGGACAGGATCTAATTGTCAAACGGTTCAATAAATCCTTGACCAAATTGACGAATTTTAATTTGTCAATAACACCAACAGGTCATGCAAATCTTATCTTTGCGTGTTAGGTATCTTTTACAAATTCTTTGGTGGACTCCTTACGACGACCAGCCTTGTCTGTAGCATTCCAAAAAGTATCTATGTGCCCGTCGAGAGCCTATGATTCATCGCAAGTCTGAAGCGTTGCCATCAATTCAAAATGAACTCTCGTTCGTGACCTCAACGGTCTAATCAGTGGCTAATACCAAGTTATATTATTTATGGCTTTGATGTGGTGCTTTACCCTATCATCAACAAATCTAATGGTAGATTTGCTTTCTTATGGTTTTGTCCAGATTGACTATTGTGTTTTTGTACTGTCAATCATGCAGACAAAGAGAATACATATTTAGTATTCAGATTGCCACTGGAAACGAAGTTGTTGATGTGGCTGCTAACGACATCACCTAAGGTTCTGCTTTTGCTGTCTAAAGGCTTCTGTATGGATCATCGTCTACCTCTGTCACTGTTTCTATCCACTATGGTAAGAAACTTGAAAAGTTCAAATTGATTGAACTTTAAAAGATGTTGGTTTGAATCTTGCGAGATTCTTGACTGAGGAACCTCCTAAGGTATCCAATGGAGAAACGGATAAGCAAGCCTTCAACGAGGTTGCGTCTTTGGAAGCATTCTGACTTCCTATGTAGGAATTATGTCATGAATGGCTTATATGACTCCTTGTACAATGTGCAATAAGGACGTCAAAGGAATTATGAGAATCCTTGACCGGAAATATAAAACAAAGGATGCCGAAGCAAAGAAATTTGTTGTCGGATGATTCCTTGATTATATGATGGTGGACTATAAGACTGTGATCAATCAGGTGCAAGAAATTCAAGTGATCTTGCATAAGATTCAAGCTGAAAATGTACTTGAGCGAATCCTTGGATCAAGTAACATGCTGGGTCATTCGAGCTAAAGGCCAGGATGGCCATGCTGGACTCTGGTCATGTGAAAAGGGAAATCCCCATATCACTTAGATTGAATGTTCTTCGACCCGAGAAATTTAAAGACTTAAGGAATTCCAAGATTGTGGATATCTTCCTATGGGCGAAGAATCGATAATTATAAACCCAAGGAGCTCGGGATGACAAGGTGCGTGTGAAAACCATACCCTTGTATTTGGAAAATGCGTTGCTATGGTGATGCACCAAGAGCAACGATAAGGCCAACTATATCAAGACATGGGAGGCATCTGAAGCTGAGTTTCGAAAAGCGATTCTTCCCATCCTATGCAGAAGAGATTGCTTGAAACATGTGCGGCGCCTTGAACAAAAATAGCGCTTAACAGAGACTCTGAACGCGAAAAGCTCAATAGAAACCTTGAACACAAAAGGTTCAATAGAGGCTCTGCACACGAAAGGAAAGAGCCAATAGAGGCTCTATGTACAAAATAGATGAACCAATAGAGGCTCTGCGTGTAAAAGAAACTCAGATCCTCTTGAATTGATTCATTGTGATGTATGTGAATTTGTAATTCATACAAACAAGAGGCGGTAATAAATATTTTATTACCTTTATCGATGATAGCATAAAAAATGCTATGTATATTTGCTTAAAAGCAAAGATGAAGTCTTAAGAGAAATTTGTTCTCTATAAGAAGCAATGAGAAACACTAATTGGTGAATTCTGTGTATAATTCGAAATTAGATTCGAATGAGACAAGATCCACTATTTGATCATGTTCATACTTGGTGGGATGTTGTAGTTTGGAACTCAACCAAACAAAATATCTTGGAGGAAATGACAATCCTGCTAAACCAAAAGTCAATTTGGTTAAAGCAGATGATTCTGGAAAATGTTGCGATCATTTCTCGAGCCAATATTGTGGCTAACGGGAAAATAATAGATGATAAACCTAGATGCTACCAAGCATTTTTGTGGAAATATAACGTTTATCCTCCTACACTTTAGTAGGAGAAGAAGAAGGAAATATTTTATCTTGATAACTTGAGGTTTGCTCAAGGAAATGAAATCGGCACTTTACATGTCTATGCATTGTGATTGCCAAGCGGCAATAGCCGTTGCAAAAAGAAAGAGACATGTTCGCTAGAGGAGTGACGTGATAAAGCAATTGCTTGTAAATGGAATTATGTCCATTGATAATATGAAGTCAAAAATGGATTCGGCCGATCCTCTGACTATTCCTCGAGGGAAATGGGACTTAGCCAGTTGAGGAAAATCAACAGTGATGGTAACCCAACTTATGTAATTGACGATTTCATGAATTAGGGCAATAACAAGTTATTTGTTGATCTTGTGAAGCATTATTTCCTTCCTAAGGTGAGAATAATGCAATACCATGAAATAAAGAGGATAAAACCCTTTATGAGCTATGGAAAGGTAGGAGACCATCCTACAAATGCTTACGATTGTGGGGGTGCCTTGCAAAAATGGCTGTTCCCCTTATGAGCTATGGAAAGGTAGGAGAGCATCCTATAAATGCTTACGAGTGTGGGGGTGCCTTGCAAAAGTGGCTATTCCAAAATCTACTAGTGGATATGAATTCACATTAGTAGATGCAGCCATATTTTTGGAAATCCTGAAAACAAACTGTTATAATCAAATCCACAATGGAATCCAAAGTTATAGCTTTGGACATATGTGGTGAAGAGGCTAAATGGCTATGCCATTTCATAGAGGATATTCCAAAATGGCAAAAACCTGTGCCACCAATCTGTATACATTGCGATTGCCAATCTGCGATTGTAAGAGCACAGAGTTTTATGTATAATGGTAAGTCTAGACATATATGTCATAGACATAATTCCATTAGATAACTACTCTCAACTGGAATTATCTCTATTGACTACGTAAAGTCAAAGGATAATATTGTAGATCTGCTAACCAAAAGGGTTAAACAGAGAGTTAGTTGGAAAATCAATAATAGGAATGGGACTACAGCCCATTACAGAAAAGTTTATATAAACGGAAAACCCAACCTAGCTGACTGGAGATCCCAAGATCTAGGTTCAAAAGGGACAACCTAAGTATACGAACTTAAGATATCACTGTGGGGGTCTATCCTTCAAATCATTCCTATAAAAGAAACAGTGATTTGATATTCCCCAAGTATGTGGAGTAAATAAATTACTGTGGGGGTTTATCAGGGAAAGGATAGCAATTATTGCTTTAATTATTCTTAAGTGGAGTAAATCAATTACTCAAGATTAAGTAATCACCTATGTGAGAGAGAAGTGGGGCCGCTTCAAAGGAGAATTATTGAGGGCTGAATTCTCTAGAAACTCTCGCAGAACCAGGACGATGTTCATGGCCAAAACAAACATACTCATGAGAACTGAACAAACGTTGATGATTCCTGTGTGAAGTGTATGTGTCATTTACTAAGAAAGCAGGACAGTTCAAGGACATCATGTCTACTGGACAGCTGGTAAATTATATATGCTTTCACAAGGGAACGTTCAAAGGGTGACACCTACCTATCCTATGCAGGTTTCATTTGTTGAACACTATCACAGAGTCAAAACCAAAATAATTTTCATTCATGTGGGGGATTGTTGGAAATATGAGGTATTTTGATGGTGAATGAATGAGAAATTGTTTCTCAAATAACACTCTTGAGTTGGAAGTGGGAAGTGACAAAGCACTAGTCTCACATAGGAAAGAAAGAAGGCCTTGAAGTACTTTATATATGGATACACTCTCTTTAAGTGGTAACTATCATAGCACAAGCACTATGCCTCGCGCGCACGCGCAGGGGGGGTGCGAATCCCGGACCCCGACGGAGGCCCGACAAGTTGAACTTGGGCTCGAGCACACGACCTGCGTACGCGAATGCCGGACAGAAAAGTGGGCCTCGCGACAAGCCCATTTTTGCCTTCTGTTTTAATTTTTTCCAACTCAAGCCGTTAATTGTGCTTACGTTAATTACCGGTGTGTAAATGGTATTAACTAAGTAACGGCTGCTATAATTCTGTGGTTACAGAATTAATTTAGCCGTTATTATTTATTTCCGCAATGCCCTACTTAGCCTATAAATAGGTAGTTTTCCATTCTGTTTTGTGAGAGAGGAAGTGAGATAGGAAAACACTACAGTCTCAAAAGAAAAACTTTTCTCATTCTTTTCCGATTCTATGCATTTGCATTATTTTCAATAGTGTTCTCGTGTTGTTCAAGTTCGCCGAAAGCGTTGGAGTGCTGTGCTAGCATCTATCACTGTTTAACCGTTGTATTTTGGGAGACAGACGTCCACGAAACCTCAAAGCACGTACTGGAGGGGACGAATCTATTTTAAGGAAACTGTGTCGAACACAGGCCTCGGTATTCCATCTAAATTCAATTTAATTATATTGTTAGATTTCCGTTCGGATTTTGTTGCTCAGAAGGAAGGGTCAGAAGGAGCCTCAGAAGGAATCGGATTTTGTTGCTTAGAAGGAAGGGTTAGAAGGAGCCTCAGAAGGAATGTCAGAAGGAAGGGTCAGAAAGAGCCTCATAAGGAAGGTCAGAAGGAAGCTCAGAAGGAAGGATCAGAAGAAAGGTCAGAAGGAGGCTCAGAAGGAAGGCTCAGAAGGAGACTCAGAAGGAAACTCAGAAGGAGGGTCAGAAGGAACTCCATCTGACGAGTCCAGAAGGAACTCCATCTAACGGGTCCAGAAGGACTGCTTCTGACGGGTCCAGAAGGACTGCATCTGATGGGTGCATCTGAACTGCATCTGACGGGTGCATCTGAGTTGCATCTGACGGGTTCAGATGCAGTTGCATCTGACGAATTTTTTGCATCTAACGAATTTTTGCATCTGATGAATTTTCAATACTGCTTCTGAAGGCTCAAATTAGTATTTTCATATTTGAGGAAGCTTGATCACATTTATTATTGCAATTCGAAGTTTAAATGATTGCAAGTTAAAGTGGTCAAGAACAGATATCAAGGTACATGCTTCAACTGTGACAAGATAGATCACAACTTTGTGGATTGTAGATCTTCAAAGAAGAAGATTGGTGAGACTTATGGTGAATGACATAGTTCATGACATGTCTGTTATAAACCTATCTTTCATTTCATTACTTATGATTTGGTTCTGTCATTGTATAGATTAATATACATATTGTACGTATTTTCTAACAAGCTAAATGGACGAAAATCTATCAATGTGAGTGAAGGTACACCGACAGCGATTTTTGAAAGAAGAGAAAGAAACTAACCTGCTAGGGATTGGGTGCGAGAAACCCTCAGTGCCTGTGACGGGGGGGAGAGAGACAAGGCAGAAAATGAAATGTCAACCTACGGATGATACGATGTTTATTTATGCTAATGCAGGTTTGCGAATAATGGGAGAACCGACTTTACGTCCGGTTTGGACCGGCGGCCCAATATACACGTGAGGACCATACGAATTGCGCCCAGGGTAGTTTTTTCAGTGAAGGTTACCCTCGTTTCCTCGACATATCCCGAAGCTCAAGTCATGCAGAGCTCAAGTCATGCAAAGCTCTTGTTAGGACATCGGGGCATCCCTTCTCCAGTATTAAGGCCTTGTAAGGGCAAAAGTCTTGTTGGTAACGATGGATAGATAAAGTCATTTGATTCGATATGCGGTGTCTCTCATCCATACATTGATTGGCTAAGAGAAATCAATTCACCGTGAAGCGAAATATAGGCGAGAATTTCACCGGAGTAATGGCTTTCGGTTTTCGCCGGGGGAGGGGACAAAAATAGATTGAGAGCTGGAGCTCCACTCAACGACACGACCCACTCCTGGCATCCGCCGTTCAACCCCAACAACATCATCGAACAGGAGACGACGACGACGAAGAAGAAGAAGAAGAAGAAGAAGAAGAAGAAGACCCGACAGACCCAATCGCAGCAGGAACTTCAAGCAGGTTGACAAAGGACTACATGGAAATTGATTTTCAAACTTATCCTATTAACAATATTAGGTACCTTCTAATTTCTTTATTCTTGCAAGTCCACAACAATTTTATTGTTTTAGGCAGAATCTGATGTCCATGGGATCCAGCATGGGGATCATTAGGGTACTAACATAAGCAACTTGTTTCAAATGGGTTGCATAAAAGATTACTACTTGAGTGTAACCCCCACCCCACCCCCCAAAATAAAAATAAAAATAAATAACGGAAAATAGAAATGTCCCAAAGAGGAAAAACTCCAAAGCCTGGTAGAAATGCTAATTGAAACACAGAGAAAATGAAAACATCTGCTATCTGCCATAAAAATTGTTGAAAATATGTCTCGAATTTGAGTCCCGAATGAAACTCGGGAGTTAGGCATTGACTCGGGAGTTAGGCACGAGTTAGGCATTGACTCGGGAGTTAGGCATTGACTCGGGAGTTAAGAGTTTGGCAAGTTTGGCAAGTATGAAAGACAAGAGTTTGGCAAGTTTGGCACCTCTTTCTTTTGACTTGGAAATTAGGCATAAGTTGGGCACAAGTTGGCATGCTTCCTCCTTCCATATGGCTATATAAGGAGAAGAAGATGCAATTGAAGAAGCGCGCCGAAGCCAAGTCATTCGGTGGCCGAGAGAAGAGAGAGTTCTTCTCGTGAGGGTTTTGCTCGTTGCAATTACACCTGGGTGTTTTAGCCAGATAAATTCTCGTGAGTAGAATTTGTATAATTCCTTGAGTGAGGTTTCACTAGGAATTGTGAGGGGTTAAACACTGTGTGAGTCTGAGGTGTAATTGGGGACTGGGAAACACCAAGAGTGTGTTTGAGTGCTCGAGTGATTGATCTCGTTGTATCGCTTGTTTTCTATAGTGGATTCTGTGCTGCTCTCCCCGTGGACGTAGGTTCCGACATTCGGACCGAACCACGTAAAATCTCGTGTCCTTTGTTATTATTTCGTTTTATTTCTCTGTCGACTTTGCAAACGCTCATCGATCCGATTCCGCTGCGACACCGATCAAGGTGTCCTATTTCACAACAATTGGTATCAGAGCTAGGCTTGCTTGAGTTGAAGCAAATCGATGGCGACAGAAGCTAAAGTGAAAATCGACAGATTTGAGGGGAAGGACTTTGGTTTCTGGAAGATGCAGATAGAAGACTACTTATATCAGATGAAGCTGCATGAGCCCCTGTCTGGGCAAAAGCCAGAAACGATGAAGCAACCCGATTGGGAATTGCTGGATAGACGAGCGATGGGTGTTATTCGGCTGACGTTGGCTCGTAACGTCGCATTTAATATTGTCAAGGAGAAGACCACTGCGGGTTTGATGAAAGCCTTCTCGGACATGTACGAGAAGCCCTCTGCGATCAACAAGGTCTATTTGATGAGACGTCTGTTTAATTTGAAGATGAGCGAAGGTGTGTCAGTTGCTAATCATATCAATGAATTCAATGTGATAGTTAGTCAATTGAGTTCAGTGGAGATTGATTTTGAAGATGAGGTACGTGCTTTGATTCTATTATCCTCATTGTCTGATAGTTGGAATACTACTGTTACTGCTGTTAGCAATTCTTCTGGGTCAACTAGTTTGACGTTTGATGGGATTCGAGATTTAATTCTGAGTGAGGATATTCGTAGAAGAGAATCTGGCGAATCTGTATCTACTGCTTTAGTAGGTGAAAGAGGAAGAGCTAGTACACGTGTTAGCAGAAGTAGTATGAACATGAATAGATGCAGTCAGTCTAGGACTGGCGGTGATGTCTGTTGGAATTGTGGCAAGAGAGGGCATCTTAGAAGAAATTATTTTAAGCTGACAAATGAAAGGGGTAAGGAAATTGGAGTTGAATCTGCAGATGATGTTGCAGCTGTAGCTGAAAATTCTGATGATGTCGATTGTGTCTTGTCTGTCACTGAGAATTCGTCGTTTGACGGATGGATTATGGATTCTGGTTGTTCTTTTCATGCTACACCAAACAGGAACTGGTTTACTTTTTATCAATGCATGGATAGTAGTAAAGTGCAGTTGGGAAACAACGCTGAATGCGATGTTGTGGGTGTTGGTGATATTAAAATCAGAATGCATGATGGTATTGTGAGGACATTGACTGGGGTAAGACATGTTCCAGAATTGAAAAAGAACTTAATTTCCTTGGGTGCTCTAGATTCAGCTGGATGCAGGTATTCTTCACGAGGTGGAGTCCTAAAAATTGTTCGAGGTGCTCTGGTGATAATGAAGGGAATCAAACATGGCAGCCTGTATGAACTTCAAGGTGAGACATTAATAAGTTTTGCTCTTGAGACGTCGACATCTGTTCGAGAGTCCAATGGCTACTCGAGGAAGGCCTGGGTGTTTGTGCGAAAGCACATGTTTGATGCTGTTGTCAGGAATACGCAGTCGAGAGCTTTGATCGGAATGGAGACTAGTAAGTTGATCAAGCATGTGCGAACTGACAGTGGCATGGAGTCCTGCTCGAAGCTGGTAAATAAATTCTGCATGGAAAAGGGCATAGTGAAACATCGCACTAGTGCTAGTAAACCACAACAGTTTGCAGAATTGATGAGCAGGGAGTTACTAGAGACGGCCCGTGAAAAGATCTCTAGTGCTGGTATGGCTGGGAAAATTCCAGCGGATGAGCTTAGTATGGCGAGCTACCTGGTGAATAGATCCCCATCGACTGCAATTGGATATCAGACTCCCAAAGAAGTGTGGTCAGGTAATGTTGTTGATGATTCTAATTTTAGAATGTTTAGTTGCCCGTGTTATTATCGAGTAAGTGATGGTAAGCTCGATGTGGAGGCAAGGTGCATATTCCATGGTTATGCACAAGGTGAGTGTGGCGATCAGTTGTGGTGCCCGAATATAGATTCACCTGTTTGCAGCAGAGAAGTTACCTTTGACGAGTCTCTAGAACTTCTAGCTAGGAGTGTTTGTGGCAGTGTTTATACGGATCTGGACGGTGTTCAGCTTGAGGTGGAGTTGCAACCAGAAACTCCTGAGGTAGCAGATACTAGCGAAGTAATCGACACAGATGGTGCTTGTAGCGAGGTGGAGTCTATACAGCCAACAGTTGCTGTAACTGCTAATATTGACAAGGTACGTGTTCAATCTCCTGACAGATATGGATGCAACGAAGGTTTTACTTTATCTGTGATTATGGAGCTTGTGTCAGATAGTCCTTGTGGAGCAGTTAAAGGTGCATGTTCAGTTGGTGTTCTGATGAGGTCCTCGGTTATGGCGAAGTTCAAGCGGAGCTTGGACTTGGATGATTTCTATGACGGTTAAGCCCAAGAGGGCTGTGGGAGAGTAGCAGGCGAATTCATTGAAGCGATTGTGACTTGGCTCAAATGTCGAGCCAAAGTGGAGATTGTTGAAAATATGTCTCGAATTTGAGTCCCGAATGAAACTCGGGAGTTAGGCATTGACTCGGGAGTTAGGCACGAGTTAGGCATTGACTCGGGAGTTAGGCATTGACTCGGGAGTTAAGAGTTTGGCAAGTTTGGCAAGTATGAAAGACAAGAGTTTGGCAAGTTTGGCACCTCTTTCTTTTGACTTGGAAATTAGGCATAAGTTGGGCACAAGTTGGCATGCTTCCTCCTTCCATATGGCTATATAAGGAGAAGAAGATGCAATTGAAGAAGCGCGCCGAAGCCAAGTCATTCGGTGGCCGAGAGAAGAGAGAGTTCTTCTCGTGAGGGTTTTGCTCGTTGCAATTACACCTGGGTGTTTTAGCCAGATAAATTCTCGTGAGTAGAATTTGTATAATTCCTTGAGTGAGGTTTCACTAGGAATTGTGAGGGGTTAAACACTGTGTGAGTCTGAGGTGTAATTGGGGACTGGGAAACACCAAGAGTGTGTTTGAGTGCTCGAGTGATTGATCTCGTTGTATCGCTTGTTTTCTATAGTGGATTCTGTGCTGCTCTCCCCGTGGACGTAGGTTCCGACATTCGGACCGAACCACGTAAAATCTCGTGTCCTTTGTTATTATTTCGTTTTATTTCTCTGTCGACTTTGCAAACGCTCATCGATCCGATTCCGCTGCGACACCGATCAAGGTGTCCTATTTCACAACAAAAATAATATAAAGTTAATCTATCTTATGAGAAATTCGAACTTTCCTATTTGTACCCCTCAGCACCATGAATGTCTCGCTAAATGTATCAATGGTTTCGAGGGACGTTGAGAGATAGCCAATACTGACAAAAGTAGATGCCCTTTTGTAACTGACCACAACTGTGTATGTCCGTCCAACCTGTTTCGATGTAAGAACAATGAGAGAATCAACAAGAAATAGACCTGAATAGCCACCCAATTCATCAGAATTTTAGTAGGAACACAACTCGAGGATAAAAAATCAACCCAAGTCAATAACTATATTGGATTGCCAAATTGCAGTAGGCAAGTCTTCTCGGACAAAGTTATCCAAAGCCAGGAAATGATAATATCATTTGAGATCAGATAATTATCTCACATGTGATGTTGAGTAGACATTATTATTCATAGCCATGCAAACTGACAACTTAAAAACTGTAACTATTAGTCAGAGTACCACCAGAAGTTTCCTTTTTCATAATTCCATGATAGAGTTGTTTGGAAGTATTCTATGGAATGTTACTTTCATGGCTACAGTCAAATATATGTGTCGAAGTTGATTCTTACATATGCCGATTCTCAACTTGCAGAAAAACTGTCTCAAATGCTACATATAGCTCCATGTCAAGGTTATGAGCGAAATAGCAAATTTATAAAAGCAATAAAGAGGACAAGACGCCAGCAGAGTAACTCATCGAGTCAACTCAAAGGACAGTTATCTAATGTCATCTCCTCTGAAATATGAGATGTTTCTTACCTCAAACTCTGCTTTGCGTTGGATAATGAAATGCTTGTCGACAATCCTCTGGTCACCCAGGGAAAGATCGCACTCGTACCTAATACCAGTTTGACGCACCTTAATCCAATCGCTTATTCGTGCTTCTTCACTGGCTGATGGAGGCCTCAGGGGTTGGTTATGTGCCCCAAAGCCAGCATGTAATGGTTACATGTTAGGGATTTTAGTTGTACTTTCAATTTGCATATATGCAATGGCAAAGACTTGTTCATTCTTCTATCCAAATTATTTAAATGAATGATTCCATAAGATCAGTTGCGACTCGACCTATCCTTAAGGTGTTAAGGACATATGTGACAGGTACACAGTTAGACTGGATCTTTAAAATGTTCTCGGTCAATGGATTTTTGAGTGGAAATCAATGATCTTATTGAGACCAGTGTGTTGGTAACTTTGCCATTAAGTATTGGATATTTGAGGGAATAATGAGTCACAAGTCATTGGATATTTGATATCCAAGTTAGAACACAGGTGCTTATTCCGTACAAGTTCATTGAACGTGACATACTTGAACGATTAGCAACATAGAAGCTTCTAGCGTGGTCAATGTCTAAATCGTTCGTACTTTGGTCTTGTGTTTGTAATCTTTAGACCTGAGGCATAGTGTTGACTTGTGTGATGGATGATTGTGGTTCACAAGTGCGCATATTGGCGGTTCGTCGATCCTCCTCTGTACTTGATGGTCAGAGCTCATTCATATACGAAGTCACACGTGTGCGCAATAGTGGGATCTGTCTCTTTACTAAATGTAAGTTTGATGTCCTATGCAATCTAATCGTGACATTGCATTGGAAATTCTCGGCCGGGATAGTAATCGAAAGTGTCTCGTATAAATGCATGTTAATTAGATTTGTTCATATGATCGAATTGATGGCTTGACAAATATTCCATGGCCTTTGTTCGATCAAGACATAGTAAGATGGAAGGATTGAATTACACTGTAACCAAAGCTAACAGGTTCATGATGTTCTTGCCGCATTCACATTGTCTGGATAGGCATGATATATTACTAGATGTCACTCGTGGCTTGTAGGACCTAGAGGCTAATCGGGACAATCAGTTCTCTTTGAATTATTAATATGTTAATATATGTCCTACTGTCAGCTCAATGATGAAGGGGTGAGTTACATGTGATATTTTTTTAAAAAAAAAGGGAGGAAAAGGTTTTCTCCAAAAGAAGAG
Organism: Rhodomyrtus psidioides; assembly: GCA_021437785.1. Classification (NCBI taxonomy): domain Eukaryota; kingdom Viridiplantae; phylum Streptophyta; class Magnoliopsida; order Myrtales; family Myrtaceae; genus Rhodomyrtus; species Rhodomyrtus psidioides. The sequence continues at coordinate 131,274 of JAILYB010000192.1, read as the reverse complement.
TGTGTAGTCCGCGCAAGAATTGAGAACAGAAAATTATTTTCTGCGTTCTCGTTCTTGTGACCGAAAAATTGACACTGCAGAGATTCGCATACATAAGATTGCTGGTACAATTGAAGTGGTGACTATCCGCGGACTTTTGTCTTTCCATTTGTCGTGTGATTGGTGGTGTATCTGAATTAGACATCTGACATTTGTGGGACTTGAAGAGCATCCGAACCGAGTCGTTTCTGTTACGACAATGCGGAAACTAAGACGAAATTGAGACAGATGAGAAAAACGGAACACCAAGATTTACGTGGAAACCCTTGCGGGAAAAACCACGGGAGAGAGGAGAGGCAAAATCCACTATGAGAATCAAGTGATTACAAAAGAGGCAACGTAAGCTTCTCTCCTACTGACAGTTTGAGAAAAGAGCAATATTTATAGTATTACCCCTCAAACCCTAATGTTGGCCCAAGGCCCATAACTTAAGCATATTTCCTATTCAAGGCATACATAACAAATCTCCACCTTGACTTGAATTCCCAAGTAGACATAAATATTAAGACAATCTTCTCCTCCCACCAGCATAAAACTCAGCTGCTGCAAACATTAACCAAATCCAATCAATGCTTGAATTTAGTAAAGGGCAATGACTTTGTCAACATATCAGCTGGGTTGTCTTCTGTACCAATCTTCAAGACCTTAATATCGCCATCAGCAAGAATGTCTCGAATATAATGATACCGCACATTGTTGACACCTGATTTTGACCATTTATTATTGTGATTTTTATTCTTTAAAATTAATTAAAAATATCAAAAAAGGTCATAAAATCACAAAATCAACTTTGGAAGCCTTGGCCTAGCCTCGGGGACCAATTTTGAACAAAAAATATTTTTTGGTATTTTATAATATTTTTCGAATTTATTTAATTATAAAAATACCCAAAAAATTAGAAAAATACCATTCGTGGTCAGAAAAATACACAAAAATATTCAATAATTTTTTTTAATTTCCTATTCAAGTGTGTCACCTTAAATCTTGAAAATTCGGCTCGGGTCACTATGTTCCTTCACAAACATAAACCCGAATCGGGCATCAAAAATCCTTTTCGAGTCTTTTAGTTTTCAATTCTCACCTTTTGTAAGCTATGACATTGGATTCTAAAGTATTGAAGTGCAATTGGGTCAATTTGCCCTCCAATTTGATCAATTTTAGCCAAAAGGGCTTAATTGCACAAATTTCTTTCAATTTAGTCCCCGGTTTCACAATTTTTGAAATTAAATTTCATACGGGCATACCCATTAAAATTAAACACCTCTACCCTATATTTTTCATCATTCTGAATCCATTGGTGGCCTCAATTTTGACTAATTTGGTCATTTAGGCCCTCGATTGAGCAAAAATCATTTTCGGATCCTAGGGACAATTTGGGGTTTTCACTAAATTACAATCAATTGATTCACGAAAATACCCATATTTGATAGAAAACATGTCAATGAGTCCGATTATGACGTCAATTTCATGAAAAGAAATCAATTTAGGCCCTAATTTAGGTTAATTGGTCGAACCGGGCCGGTCGGGTCAAACCCGACCCGACCCGGTCCGACCGGGTCTGCAACAAAGTTGCAGACCCACGCGCACCGAAAGGCAAGGAAACAGGGGGTAGTGGGAGGCGCGAATTGTTTAAAGAAAAAGGTGGAACGAACGGGGGACACGAGCGGGGGGGTCGACAATCGTTTTGTGGATCGAGGGACCAAAAGAACAAAGGTTGGTCGGCCATGAAAAGGAGGAGGAGACCGAGAGTGAGAGGGAGACTCGGACCGGGAGGGAGAGAGGAAGTTCGGGCGAGTTGAGAGGAGGACGAGGCCGGACCGACGTCTAAGACCTTCAAGGGAGCTTCACCGGAGCTTCAACGGCCGTCGACGAGTCGAAAACAGGTCGGTATGCTCCCCGAGACTTCATTTTCAGATTGCACATCACCTGCTCGACAAAATGCCTCAATGGGCATTTGATTTTCTAGCTCTCGGTCGACCTGTCCCGACTCTTGTTTGTTGTAAGTTTGGCCATGAAACTTCATGCTACTCTTCCTTACGCCCGGCTTGACCCTTGTTTTGCATTAAACCGCGGCGAAAACACGGCTCGGAGCTTCGCCGGCAACGGTTCGGACCGGGAGCTCAACGGGGGATTCCGAGCGGCTTCCAATCTTCAAGGAGCCTCAGGTAAGCCCCTAAACCTCCCTAGGATGCTATTTGAACGGTTGGAATCGATTTTGAATGATAAAAAGTTTTCTGCAAATTTCTCGCCGGAGCCGGTTCGGTCGTCGTGCTTTTGAGGTGGTTTCCGACGTGATTCAGGCTATGTTTCAATTGTATGTTAATGTGGGGTTGACGAGGAGTGGATTGGGCTCAAAATTGCGCCTCGAAACCGACGATTTTACGTCGGTTTGACGCCTCCGGCGAGAATCGCCGGCACCGGTCATCTTCTCCGGCGGTCTGGTCGACCGTTGACCAGTCAACGCTGACGTGGCATGCCACGTCAGCAGTCACGTCAGCGTGGTGGGCCATGGCCGGGAACAAAAAAATAAAACCAGATCGGACGGTGGAGAATGTGCCACGTGTCGCGATCTGGATTTTTAAAAAAAAAATGATTTTCGGATAATTAATTAAAATCGATCAGAAGGCTGAAATTGTGCCAAGTGGCTTGCTGTGGAACGTCTGATCTTGTCCGAGATCGGACGCACCAGGAGTTGCCACGTGGCCCGATGAGAGCCGTCCGATTCGTTGATTTTCGGATATAATAAAAAAAATGATAAAAAATAGAAAAATCTTCAAAACATCAAAAACGTCGTCGTTTTGGCCGATCCTGGTCTGGGTTATGGGTCAGGTCATCCGACCCGGTCCGGATAATTGTTATATATATTATTATTATTTTTTTATTTTTTTTAATAAAAAATAATAATAATAATAATAAATTCAAAAATCAATAAAAAAATAGAAAATCATAAAAAATTCAAAAAAATTCGGAAAATTCAGAAAAATTATAAAAAAATTCCAGAAAATATGAAACGGCCATATTCAACTGGCCACAACCTGTTTCGGGTCTTTCGGCCCTCGGTCTTTTCAAAAATGACGGTTTTGCCCCTCCGGCAAACCGTCTTCCAAAAAAATTCTAAAAATTCTAGAAAAATCCCAAAAAATAGGAAATGGCCACAATCAATTGGCCAAGGCTTATCCCGGGTGTTTTGAACCCGATCCTTCTTAAAAATGACGATTTCGCCCTTTGGGCGAATCGTCTCCCAAAAATTGAAGAGAAATCAAGAAATTCCAAAAAATTCTCAAGAATGGGAAATGGCTACAATCAACTAGCCATGGAATATTTTGGGTAATTCGGTATCCAAATCTTCCAAAAATTGACGATTTTGCCCTTCGGGCTAAATCGCCTCCAAATCCTCTCATTTTTCCCCGGTTCGAAATCACACCCTCCCTAAGCCCTTATGGCTATACTAGGAAGCCATTGACTTGAATTGATGTGCATCGATGTGGTTTATTTATGCATTTGATTGCGCCTTCATTAAAATTGATTGTGATTGATAGGAATAGTCTTCCGTTCTGCATGAAACCCTGAATCAAACTTACCCCATCCAAAACTGCGCCTGCATGAATTCTTAGCTAGGAAAATCACTTGCGTTAGGTACCGAAAGGGCGCTGGTAATGACGCCAGCGTAACCAAGTCCCCGAACCCAAAATCTCTGGTTCTGCAGAACTGATCGATCTCTCCCAATCGATCAGTAAGGTTTTCGGTCTACCCTCCAAGAAAGACCGGTGGCGACTCCAAATGCATGCACAATTTGCACATGCCACCACGACCACACTGAGGGTCGAAAGTGATCGACTCTTATCGTCGAATCCTTTGAAAAATACTCCCGTCGCGATTTGGTATGGGCCTGGGAGGGCTCGCGCTGATCCAAAGCCCGCGATCGGTAATCCATTAGCCGCGTCCGCTTCCGGACGGGTCGCGACAGCTGGAGACTCCACTGGGGAATCTTTCTGTTCTAGAACCTATGGTTCTAGAACTCAAGTGGACTTAGGCCGTAATTAAAACGCTGAGTGATTTTTCTAACCCTGCATGCGCTCTTGAAGGTAAGGTAGGTCCGCTTATGATAGGTGTTAAATGTTTTTGCAGATTGGAGAAATAAGGGGTGTAGTCCGTGATTAACATTGTCTTATGCAGGTTGGCGTAGGAATGTATGTTGTGTGGATGATTTGAAGCGCTGATTGATAAACTGTTGTGCATGACTTGCATCGTGATGATCACGACACATTGACACACACAACCGCGCCTAAAACCCCGGGCGCCGCCTTTAGGAACACAATAGAAGGAATTGAAAATGGAATCTCCGTGAGGAAAAACACGGGGTAATCCACTTTTCAATTCCGCTCGCTTCGAACCATGGATCGAGTCCCAATGCAACGATAGTTGTGCAATGGAATCGGCTCTTTCTAGAACTCGAGGTGGGAACCTTAACCTTAGGTGCCAAACCCTCTGATTTTTAGAAGTTCACCATCACTTGTCTCATGCGCATGTCTTTGGGCGGTTGGTACACCTAAAACCGCACATAAGTCGACGAGTTTGGTTGGTAAGACTCTCTATCCCTCAAATCTATCACAGTTCATATAAATATAGGCATTTCATTCATTGCATTCTGGTGATTAGATTAAATGCCATTTCGAGGATAGATATGTGTGTTTTTCCCCAACGCCCTTGATAGAAGACGAGGAGGGTGATATCCCACGACGAACACCGAGTGTGCGATAAGGAGCATACTATGGACATTATTGAGGTATCATCCAATGAAGATGACGAGTTGGGGGCAAGTGATCCTGAAGACACAGATTGAAACTGGGGCATCCTTAAACGTTAGGATCACATTCCTTTGTTTCATTTTCCATTACTAGTCCTCTTGTATAGGGCTTGTTTTTACTGAGGTTTTCTCTATCTCACCCCTTAGAGTGATTGTATTAGGGATCTATTGGTGTATACATTCAGATGGAACTTGGTTGTATTTCTTTTGGCGGGTCGTTGGAATGTGATAGTGGCATTTTTTCTAATCATCCGAATACTCCCAAGTCAAGTTTATAATTCCTTTAGAGGAAATTAAAATTGGAAGTCTTGCACGACCTTTTGGTCGTATGAGGTAATCCAGCCCCAATTTCGCTAGAAGGAACTATACACTTGAATTGGTTCGTGCATGTTGTACGCCACTGGTAATTCACGATAATTGATCAAGAGTATCGGCGTTGTTTCAAATTTAATGACGAGATAGATATTCAAATTACTCTCGTTCTTAGCAAACGACCTTAATTTGGATGTCATATCTTCAATTGAATTTAAAACACGTTATTATGCATTGCACTTTTGAGTAATTCGTTCCTCTCGAAATTGATCAAAAGCGATTATTGTGAATTACATTCCTTTCAATAGTATGCTTTCTTTCGAGGAATACTGATAAAAACTTTTCGCACAAGATTAAGACTCTTGTAAAAGTTTTTGTCCTTATTGATCCCGAGCAAGCATAAGATTGAAAGGGGTTTATGCTTTCTCTTTCAAATTATTCCTTCTGATTCTGTCTTTTCATTTGCAGGTAAAAAATAGGTAATAGAAAGAAATCTTTTCCTGGATAAGTCTGAGGCTATTCTTTCATCTGATCATGAGCGAGTTGTAAAATCAGCACATATTTGCTCGACTTATTGATATTATGGTTCGGCTCACCCAAGTTGAAGATGTTCGGATGCTCGAAGAAATGAACCATGCAGAAGTTAAAACACACACACGAGAACTTTCATTTATTTTGCTCAGTGGAGGGTTTTCAAAAGCAGGTCATACAATTTGGGGTGGAAAAGTAAAGCCGAAGTGAACCCTAATTAACGACACAAAGGAGCCCAACTGACCCTCCATGTTGTTAATGCTCTGCCTATACTCCCAACTCCGCATGTCATGGTCGGCAAGCCTGAGGAGAAGACTTCTACATTCTCCCTTAACCTCGGCGACCTTGGCCTCGTGTTCTTCGGTGATTATTTCCAGGTCCCGAACCAATCCATTCCCGCGAGCTATGTCTGCGGTTATTTTGTCGAGCCGTTCTTCCTGCCAGTCGCTCTGAAGCCTCAACAGGACATTGCGGCGGTCATGCTCGCCGGTGGTCAGGGATAGGGCCAATTGATCCACCAGATTTCTCCTCTCGCGAAGCAACGTCGCGACCCGCTCACTAGCAAACTCGACGGCCTTTTTGTAACTATCGGCCAGATAGTTGGTCAGCACCAAATGATCAGATCGATCCTCATAACGAGCTCGCAAGACGCGAGCCACGAGAACCTCCCGATTAGCAACACGATAGGCCTCTAAGGAGTGTGCAAAGAGAGTCGGGAAAATTCTATATTTCCTCCCCAATGTAGTACCTTCGAGAGAAGTGGTATCTAGATCCTCGAGCAGGACGCAGATTTCATCCTCGGTTGCAGAATGATCGGTTATGTGCGCGTAACCGCGACCCAGTAGGTTATAAAACTTTTCCCTCTAGGCCAAGACATCAGTTGAAAAAGTGCGTACGGGAGAGGAGGCCATTTGCGTTGGGTTGGCTTGAGAATAAGACGAGTATAATAGAGAGATTAGAAGGAAGAAGCTGATTATGCGAGAACGTTAACCTGCCATACGTTAATTCCTCATTTTATAGCAACTCGAGGATGATGAAGGGTCTCAGTAATAATGCTGGTGGAGCCCAGTTAGGGGGTAAAGCATGAGGTCCCCTCACGAAAACCATTGGATTCGTTTCGGTCCGCGATTTCCGGCTTATCAATTAAAAGATGTAAACGATTTGTCGGGATCACCATTATTAGAGTTAGGTGGGAGGTAAGCGCAACTATTGAAGAGAGCCCTAACAGGATTTGGCAGTCCCATCACGTTGAAAAGCTAAGCGAGAAATTCAAGGTCTTGAGGGGGAACGTTTGCCTAATGATGCTTGAAGAGCGTCTCCTGAACATACAAAGTCACTCGAAGAAAAATTTATAGGGAGTGAGCATACAGGAGAGAGTAGAGAACTCTGAGTGGGCAAGAACCAATCAAACATTTCTCAATCCAACAAATTTAAGAGGTTACTGTCAGCTGCTAGAGGCGACTGACTCAAAAATCTTAGAAATTGAACTACTGAGGGATCTCGAATATTCCAAGATCAAGTCTAACACCAAAACCATGGAGCCCAACACTTCTGGCAACGGAAATCAAAATCACGGCGACGACGACAACGACATCCACGATGCTCAACTCGGGAAAAGAAGACGTCCTCACCAATACTCTCAGGAGGAGACCCAAATGCTGGAAACCCACTTCAGTAAAAGCCCTTACATGAAAAAGAAGTGGAGAATTGAATTGAGCCGGGAGTTGGGGATTAATCAGTCGAGGATCCAGTTTTGGTTTCAAAATAGGATATCCAAATCGAAGGCTCAACACAAACGTTAGGTGGTCGAGATTTTAAAGGAAGAAAACCAAAAGCTGCGAACAAAAAACATGAGGTATGAAGAAGCTCTCAATATTACCGTTTGCCCTCATTGCGATAACCCCATCGCCCTCGGTAAGATATTCCCCGATAAGCCTCACGCAATGATTGAAGACGTTCATTTACCACCATACTCTCTCGGGGCATCTCCTGCTCAACCAGATTTTGCCGGAGTCACGCATGAGCATGATGATCCTACGAAGACGATACAAATGCCTCCTGGAGGATGGGATATGCATCGCTTTGATTGGAGTTACAGTTTCAAGGAGCTGGATGTTACCGCCGACCAGCTCAAAGCACATCAGCCTTCTGCACAACAATTTTCGATGGGGTCGGGTCCTGCTGGAGATGAGTTAATCAGTCGTCAAGCCATCAATGCAATTTTGGGCCACGATAAGAGGAGGTTCGCTTGGCCCCCTGAACTGCATTTCAGATTCCTAGACGTGGTTCACCAAATGGGGATCGACTCAGCAAATCCGACGCGCATATTTAAAGCCATGAATGTACCGGGGCTTAGTAAGGAACTGGTCAGGAATCACCTTGGTGTCTACAGAAGGCTATTAAAACAGCGTCGAGAGGAGCTAAACCGGGAGGAATCCGTCTCGAGCTCAAAAACTAGGGGCGACCGCCATTGTAATGCTCATGTGTCAAGAGATACCCGGCCAAATCTAAGCATCAATCAAGCTAGAAACCCGACCACCGGCAAACTAAAAGCTGATCAGAATGTCCCTCTGGGCCATTTCAACACTTTTCAAGAGCACGTGTCGCAAGTACAACAAGTATGCACTCCTCCATTCGAGCAGCAGTCGGCTGGTACTCTACCTGCCGCTGGTCAACCCACAACAGATGATTTCTTCGATGAGGGGCTCGATGCCTTGTTCAATCAGTGGGAAGCTGGCATGCTGGGATAGCCATGATCTAGCACCTGACTCGGGGCACGATGGGTCGGTCACTACGAACACCCAGAGAAAGAAGAGCATGTTCACGAGTAGATCACTCATCTTATCCATTGTAAAGTTCCTATGGGAACATTTTTCTTTAATGACTATAGTTAATTCTGTATGAAAGCCAACGCTATCGACGAAAATCGTCATGCTCAGTTGCGATGATCCCTTGTTAGATTAAATCCGAAACCAGAGGCGGTCTTTAAATTTTGAGTGGCCACGAACTCATTCCTCACCGAACACCTAGGATGTTGAAATGAAGAGTCACAGCGTGCACTGGGAAAATGCCACTTTCGTTTGAACGATGAAAAGGGGTTGAGAGAAGGTCATAACGTTAATTCCCATGGAGCTAAATGAATTAAACGGAGTCATTAATCGCGGATCCGCCGCTGCTCCCCACGTTCTCGGGCCTAGCAAATCATAAAAGGCACCGAAAGATTGTAGACCCACCACTTTGAAGACTGAACTAGGGGACGAGCGCAATACTCGATGAAACCGAATCAATGCAAGAGAGTTTGTGATCCTGTCACGAGGAAAAAGAAAGGGGAAGACAGACGAGGAGTAATTGCAGGGTCTCGGGAGGAGCGCTTGCTTGCTGGTCTTCATATGCAGCCTGAAGGATGGTTCTAGGACACGCACAATCACTCGAGAAAATTTCTAGAGTGAGCAAACACATAAGAGCGAATAGAGAAAGCTGAGTGAACTAGATCAGCCCAAGATACTCCGATCCATCATGTTTAAAAGCTATTCCCATCTGCTAGAAACGCCCGACCTGGACATCTCTGAACACGAACTGCTGGAAGACTTTGAAGATCTTGGAGCTGAATCCTGCCCGAAGGCCATGGAGACTGACTCCTCCAGTGATGAAATTCTAGGCTTCAGCTACGAAGAAGGAGTATACAATGATTACCGGAGTCAGAAAAGGAAGCAACTGCAACGCCACACTCCAGGCCAAATCCGAGAACTCGAAGCTTTCTTCAATGAATGCTCCACCCCAAGCACACAACAGAAAATTGAGTTGAGCCGAAAGTTAGGATTGGAGCTTTCGAAGGCCAAGTTTTGGTTCGCCAACAAACGAACCCGGGTGAAACAGCAACACGCAGATCATGAGTTATTGGCCCTGAAGGAGGAGAATGAGAAGCTTCGAGCTGAAAGCGCGAGATATAAGGAAGCTCTAACCAAGGCCGCCTGCCTTAATTGTGGTAATTATGTTGTCCTCGGCGAGGTGTTCCTCGATGGACCATCCCTGTTGACGAATAACGCTCAGCTGTTATCGTATTCTCCACAGCATTTTCCGACACAGCCAGATACCGTCGGAGATCTGCATGAGCAAGTCAACACCATAGAGTCAACACCAACATCCTCTGAGAAATGGGATATGAATCATTGTTGACACCTAAATTTTGATCAACCTTTTTTTCCTTTATTTTTCAAAAATTCATAGAAAATCCATAAAAAGCTGAAAAATTGAAAAATCAATTTTGGTGACCTTGGCCAAACTAAATGAACCATTTTGACCAAAAAAATAATTTTCATAATTTTCATTTTTTTAATATTTTCGAAAAAAAAAAAGAGAAAAATAATATTGGAGGTCACAAAAATATATAAAAATAGTTGGTATTTTTCTTTTATCCATTTTCTGACCTCATAAATAGTAAAATTTAGGTTTGATTTTAGGTGTTCTTTGATCATCATAAAATTGAATTTGGCAAAAATATTAGCAATAGTTAAAAAGGAAAACAAGTGAAGGACATTGAGAAGACTAAAAGATGATACCAAATGGAGAAATGGCAGACAAAAAATAAGCACATGCAAGAAAGGTGGATGACTAATACGTGCACCATCATAAGGCAAAGAAAGAAAATAATAAAAAAGGAGATGGCCTCTCTTTTTCGATGGAGGGGTCTCTCTATTAGCCGTTTTCTTCATGTGCTTCACGACAAGAAGGGAGATGGGGTCTTCATAAAAAAAAAAAAAGAAGGAATAAAAAAATGGAAGAAAGAGAATGAAGAGACAAAAGGTGTCTCCTTTCGGCGGAAAAGGGGAGGTTCTTGCTAGTGGGACGTAGGGCTTTCCAAAGGAGATTGGAAAAATGGAGTAGCCATCATTCCATCGACCATTGGTTTTGGGGAGGCGACCAGAAATTCGCAGACTATCCATAGATGAAGAATCCTCGGTGGCTATTTAAGAGGAGCTCGTCGATAATGAAGAGAGGGGGGAGACGTGGAGAATTGCTAAAAAAATTTCAGCATCCACATTCTTGAGAGTATACGTGACAAGCCATAGGGAGGGGAGGAAGATAAAAAGAAGAGAGAAAACTCTTCTCGTAGTGTTTCGTTTCTTGTGCTTCCATAAAAAAAAAAAAAACTCTTTGTAATTCTTTCACTGATGTAATCAACCTCCTCATTGTGATATTTTATGCTCGTGTTGACATAACGCAAGTGACAACTTGTGCGAATAGATTTTTCTCGAGCAATTGAAGGTAATTTTCTTCCACTTTAATATGCGAAGATGTGATTGATTGCTTGAGCTCGTATATTTTTTGAGTTTGTCTTTTTTTTGAATCAATGCGTCTTTTAAAAATCATTTGCTTTGCATTGCATTGCATCCAATAAAAGTGTGCATTTTCTACATTTTACTTATTAGACCCAGAATTGGAAGGCCGAGCCTCCTGTTGGTGTCTAAATATTTGCTGTATATTTACTTTATGTTATTTCGCCTATCAGACCCATAATCGGAAGGCCGAGCCTCCTATTGGTGTCAAAGGCATTGTGTTCATTTATTTCCTGCAAATTATATTGTACTACCCTAGAATCGGAAGGCTGAGCCTCCTGCTGGTGGTTTATATCTCTACACCTTGTTGCACGAATACCGACGGACTCCGACGTCGTAAAATTCATCGGATCCTATCCCCTTTCGTTATGTTTATGTTCTTTTAATATCCTTCTTTATTTCATTATAATTCGCATTGCCTTGCATTTTATAAAAAGAAAACCCTAAAAAATATTGCAAAAACAAAAAAACTGCATTCATTCATTTCCATATTTAAAAATTACATATTTTTTCAATAAAATAGCACCACATAGATAATCGCACATCCAATCCTTTTTGTAAATAATTAGATTAGATTGCATTTTAGGATATAAATTGCATGTTTAAATAGAATTTCATGTCTAAAATAAATTGTCTCTAGTATATTAGGGTTTAAGTCAATTTAGACTCTAAAATATGCAAGATAAGAATTGTTTTGGCATAGTTCTATTTTAGGAAATAAATTCATCCGAAAATAATAAATTCATCCTTGCCATGTCATCTAGGCTACGTCATCCATGTCATGTCATCCATGCCACGCATCCATGTCATGTCATCCATGTCATGTCATCCATGCCATGTCATCCATGCCATGTCATCCATGCCATGTCATCTTTGCCACGTTATCTTTGCCGCGTCATTGTCGCGACCCGTCCGGAAGCGGACGCGGCTAATGGATTACCGATCGCGGGTCTTGGATCGGCGCGGGCCCTCCCAGGCCCATACCAAATCGCGGCGGGAGTATTCTTCGACGATAAGAGTCGATCGCTTTCGACCTTCAGTGTGGTCGTGGTGGCATGTGCAAATTGTGCATGTATTTGGAGTCGCCACCGGTCTTTCTTGGAGGGTAGACCGGAAACCTTACTGACCGATTGGGAGAGATCGATCAGTTCTGCGGAACCAGAGATTTTGGGTTCGGGGACTTGGTTACGCTGGTGTCATTACCAACGCCCTTTCGGTACCTAACACGAGTGATTTTCCTGACTAAGAGTTCATGCATGGGCAATTTTAGGTGAGGTAAGCTTGATTCAGGGTTCATGCAGATTGGAAGACTATTCCTATCAATCACAACCAATTTAAATGAAAGCGCAATCAAGTACATAAATAAATCACCTCAATGCACACCAATTCAAATCAATGGTTTCCTAATATAGCCATAAGGGTTTAGGGAAGATGTGATTTCGGACCAGGGGTAAAATGGGAAGATTTGGGGACGATTGGCCCGAAGGGCAAAATCGTCATTTTTTGGAAGACTGGGATATCAAATTACCCAAAATATTCCATGGCCAGTTGATTGTGGCCATTTCCCATTTTTGAGATTTTTTTTGGAATTTCTTGATTTTTCTTCAATTTTTGGAAGACGATTCGCCCGAAGGGCGAAATCGTCATTTTTAAGAAGGGTCGGGGTTCAAAACACCCGGAATGAGTCTTGGCCAGTTGGTTGTGGCCATTTCCTATTTTTGGGGATTTTCTTGGATTTTTTAGAATTTGTTTGGAAGACGGTTTGCCGGAAGGGCAAAACCGTCATTTCTGGAAGGTTCGAGGGTCAAAAGACCCGAAACAGGTCATGGCCGGTTGAATGTGGCCATTTCCTATTTTCTGGAATTTTTTAGAATTTTTCTGAATTTTCCGAATGTTTTTGAATTTTTTATGATTTTCTATTTTTTTATTGATTTTTGAATTTTCTATTATTTTTTATTATTTTCTGAATTTTTTAATATTTAAAAATATTTTCCGGGCCGGGTCGAACCCGGCCCACGACCCGGACCCGCGCCCAGGCCCGGCCACCCACGGCCAAAACGACGCCGCTTTCCTTTGTTTAATTTAAACGAATCGACGTCCCCGATGAAGACACGTGGCGCCTCTTGGACTGTTGGATCATTTTTTATTATTTTTATTTGTTGTTATCCGCGCATGCTGACGAGGCCACCACGTGGCTGCCACCTCAGCGCCACGTGGGCGTTGACCAGGTCAACGTGCGTTGACCGGTCAACGCTTCGCCGGGGAAGACGACCGGCGCCGGTGTTCCCTCGCCGGCGCCTCGTCGGAAGGCCATAACTCGGCCTACAGAACTCCAAATCGCACGAAATCAGCGGCCTTAGACTCGTACGGGTCTCACCTATGACATACTCGAAGCTTGACATAGCATAATTTCGTTTAACCTACCTGTGACTCCGGCCGAGACCTAATTTCCGGCGGGAGGTCGCCCTAGCCATTCTACACGTAACATATTTAATCTAAACTATCAGAGAGCTTCTTGGGAGTCTCAGGAAGCTTACCTGATCGTCAAGGCGCTTCGTCTCGGTCCGAGATGAGCCGCGGAGCTCGAGGTGGCTCGGACGGAGTTGGAGGTCAACCGGAGGATTTGCTCGGTGGAAGTACATGAAACAAAGAACAGAAATGAGCACGGGGGTGGAAGAAACAAATTGCAACAAACGGAATGGCAAATGGAGGCCTTAAACTCGAGTTGCCATTGGAGGCCGAGTGAGAGCTCAATGGTGAGTCTCACCTTTTCCGGCGGCCTCCGGCGAGTCTGATGGGCACACGAGCTTCGTCTTGACGTCACCGTGCTCGGAGGATGATTCGCCGGCTTCGGTTCTTCTCTGGGCGTCACGACGGGGACTTGGGAGTTTCGACGAAATTCAGCGACTATGGCGGCGCGGCGACGACGGAGCGACAGCAGGATAGGGTGGGCGATGATCGGAGGAGGCCATGGCAGTAGGTCGAGGTTGAGTTTACTCACGAACGGCCGGAGGAAGGAGAAGTCCCTTGTCCGCCCATCGCTCGGCCGTAGAAGGAAGAAGAAGCAGCCAAAGAAAATGCAGGGGAGCCGGCGCCTAATCTGAGAGGGAACACGTAAAAAAGAAGAAGATAAAAATAATGATAATAATAATAATAATAATAATAATAATAATAATAATAAAAAGTAAATCTTTTAAAAGCAAAAGAGGACTTTGACTAATAATTATGTCTCTACTTTTCATTTTTCACACATTTTTTTATTTTTTATTTTTTTTTCAATAATAATAATAATAATAATAATAAATAATAAAAACAATAAAAATAAATAATAATAATAATAATAATAATAATAATAATAATAATAATAATAATAATAAGTAAAATAAAACGTTCAAAATTTAGGTGTCAACAGCTGCCCCTCTTTGAGAGGAATCTCGTCAGAGGGATCCCCACAGAGGTTTCTTTCAAAGACAAGGTGACACCTGAGTTCTGACCGACTCGACTCGTGAAACTCAAGGAAAAGGAGTCATGGCTTTGTGCTCGTCGATGTATGCTCTTTCTTGAATGGGGAAACCTTCATTTGACATGAGAGAGTGAGATAGTAGAGAGACATACCTGCCACTTACCTGTTTGATGTTTGTGCAATTTCCGCGGTGTCTGATGGATTCAAGAGAATTTCTAGGAACTCGTTACTAGAGTGTCCTAGAGAGGTTAAGTTCTGACCTGTATGGTAGGTCAAACCATAATGGGATTCTTAACTAATAGGAACCTAAGGAAGACGCATCCCACATTTGGGAATTCGCCAAGGGTTTTGATCCGTGTGGTGGATCGGACCATTGGGTTGATTCTTCAGGCGGTTTCTACCTTATATTGACCCTTCAGGCGGTTTCTACCATTGAGTTGACCCTTCAGGCGGTTTCTACCTTTGTTTGACCCTTCAGGCGGTATCTACCTTGGTTTGACCCTTCAGGCGGTATCTACCTTGAGCTGACCCTTCAGGCGGTTTCTACCTTTGTTTGACCTTTCAGGCGGTATCTACCTTGGTTTGACCCTTCAGGCGGTATCTACCTTGTGTTGACCCTTCAGGCGGTATCTACCTTGAGTTGACTTTGAAAATGGGTCTCATGACGAGGGTTCTCCACGTCAAGTCAGGACTGTTTGATATTTTTGAAAAGGGGTTCTATCCTCATCCCTTCTTTTGAAAGATCCCGAAACTTGTCGGGAATTCAATTTTGAAGCAGTGAAAGATTTTATCTTGGCAAAGCTTCACTTGAGTCTGTTGAGGCGACATTCTGGGGAATTGGTGTTTCCAACGGATCCTGCCGAAGTTCGAGCCTGAAAATTTTTTCTTCAGCAAGAAAACATTAGCAACTTTAGGGAAGACGACGGTTGTCCATCTGACAAAACCGTATGATTTAAGTCTCAATCATGAAATGTGCGTTTTGATGCTGGAGGTTATCCAAAACATTCTTGCAACATGCAAATGTGATCACAAATCCCCTGCACGGAAAATCTGGATCAAACAATTTGAAATTTCCAAAAAGAGTTTGTTCAAAACATCTATTGGAGAATTTCTCATCCAAGAGGGCTCCTCACCGCTTTGTGATAATGGTCTTTTGTAAGGAATGCGCTCAACTTCCTACTAACATGTGCCTAGGTTTTAGGATCATTCGCAGCGCATACATTTTGATCGGTCGGGAGGTCTTCCACGTGACCGTAATGTTGGGCTTGGATATTGGTTTTCAAGGGGGACCCGCTTTGGAGTCGAGGCCACTGAATGAAATCCTTCACCATCTGCTCCGGGTTTACAAGTCAAGAACCCTGCAAAATGAGAAAGAAATAGTCTTGCTCGTACTTCTTCGAGCTAAGCAATATGTTAACCCAAGTGTCTTAGTCAGAGAAGACTGTTTCAGGGTTATGATGTTGGTAGGATTGGGGACCGAAAAAGGCTTGTTTTTGGCCCAGAATTTATGAGGGGATTGACATTGGTGATCATTGCAAACTTGTCACATGTCTTTTCCATTTTGCATCTTCAATTTTTGAGGCATGCAACCGCTTTTGACAACTCTGTCTGCGTCTTCCACGCTTGACATCATTTGGAGGAGTAGTCTTTTTGATCTGACTCCATTAGGGATTTCCTCTTTTCCCATACAGCTTCATTGCGGATCAATCAAACAACTTACACGAGCATCGGCCTTGCTTTTACCAGGCACTTTGCTTTTTCTCGATGCCGTGGATTTTTTTTCATTTATTTTTGAAATCCCACTTTTCTCATCTTCATGGGATCGTGTTAGACATATGTCTGAAAGTCTAAACATCTTTAAATATCAGCCCGGGAATCTTCTTCGTAATCCCTGAGTCTTGAACTCTTCCATTTTTGAAGTGGTGGTGCATCCGTCTTGGAATGATCACCAATGGATTCATGAAATGAATTTGCAGGCTCAAGTTGGCTGTGCAAAGGATTCAGTGTGTGGGATAGAGAAATGAATGCTTCTCGTCATCCTATGGCACTTGGATTACCATATAAACAACACACAAAGATTAATGTTAGTCCGAGCAAGAAAATTTCTAACCATTTTCTCCTGATGCTGTTGGACTCACCTCCATTTTGCCCCGATGTGGGGTGGTTCTTGACAGGGTTAAGAATGAAAACTGCCGTTCAAAGGGGTTATCAACGGTCACCTGTAGTGTTTGGGGGATATGAAACGAATGCCTCCGTCGTCCCAACCCATGTAATCGCTGCGACTGGTCCCTACCTCAGTAGGTACAGATTTTGCTATCCGATTCACTTCCCTCGTCTCTCAAGTGTATGTAGGATGTGTTTGGACTGGGCTCGCCTCTCTTTTGAGTAAATTTCCTTTTGAATGATTTGATAAATAATCATATTTGGAAAAATTCATTTCTTTCTTTCCCAAAATTTATCCATCGATGGGATTTTGTGATGTATCGTGCATGTTTTATTCATGCTTTGGGCGACCTCCCGATTTAAATCATGAACATCGATGCATTGGATAATTTTCATGACGGCTGAAAGGATTTTAACATTCTTTATCTCCAGCTAACTGGGAAAGGGATACTTACCTACCTGTCGCGGCTGCAGACCCCTGCAAATGTAAAGAAATCATATCATTGTAGGTTCACGAATTTTTCAAAAATCGAAACGATACATCCTACCCTTGGTCATGTACTCTGACGAGTAGTACATGGGATGTAAAAACTTGTTCCTCTGCAAGGCGACTCCCCTGTCAAGGATAAACAATAAGTGTCAATTCATATTCCCAAATTCGAGACAAGTTGGGACGATACAACTTTACTCTTGGTTCTCATCCCGTTCTGACGTTGCGTATTGATATGAACAACGTCTATCAAATCCGCCTATCCATGCTTGGAATATTTGCAACATCAATGGTTCAGCTGCCCCCGGTTGGGCAACGTCTGTTCTGTTATTTGAACAGATGGCTCCTTGAGTGATTTATCCACGTTTATCACCTGAGAAGGGAAAGAAAGGAGACATTATTTCGATATGCGATTGAAGATCGTTTAGGAACGATACATCGTTTTACCAAATGGGTGGCTTCGCGGCCAAACGTATTTCGTATTGAAGTGGTGGATCCCATTATGCTCCGCGGGTGATAGTCATTGTTCATGGAACTTGCTCCACGGATTAAGTGATTAATCCACGGCCCTCGGCTTGAAGATGCTCAAAGGGTGATGTTGACACTCACGCCCAATTAGTTCTAGATATTAATGAAAGATGTTCCCGTGGGAACCTTACAGTGCGATCAACAACATATTCAACAGGAGTATTCAACCCCTTTCCTCTAAGCATTTTTCATCGAGTAGCCATGCCTTGCATCAGACGTTTGATCACCGGCCTTGCGTCACCACTGCGATGGTCCTCCGGCTCCAAACTGATCGAGCCAAAGATTGAACTCATCGCCAAGGAAATTGCTCAGGTCTTCGAGCCATTGATGTTCAAGTTGGGTATCAACGATTGTTGGGGGCAGATTTCTTTCATTGCCTTCGTTGTGAGGGACTGGAGTCTTTGAGCTGGAACCTTCCTCATTGCCCTGTTGGGGTTGAGACATACATCCCTGAAGAGTATTGATCCAAGTGTCCAACTCCTCATCAAGGAAATCACCTGTTCTTTCTAGCCCTTGGTGCCCGGATTGGGTGTCGTCAACTGCAGGCGAGGGATTCCTCTCTTTGCTCTCGTCATGAGCAATTTGACGCCTCGAATTGGAACTTCCTCCAATGACCGGCAGGTTTATATGTGCACTCTCTACCAATGCCAGATCCGCTTCAGGGACAGCATTAATGACCGATTCGCGCTCAAACTGAGGAATCCCTATGTGCTGGAACTGTGGTATATACTCTTGAGGAGTATTGAGATAGCTCGGCGGAGCATTCTGATTTGGGTTAGAGGAGTCGCTGACACGACTGCTGGTCCCGTCATTGCTGAAACACGGTTAGGTGCTCTTGGCTCCCCAATCATCATGGTTGTAACTCTGCCCAGCACTTGAGCTCCAACCGGCTTTATGATGGTTTAACGCTATCCTTCCATCCTTTAGCAATCTCCTATAGTACTTGAGGTGAGACTCAACGTTAATTCTAGAGAGCCCTGGCACGTTCATAATCTCGAGTACGCGTAGTGGGCTAGCCGCATCAACTCCCAGCTCTCGAATTGCATCAACAAATTTGGTGTGAAGTTCATAGGTCCAGTAAAACCTTGTTCTCTTATCACCCAAAATATCGTCAATACTTCGGTAGCTATTCTCTACGGGATCTAGTCGTTTCAAAAGTTGTCCAGGGAGGGACTCACCGACTTTGGATTGGCTGGCTGCGACAGCGAGTTCGTCATTGAGAGAACTCCACCTGTGATAATTCATATCCCATTTCTCAGAGGATGTTGGTGTTGATCCTATGGTGTTGACTTGCTCATGCAGATCTCCGGCGGTATCTGGCTGTGTCGGAAAATGCTGTGGAGAATACGGTAACAGCTGAGCGTTATTCGTCAACAGGGATGGTTCATCGAGGAACACCTCGCCGAGGACAACAGGATTACCACAATTAAGGCAGGTGGCCTTGGTCAGAGCTTCCTTATATCTCGCGCTTTCAGCTTGAAGCTTCTCATTCTCCTCCTTCAGGACCAGTAACTCATGGTCTGCGTATTGCTGTTTCACCCGGGTTCGTTTGTTGGCGAACCAAAACTTGACCTTCGAAAGCTCCAATCCTATCTTTCGGCTCAACTCCATTTTCTGTTGTCTGCTTGGAGTGGGGCATTCATTGAAGAAAGCTTCGAGCTCTCGGATTTGGCCTGGAGTGTGGCGTTGTAGTTGCTTCCTTTTCCGACTCCGGTCATCATTGTATACTCCTTCTTCGTAGCTGAAACCTAGAATTTCATCGCTAGAAGAGTCAGTCTCGATGGCTTTCGGGCAGTATTCAGCTCCAGGATCTTCGAAGTCTCCCAGCAGTTCGTGCTCAGAAATGTCCAGGTCGGGCGTTTCTAGCAGATGGGAATAACTTTTAAACATGATGGATCGGAGTATCTCGGGCTGATCTAGTTCACTCAGCTTTCTCAATTCGCTCTTACGTGTTTGCTCACTCTAGAAATTTTCTCAAGTGATTGTGCGTGTCCTGGAACCATCCTTCAGGCTGCATATGAAGACCAGCAAGCAAGCGCTCCTCCCGAGACCCCGCAATTACTCATCGTTCTATTCCCCTTTCTTTTTCCTCGTGATAGGATCGCAAACTCTCTTGCATTGATTCGGTTTCATCGAGTATTGCGCTCGTCCCCTAGTTCAGTCTTCAAAGTGGTGGGTCTACAATCTTTCGGCGCCTTTTATGATTTGCTAGGCCCGAGAACGTGGGGAGCAGCGGTGGACCCGCAATTAATGACTCCGTTTAATTCATTTAGCTCAATGGGAATTAACGCTATGATCTTCTCTCAACCCCTTTTCATCGTTCAAACGAAAGTGGCATTTTCCCTGTGCATGCTGTTACTCTTCATTTCAGCATCCCGAGCGCTTGGTGAGGAATGAGTTCGTGGCCACTCAAAATTTTAAAGACCGTCTCTGGTTTCAGACTTAATCTAACAAGGGATCATCACAACTGAGCATGACGATGTTCGTCGATAGCGTTGGTTTTAATATAGAATTAACTATAGTCATTAAAGAAAAATGTTCCCGTAGGAACTTTACAACGGATAAAATGAGTGATCTACTCGTGAACATGTTCTTCTTTCTATGGGTGTTCGTAGTGACCGACCCATCGTGCCCCGAGTCAGGTGCTAGATCATGGCTGTCCAAGCATGCCAGCTTCCCACTGATTGAACAAGGCATCGAGCCCCTCATCGAAGAAATCGTCTGTCGTGGGTTGACCAGCGGCAGGCAGAGCACCAGCCGACTGCTGCTCGAATGGAGGAGTGCGCACTCGCTGTACTTGTGACACGCGCTCTTGAGAAGTGTTGAAATGGCCCGGAAGGACATTCTGATCAGCTTTCAGTTTGCCAGTGGTCGGGTTGCCAGCTTGATTGATGCTTAGATTTGGCCGGGTATCTCTTGATGCCTGAGCATTACAATGGCGGTCGCCCCTAGCTTTTGAGCCCGAGACGGATTCCTCCCGGTTTAGCTCCGCTCGACGCTGTTTTAATCGCTTTCTGTAGGCAGCAAGGTGATTCCTGACCAGTTCCTTACTAAGCCCCGGTACATTCATGGCCTTAAATATGCGCGTCGGAGTTGCTGAATCGATCCCCATTTGGTGAACCACGTCTAGGAATCTGAAATGCAGTTCAGGGGGCCAAGCGAACCTCTTCTTATCGTGGCCCAAAATTGCATCGATGGCTTGACGACTGATTAACTCATCTCCAGCAGGACCCGACCCTATCGAAAATTGTTGTGCATGAGGCTGATATGCTTTGAGCTGGTCGGCGGTAACATCCAGCTCCTTGAAACTGTAGCTCCAATCAAAGCGATGCAAATCTCATCCCCCAGGAGGCATTTGTATCGTCTTCGTAGGATCATCCTGCTCATGCGTGACTCCGGCAAAATCTGGTTGAGCAGGGGATGCCTCGAGGGAGTAGGGTGGTAAATGAACGTCTTCAATCATTGCGTGAGGCTTATCGGGAAATATCTCACCGCGGGCGATGAGGTTATCGCAATGAGGGCAAACGGTAATATTGAGAGCTTTTTCATACCTCATGTTTTCCGTTCGCAGCTTTTGGTTTTCTTCCTTTAAAATCTCGACCACCTGACGTTTGCGTTGAGCCTTCGATTTAGATCTCCTATTTTGAAACCAAAACTGGATCCTCGACTGATTAATCTCCAACTCCCGGCTCAATTCAATTCTCCACTTCTTTTTCATGTGAGGGCTTTTACTGAAGAGGGTTTCCAGCATTTGGGTTTCCTCCTGAGAGTATTGGTAAGGACGTCTTCTTTTCCCGAGTTGAGCATCGTGGATGTCGTCGTCGTCGGCGCCGTGATTTTGATTTCCGTTGCCAGAAGTGTTGGGCTCCATGGTTTTGGTGTTAGACTTGGTCTTGGAATCTTCGAGATCCCTCAGTAGTTCAATTTCTGAGATTTTTGAGTCAGTCGCCTCTAGCAGTTGACAGTAACCTCTTAAATATGTTGGATTGAGAAATGTTTGATTGGTTCTTGCCCACTCAGAGTTCTCTACTCTCTCCTGTATGCTCACTCCCTATAAATTTTTCTTCGAGTGACTTTGTATGTTCAGGAGACGCTCTTCAAGCATCATTAGGCAAACGTTCCCCCTCAAGACCTTGAATTTCGCGCTTAGCTTTTCAACGTGATGGGACTGCTAAATCCTGTTAGGGCTTTCTTCGATAGTTGCGCTTACCTCCCACCTAACTCTAATAATGGTGATCCCGACAAATCTTTTACATCTTTTAATTGATAAGCCGGAAATCGCGGACCTAAACGAATCCAATGGTTCTCGTGAGGGGACCTCCTGCTTTACCCCCTAACTGGGCTCCACTAGCATTATTACTGAGACCCTTCATCATCCTTGAGTTGCTATAAAATGAGGGATTAACGTATGGCAGGTTAGCGTTCTCACATAATCAGCTTCTTCCTTCTAATCTCTCTATTAGCCTCGTCTTATTCTCAAGCCAACCCAACGCAAATGGCCTCCTCTCCCGTGCGCACTTTTTCGACTGATGTCTTGGCCCAGTGGGAAAAGCTTTATAACCTATAGGGTCGCGGTTACGCGCACATAACCGATCATTCTGCAACCGCGGATGAAATCCGTGTCCTGCTCGAGGACTTAGATACCACTTCCCTCGAAGGTACTACGCTGGGGAGGGAATATAGAACTTTCCCGACCCTCTTTGCACACTCCTTAGAGGCCTACCGTGTTGCTGATCGGGAGGTTCTCGTGGCTCGCGTCTTGCGGGCTCGTTACAAGGATCGGTCTGATCATTTGGTGCTGACCAACTATCTGGCCGATAGTCACAAAAAGGCCGTCGAGTTTGCCAATGAGAGGGTCGCGACGTTGCTTCGCGAGAGGAGAAACCTGGTGGATCAATTGGCCCTATCCCTGACCGCTGGCGAGCACGACCGTCACAATGTCCTATTGAGGCTGCAAAGCGACTGGCAGGAAGAACGGCTCGACAAAATAACCGCAGACATAGCTCACGGGAACGGATTAGTTCGGGACTTGGAAATAATCACCGAGGAACACGAGGTCAAGGTCACTGAGGTTAAGGGCGAATGCAGAAACCTTCTCCTCAAGCTTGCGGACCAGGACATGCGAAGTCGTGAGTATGGGCAGAGCATTAACAACATGGAGGGTCAGTTGGGCTCATTTGTGTCGTTAATTAGGGCTCACTTTGGCTTTACTTTTCCACCCCGAATTGTATGACCTGCTTTTGAAAACCCTTCACTGAGCAAAATAAATGTGTGTGTTTTAACTTCTGTATGGTTCATTTCTTCGAGCATCCGAACATCTTCAACTTGGGTGAGCCGAACCATAATATCAATAAGCTGAGCAAATATGTCCTGATTTTATAACTCGCTCATGATCAGATGAGAGAATAGCCTCAGACTTATCCAGGAGAAGATTTCTCTCTATTACCTATTTTTTTCACCTGCAAATGAAACGACTGAATCAGAAGGAATAATTTGAAAAAGAAAGCATAAATCCCTTTCAATCTTATGCTTGCTCGTGATTAATAAGGACAAAAACTTTTACAAGGGTTTTAATCTTGCGCAAAAAGTTTTTTATCAGTATTCCTCGAAAGAAAGCATACTATTGAAAGGAATGTAATTCACAATAATCGCTTTTGATCAATTTCGAGAGGAACGAATTACTCAAAAGTGCGAGGCATAATAACGTGTTTTAAATTTAATTGAAGATACGGCATCCAAATCAAGGCCGTTTTGTTAAGAACGAGAGTAATTTGGACATCTATCTCGTCATTAAATTCAAAACAACGCCGATATTCTCGATCAATTATCGTGGATTACCAGCGACGTAAAACATGCATGGACCAATTCAAGTGTATAATTCCTTCTAGCGAAATTGGGGTTGGATTACCCTATACGACCAAAAAGGTCGTGCAAGATTTCCAATTTTAATTTCCTCTAAAGGAATTATAAACTTGACTTGGGAGTATTCGGATGATTAGAGAAAATGCCACTATCACATTCCCATGACCTGTCAAAAGAAATACAACCAAGTTCCATCTAAATGTATACACCAATAGATCCCTAATACAATCACTCTAAGGGGTGAGATAGAGAAAGCCTCGATAAAAATAAACCCTATACAAGAGGACTAGTAATGGAAAATGAAACAAAGGAATGTGATCCTAACGTTTAAGGATGCCCCAAGTTCGATCTGTGACTTCCGGATCACTTGCCCCAACTCGTCATCTTCATTGGACGATATCTCAATAATGTCCATAGTAGGCTCCTTTGTTGCTCACTCGGTGCTTGTCATGGGATATCATCCTCTTCGTCTTCTATCAAGGACGTTTGGGAAAAACACACACATCTATCCTTGAAATGGCATTTAATCTAATCACCAGAATGCAATGAATGAAATGCCTATATTTATATGAACTGTAATAGATTCGAGGTATAGAGAGTCTTACCAACCAAACTCGTCGACTTATGTGCGGTTTTAGGTGTACCAACCGCCCAAAGACATGCGCATGAGACAAGTGATGGTGAACTTCTAAAAATCAGAGGGTTTGGCACCTAAGGTTAAGGTTCCCACTTCGAGTTCTAGAAAGAGCAGATTCCATTGCACAGCTATCGTTGCATTGGGACTCGATCCATAGTTCGAAGCGAGCGGAATTGAAAAGTGGATTACCCCGCGTTTTTCCTCACGGAGATTCCATTTTCAATTCCTTCTATTGTGTTCCTATAGGCGACGCCCGGGGTTTTAGGCGCGGTTGTGTGTGTCCACGTGTTGTGATCATCACAATGCAATTCATGCATAGCAGTTTATCAATCAGCACTTCAAATCATCCACACAATATACATTCCTACGCCCAACCTGCATAAGACAATGTTAATCACGGACTACACCCCTTATTTCTCCAATCTGCAAAAACATATAACCCCTATCATGAGCGGACTTACCTCACCTTCAAGAGCGCCTGCAAGGTTAGAAAAATCACTCAACGTTTTAATTACGGCCTAAGTCCACTTGAGGTCTAGAACCATAGGTTCTAGAACAAAGGTCCCCAGCGGAGTCGCCAGCTGTCGCGACCCGTCCGGAAGCGGACGCGGCTAATGGATTACCGATCGCGGGTCTTGGATCGGCGCGGGCCCTCCCAGGCCCATACCAAATCGCGGCGGGAGTATTCTTCGACGATAAGAGTCGATCGCTTTCGACCTTCAGTGTGGTCGTGGTGGCATGTGCAAATTGTGCATGTATTTGGAGTCGCCACCGGTCTTTCTTGGAGGGTAGACCGGAAACCTTACTGACCGATTGGGAGAGATCGATCAGTTCTGCGGAACCAGAGATTTTGGGTTCGGGGACTTGGTTACGCTGGTGTCATTACCAACGCCCTTTCGGTACCTAACACGAGTGATTTTCCTGACTAAGAGTTCATGCATGGGCAATTTTAGGTGAGGTAAGCTTGATTCAGGGTTCATGCAGATTGGAAGACTATTCCTATCAATCACAACCAATTTAAATGAAAGCGCAATCAAGTACATAAATAAATCACCTCAATGCACACCAATTCAAATCAATGGTTTCCTAATATAGCCATAAGGGTTTAGGGAAGATGTGATTTCGGACCAGGGGTAAAATGGGAAGATTTGGGGACGATTGGCCCGAAGGGCAAAATCGTCATTTTTTGGAAGACTGGGATATCAAATTACCCAAAATATTCCATGGCCAGTTGATTGTGGCCATTTCCCATTTTTGAGAATTTTTTTGGAATTTCTTGATTTTTCTTCAATTTTTGGAAGACGATTCGCCCGAAGGGCGAAATCGTCATTTTTAAGAAGGGTCGGGGTTCAAAACACCCGGAATGAGTCTTGGCCAGTTGGTTGTGGCCATTTCCTATTTTTGGGGATTTTCTTGGATTTTTTAGAATTTGTTTGGAAGACGGTTTGCCGGAAGGGCAAAACCGTCATTTCTGGAAGGTTCGAGGGTCAAAAGACCCGAAACAGGTCATGGCCGGTTGAATGTGGCCATTTCCTATTTTCTGGAATTTTTTAGAATTTTTCTGAATTTTCCGAATGTTTTTGAATTTTTTATGATTTTCTATTTTTTTATTGATTTTTGAATTTTCTATTATTTTTTATTATTTTCTGAATTTTTTAATATTTAAAAATATTTTCCGGGCCGGGTCGAACCCGGCCCACGACCCGGACCCGCGCCCAGGCCCGGCCACCCACGGCCAAAACGACGCCGCTTTCCTTTGTTTAATTTAAACGAATCGACGTCCCCGATGAAGACACGTGGCGCCTCTTGGACTGTTGGATCATTTTTTATTATTTTTATTTGTTGTTATCCGCGCATGCTGACGAGGCCACCACGTGGCTGCCACCTCAGCGCCACGTGGGCGTTGACCAGGTCAACGTGCGTTGACCGGTCAACGCTTCGCCGGGGAAGACGACCGGCGCCGGTGTTCCCTCGCCGGCGCCTCGTCGGAAGGCCATAACTCGGCCTACAGAACTCCAAATCGCACGAAATCAGCGGCCTTAGACTCGTACGGGTCTCACCTATGACATACTCGAAGCTTGACATAGCATAATTTCGTTTAACCTACCTGTGACTCCGGCCGAGACCTAATTTCCGGCGGGAGGTCGCCCTAGCCATTCTACACGTAACATATTTAATCTAAACTATCAGAGAGCTTCTTGGGAGTCTCAGGAAGCTTACCTGATCGTCAAGGCGCTTCGTCTCGGTCCGAGATGAGCCGCGGAGCTCGAGGTGGCTCGGACGGAGTTGGAGGTCAACCGGAGGATTTGCTCGGTGGAAGTACATGAAACAAAGAACAGAAATGAGCACGGGGGTGGAAGAAACAAATTGCAACAAACGGAATGGCAAATGGAGGCCTTAAACTCGAGTTGCCATTGGAGGCCGAGTGAGAGCTCAATGGTGAGTCTCACCTTTTCCGGCGGCCTCCGGCGAGTCTGATGGGCACACGAGCTTCGTCTTGACGTCACCGTGCTCGGAGGATGATTCGCCGGCTTCGGTTCTTCTCTGGGCGTCACGACGGGGACTTGGGAGTTTCGACGAAATTCAGCGACTATGGCGGCGCGGCGACGACGGAGCGACAGCAGGATAGGGTGGGCGATGATCGGAGGAGGCCATGGCAGTAGGTCGAGGTTGAGTTTACTCACGAACGGCCGGAGGAAGGAGAAGTCCCTTGTCCGCCCATCGCTCGGCCGTAGAAGGAAGAAGAAGCAGCCAAAGAAAATGCAGGGGAGCCGGCGCCTAATCTGAGAGGGAACACGTAAAAAAGAAGAAGATAAAAATAATGATAATAATAATAATAATAATAATAATAATAATAATAATAAAAAGTAAATCTTTTAAAAGCAAAAGAGGACTTTGACTAATAATTATGTCTCTACTTTTCATTTTTCACACATTTTTTTATTTTTTATTTTTTTTTCAATAATAATAATAATAATAATAATAAATAATAAAAACAATAAAAATAAATAATAATAATAATAATAATAATAATAATAATAATAATAATAATAATAATAATAATAATAATAAGTAAAATAAAACGTTCAAAATTTAGGTGTCAACAGTCATCTTTGTCATGCCATGTCATTCATCTTTGCCATGTCATCTATGCCATGTCATGTTAGATTGCATTTTAGCTTAAATAGCATATTAGAATTGCATGTCTTGATTTTACTTAATTTATATGCCACGTAGTTAATTTAATTAAATCATGGTCTCATTTGTGCATTCATTTAATTTGCATGTCATCTAGTTTAGCCTTACATGTAATTCATGTCATTACATCATAGAATAATTTCATGCATCACATATAGTATAGTCTTTCATGCATTCATATAAAAATTAAAAAAAAAAAAGAATTAACTTGTGTGGCACATGCTCCCCTGATTATATTAATTTCTGGATTTTCCATTAATTGATTGTGCACCCGCATGATAACCTTTGTTAGTGACTTAGGTTAAAATCAATCAATGTTGCCTTCTCAAATGATTTTTTCATGAACTCTTAGCTAGGAAAATCACTCGCGTTAGGTACCGAAAGGGCGTTGGTAATGACACGACGTAACCAAGTCCCCGAACCCAAAATCTCTGGCTCCGCAGAACTGATCGACCTCTCCCAATTGATCAGTAAGGTTTCCGGTCTACCCTCCAATAAAGACCGGTGGCGACTCCAAATGCATGCACAAGTTGCACGTGCCACCACGACCACACTGAAGGTCGAAAGCGATCGACTCTTAACGTCGAATCCTTTAAAAAATACTCCCGCCGCGATTTGGTATGGGCCTGGGAGGGCCCGCGTCGATCCAAGACCCGCGATCGGTAATCCATTAGCCGCGTCCGCTTCCGGACGGGTCGCGACAATCATCACAGGTGGAGTTCTCTCAATGACGAACTCGCTGTCGCAGCCAGCCAATCCAAAGTCGGTGAGTCCCTCCCTAGACAACTTTTGAAACGACTAGATCCCGTAGAGAATAGCTACCGAAGTATTGACGATATTTTGGGTGATAAGAGAACAAGGTTTTACTGGACCTATGAACTTCACACCAAATATGTTGATGCAATTCGAGAGCTGGGAGTTGATTCGGCTAGCCCACTACGCGTACTCGAGATTATGAACGTGCCAGGGCTCTCTAGAATTAACGTTGAGTCTCACCTTAAGTACTATAGGAGATTGCTAAAGGATGGAAGGATAGCGTTAAACCATCATAAAGCCGGTTGGAGCTCAAGTGCTGGGCAGAGTTACAACCACGATGATTGGAGAGCCAAGAGCACCCAACCGTGTTTCAGCAATGACGGGACCAGCAGTCGTGTCAGCGACTCCTCTAACCCAAATCAGAATGCTCCGCCGAACTATCTCAATACTCCTCAAGAGGATATACCACAGTTCCAGCACATAGGGATTCCTCAGTTTGAGCGCGAATCGGTCATTAATGCTGTCCCTGAAGCGGATCTGGCATTGGTAGAGAGTGCACATATAAACCTGCCGGTCATTGGAGGAAGTTCCAATTCGAGGGGTCAAATTGCTCACGGCGAGAGCAAAGAGAGGAATCCCTCACCTGCAGTCGACGACACCCAATCTGGGCACCAAGGGCTAGAAAGAACAGGCGATTTCCTTGATGAGGAGCTGGACACTTGGATCAATACTCTTCAGGAATGTATGTCTCAACCCCAACAGGGCAATGATGAAGGTTCCAGCTCAAAGACTCCAGTCCTTCACAACGAAGGCAATGAAAGAAATCTGCCCCCAGCAATCATTGATACCCAACTTGAACATCAATGGCTCGAAGACTCGAGCAATTTCCTTGGCGATGAGTTCAATCTTTGGCTCGATCAATTTGGAGCCGGAGGACCATCGCAGTGGTGACGCAAGGCCGGTGATCAAGTGTCTGGTGCAAGGCATGGTTACTCGATGAAAAATGCTTAGAGGAAAGGGATTGAATACTCCTATTGAATATGTTGTTGATCGCACTGTAAGGTTCCCACGGGAACATCTTTCATTAATATCTAGAACTAATTGCGCGTGAGTGTCAACATCACCCTTTGAGCATCTTCAAGCCGAGGGCCGTGGATTAATCACTTAATCCGTGGAGCAAGTTCCCCGAACAATGACTATCACCCGCGGAGAGTAATGGGATCTACCCCTTCAATACGAAATACGTTTGGCAGCGAAGCCACCTATTTGGTAAAACGATGTATCGTTCCTAAACGATCTTCAATCAAACACCGAAGTAATGTCTCCTTTCTTTTCCTTCTCAGATGATAAACATGGATAAAGCACTCAAGGAGCCATGCGTTCAAATAACAGAACAGACGTTGCCTAACCGGGGGCAGATGAACCATTGATGTTGCAAACACTCCAAGAATGGATAGGCGGATTTGATAGATGTTGTTCATATCAATACGCAACATCAGAATGGGATGAAAATCAAGAGTAAAGTTGTATCGTCCCAACTTGTCTTGAATTTGGGAATATGAATTGACACTTATTGTTTATCCTTGACAGGGGAGTCGCCTTGCATACGAACAAGTTTTTACATCCCATGTACTACTCGTTAGAGTACATGACCAAGGGTAGGATGTATCGTTTCGATTTTTGAAAAATTCGTGAACCTACAATGATATGCTTCTTTTACATTTGCAGGGATCCGCAGCTGCGACGGACAGGTAAGTATCCCTTTTCCCAGTTAGCTGGAGATAAAAAAATGTCAGAATCCTTTCAGCCGGCATAAAGATTTTCCAATGCATCGATATTCATGATTTAAATCGGGAGGTTACCTGAAACATGAATAGAACATACACGGTACATCACAAAATCCCCTCGACGGATAAATTTTGGAGAAAAGGAAATGAATTTTTCCAAATATGATTATTTTTCAAACCATTCAAAATGAAGTTTCCTCAAAAGAGAGGCGAGCCCAGTCCAAACACATCCTACATACACCTGAGGGATGAGTGGAGCGAATGGGATAGCAAAATCTGGACCTATGGAGGTAGGGACCATTCGCAGCGATTACATGGATTGGGACGACGGAGGCGTTCGTTTCATATTCCCAAATACTACAGGTGACCATTGATAACCCATTCGAACGGCGGTTTTCATTATCAGCCCTGTCAAGAACCACCCCACATCGGGGTAAAAAGGGAGCAAGTCCAGCGGCGTCGAGAGAAAATGGTTAGAAACTTTCTTGCTCGGACTAACATTAATCTTTGTGTGTTGTTTATATGGTAATCCAAGTGCCATAGGATGACGAGAAGCGTTCATTTCTCTATCCCACACACGTTTATCATTTGCACAGCCAAGTTGAGCCTGCAAATTCATTTCATAAACCCGTTGGTGATCATTGCAAATTCCAAGATAAAGGCATATCACTTCAGAAACGAGGGAGTTCAAGACCTAGGGTTTACGAAAAAGCTACTAAGTCGATACTCAAGCGTGCTAAGAGCCAAATCATATATCTAGCACAATTGCCAAAGCATCTCACTTGCGACAAGGGATTAAAAAAATCCCCAGCATCAGAAAAGAAAAAGCAAAGTGCCTGATAAAAGCAAGGCCGATGCTCGTGAAAATTGTTAAATTGACCCCCAATGAAGCCTCGTGGGGAAGAGAGAAAAATCCCTAAAGGAGTCAGATCAAAAAGACAACTCCCCAAATGGTGTCAAGTGTGGAGCAGAGACGTAGACAGAGTCATCAGTCTCTTAAAATGCGACGAGAGACGTTCTCTAAAGAGCTGGTGCACATCTCAAAATCGGTTGCACATCCCAAAAAACTGAAGGTGCAGAGAGGAAAGGGCAAGTGGTAAATTTGCAATGATCACCAATGTCAAACCCCTCATAAATTCTGGGCAAAAAACAAGCCTTTTTTCGATCCCCAATCCTACCAACATCATAACCCTGAAACAGTCTTCTCTGACTAAGACAACTGAGTTAACATATAGCTTAGCTCGAAGAGGTACGAGCAAGACTATTTCTTTCTCATTTTGCAGGGTTCTTGACTTGTAAACCCGGAGCAGATGGTGAAAACTTTCGTTCAATGGCCTCGACTCCAAAGCGGGTCCCCCTTGAAAACCAATATCCAAGCCCAATATTACGGTCCCGTGGAAGACCTCCCGACCGATCAAAATGTATGCGCTGCGAATGAGCCTAAAACCTAGGCACAGGTTGGTAGGGAATTGAGTGCGTCCCCTATAAAAAATCACTATCGCAAAACAGGTGAGAAGGCCTCCTTGTCGAGAAATATTCCAATTGATGTTTTGAACAAACTCTTTTTGGAATTTTCAAACTGTTGATCCAGATTTTCCGCGCAAGGGATTTGTGATCACATTTGCATGCTGCAAGAATGCTTTGGATAACCTCCAGCATCAAAATGCACATTTCACGATTAAAACTTAAGTCATACGGTTTTTCTCAAATGGACAGCCGTGGTCTTCCCAAAGATTACTAACGTTTTCTTGGAAAAAAAAAATATTTCAGGCTCAAACTTCTGCAGGATACCTGGAGAACCCAGCTCCCGAA
This sequence comes from Rhodomyrtus psidioides, assembly GCA_021437785.1. Lineage (NCBI taxonomy): Eukaryota > Viridiplantae > Streptophyta > Magnoliopsida > Myrtales > Myrtaceae > Rhodomyrtus > Rhodomyrtus psidioides. Next base: position 99,553 of record JAILYB010000192.1, on the reverse strand, counting down.
ATGTCGCCTCAACAGACTCAAGTGAAGCTTTGTCAAAATAAAATCTTTCACTGCTTCAAAAACCAAATTCCCGACAAACTTCGGGATCTCTAAAAAAGGGGGGAAGAAAAACCCTTTTAAAAGAAAAAGTTCTATCAGACGTGGAGAACCCTCGTCCCAGGACCCTTTTTCAAAAATCAAGCAGTTTCATCGGATGTGGAGAACCCTCGTCATGAGACCCCTTTTCAAAACAAAACAAAGGTAGAAACCGCCTGAAGGGTCAAAACAAAGGTAGAAACCGCCTGAATGGTCAAATCAAAGGTAGATACCGCCTGAAGGGTCAATCAAAGGTAGAAACCGCCTGAAGGGTCAATCAAAGGTAGAAACCGCCTGAAGGGTCAAAACAAAGGTAGAAACCGCCTGAAGGGTCAAATCAAAGGTAGATACCGCTTGAAGGGTCAATCAAAGGTAGAAACCGCCTGAAGGATCAATCAAAGGTAGAAACCGCCTGAAGGGTCAATTCAAGGTAGAAACCGCCTGAAGGGTCAACTTAAGGTAGAAACCGCCTGAAGGGTCAACTCAAAGGTAGATACCGCCTGAAGGGTCAACTTATGGTAGAAACCGCCTGAAGGGTCAACTCAAGGTAGATACCGCCATAAGGGTCAAACTAAACTTGATGGTAGATACCGCCTAAAGGGTCAAATATGGTAGAAACCGCCATAAGGGTCAACTCATTAGTAAATACCGCCATAAGGATCGACACAAAGGTCCGATCCACCATACGGATCGAAATCCTTGGCAAATCCCAAAGCGTGGGATGCGCCTTCCTCAGGTTCCTACCAGTTAGGAATCCCGTAATGGTATGACCTACCATACAGGTCAGAGCTTAACCTCCCTAGGATATTCTGAATGACGAGTCCTAGGAATCTTCTTGAAAGTCTTCGCAACCAGCAGCATCCAACGGGCGAACTTCAGGTAAGCCTCTCTCATCCCGGCCCATGTTCAAGTTGTTGGAGTAAACCGGGGATTAATTTGAGCTTTTATCGAGAGCCTTAAGGATTCGATGTCATAGCATTTCTTCTCTCATTTTCCCAGTCGAGTCGGCTAGAAATCAGGTGCCATCTTATCTTTGAGAGAAACCTCTGACGAGATTCCTCTCAAAGAGGGGTGTTGACACCTAAATTTTGATCAACTTTTTTTTTTATTATTTATTTTTTTTTATTTTATTTTATTTTTTTGAAAATTCATAGAAAATCCATAAAAAGTTGAAAAATTGAAAAATCAATTTTGGTGACCTTAGCCAAGCTAAATGAACCATTTTGACCAAAAAAATAATTTTCGTAATTTTCATTTTTTTTAATATATTTTCGAAAAAAAGAAAAAAAGAAAAAGAAAATCAAGAAAATTAAGAAAAATAATATTGGAGGTCACAAAAGTATATAAAAATAGTCGGTATTTTTATTTTTGTTTTATCCATTTTCTGACCTCATAAATAGTAAAATTCAGGTTTGATTTTAGGTGTTCTTTGATCATCATAAAATTGAATTTGGCAAAAATATTAGTAATGATTAAAAGGAAAAGGAGTGAAAACATCATCATTTAAAAGGAAAATGGGACTAATCATTTTGTCTTCACTTTTGATTATTTTATTATTATTTTTACTTTTTAATATTTTATTATATTATTATTATATTACTATTTCATTATTTTATTTTATTTTTATTACTATTTATACTCCCCCCCTCATCATCCGTAGCTTCCTCTCCTCCTCCTCTTCCTTCTTCTTCTTCTTTCTTCTTCCTCTCCCACGCTCATTCCATATATTCTCTCTTCCATTTTTTTGTCATCACACTACCACCCTCCACATTTCTTGTGTTTCCGGCCGATTGGACCGTTGGATCGAGCTGAATTTTTGTGTACAAGGTCTTCTTGATCCCTTCTTCATATCCACCGTTCGGATCTTTAAACAAATCTCTCAAAGTGGTCGCACAACAGCCAAATCAGAAGCTGTTCCAGGCGTGGGAATTGTATACCCGCCGACATTTCTTGAGTTTTCGGCCGATTGAGCCGTTGGATCGAGCTGATTTTTTGTGTGCAGGGTCTTCTTAACCCCTTCTTCATATCCACCGTTCGGATCTTTAAAAAGACCTCTCCAAGTGGTCGCACAGCAGCCAAATCAGAAGTTGTTCCTGGCGCGGGAACTGTTCATCCGCCGGTATTTCTTCAGTTTTCGATCAATTCGACCATCGGATCGAGGTAAAATTTTGTGTATAATCTCATCTCAATTCTTTCTTCATCTTCACCGTTCGGATTTGTGAAAATTGTTCAACGTCCTCCTCATCCGAGCTCGAATTATTGTTTATTTTGTATTTTTTTCGTATTTACTGTGTATTTACTTTATGTCATAGCATTTCTATATTTCGCATAAAAGACCCAGAATCGGAAGGCCGAGCCTCCTGTTGGTGTCTAAATATTTACTGTGTATTTACTTTATGTCATAGCATTTCTATATTTCGCATAAAAGACCCAGAATCGGAAGGCCGAGCCTCCTGTTGGTGTCTAAATATTTGTTGTGTATTTACTTTATGTCATAGCATTTCTATATTTCTCATAAAAGACCCAGAATCGGAAGGCTAAGCCTCCTATTGGTGTCCAAGGTGTTTTATTTATTTATTTTCTGTAAATTATATTACCCCAGAATCGGAAGGCCGAGCCTCCTGCTGGTGGTTTATACCCCCACACATTGTTGCACGAGCACCGACGGACTCCGACGTCGTAAAATTCACCGGATCCCATCTCCTTTGCTTATTTTTATGTTGTATAATGACTTAATATCTTCTTTATTTTTTGCATTGTGTTGCGTCCTATAAAAATAAAAACAAAAACAAAAAATGCTAGATTGGATGGCTGCAGATGAGCCACGTGTCGTGATCCAATGATTTTCAGAATAAAAAATATTTTTAACATTAAAAGAAATCAATTTCGAATTTTACAAAAATTAAAATGATTCGATTGTCACCGAGACGCCACGTGGCGAGTTAGGGATCGTCAGTTAATCAAATAAAAAAATTTCAAAAAAATGAATTATTAAGGAAAAATTCAAAAAAAAATTAAGAAAAATTGCAGAAAATTCAATCAACTTAGGTACCGAAAGGGCGTCAACTCTGACAGTTGACGTAACTAAGTCCCCGAACCCATTTCTCTGGTTATCGTAGAATTGAATAGAAACTCCCGACTATTCAATAGGGTGGTCCAATCATACCCTCCAAAAAAATGATTGGTGGCGACTCCATGGCATGCACACTTAGCACATGTCACTAGATCACACTGAAGGTCGACTACGCATACCTCCGTTGCGATTTGGGTAACGGGCCTTGGGAGAGGCCTGCGTCCGACCAGACTGGACGGCCCATTAGCCCTCGAGAACCTCACACCGAACCTCAAGAGGGTCGCGACAGACTGGCAACTCCGCTGGGGACTGGTTATTAACCATTTAGTGGACTTGAGCCGATTAAAAAGTTGGTTGGTTTTTCTGACATGTTTTATGCAGACGCTCTTCAAATTGAAGTATGTACTTTAACCCTTGAGGTGTTAAACGTTTTTGCAGATTGGAGAAATAAGGGGTGTAGTCCGTGATTAACATTGTCTTATGCAGGTTGGCGTAGGAATGTATGTTGTGTGGGTGATTTGAAGCGCTGATTGATAAACTGTTATGCATGACTTGCATTTTAATGATCACGACACCTGAACACACACAACCGCGCCTAAAACCCCGGGCGCCCCTATAAGCAAACAATAGAAGGAATTGAAAATGGAACCTCCGTGAGGAAAAACACGGGGTAATCCATTTTTAATTTCGCTCACTTCGAACTATGGATTGGGTCCCAATGCAACGATAGTTGTGCAATGGAACCTACCCTTTCTAGAACTCGAGGTGGGAGCCTTTAAGCCTCAGGAACCCTACCATTTAGGTGTCAAAACTTCACAAGTTTACATGCGCATGATCGATGTGTTTGACATGTCTTACCCCCTTCAAAAGGTCTGTAAGTATCATTCCTTTCACCTTTTGAACTCAGTATAACTTTTTTCCATATGCTAACACGTCTTTTTACCTACCACAGGGCAGGTAGCTTTAATCACGGAACCAAGAATAACTCGTATTATAACTCGTCTCCGAGCCAGAAAGGATCAAGAGGAGTTGGGATCTCACGTGAATAGTTTGGAAGGTCAGATGGCGTCAATGGCCACCATGCTAGCAGAAATGAAAGCCATGATGGTGGCTGCACAAGAAAGAAATCATGACCCCAGCCAGGATGCTCCGCCCGCACCCCCCAATGCTTCGAATGTGGCGCGAACTCGGGAAGAGAATGTGGCCGGGAATGTTAATCGAGTGTTAGCAGCTGATGCACTACCGAAGGCCGCGTCTGTAGCCATCGACCTAGAAAAAGACAAAAAGGAGAAACCCCCGGGCAAAATCGAAGAAGGCGCAAAGAGGCTAGCGAAGATAGAGGAATGCCTAAGCAGCCAAGGGTATGAGTTGGCTCGATTTGACAAGATATCACCATTTGCAAAAATTGAAGCGCCGTCAGACTATAAAGAACCCGATTTCGTCAGAAAATACAACGGGACGAGCTGCCCCCGAGCCCACTTAAAATATTACCTACGCAAAATGGCACTTTTTTCTGACTACGTTCCCTTGCTGATGAACACATTTCAAGAGAGTCTGGCGGGTGCTGCTCTGGCTTGGTTCATCGAATTAGATTTGGAGGACTATGATGGATGGGAAGACCTGGCGGAGGACTTTCTACATCAATATAAGTTCAATACTGCTACAGCCTTTTCCAGAGAAGAATTGCTGAGGACCACAAAAGGGAAGAATGAGGCAATCCGCGCCTACGCTCAAAGATGGCGGGCCTTAGCAACACAAGTCAAACCGTCCATTCCAGAGGACGAGCTGGTCGACCTTTTCTTAAGAGCGTTGCCTTACGAGTATTTCGATAGGCTGAACACATCTGGTTGTCAAACATTTGTACACCTCATAAAAATCGCAGAAAGGCTGGAATGGGCGATGAGGGAAAGGAAAGCACCAGAAATCGCAACAAGACGCCAATATCCAGCCCGAAGGGAGAAGGAGGCTGAAGTTGATGTGGCCTTTGTACCAAACCCACCCAACCCTAAGCAGTTCTCTAATTCAAGTACGGTGCAAGGAAACTCGTCGATGTCGGTACATAAACCATATGAACTAAGGAGGAAGTTGCCTCCCAAGCAGTTCACCCCCCTACCAAGGCCGTTATCGAAATTACTTCCTATGTTACTAGAGGAGCACTTAGTGGCTAAAGAGCCTCCAAGGCCGAATCCGGTGAAGTTTAACGGGTACGATGAAAACCAGTCATGTGCCTATCACATGGGAGAGAAGGGCCATAACGTAGACAATTGCATTGTTTTGAAGCACAAGGTGCAAGCCCTTATCGATAATTGCATCCTTGAATTCGACAAAACAGAGCCGAACGTGCAAAATAATCCACTTCCTGATCACCAAACCGTGGGGGTGATCTTCGACAACAAGTTCGACCGGTTCTTCTCCAAGGATTCCAAATGGTCGAAGGACGAGGGGATAAAAACGACATCGGAGGAACTTGATTTGACCAGCTTGTCTTTGTGAGATTTTGTCAAATCACTCGACGGCGACGCTCCTACCATGGAGTAAAGAGATATCTGTCTCTCTTCGACGCATCTAAATCCACATTAGGCGCCTCAGGCTTTTTCTTACGTGTTGTATTGTAATAAAAAAAACCAAAAAAAAAAACCAAAAAAAAAACCAAAAAAAAAAACCAAAAAAAAAATCATCAAAAATCAAAAATCAAAAACGGGGACGTGTGGGAGCCACAAATCGGTCAATGACGAAAAAAAAAAAAACTGAGACCTGATTTCCCACATGTCTCTTGGTTTGCAAAGTTTTGGGATGCGAGGATGCCCAATGATATGAGGGCTAGCTCCCATCCTACCCTTTCAATTTTTCTTAAGACGTATCCCAAGGAAGTTTATCATTACATGAACTTTCTCTATTTTATAACCGTCTTTGTGACACTTCAAGCATGTCATTCCAAGCATACATAGCAGTTGTTAAATAACTCAGGTTCCCGAGGAGAAGCTTCCCTCCTAAATGGGGAATAAAACGATGCGGAGCCATCCATTCCAGCGACGATCAAAAGCAGGGGAATCAGATGGCAATGCTTCCAAATGACGAAGCAAGGAGTACCCCTTTTCATAACATAATTCTGACTGAGTGTTTTCAAGAGCGTTCTAATGGCTCAATTTGTGAACAAAATCTTTGAGAAAACCTGAAAAAGTTTCTCATCACCTGGAAATCTTTGTGAAAAGAATGCTTGAAAAGAAAATCTCAAGTTTTATCAATTGGCACCTCTGATAAAAATACCTTCTTTGAATAGAATGAAAAGCACGAATTCATAGATGACCAGGATTGGCAAAACTCGTGTGAGCAAGTCTCTCCCTTTTCTCCGAGAAGCCCAGCCAGGGGCAAACTCTCATGATCCCCCCCTAAAAGTGCAACAGACCAGGGTCATCAAATCCAAAGAGGACAAACAGCAAAACCGGCCTCACCGGGGCAAATTGCTCGAAAAGTGCGTGGACTCCTTCAGATTGGATTAGAAATCTCCAACAAAAGCGGAAAGCGTTAAGGCATGACTGGGGCATGCGAATCAATTTTGCCCTCGGCAAAGAAGGACGTTTCTTCTCTGGCAAAATCCGTAGACGCAATGACAGAGTTATCCGCATCAGAAATAAACCCCAGGATACAAACCTAGAGGCGGTAACTTTGTATCGTTCCAATCTGATCTCTATAAATCCCATGCTTAACATGAGTTTTCCTCATTTAACAGGAAGTCGTTGGCGCCAAAAGCCACAAAAGAAAAGAACTCGCCAACGAGGAGGCGAATAAAATTATTAACCTTGGGAGTCAGCACTCCAAGGAAAGGTCTTTGATTATAAGATCAGGTGGAGGAACTATGAAGAGTGACGCTGGAATGCGCCCAAAAACACAAATGGATCTCCTCTGGGGCAAATCCTCGAGAATGATTCATCGCCAACCAAACGGAGGGATCAAGACCGCAAGATAGAGGGCCAAATCCTGCAAGCCGCAAGTTTGTGTTCAAATGGAAACACGAAGCAAGAACAAGGCTGTATCGTTCCAATTTGTCTTGAATTTTGGAACGCAAACTGACAACTAATTCCCGTCTTTGACAGGGGATCGCCATCAAGGTGAAACAGGTTTTCACACCCCATGAATTACCCATTGGAATATACGACCAAGGGTAAGATGTATCGTTCTAATTTTTTGAAAAAAATTCGTGAACGTACAATAACATGTTTCTTTCGCATTTTCAGGGATCTCCAGCCGCGGAGGACAGGTAAGTATTCCTTTCCTCAACCCATTGCAGATGTTGAATAAAAAATAGAGAAGAAAAGAAAAGTTTTCAGAATCTAATGTCTAGAAAAGACATAGAATTCAAATTTCATTGGCATTCATGTTTTGAAACAGGAGGTTGTCTGAACATGAATAAAGAACGTGCATGGTGCATCATAAAATCCCATTGATAGGTAAAATTTTTGGAAAAAAAGAAAGAGATTTTTCCAATCAAAAGTTGTTCAAAACTTTCAAAAGGATGTTTTCTCAAAAGACGAGAGGCAAAGCCTAGTCCAAACACGTCCTATACACACTTAAGAGAGAAGTGGAGCGGATAAGACAGCAAAATCTGGACCTACGGAAGTAGGGACCATTCACAGCGATTACATGGGTTGGGACAACGGAGGCATCCGTTTCATATTCCCCAAACACTACAGGTGACCGTTGACAACCCCTTTGAACGGCGATTTTCATTCTTAACCTTGTCAAGAACCACCCCACATCGGGGCAAAATGGAGATGAGTCCAGCAGCATCAGGAGAAAATGGTTAGAAATTTTCTTGCTCGGACTAACATTAATCTTTGTGTGCTGTTTATATGGTAATCCAAATGCCATAGGATGACGAGAAGCATTCGTTTCTCTATCCCACACACCTTTACCCTTTGCACAGCCAAGTTGAGCCTGCAAAATCATTTCATAAACCCGTTGGTGATCATTGCACATTCCAAGACGAATACAACATCACTTCAGAAACAAAGGAGTTCAAGACTTAGGGTTTGCAAAAAAATTCCTAAGTTAATGCTTAACCTTGTTAGACCTTTGATCGTAGGTCTAACACGATCCCATGAAGATAAAAAAATGGGATTTCAAAAGTGAATGAGAAAAATCCACGGCATCGAGAAAAAGCAAAGTGCCTGGTAAAAGCAAGGCCGATGCTCGTGTAAGTTGTTTGATTGATCCGAAATGAAGCCGGATGGGAAAAGAAGAAATCCCTGAAGGAGCCAAATCCAAAAGGGTTGCTCCCCAGATGGTGCCGAGCGCAGAACAAAGACATAGAGAGAGTTATCGTTCTCTGAATGCAACAAGAGAGGCTCTCTAAAGAATTGGTGCACACCTCAAAATCGATTGCACACCTCAAAGACTAAAGATGCATAAAGGAAATGACAGGAGGCAAATCAGCAATGATCACCAATGTCAAACCCGTCACGAATTCTGGGCCAAAAACAAGCCTTTTTTCGGTCCCCAATCCTACCAATGTTACAACCCTGAAACAGTCTTCTCTGACTAAGACACTTGGGTTAACATATAACTTAGCTCGAAGAAGTACGAGCAAGACTATTTCTTTCTCATTTTGCAGGGTTCTTGACTTGTAGACCCGGAGCAGATGGTGAAAACTTTCGTTCAATGGCCTCGACTCCAAAGCGGTTCCCCCTTGGAAACCAATATCCAAGCCCAACATTACGATCCCGTAGAAGACCTCCCGACCGGTCAAAATGTATGCGCTGCGAATGAGCCTAAAACCTAGGCACAGGTTAGTAGGGAATTGAGTGCGTCCCCTATAAAAACCACTATCTCAAAACAGGTGAGAATACCCCCTTGTCGAGAAATATTCCAGTTGATGTTTTGAACAAACTCTTTTTGGAATTTTCAAACTATTGATCCAAATTTTCCATGCAAGGAATTTGTGATCACATTTACATGTTGTAAGAATGCTTTGGATAACCTCCAGCATCAAAATGCACATTTCATGACCAAGACTTAAGTCATAAAATTTTGTCAATTGGACAATTATTGTCTTCCCAAAGATTATTAATATTTTCTTGGTGAAGAAAAATCTTTCAGGCTCAAACTTCTGCAGGATACCTGGAGAACCCAGCTCCCAGAATGTCGCCACAACAGACCCAAGTGAAGCTTTGTCAAGATAAAATCTTTCACTGCTTCAAAACTGAATTCCCGACAAATTTCGGGATCTTTCAAAAGAAGGGATGATGATAGAACCCTTTTTCAAAAGAAGTCGGCAAACTGTCCCAGCAGACGTGGAGAACCCCCGTCCCGGGACCCTTTTTCAAAATCAAGCTGTCCTAGCTTGACGAGGAGAACCCTCGTCCTAGGACCCCTTCTCAAAAATCAAGCGGCCCTATCAGACGTGGAGAACCCTCGTCCCAGGACCCATTTACCAAAAATCAAGCAGTCCTAGTTTGACGTGGAGAACCCTCGCCCTAGGATCCCTTTGCAAAAATCAGGCAGTCTCATCGGACGTGGAGAACCCTCATCATGAGACCCTTTTTTCAAAAATATCAAACAGCCTCATCGGACGTGGAGAACCCTCGTCATAAGACCCCTTTTCAAAAACCAGGCAGTCTCATTGGACGTGGAGAACCCTCGTCATGAGACCCCTTTCAAAGCAAACAAAGGTAGATACCGCCTGAAGGGTCAACACAAGGTAGAAACCGCCTGAAGGGTCGATTCAAGGTAGATACCGCCTGAAGGGTCAACTAAAGGTAGAAACCGCCTGAAGGGTCAAACCAATGGTAGAAACCGCCTAAAGGGTCAAATTAATGGTAGAAACCGCCTGAAGGGTCAACTCATGGTAGAAACCGTCATAATGGTCAACTCAATGGTCCGATCCACCATACGGATCAAAATCCTTGGCAAATCCCAAATGGGACGCGTCTTCCTTAGATTCCTATCAGTTAGGAATCACATTATGGTTTGACCTACCATACGGGTCAGAGCTTAACCTCTCTAGGATACTCTAGTAACGAGTTCCTAGAATTTCTCTTGAATCCATCAGACATCGCGAAAATCGCACAAACATCGAACAGGTAAGTGGCAGGTATGTCTCTCTACTATCTCACTCTCTCATGTCAAATGAATGTTCCCCCTTCAAGAAAGAGCATACATGGACAAGCATGAAGATTGGATGTCATGACTCCTTTTCCTTTAGTTTCCCGAGTCGAGTCGATCAAGACTCAGGTGTCACCTTATCTTTGAGAGAAACCTCTAACGAGATTCCTCTCAAAGAGGGGCAGCTGTTGACACCTAAATTTTGATCAAATTTTTTTTTTATTATTTATTTATTTTTATTTTTATTTTATTTTATTTTTTTGAAAATTCATAGAAAATCCATAAAAAGTTGAAAAATTGAAAAATCAATTTTGGTGACCTTAGCCAAGCTAAATGAACCATTTTGACCAAAAAAATAATTTTCGTAATTTTCATTTTTTTTAATATATTTTCGAAAAAAAGAAAAAAAGAAAAAGAAAATCAAGAAAATTAAGAAAAATAATATTGGAGGTCACAAAAGTATATAAAAATAGTCGGTATTTTTATTTTTGTTTTATCCATTTTCTGACCTCATAAATAGTAAAATTCAGGTTTGATTTTAGGTGTTCTTTGATCATCATAAAATTGAATTTGGCAAAAATATTAGTAATGATTAAAAGGAAAAGGAGTGAAAACATCATCATTTAAAAGGAAAATGGGACTAATCATTTTGTCTTCACTTTTGATTATTTTATTATTATTTTTACTTTTTAATATTTTATTATATTATTATTATATTACTATTTCATTATTTTATTTTATTTTTATTACTATTTATACTCCCCCCCTCATCATCCGTAGCTTCCTCTCCTCCTCCTCTTCCTTCTTCTTCTTCTTTCTTCTTCCTCTCCCACGCTCATTCCATATATTCTCTCTTCCATTTTTTTGTCATCACACTACCACCCTCCACATTTCTTGCGTTTCCGGCCGATTGGACCGTTGGATCGAGCTGAATTTTTGTGTACAAGGTCTTCTTGATCCCTTCTTCATATCCACCGTTCGGATCTTTAAACAAATCTCTCAAAGTGGTCGCACAACAGCCAAATCAGAAGCTGTTCCAGGCGTGGGAATTGTATACCCGCCGACATTTCTTGAGTTTCCGGCCGATTGAGCCGTTGGATCGAGCTGATTTTTTGTGTGCAGGGTCTTCTTAACCCCTTCTTCATATCCACCGTTCGGATCTTTAAAAAGACCTCTCCAAGTGGTCGCACAGCAGCCAAATCAGAAGTTGTTCCTGGCGCGGGAACTGTTCATCCGCCGGTATTTCTTCAGTTTTCGATCAATTCGACCATCGGATCGAGGTAAAATTTTGTGTATAATCTCATCTCAATTCTTTCTTCATCTTCACCGTTCGGATTTGTGAAAATTGTTCAACGTCCTCCTCATCCGAGCTCGGATTATTGTTTATTTTGTATTTTTTTCGTATTTACTGTGTATTTACTTTATGTCATAGCATTTCTATATTTCGCATAAAAGACCCAGAATCGGAAGGCCGAGCCTCCTGTTGGTGTCTAAATATTTACTGTGTATTTACTTTATGTCATAGCATTTCTATATTTCGCATAAAAGACCCAGAATCGGAAGGCCGAGCCTCCTGTTGGTGTCTAAATATTTGCTGTGTATTTACTTTATGTCATAGCATTTCTATATTTCTCATAAAAGACCCAGAATCGGAAGGCTAAGCCTCCTATTGGTGTCCAAGGTGTTTTATTTATTTATTTTCTGTAAATTATATTACCCCAGAATCGGAAGGCCGAGCCTCCTGCTGGTGGTTTATACCCCCACACATTGTTGCACGAGCACCGACGGACTCCGACGTCGTAAAATTCACCGGATCCCATCTCCTTTGCTTATTTTTATGTTGTATAATGACTTAATATCTTCTTTATTTTTTGCATTGTGTTGCATCCTATAAAAATAAAAACAAAAACAAAAAATGCTAGATTGGATGGCTGCAGATGAGCCACGTGTCGTGATCCAATGATTTTCAGAATAAAAAATATTTTTAACATTAAAAGAAATCAATTTCGAATTTTACAAAAATTAAAATGATTCGATTGTCACCGAGACGCCACGTGGCGAGTTAGGGATCGTCAGTTAATCAAATAAAAAAATTTCAAAAAAATGAATTATTAAGGAAAAATTCAAAAAAAAATTAAGAAAAATTGCAGAAAATTCAATCAACTTAGGTACCGAAAGGGCGTCAACTCTGACAGTTGACGTAACTAAGTCCCCGAACCCATTTCTCTGGTTATCGTAGAATTGAATAGAAACTCCCGACTATTCAATAGGGTGGTCCAATCATACCCTCCAAAAAAATGATTGGTGGCGACTCCATGGCATGCACACTTAGCACATGTCACTAGATCACACTGAAGGTCGACTACGCATACCTCCGTTGCGATTTGGGTAACGGGCCTTGGGAGAGGCCTGCGTCCGACCAGACTGGACGGCCCATTAGCCCTCGAGAACCTCACACCGAACCTCAAGAGGGTCGCGACAAGGGGCAGCTGTTGACACCTGATTTTGACCATTTATTATTGTGATTTTTATTCTTTAAAATTAATTAAAAATATCAAAAAGGTCATAAAATCACAAAATCAACTTTGGAAGCCTTGGCCTAGCCTCGGGACCAATTTTGAACAAAAAATATTTTTTGGTATTTTATAATATTTTTCGAATTTATTTAATTATAAAAATACCCAAAAAAATCATAAAATTACCATTCGTGGTCAGAAAAATACACAAAAATTTTCAATAATTTTTTTTTAATTTCCTATTCAAGTGTGTCACCTTAAATCTTGAAAATTCGGCTCGGGTCACTATGTTCCTTCACAAACATAAACCCGAATCGGGCATCAAAAATCCTTTTCGAGTCTTTTAGTTTTCAATTCTCACCTTTTGTAAGCTATGACATTGGATTCTAAAGTATTGAAGTGCAATTGGGTCAATTTGCCCTCCAATTTGATCAATTTTAGCCAAAAGGGCTTAATTGCATAAATTTCTTTCAATTTAGTCCCCGGTTTCACAATTTTTGAAATTAAATTTCATACGGGCATACCCATTAAAATTAAACACCTCTACCCTATATTTTTCATCATTCTGAATCCATTGGTGGCCACAATGTTGACTAATTTGGTCATTTAGGCCCTCGATTGAGCAAAAATCATTTTCGGATCCTAGGGACAATTTGGGGTTTTCACTAAATTACAATCAATTGATTCACGAAAATACCCATATTTGATAGAAAACATGTCAATGAGTCCGATTATGACGTCAATTTCATGAAAAGAAATCAATTTAGGCCCTAATTTAGGTTAATTGGTCGAACCGGGCCGGTCGGGTCAAACCCGACCCGACCCGGTCCGACCGGGTCTGCAACAAAGTTGCAGACCCACGCGCACCGAAAGGCAAGGAAACAGGGGGTAGTGGGAGGCGCGAATTGTTTAAAGAAAAGGTGGAACGAACGGGGGACACGAGCGGGGGGGTCGACAATCGTTTTGTGGATCGAGGGACCAAAAGAACAAAGGTAGGTCGGCCATGAAAAGGAGGAGGAGACCGAGAGTGAGAGGGAGACTCGGACCGGGAGGGAGAGAGGAAGTTCGGGCGAGTTGAGAGGAGGACGAGGCCGGACCGACGTCCAAGACCTTCAAGGGAGCTTCACCGGAGCTTCAACGGCCGTCGACGAGTCGAAAACAGGTCGGTATGCTCCCCGAGACTTCATTTTCAGATTGCACATCACCTGCTCGACAAAATGCCTCAATGGGCATTTGATTTTCTAGCTCTCGGTCGACCTGTCCCGACTCTTGTTTGTTGTAAGTTTGGCCATGAAACTTCATGCTACTCTTCCTTACGCCCGGCTTGACCCTTGTTTTGCATTAAACCGCGGCGAAAACACGGCTCGGAGCTTCGCCGGCAACGGTTCGGACCGGGAGCTCAACGGGGGATTCCGAGCGGCTTCCAATCTTCAAGGAGCCTCAGGTAAGCCCATAAACCTCCCTAGGATGCTATTTGAACGGTTGGAATCGATTTTGAATGATAAAAAGTTTTCTGCAAATTTCTCGCCGGAGCCGGTTCGGTCGTCGTGCTTTTGAGGTGGTTTCCGACGTGATTCAGGCTATGTTTCAATTGTATGTTAATGTGGGGTTGACGAGGAGTGGATTGGGCTCAAAATCGCGCCTCGAAACCGACGATTTTACGTCGGTTGGTCATCTTCTCCGGCGGTCTGGTCGACCGTTGACCAGTCAACGCTGACGTTAGAGGCGTCAAATGGGTGGGTCGGGTCGGGTATGGGTCGGGTCAAATGTGGTCCGACCCATATTGACCCATTTAACCCGTTTTGACCCATATTCATCCAATGCAAATTTAGTGACCCATACCCGACCCAACCCATACCCGATCCATACCCGACCCGACCCGTATTACTTAAATACTTATATATTTAGCTAAATTATGAAATATTTATTTCTTATAATTTATTAAGAAAAATTATATTGCTAAAACATGCAATTGAATTTTTTCTGAAAAAATTTAAATTTTTTCTTTATAAAATAATTTTTTATTATAACCGGCCACATGCGACCTCTGCTCGCCACTGCTGACCGTTGCCCGCTTCCTGCCATCGTCGTCCCCTCAAACTGCTGCTCGTCACCTCCGTCGCCGAAACTGTAGCTCTCGCCGCACGGGCTGCCGCTTCTGAAGGCGTAGGGGGCATAATCGGAGCTCGGGAAGGGAGGTGCTCCGGCAGGTTTCGACGCTGACTCATACTCGATTCTGGTTTATCTTGCCGAGTTAAGTTAAAAGACTTCAATACTAATTGAGCTTTTTCGTTAGTTGCATTCAAAATATCTATAACTGCCTAAATCAGACATCGAAATCTTTATAGTTTGCGTTTGTAACCTCATATCCAAGAAAATAATAAAATAATCTGAGTTCTTACGGCCCAAGCTTGTGACGGTCTTCAATTTGACTGTACGATCGAGTTGAGTTAAGCTACGGTATTAAAAAATTTCTATTCAAATACTCAATTGTGTATAGGGGGTTGTCACTGTATTTGTCCAAGTAGGCTCAACTGTACCCCACCCTAGTTCGTCATGTTCGGATGAATTGATTGGGAAAACGAAGCATGGGTCGCTTTTTTTCCACGCAACGCTATATCGATGATGTCGATCTGGAAATATACAGCACCGGCACGTACTCCTCATCCAAAACTAAAATCAGAATTTGGCGTCGTCTCTATTAATGGCGTAAAGCAATGTTTGTAGAGGCAACTGCACACGCACTGTGGCGGCGATCGACGGCCGGCAGCGGCGGAGGGTGGTGGTTGGTGATGGTGACCGGAGGTGGGCAGCGGTGACCATTGGCGGCCAAAGCAGAGCGACGGCCAAGGCAGGAGAAAAAAGAAAATAGAAAAGAAAAAAAATTATATAAAAAACAAATTATTAAAATATTAAAAAATTAGATTTTTAAAAAAATAGTCACAAAACTTATTTATGATTGCCTTAAGATAGTTTTCTTAGTTAACCCATTTATGGCCCATTTGAAACCCATTTATGACCCATAAAGTTTTTAAGCAACCCATTTATGACCCATTTAAGTACTTAAGCTAACCCATTTTTGACCCACCACCATCAAATATGGGCCAAATGTGGGTTCTAGACCCATTTTGCCACCTCTAGCTGACGTGGCATGCCACGTCAGCGTGGTGGGCCATGGCCGGGAACAAAAAAATAAAACCAGATCGGACGGTGGAGAATGTGCCACGTGTCGCGATCTGGATTTTTAAAAAAAAAATGATTTTCGGATAATTAATTAAAATCGATCAGAAGGCTGAAATTGTGCCAAGTGGCTTGCTGTGGAACGTCTGATCTTGTCCGAGATCGGACGCACCAGGAGTTGCCACGTGGCAAGATGAGAGCCGTCCGATTCGTTGATTTTCGGATATAATAAAAAAAATGATAAAAAAATAGAAAAATCTTCAAAACATCAAAAACGTCGTCGTTTTGGCCGATCCGGGTCTGGGTTATAGGTCGGGTCATCCGACCCGGTCCGGATAATTGTTATATATATTATTATTATTATTTTTATTTTTTTTAAAAAAAAATAATAATAAATTCAAAAATCAATAAAAAATAGAAAATCATAAAAAATTCAAAAAAATTCGGAAAATTCAGAAAAATTATAAAAAAATTCCAGAAAATATGAAACGGCCATATTCAACTGGCCACAACCTGTTTCGGGTCTTTCGGCCCTCGGTCTTTTCAAAAATGATGGTTTTGCCCCTCCGGCAAACCATCTTCCAAAAAAATTCTAAAAATTCTAGAAAAATCCCAAAAAATAGGAAATGGCCACAATCAACTGGCCAAGGCTCATCCCGGGTGTTTTGAACCCGATCCTTCTTAAAAATGACGATTTCGCCCTTTGGGCGAATCGTCTCCCAAAAATTGAAGAGAAATCAAGAAATTCCAAAAAATTCTCAAGAATGGGAAATGGCTACAATCAACTAGCCATGGAATATTTTGGGTAATTCGGTATCCAAATCTTCCAAAAATTGACGATTTTGCCATTCGGGCTAAATCGCCTTCAAATCCTCCCATTTTACCCCGGTCCGAAATCACACCCTCCCTAAGCCCTTATGACTATACTAGGAAGCCATTGACTTGAATTGATGTGCATCGATGTGGTTTATTTATGCATTTGATTGCGCCTTCATTAAAATTGATTGTGATTGATAGGAATAGTCTTCCGTTCTGCATGAAACCCTGAATCAAACTTACCCCATCCAAAACTGCGCCTGCATGAATTCTTAGCTAGGAAAATCACTTGCGTTAGGTACCGAAAGGGCGCTGGTAATGACGCCAGCGTAACCAAGTCCCCAAACCCAAAATCTCTGGTTCCGCAGAACTGATCGATCTCTCCCAATCGATCAGTAAGGTTTCCGGTCTACCCTCCAAGAAAGATCGGTGGCGACTCCAAATGCATGCACAATTTGCACATGCCACCACGACCACACTGAGGGTCGAAAGTGATCAACTCTTATCGTCGAATCCTTTGAAAAATACTCCCGCCGCGATTTGGTATGGGCCTGGGAGGGCTCGCGCTGATCCAAAGCCCGCGATCGGTAATCCATTAGCCGCGTCCGCTTCCGGACGGGTCGCGACACACATCAATGTGCTTTGTTCTCTCATGATACATCTGATCTTTAGTAAGATGTATAGTACTCTAACTATCGCAATGCACAACAGTCACATTATCATTCACATTGAGCTCTCCAAATAAGCCTCTTAACCATATAGCTTCTTTGATTGCCTCTATAATAGCCATATATTCTGCCTCTGTAGTAGACAGAGCAATTGTATGCTGCAAAGAAGCTTTCCAACTGACTGCACAACCCCCAACAGTAAATATGTACCCTGTCAAAGACCTCCTTTTATCAAGGTCACCAGCATAATCAGAGTCAACATATCCAGTAAGAATTTCACAAGTTTTTCCAAACTCTAAACCATAATCTGAAGTACCCTTCAGATATCTCAAAATCCACTTCACTGCTTGCCAATGAATTTTACCTGGGCATGATAAATATCTACTTACCACGCTAACAGCATGTGATATGTCAGGTCGAGTGCAAACCATAGCATACATAATACTACCAACTGCACTAGAATATGGAATACCTGACATATATTTTATTTCATTATCTGTAAGTGGACATAAATCAGCTGATAATCGAAAGTGAGCAGCAAGAGGAGTACTCACTGGTTTGGCATCTTTCATGCCAAAACGATCTAACACCTTCTCAATGTAGCTTTTCTATGAAAGATACAATTTTCCTCTTTTCCGATCTCGCTGAATTTCCATGCGAAGAATTTTCTTCGCAGAACCTAAATCCTTCATATCAAATTCAGCGCTCAACTGTGCCTTCAAATTCTGTATATCAAATTTATCTTTTGCTGCAATCAACATGTCATCAACGTATAACAGCAGATAAATATAAGATCCATTTGAAAGTTTGCACAGATATACACAACTATCATACTTGCTTCTACAATAGCCAAGTTGCACCATAAAAGAATCAAATCTTTTATACCACTGTCTAGGTGATTGCTTCAAGCCATAGATAGATATTTTCAATAAACATACATGATCTTCCTTACCTTCAAACTGAAAACCCTCAGGTTGACCCATATAGATTTTCTCTTCAAGTTCACCATGTAAGAAAGCTGTTTTCACATCGAGTTGTTCCAACTCTAAATCATGCATAGCAACTAACGCAAGAAAGACCCAAATAGAGCTGTGTTTAACGACGGGTGAAAACACATCATTAAAATCAACTCCCTCAATCTGACTATAGCCCTTAGCGACTAGACGTGCTTTAAATCTAATGTTTTCAACTCCAGGAATACATTCCTTTCTTTTGAAAACCCACTTGCAACCCACAATCTTCTTTCCTTTTGGTGGTTTGACAAGTTCCCAAGTTTGATTCTTTTCAAGAGATTCCATCTCTTCATTCATAGCAACTAACCACTTTGCTGAATCTTTGGAGGAAATAGCTTCCTTGTACGTTTTAGGCTCTGCATATTCTATCAATTCTGCAGCTGAAAGAGCATAAGCAACAAAATCTGAGTATCTATACATCTGTGGAGGTTTTACTGTTCTTCTCGATCTATCTTTGGCTATGGAATAATTCTCTTCTTCAGATTCTTCAATCTCAATATTATCAGTCACTGATTGAACTGGCTGTGAAGAAGATACTTCAAACTCCACCTTCTTTGATGCACTTTGCAGATTTTCTTGACAAGTATCTAATGATTTCTTGACAGGATGAAGCATAACAGACTCATCAAAAGTAACATCTTTGCTAATTATAATCTTAGATGAATCAAAACACCAAAGCCTATAACCTTTTATACCAGAACCATAACCAAGAAAAATATATTTTTTCGCTCTAGGCTCTAGTTTTCCTTCACTAACATAACATGTGCATATGCTGGGCATCCAAATATTCGAAGAGAAGAATAATCAACAGATTTACCTGACCATACCTCCTCAGGTGTCTTGTTCTCAATAGGCATGCAAGGAGAACGATTTATTAACCAACAAGCAGTATTGACTACTTCAGCCCAGAGTTCCTTGCCTAAACCAGCGTTAGACAACATGCTCCTTGTTCTTTCTAATAAGGTTCTGTTCATACGTTCTGCAATACCATTCTGCTGCGGAGTATACACTGTAGTATGATGTCTCACAATTCCTTCATTCTTGCAAAACTCATTAAATTCGCTTCCACAAAATTCTAGCTCATTATTTGTTCTCAGCCGCTTGATTTTCTTACCGGTCTGATTCTCAATTAATGTTTTCCATTGCTTGAAAGTAACGAAAACATCACTTTTTGCCTTGAGAAAAAGTACCCAAACTTTTCTTGAAAAATCATCAATAAAAGTGAGTACATACCTGGAACCAAGGCCTTTCGATGGAACTCTAGCAGGCCCCCAGAGATCAGAATGAATGTAATCCATAGTGCCCTTTGTGCTGTGAATTCCTGTTTTAAAACTGACTATTTTCTGTTTCCCAAAAACACAATGTTCACAGAAATCCAGTTTTCCAATTTTCTGACCACACAAGAGACCTCTTCTACTGAGCTCCTCCATCCCTCTAATACTCATATGGCCTAATCTCATATGCCATAATTTTGTATTATCTGAATCTGTCATATCAGAAGAGACCGCAGCTGAACCAGCAACAGTAGAGGCTTGCAACTGATACAAAGTACTAATTTTAAGCCCTTTCATCAACAAAAGTGAGCCTCTCATAATTTTCAGAACTCCATCCTCAGCAGTAAATCTACAACCATTGGCGTCAAGTGTACCCAATGAAATTAGATTTTTCCTCAAATCAGGCACATGCCTGACATTATCTAAAGTTCTGATCATGCCATCATGCATCTTAATATTAACTGTGCCAATCCCAATAGCTTTGCATCTAGCATCATTACCCATGAGAATAACTCCACCATCATGTTCTTTATACGTAGAGAACCAATCTCGATGAGGACACATATGATATGAGCAGCCAGAATCAAGAATCCAACTATCACAGAATTTATCTTTGATATCTGCAATCAATAGCCAATCTTTGTCTTCTTCTTTAGCAACATCAGCTTGAGCATGATTTTCGTTTTGCCTATTCTGTCTATTCTGATGGTTGCGATTGTTATGACGATTGACATTCCCATGATTCTGTTGATTCGAATTATTTTCTCTTTGCTCCTTTGCCTTCAGTTTTGGGCAATTTATCTTGATATGCCTTGGAGACTTACAATAGTTGCAAATCATATCTCTATGTTTAGACTTTGACCTGCTCCTGCCACTATTTCTTCTCTCAACAGACCTTCCCCGAGCAACTAAACCAGCCCCATGATTATTACTACCATCAGAAGTCAATTCTGTATCAAGTTTCTGCTTATTTAGCAGACTAGTCTTGACATCTTCAAAATCAATAGTTTCTCTGCTAACAATCATGGTCTCTCTAAAATTCTTATAAGAGGGAGATAGTGAAACTAGCAATAAAAGAGCTTGATCATCATCTTCAATATTAACATCAATGCTTCTTAATTCAGCGATAAGAGTATTGAACTCAGAAATATGGGATTTGAGAGAAGTACCTTCAGCCATACGAAAAGTGAAGAGTCGTTGCTTGAGTCTCAATCGATTTGTGAGAGACTTTGTCAGAAAAATACTCTCCAACTTCGTCCATAAACCTGCGGCTGTCTTTTGATCTAGTACCTCCTGCAAAACTTCGTTCGTGAGGCACAACTGAATAGTGGACAAAGTTTTCTCATCCAGTTCTTCCCATACTTCATCTGTCGTGTCCGGTTTCTTCCCTTTAGTAAATAAAGTTTTCTTCAAACCCTGCTGCGTAAGAACAGCTAACATACGAACCTGCCATAGGTTGAAACTGCTGCTCCCATCAAACTTTTCGATATCGAATTTCGTTGCTGAACTCGAAGCCATACAGAATTTGATTTTCTTTCGGCGGCGAATCCACGCTCGAGTCCGCGTCAAGTGTCGGCTTCTCTGGACTTCTTCGGATTAAACGATTGCTGAGAAGATCGCGCTCCAATTTCGTCCGATTCGGTCTGCTTCAATTCGTGCCCAAAAATCCACGCACAAAAATCCAAATTGCCGAATCCACGCACAAAAGTCTGAGAATTTGACGTTTTGCTCCTGAAGATCGTGAAAACCCAAATCCACTAATGAAGATTGACGCAAAACCAAATCCACTAATGAAGGTCTGACGCAAAACCAAATCCACTAATGAAGACGCCAAAACTGAGAAGATGCCACGAAGAAGATGCCACAAGACGAAATTGAGAAGACACGTGAAATCCAATTGCCACTGAGAATGCACTTTTCGTTTTGCCGAAATCACCTTTCGTTTTGCCGAAACCACCGAAATCCCACCGAAATCACGGGCACGAACTTTGCTTGAATAACAACTCAAGGCTCAAAACGAACCCTTGAACAGCGACCAGATTCGCCCAAATCGTCTTGCAATTCAAAATCGAAATCACGAGACGCCTAGAAGACAGAGCGAAGTCACGAGCACACAATTCAAAACCGAAATCCAAATCGTCTTGCACAGAAGAAATCCAAACCCCGAAATCCAAATCGCCAAAATCCAAATTGACGAAATCCAAATTCACGAACTCCCGTGTCTCTCTTTCGTCGATGGATGAACCTTAGCTCTGATACCAGTTTGTTACGACAATGCGGAAACTAAGACGAAATTGAGACAGATGAGAAAAACGGAACACCAAGATTTACGTGGAAACCTTTGCGGGAAAAACCACGGGAGAGAGGAGAGGCAAAATCCACTCTGAGAATCAAGGGATTACAAAAGAGGCAACGTAAGCTTCTCTCCTGCTGATAATTTGAGAAAAGAGCAATATTTATAGTATTATCCCTCAAACCCTAATGTTGGCCCAAGGCCCATAACTTAAGCCTATTTCCTATTCAAGGCATACATAACAGTTTTGAAGCACAATTCAAGAGGTATTCCAATAACCCCTTTGTATGATTTGATTTTTCGATTGAAACACACGAGATTACGCCTCTGGAGATCCATGGATACGCGTATGGGTTTACTGTTTTTATTTCTGCTGCGGTTATGTTCATTGCATTCTCTATGTTTTGCCCGTACGTCGGACACGTGTGGAACGGTTCCGCGCTCGCGTCGGGTGGTCGAATTCCAACATCAGGTACATCTCAATAAAGCTAAAAGAAAAAGAGGATGTCACCCTCCACAACCAAGTTCACTCATTACGAAAGAGTAACAGCTTGCAGGTGTACTTATCTGTTTGAACTTCATTTCCTTGAAGAACCTGGGAAGAAAAGGAATCTGGAGACTGTAACATTACGTAGCATTATCAATTCGAAGTTCCCACCACAAAACACCGAGGAAAAAATGGATTCAAACAGGAGATAGCGTTTACTATAGCATATTTGGCTAGTTACTTCTTATAAAGCTAGCACGGAACATGACTTTCGGTATGACATACTGTTGATACAACATTTTAAGTTATCGTGACGTAGAGAGAGTACATATCACAAATAACAGTAATTACTTCTCAAGAAGTAATTCCCGATCTTAAAACAAAATCCCTTCATATGGTCAGGCATAGAAAGTTCACCAAAACAGCGACCATCTCAGAACTTTTGTACACTAAGATGACCAACGGAAGACAGGTTCCATTATGATTTTACCTATCCTCACTCTTTCATGCCTTCACATCATGGTTTACATAGGATAACTTTTTGCTATATAACTTTTAACAGGGTGGGGGACCTTGGAGAAACAAAGAGTAGTGGGGCTACACAAATTAAACAATGTACCGGGAGGAGAACGAAGAGAAGAGAAGAACTAGCTCTCAGATCCACTGTAGTAGGTGCCAAGAAATATATAACCAAAATATAGAAAAGGGCACATAGACATGAAGAAGGTCAAAGTCTTATGAAAGTGAAGGAATGATTTCTCCCAGATTTGAATTTGAAAATTGCACAGCACGAACCTCACTTCTGCATTTTAGCTTGTAGATTGCTTCCCTGAATGATGAAACAAAGCTCTTGTTGATTCTAATCTGCAGAGAAAGCCGAAAAATGAGCAACGACAGCAAGCTTAAAAATGGAGAACATGAAAGACCAACCTGTGCATGGGATAAATCTGGCTCAATGTGTTTCCTAAACAATGGAAAGATACTGTCAATGAGAGAATCCAGTGAACGAGAATCTCCATATCATATTAGACCTTTGAAAGGAGGCTAAAATGGACACCGCCAACCTGATCCGGAGAAGAGAAGAATCTGATTATACAATTATCATATTAAGAATGAATCGAATGAGTTATGCAACTTTTTGAAAAAGAAATTACCACAGCAACCGGAATATCTAGCAAAGACCGCAACCTCGCATGTAGAGCATAAGTACCGTCGACAATCACCTAAAACAATTATTTGAAGAATAAATGAACCCAGTGCACCAGTGCCAAGCAGCATGTCAAATCCCGAAGTATCAGAAGCATACCACACCAGAGGAAACACTTTTAATTGTCTTTGCTCCGATACATCTTTTTTGCTGAAAATCGAACACAGGTACCAAAGTATCTTTCCCATTTGTCAGATCCTATTAATAAATCTAAATCGTCAGACATAGCAAGCAGAAATGGCAAAATAATGCATAAGACATTCACTAGACTCAGTCAACTAATCTATATCCACAGGGAGAATAGAAGTGAATCAACACTAGATCAATCAAGGAGATTACAAGAACAGCTCACAATCACAACTTTGAGCGCACGTACCCCTAGTTTCATGTTACGAACTTAGCTCCTCATGGTAAAGTCAACACAACATTAAATGAGAAAAAAAAATTACGATTGGCAAGTTAGAATTAGAGTCCACATGGGATGGGGGCTTCACTAAGCTCTAGAAGTTGCATGCAAGTATATGAGAGATCACCCAGCTCAGAAAATGCAATTGATGAGTTTGTGATAATGACACACGAATAGTGGGAGAGAGATGAGGCAGATCATGTGATGTGAATCGCTGCGAAAACTGATCGTTCTACGAAGATCCAAGGGTTGCGAATTGCTAACTTTGACCCCCAATCGAACTTGTGATTGGTATCCTCGGTATGAGCGTGACATGTTGACGAACCTGTGTCAACCAATCCACGCTATAGACGCCACGAACAAGAGAATTCGCGATCTTGCTCGATAAGTTGATCGATCGCCACAAGGAAGCCTTGATAAGATCTAGTCCTCAAGAGAACTTGAAGAAGATAAAACCTCTCTGTATAAAATTCTGAATCAAAAAATGTTGTTTCTCAGAAACTCATAAGCACCCTTATATATGGTGCTAACTCTAAAAGACAAAAATTACAAAAATACCCTTAATTAATAAAAATTCGCCTAAAAATAGAAAAAGGCCTAAAAGTCCATCTAAACGATGTCGAATCGCCGAAATTCATATCATTTCATGGCAATAGGCCATGAGTATTGATCAGGACGCCGTTTCTCTTCAGCTGACCAAATTTGAGCTCATTCGGAGCTCGTTAGCCCTAAATCCGTTCAGAATTCGCGAGGGTAAATTTAATCGTGTTGCGCCAAGAAGCTTCAAAATCTTCAATTCTCGAATCAAGATCACCTCAACTCCAAAGATCTTGAACCATGATGCCGATAGCTTGCTTGAATTCCCTCGCTCTCGCTCGAGTAATTGGACCAAGCGGATAGAACAACGAGTCCCTAGCACCTCCTCCTCGATATGGTTCGATGTCCACATCATCATGGGTTCACAAAAGGGATGGGTTCCAGATGTCCCTGCATAATATTTAGCCCTAACATGAATGTCTTCTGATTTAGCATAGAGAACAATAGCCATAAATGAAAATGTTGGAAGTCTTTTGTAGGAAAGCCATCAAAGCCAGTGAGACTAAAAACAGTCAAAAGATGGGAAGCTGCAAGGGGTTCTACGAGGATAAAAAGAAGGTGTCCATGGTAGAGGCAGCTATAAAGCATGGGTATTAGCTAGTAGTGCGAGAAGGAATTCATTTTCATGTTTTGTTTTTTCTAATTATGTAACCAGCTTTCAACATATGCTTCTGAAATTGTTAATTTACAGAAATCAGAATAAAAGTGGCCTGACATATTATTGCTTTATCACATGGAAAGCTAGAGGAGTATATTTACATGCATCATCCCGGGCAATTTCACTAAAGGATATAATATACGCTCGCTGAAAAACTTGTTATATGGGATTAAACATCTCGTACGCAATGGTACACACGCGTCAATGTTCACAAGCGATCTAGGCTACACTAGGAGAGAGTATGATAGTTTGTGTCTATTAGTTGATTGCCCAAAGATCTCTATTCATTGGATGCTCTAATTTGCCAACCATATGAAATGAAGATTCCGGGAGCGGTGAGGGCGATCAAGAGCAGGACTATCTACGCGGATTATTCGCAGGGATACTGCACTTACATCATTGAAAGTAAATGGCAAAAACTCCAAGGATTTGGTATTTATACAAGTAAGTTCTGCACAGCTAAAACTTTGCAGGTGAAGAAGAGTATAACCCTCATGCCACCTCCAAAGTTCCCACTACTCTCAATGATAATGATATTCTGTCACTATAAAAAATGAACACCTCCATCTCTTCTTCTTCACTTATCAACTCTCTCTCTCTCTCTCTCTCTCTCTCTTTCTCATACCTATCAAAATGGGTAATAAACTCATTTTTTTAACCCATATATGAGGAGTTAAGTTGTTATACGAGTTAGTTATATTCAATAAATTGGTCATAAATGGATTTAAACATAGTATGAGTATTAAATGGGTCGAAACATGTCATAAATGGGTTTACAACTTACTTAGACCCAACCCACCTCTATGATTCTCTCCTCATTGTATCTTGCCCTCACTCGATCTCGCGCTCGCTCCGCACTCTCAACTCAGTTTGTGTGTCATTTTTTTCTAAAATTGCATAAAATATGAAAGTGATTTAAGAATATAGGTTGGGTCGGGTATAGGACACTAGATTTGCATTGCAATAAATGATCATAAACTTGTCTATTTGGGACGGAACATTTATGACCCCACCTACATGTGTGACGGTTGTAGTGTGAATGTGTTCGCACTCATGTGTAGTGACTCCATGCGAGCTGTTAACTCCTCCACTTCAAGCACCCTAGTCCACACAAGTCGTTGGCAACAATCCCATCCTCGTTAGGGGTGAGCGGTTCCCGGTCTGGTCTGGTTCCCCTCAGGAACCGCGAACCAGACCAATAGCCCGTTTCTCAATTTTCGGAACCGTGGACCGGACCGTCGGTCCGGTCCAATTCCGGTCCGGTTCCAAGAAATCAATAACACAAACAAGAAGAAAATACTTGCATGGTCACCCATCGTGCCATCCTGTGCAGCCAATTTCACAATCGCTAGACCTAATCAGCAATGTTCTCGAGATATAACTTGCGAATCATTTCTACAGAGGCCAATACTTGCAATATCAACATCCAATTCTTCAAGAAAAACTCTCAAAAGCTTTATGCAACCCAAGTGACATGGCAAAGAGGGTTGTACCCGTAAATGATGTGGAATTTTGACAGATCCAACCATATCAAATAGGCTTGTACCCGTAAATGATGCCATATTTTAAGATTCCTCTGCTCATCTACAAAGATTAAGCTTTCAAAATCTTAATTGCAACGGCAAAGAGGGTTCCCGAATTTTTATTGCGGTAGAGTCAAGGGGGCGGCGATGATAAAAGAAATCCTCTGGTGCAACATATCCAGACATACACTCATCCCGCCCAAATAAGAAATCAGTGCCTCCGAATTAGCATTCTGAGAAAGATGTCAACGAAGAAGGACTAACGATGAATATTTAAAAAGTTTTCTAGACGGCTTTAAAGAAAAATGTATTGAGATCATTTTACACTTTGAGCCTAAGTACACAGATCATTTCTTACTTTTAGCTTGTATCCCTTAAAGACTTTGTTTGGAAAAGTATGACGGCCGATAGGGGAGGAAAATGAAGCAATGTAAAAAACAAGGTACGTGGCTCTGATCTCTTTAGTGATAAAGATACAGAAACGTTTCATAAATTCACCATTTCTTATCACCTTTTTTTTTTTTGTTATGTCATTTTCAAAATAAGAGGTGATCAATGACCCCAAGCCAGCCTTAACATCAAATACAAATTGATGGACTAAACCAATACTGTCACTCGAATGAAAAAGCCCAGCCCACCATCTTTTGCCCAAGCCCAATCAAATTAGAAAATTACTAAATAAATTTTAAATAAAGATATCAAGTAGATCTTATTTTAAATAAGAGCTTAACTTCATTAGTTGGCCAAATATTTGTCTGGTCAAGGGCATTTTTGTCCATTAACAATTTCAACCTAAATTATGTCAAAATTTTTAAAAAATAAAATTTGAAAGGAAAAAAAGAAAAAAAGAATGACCAGGCTGGAGAGCTGGCTGCCTATGGCTGCCGGCCCATTACTCGTAGGCAGCGGTCTAGGTGAACACATGCCAATGGCCCTTTTTTTGCGTTTTCTTTTTTAGGTTATATCTTTTACTTTTTTGAGTTTAAAAACAGCAAAAAAAAAAAACAAATAAAGAAATAAAACACAAAAGATGAAAATATCCTTGATCAAATGGTAATATCAAGCCCTTTTTTATAGTAACATGATCACTTCGAACCCTTATTTAAAATAAAATTCACTTTAAACCACCTTAGAGCTTTATTTAAAAAAAAGGTTAACTTCAAGAATTTAATAGAGTAATAATTCTCCTCTACGAGCTTTATTTAAAAATATCTAATAACCAAAAACATCTTAAAATCGTTCTCTGTTCGACTCATTAATTCCCTAGACAATAAAGTTTGCTGACGAGAATTAACTCATTGAAGTTTAAATTGAGTTTTGACTACCGAATTTCGAAGTCTAGTCGAATTCGAGCCCGACAACGTACCGGCCTTGCCTCGAGCAAAGCCACGCGAATCCGAGCCAATGAATCCGATCCAATGAATTCGACAAATCTTCCACTGCCCTACACAAGTTGTGGTCGCTTGTTTGTTTACCTCCGTCGTTTGTCAAGATGTGCTTGTTCTTAACTTCTTATCCCACGAACAGAGCCAAGTGACGATGCTCACTGAGGCCGTGAATATTGATGGAGTCAACAGCTTCTCCTCCGCTCAAGCTCTTTCTCTTGCTCTCCTGCATCGCTTTCATTCCCGCCGCATCGTCTTCACCCCGACCCATTTCGAGTCCGACCGCGCAGCTCCTCCTGAAAGAGTCGCTGCCCACGAAATCTCCCGTTGAGCCCCACCTCTGGTTCGACCGTTTTCTACGCTTTCTATGAAGCCAAGCGACCCACTACGCCCCTCTCGCAGACCCCGCTCCTGATTTGGCTCCAGGGTGGCCCCGGTTTCTCCTTCATGATCGGCAACTTCTACGAGCTCGGACCTTGGCGCGTCAGCTCTGTGGCGCATAACGCCGAACACCTGGTGGTCGAACCGAATCCTGGCTCTTGGAACCGCTTGTTCGGCCTTCATGTCCTCGTTAACCCCATCGGCGTCGGGTTCAGCAACGCCGCCTCTCCTGAGGAGATCCCAAGGGACCAGTTTGCCGTCGCGAAGCATCTCTTCGAGGCAATAACCGCGTTCGTTAAGCTCGATGGGGCTTTTTAAGGGCGCGTTTCTATTTCCCTGTTTTTCTGTTTTTTTTTTTTTAGGAAATAGATTTGAAAGAAAAATACATTTGATAACGTAATTGAATTTTTCTAATCTTGGACTAAATTTTTGGCTCAGAAATAATTTTGAATGAAAAATGAGAAGTAAAAAAAGAGTAGTTTTTTTTCCCTTACCCACAAAAAAAAGAGTAGTTTTTTTTTTGAAACAAAAACAAGAAACAACTTCCTCCTTCTATTGCCGATCGCCACCCCCCATCCTCGTCACTCGCCGCCGTGCCCCACAGGAGGCCGGTCGCCGGCCGTTGTCGTCTGCCGGCCGCCGCCGTTCGCCGATCGCTGCTACCTCCATCGGTCGTTGCCCCCTTCTGCCATCGATCGCCGGCCGTCGTCGCCTATCGTCGCCATTCGCCTATCGCTGCCATTCGCCGGCCGCTTCTATTGCTGCCAGTCGTCGACCCTCGCCTACTGCAGGTCCCTGGCCACCACCGCCGATCGCGACCACCCACCATTGCCCCGCTGCCGCCGCCATTCGTAGGTTGGTCGCTGCAACCACCGCCGCCGGTCGCTGCCCCCTGCCGCCGCCAGCGACCTTTGCCGGAAATAAAGCTAGGGAAGGGAAATTTTACGCTATTATCAAACGAATTTCTGTTCCGAAAATAGAAAATTTGTATCATTATCAAACACATTTTTTGGCTATGAAATTCGTCTGGGGAGTAGAAAATAAAAAATCTATTTCTTGCCAGAAATAGAGCCATGGAAGAGAAATGATATGCGCCCTAAGTCTCGTCCAATTTCGGTATTGTAAATAAGTGCTCCAAAGACACTAAGTGCTTGTCTAGTAAGAACTGGGTGCGAATATAAAATTGAAATGAGTAGTCGAGCGCGTTTTAGAAAATTTACTTCCTACAAAATCAAAATATTCTTATATCGAAAGTACGGTCGAGGATCCTTGACACATTGTCCCGATACAACACATTGTCCCGATACATTCTTTGAGTAACTTCATCCTTAACGAAGCATTCCAGCATTGCACTACAAAGGACGGATAGATTTTTATTTATTCGACATGGTTGAATCTTTTTAGTTAAAAATTGTTTGGAACACAATTACATGCAAACCACATGATTTCAAATTCTGATGCAAGTATTTTTAAATATTCTCTCATGCTTTTTCAAACACATACAACGGACGGATAGATTTTTTTTTTCCACAAAATTTTGAAATTTAAAGTTTGGAAAGAATGAATTTTTATTTTCCATTTCTGGTAATTCTTTTACACACGCCTCTCAATATCCACTCTAATTGATTCTTGATAAACGATTATTAGTTGGATGCGTATGGTAACGTTTCTGTTCCTAGGAACATTTTTTGAACAGAAACATTTTTTTGTGTTTATGTTCCCGAGTACGATTTCTGGGAATAGAAAGATGTTTGGTAAGTATAAAAAAAAAACACTTTTTCCCATCACCGCCGGCGGCGGGGCGACGGCCGGGTGGGGACCAGTGACTGGCGGCCGGGTGGCGACCGGTGACTGGCGGCGGGCGGCCGACGATCGGCTGCCTGCGGGTGGTTGGCGACAGGCGGCAGCCTGTGGCGGCCAGCAATGGTCCGCGGGTGGTGGCAGCGTCGGCGGCGGTGGAAATGTGTTCCAAAAAGTGTTCCAAAACCCAAAAGCAGGTTTTTTTTTTGTTTCTTCAAAAATGTTCCGCGGAAGCACAAAAGTGTCCAAATGTGGTATGAGAGCGTTGCTTTGTCTAATGATGGAGGCGGTGGCAATTTCTTGATGCATGAGGCTTCGAACAGCTTCTATAGGCCTCCCAAATCTGGTGAAAATGGAGTTGTGAAGAGTGAACGATATCAAATTGGAGGGTTTGTGTGAGTCTGATTTGAGCAAATTGGTTGCGAAATGGGAGAAGAGAATCTTCATCAGCGAAAATCAGGGTTTGGCCATCTTACAACTGACTTGGATAGGTTGGCCATCTTTCCTGCGATCGTGTCAAATTGACCTTGAATATGTCCAAATTTCACAAATTAAACATCAAAATTGAATTGTACAACATGGATATTACCTAGAAATGACAATTTCGAGATTAATATGTTTAATTTAGTGCAAAATCCCTAAATTCAAATTTGAGCCAAAAATGAAATTTGACCAATTGAGGTCCTTAACGGCCATTTTGGAACAAACCGATCCCACCAATGGTCTTAGAATAATACAAACCTATGTGTAAGGCTTTAGTTTCGAATGAAATTGCCTGATTGATCATGATTTTAAAAACGATCGACTAAACATAAATTTCAATTAAGTCCATTTCCCAATTTGCTCAACCAGCATAGATGATTGGACCAAAATGCAATTAAGAGTTGTTTAAACCTAAATTTTGATTAACCTTTTTATTCATTTTGTATAAAAAAAAAATAGAACTTATTTTTTTGCCTATAAAAAGATAATTCACAGTGCTTCACAAGATGGAGGGACAGAAAAATACTCGGAAAATTCAGAGAGCTACCGAGTTATTGTGTCCATCCTCGCGCGGAACGGAGCAAGTCTCCAACACTGAAGATTCCTTTTTGCGGATTACACTCTCCGACGATACCGCTGCTCCGGCAGTCCACCCAGCCACTCGACGCTGGTGCTGTTTGTTGCTATTCAGGCTTCTACTGCCTGATGCCCCTTCTCCGTTGCACCTGCTTTCGAGATCAGATTTGACTATCCAGTGAGCTTTTTGTTAATCGTAGGATTACGAATTAAAGATTGACTCAAATATTCACGAAATATTTTAACACTTGATTGATATATTCACTTTCATGATTGGCATTGATTGATATAATCACTTTCTTCATTTGAATTGTTTGACTCTTGTATTTTTTTAGAATATATCCGTCGCATGATGTAATATTGAAAATTCTAAAAAAATTTGCATTCATTCACTTTCCGCAGTTGAAAATTGCATATCTTTTCAAAAATAGCATCATGTAGATAATTGCATGTCTAATCCTTTTCTGTAAAATTTTTAAGATTAGATTGCATTTTAGGATAGAAATTGCATGTTTAAATAGAATCTCATGTTTAGAACAATTCGTCTTTAATATATTAGGGTTTAGATCAATTTAAACTCTAAAATATGCAAGATAGATATTGTTCTCGCATAGTTCCATTTCAAGAAATAAATTCATCCGAAAATTTTAAAAAAATTATCATTCACCATTGATATGTCAATCTATGCCACGTATGCCACGCCATCCATGCCACGTCGTCTTTGCCACATCATCTATGCCACGTCATTCTTGCCATGTCATATTAGGTTGCATTTTAGCTTTAATTGCATATTAGAATTGCATGTCTTGTTTTTAATCAATTTACGTAGTTAATTTAACTAAGACATGGTCTCATTTATATATTCATTTGCGTGTCATCCAGCTTAATCTTGCATTTAATTCATGTCATTACATCCTAGAATAATTTCATGCAACACATGCAATATGGTCTTCCATGCATTCCTTAAAAAAAATTAAAAATTAAAAATTAAAAAAAGAAAGATATTGCGTTGCGCATGCTCCCTTGATTATCTTGATTTCTGGAGGTTGAATTTATTGATTTTGCACCCGCATGATAACCTTCGTTAGTGACTTAGGGTAAAATCAATTAATGTTGCCTGACAAAATTTTTTCATGAAATAAATGGTATCGAAAGAGCGTTAGAGTAATCTAGGGTAACCAAGTCCCCGACTCTTAATCTCTAGTTCGTATGAATAAAATAGTTCTCCCGCTATTTCATTTAGGTTTTTAATCAACCAATCGTAAATGATTAGTGGCTACTCCAATTTTAAAAAAATCTTTGCATGCTAATCACATGAACCATAAGTTGTGATCTGGTATGTACTTGGGAGAGTTTGAGTTAGGCTAGTTAATTGAATTAACCTAATAATCCATTATCCCGAAATTTAATTCGAATTTTAGGTGACGACAAGGGTGTAAAAACCAAATGTCATAATTAGTACAAAGTAAAAGGAACACTAGAAAAGACTCAATTTGATGTTTTTACACAACAAGGGACCTAAGTGCAAAATTTTTAAATTTAGGGTTCCTGATTGAATTTTTTGGATTTAAGGTGACCAAAATGCAATTGAAATTTAATAAAAAAAGACTAATGGCTATTTTTCCATTTCTATGATCACAAATGTTGTTGTTTATTCGAAATTAATTCGCTAGACTTGGCCAAAGCTCTCAAAATTAATTTTGCAATTTTATGAAATTTATTAGGTTTGATTGATTTTCTAAAATTAAAAGTGACTAAAAAATTATGTGTCATTATTTATCCCGGCCTTCATCCATAGCACCGCGAGCCACGCACAAATGGCTCGGCCTCTTCTCCAAGATCCATGATCCCAACCGACCTTGCTAGTGACCAACAAGGGCCCAATCATGAGAAAAGAGGCTAAGGTTCAGCAATTCAAGGCTAGCATTCGTATGGAGCGGCTTCATTTACATGCTGGCTAAAATCGCGCCGGTCACTCATGGTGGTTGGACCTTTTTTGCATAAGAAGTTGCTAGCAATCACGAAGTTCAGATGTGCTTGAACCTTACCATTGTTGTGCAAGCCATCAAATATCAATAATTAGGTGTAAGAAATCACAAAATGGAAATGTAATGTTAGGTAGACCAGTTAATACTTTATAATCGGTCTATAACTCATTGACTTTTTTTTTTTTGAGTAGATATATTAAGACACTCGAACAGAAACTCTTCCTTAACGATTTTCTCAAGTGAAAGTTATCGGATTGTTGCAATGTGGACGGGACACGTCAAGCAATACGCTAGGTAGATCATCTTTGGGGCAACATTTAACGAAACTCATATTTTATTTTTAGTTTTTGGTGCGTGCCATACTTGGCCCTCCTTTTCGCTTTCCCTAATTTAGTTCCTTCTCCACGTCCCCAAGTATGACGACCACTTGGGAATTTATTCCTTCTCATTTCTTCCTCGTCTCCCAGCTGCGGTGGTCGACGATGGTGATCCTCGGT
Source organism: Rhodomyrtus psidioides (assembly GCA_021437785.1). Classification (NCBI taxonomy): domain Eukaryota; kingdom Viridiplantae; phylum Streptophyta; class Magnoliopsida; order Myrtales; family Myrtaceae; genus Rhodomyrtus; species Rhodomyrtus psidioides. Next base: position 65,556 of record JAILYB010000192.1, on the reverse strand, counting down.
CATGTTGGGAGAATTTGATTTAGAGATTCCAAGTTAACTTAAAATTCCAGCAAGCAATGAAGTGTTGTACTGAGGATTACAATGAAGAAAGCTAGACAACAGCACTAATACTTATGCACCGACAAGACACGAGAGGAGATCCATACCATAACAAATACATTGCAGACCTGATTTGCGACCAACTAATCCGTCATTAATCATCAGTCAACTCAATCTCACTCGTTTTCATTGCCAAAACTAATCCGTCACTAATCATCATTCGATACCAAAACGAATAAATTGCAGAGATTTCAAAGTTGGAGAAGTTTCAAACTTAGGGCCCAAAGTGAGAGTAGGAAGCTCGGATAAATTATCAGGCTCGTAGTTATTAACTCGTTTTCATCCGCCTTTGATGTGGAAGAGGAAGCTCGGATTCGAAGGGTTCGGAATCAACCGTCAGGCCCCCCACAACTTCGAGCAATCCCAGCCTCCGCAGCGTCTCTACATCCCTCCCTCCTCCCGCGCGCACGGCCATGACAACTACGAGGACTCCGACCTCGACAGCATCGAGTACGAGGGCGGCGAAGACACCGTGAGGGAGAACGGCGCCGGGGACGGCAAGAGCGACCAAATCAACCCCCTCGACGCGTTCATGGAGGGGATACACGAGAACATGAAGGCCGCGCCACCTCCGAAGCCGAAGGAGAAGGTGGAGAAGGACATGGACGAGGAGGAGGACAATCAAGGCATCCTGCGGGCGAAGAAGGACGTGGGGCTCACGCTGGCGTCGGACGCATTGCACGCCGATTATGATTCGGATGAAAAGGTTTAGGCGGCCGCAAAGGCAATCGACGCCGAAAATGTACTTCGGCTTCCCCCTCCGGCGATGTGCCTCATCGACGACAGTGGGCAGCAACAAACGAGCTCCTGAAGAGCTTTGGCCGACCGATGTGAGGTTGAAGAGGATGAACAGTAATGATGATCAGTAATGATGAATATTTTTTAATTTAAGTTTTTTTTTTAATTCTGATGTGGCGCCTCGTCAGCGCCACATCAGATTTTAAAGGAGATTTTTAAGGATAGGGTAGATGTGTCACTCTTATAGAAGTTTGGGGTTTTTGGTGTCACAAAAAAAAATTTGGGGTAAATGTGTCATAATGGGCATAGTTTAGGGTTTTTGGTGGCATTTTCCCTTGATACTCTGAGATAGTTGTGAGTGGAGACAATGACGAACGAGGAGGAGAGTAGAGTAGAAATGCCCGTGATCGTCTCTCGAATCTTTTTCTGTTTTTCTTATGGGAATCAGCACGTTTCCATTTTGTGCTTGCGAGTACTTTTTCCATCGGAAACACAGGGGTGTCAATGGGCCGACCCGGCCCGAAATGAGCAGTACCATGGTCGGGCCGGGCCGATTTTTTTCTTTCCTTTTTTTAAATTTTTTTTAATCAAAATCAATTAACAAACCATCAAGTGAAAAAATATAAAAAGAAAATATAAAATTAAATTAAATTTAAATGAAAAAAATTGGTATTAAAAAAGGTTTGGTGCCGGGCCGAGCCGGCCCGAGTACCAGACCCAGCCCGAAAAGGCCCGAAAATGCAAGGAAATTTTCGGGTCGGGCGGGGCCGGCCCGTCCGGCTCGGGCCAAATTGACAGCCTTAGGAAACAAATCATTCCCTTTTTGTGAAATGATCAAACTTCAATGTGTTTTGTCCGCTTTATTTCTTCGTCCTTTTCCTACAATCTTATTCCCTCAAAAAATCAACTTTTTCTTTTAGTGTTTGCCCTTTGGATCCGGACCGTCCGTTTTTAGACGAACGGCCCAGATCTCCTATTTTTAGGGGGCAACTTTTTTAGTTTTTAATTTTTTATTTTTTTACTAATAATCTGGACCGTCCATTCATAACACGGACGGCCCGTATTCCAAAGGCATGGCCTGTCCTTCTGAGGAAAGGGCAGAAGATCCCTTCATGCAAAGTTGTCTCAGATCTCCTATTTTTAGGGGGCAACTTTTTTAGTTTTTATTTTTTTACTAATAATCTGGACCGTCCATTCATAACACGGACAGCCCGGATTCCAAAAGCATGGCCTGTCCTTCTGAGGAAAGGGCAGAAGATCCCTTCATGCAAAGTTGTCTCACTCCTCCCTTCATTGCTTGCATAGCAGAAGGGCAGGACACGCGTCAAGTCCCAAGAGGTTCTTTTAGTTGATTTTTTTCTCTTATCCTTTTTATTTTTCTTGCATAGGCCGCACATTATTAAAAAAAATCTACAAGAGAGAGAGAGAGAGAGAGTTATTTATGTATTTACTTAAGACTAGCCACGGGAGGTAAGTAAAAACCTTTTCACATACAAGTATTCATATTTTAAAAAATAATTTTTACAACAATAAAAAGTATAGTACTCGAGAAAGTAACGTCAAGATTTTTTTTCCCCCACAATGTTAGACTGTGGTCCGTTCTACCCTTCTTTTGATGCAAATAAATTTGGAGAGCTCGTGGGAAAAGTGATCCATCACCCGGTTACGACAGTATGTACACATGTTTGTAGCTTACTAGTAATTACTAACTGATTTAGAAAGCATGCACGACAGTATGTACACATGCACACATATGTTCAATGCTGCAAGCAAACTTCCACGTTACACATGGCCCCGATCGACACATTCCTCGATCCCAATCTTCATTTCGGTGCGCATTCAATCACAGTAAAGACCATTATCACATACACACGCACTTAAGCTTTTGAGAAAAAATACAATGAACTTGAAGATGAGTGATGATTCTCAAAAGGAAAGCCCCGCCATGAGGTTCGCTCCTTCTCCTTTTGCTCAAGTACAGCCACACTGATCACCAGAATTATTACCAAGTATAACTTCTGAGAAATTTAAAAATTCCAGCAAACAGCGAAGTTCTCCACCGAGGATTACAATAGAAAACCCATGCACCGACAAGACAAGAGAGAGGATCCATATCAAAACGATCAAACAGAAGTCTAATTCTCGGACCAAACTTAAATCCCAACTAAACAACAGAAGTCTTTCTAAAGCCCGTCAAAGGCATCGCTTCCATGATTTCCAACATATACAGAGAGAGCCTCCCGCAAAGATGGTTCCTTTAATATGTTCAGTTCACGCAAGAACTGCAATCAACTTTATAACCAGAACCGTGTTGATGCATCAAATCCCAAACCCATATTACGAACAACTAGGGATGAGCATGGCCGCATGGGCTGGTTCCAGACCTAGACCCTATACCCGACCCTATTATAATCGGCTCCCACTTTTTGGAACCGATACCCGACCCTATTTGTCTTTGTCTTGAAACCTGTTTCCTGTTTTTCGATCCGATTTTCGGGTTCACCCTGTTTAGCATGTTTTCCTTTTTTGAGCTTCGAGCCACCCTCGGAGGCCAAACCCCCATGCATCTCAACGGCCATAGCATCCACCACCTGCCTCAGCCTCCCCACCGGCGTCTCGCACGCCTCCTCGAGCTGTTGATGCTTGCCCGGGTAGGGAGAGATGGTGTAGGCGTTTAGCAGCCGGCTAAGTCTTCCTACACCATCTCTCCCTTTATCATGGGCAAGTCTTCCTCCTCAAGCTCGGCTCACGCAAAACCGCCGAACTCGCGATGGTGTATGCTCTTAGCAGCCGCCGAACTCGCGATGGTCGCCCGCCAGCCACCAGTCGCCACACTCACTCGTTGTCCATTGCCGTTGAGCCTCGACGCCGCGTCACTAGGGGATTCCGCGACCCGCCACAAGCCCCAACGCTCTACAGACCCAAACCCAGGACCACCCAGCCGTGTTCCACAGACCCGGCTGTAAGCTGCATGTTTAATCCGTATGCAGCGACCCAAGATACACACGTACAGATACACAAATCCATGTTCCATAGAATTAAAGAATTAATGCACCTTGTTTCCGATTCATCGTTCTTGATGCGGAATTGCGAGAATCCGATGCTCAAGAGCTTCTCCTCTATGAACCCCCTTTATCACTGGCTTCAATGAGACGACCCATCACTGTCGCTTCAGACAATTCTATATGTGAGATTATGTGGACATTAGGGTTTAGAGGAGGGACTTGAGCTCTATTTATAGAGAATGAAACATATCCCCTCATTATGGATTAGGTTTATCTCAGCCCATACTATCCAGCCTCATATCCAACTAAAATAGGAAACTGTATATATCTTACCTTTATTAGACCAATTAATAATTACAAAAATAATTAATAAAGCCCACAATTGAATATATCCAATTAGAATATATTCTAACACCGGCAACTCCAGATCCGAAGCTCTCAACCCCGAAACTCCTCTTCCCAGCAGCGTTGCGGCATGTTGTCGGGCCGCTCGGCCACCTGCAGCCTCGACCCGCACTCCTCCTGGCACGGCAGCAGCGTCGATGAGATATGAAGAAGAAGAAGAAGAACGAGAGGACTCGGAGGAGGTGTATCGTGAGAGGAGGCAGTGAGCTCCTCACTGGGAAGCGACAAAAGCCTAAAAGGAACTAGGGTTTCGTTTTTTTTTTTTAAATAGTAACTAGAAAATCGGTTCTAAAAACCGGTCCAAGTGGGTATTTATTTAGACCCGGAACCCGGACCGGTTTCAACCGGTTCCTAAAGTTTGGACCCGGAACCCAGACCGGTTTGAGCTAGAACCGATTCCCGACTCTGTTTTTTGAGTGGGCCGATCTGAGTTTCGGGTCAACTCGATCCGGTTGCACACCCCACGAACAACATGTTGGAGTTGAGTGTAGGTGGGCCTCTTGTTAGTTTATATTGAATTCAAGTTTCAGAGAAAAAAAAGGAGAGAAGTACACGCCAATTATCTGAACAACCTCAGAAGCCTAGTAAATATCATTAGGACGTCTTTAATTTCATGATGAGTATTAAAGAGAAGTTCTGCATTTTCCAATGTCTATATGATCAATTCTCGTTCTTTCATTTGGGTGGTGTGACTGTGAGTAGCGAAATCAACGTCACTACATGTCCATTTCCTTATCCACGTTGCGTCGAAAACAAATATCTACAATACCACATGTCAATGCCATCTGATCATGCAGCGGCATGACTTTTTTCTCTCCGCCATTTCTCGTAAAACTTCACAGCACAGCTTCAGGGAGCCATGGTGTTCCTGAGGACTCCTTGATCTTCTGCGAAGAATAGGCTTAAGGTTTGTTACTTCGCATCTTTGTTCGCACCTTGCCTCGGCCTCATCTTAGAGTTCATGTCCTATCTTATAGGTTACTTGTACTGTTATGCAGTGACAGTGTAGATGAAGCAATGATCCAGAGTAGTTTCACATGTATTGGAGATAGAATTGAAAAGCAGTCAGAAGTTACAAAGGAAATTTTACTTGAGGTTTTGCCCAATAGCTCGGTTGAAAATAGCAGCAACAAGAGACTACGTTTGAATTATCATGACTCGAGTTATGATTCTACCACTAGTTTATTCGACCACAACTCTACTAGATAGTTCAACTAAAGCATCTCTCTGTACGCATTGGAGATTGAGGGTCATTGCGAACTATTCTGGAAGAGGAATGTCTGCTAGGTCCTCTCGATGAGGAAGCTGGTCGGTTGAATTGCCTGAATTTCCATAGCCATGTTCGGAGGCCGTTGATGTCATGTGCTTAACAGCGTCAGCAGTAAGCGTCATGACGGTGTCTTTTCAGATAGTTAAGTAGATCACCGCAATGATGTAGACGGCCATGAGTGGGAACACTACGAGTCCAATCAAAATGTTGGCAACTTTGAGAAGTTTGTTGTGGATTAGCCAGCTGACAAAGCCCGTGCAGACGTAGTAGACGTTGACACCAATGAGTCCCGCACCTAGTATCCACAAGATCACCATTATCTGCGGTTGCAAAAGAAAAAAAAAAAGAGAGGATTTTCATTTAGCTCGTAATTCACATGTTCTTCTGCATTACTTTCAGTTCTGAATAAAGAACCAAGTTCAATGTTCAAATGTGTAAAGATTACAAACTTACGTATATTGAGTTTTTGTGGGGTCCCATCTTGGTTGAACTGCTACTGAATTTAAGGAGTGGGATAAGGGCAAACGGAAGCTCAAATGAGAGAATCATCTGAAAAACAACGTCAATTATAACAAATTGAATGAAAATAAAGTGCACGTATATGGTCACCAGATGAAGACAGAAAGAATTCAAATGTAGAAATGGCTGGAGATGTTGGAAGAGTTTGCATACGGATGCGATGATGATGAGGCTTCCGGCCCCTGAAGATCCTCCAATGATAGAGACAACGAGACTCGGTGCAATGGCAATGCATCTGGTCATTAGGTTCTGTTGCCATGGCTTCATTTTGAGTTGTAAAAATCCCTAAGAAATTAACCAACCCAGAAAAATAAAATAAAAATTAGAGTGTTCACTTTAAACAACTAATCACATAAAATTTCCAAATTACAAACCAGCATGATGTATTGGCCCGCATACGTTCCTGTGATCGACGAGCTTTGTCCGGAAGCTAGCATTGCAATGGCGTAAATTGTCGAGCTAGATCTTCCCAACATATGCTGTGTAAACACATGCGTTTAGGACAATATCAAGAATCTTATTCTTAAACATAATGTTATATTGTATCCAACTGTTTATCGTCAATGTTAGGAATTGGATCACCTTAAAGAGGAATGAATCAGAGTTGAGAGTTAGGTTCCTGCATTGATTTCTATTCTCGCTAGAGAGATTGTTGCCCGAGCAGATGGTGCCAGACACGGACACAATGGCCACGTTGATAAAAAAATGCCACGAATAACGCGAAGCCACTTTCTATGAGGAAAAATTGACAGGCGTCCTACAAAGAGGAAATAAAAAATGCTTGTAATTTTTCTCGTATTATTGAAGAAAGTGCATCTTTTAAAGAATTGACAAGAAAATAATCCCAAAAACATGAAAAAGATAATCGAAGATGCAGTTAGGATTTTTGTACGTTGATGCCTCGGACCGACCTCGGAACTTTCCTTGACAAGACTAGAGCAGAATGGAGAAAAAGGTTGTGCCTGTTGACAAGAAATAGAACTCTTAAATCTAAAAATGGCACAAAGGATCACATGTAAATCTAGACAGATGTAAATCTAGATAAGTGCGAGATTTGATATAGAGTGAATCATATGGCATCACGAGTGCACCGAACAAGGCGATGGCGTCGCCTGTGGCGCCGGTCCCAGAGAGCTTGGGGATGAACATCCCCTCCATGACCTTTGAAGCAGGAGGCTTCACATAGCTCATTTCGCCGAAGAAACACCCTGCCATTATGAATACCAATATAGCTATCAGAATTTCCAGCTTCCGAATCTAACCAAGGAAAATCGAGAACAACGTTTTTAGTAACCATCCTGGTACCCGATGACACTGAGGTGAAGATCGTCAAGTTGCTTGAACTGTAAATATACACATTCTTAATTAATAAGTTGAGTTTCAAGCAAGTATACCCCATATCTCTGCAGGCCAAGAAGTAGAAGCGTGCTACAACCAGTGAGCAAAACTCTAGCCCATACTGGGATGTGGAGGAGTATATATGTTAAGTGCAAAGGCGCCTGTCCCAATCACTGCAAACATTAATTTGGTTGGATAGTGAATTTTTTTTATCAAAATAAATTTCATATCTTAACCCTATCCTTAAGATTAGTAGAAAGAGGAGCATGATCATTTGTTCTATAAAGACCGACACTAAACATTAAATCAATCAAGATGAGAGAGAGATATGCCTTCCGGTATGTCAGCAGCTATGACGGCAACTTCAGCCAGAATCCATAAACTATAATTTACCAATGGTGGGTACTCAACCTTGCATAGCTCAGCCAAGTGTCGCCCTTAAATTCCAAAACATAAATATGAAAAAGAAAAGTGAATATGATCACACATAAGAATAAGGCAAGAAACAATCATAGAGTTCTTTAAAATAATTACCGGTGCACACTCCGAGATTAGCAGCCAGGGATTGAATGATGAGAGCAAATATCAACCCGACGAGTATAACCCATAGAAGCTGACCATGTGATCCCGTAAATTGTATAAATTTAGCACAAAGATATATAGTATGTATAAGCGGGAACACATACATATATATGCACACACTGTGTTATTCTTTTTTTTTTTTTTTTGGTTACCTCATATCTATCATCCGCTCCAGCCTGCAAATCAATTTCCACTGCAACATTGATTGTAGAACCATTAATTAAACATCACCTCATTCAAAAGCCGCGCAAACGCGCATGATGATAAGAGTAAGAGTGTGAGAGTGAGAGGGAGAGATAGATCTTACGGTTTCCGGGGTCAAGATATGCTAGTGAAACTAGAAAACCGGGCCGGGCCAACAAATGATAAGAAGTCTCTAAATCCTTTGGAATGCAAGACGAAGCGAAGCAGATATAAATAATCTCATCGCTTCACGAAAAAAACATAGTGTGTCTTGAGAGAGAGAGTGTGCAGGAGGAGCTTCAGATGGCAAGTGGAGGAGCTCAAACCATGGAGTCCATTAATGTGGAAGGCGATCCCCGTAATTCCACGAATGGCAAATCTCATCAACATGAGGTTCTTTTTCTTTTACTTTTTTTTTTTCAGAGATTCGTCGAATGAAACCTTCAATAAGTCACTTGATCTAATTGCAATAAAACTTTTTGATCTGATTGCATTGATCCTTGTGTCTTCAGAAACATGGATTTAGATTTCCGCAAAAAAAACTTGTTGAAGGTTTTGTTCAACGAATCTCTAAAAAAAAAAATGAAAAAGGGAGAGAACCTCCTGTTGATGAGATTCGTCATTCGTGGAATTACGGGGATCGCCTTCCACATTAATGGCCACCGTCGTTGGTGCTCCTCCACTTGCCATCTGAAGCTCCTCCTGCACACACTCTCTCTCTCAATACACACTATGCTTTTTTCGTGAAGCGATGAGATTATTTATACCTGCTTCGGCTTCGTCTTGCATTCCAATGGAGTTACGAAAGATTTCCGCAAAAAAAAAATTATTTCTTGGCTTGCTTTACAAAAAAAAACAAGTTCTGCAGTGCTCGTGAACATGACAGATTAAAATTTATTGTCCCATCACCATCGAAAACAGGACATTTCCCGTTCTTGTGAAAGATCAAACTTCAAAGTTATTTCCGGCTCTGTTTTTTTTTTTTGGATCCTTTTCCTGCAACCTCCGTATCATCCTTTTCCCTGCAAAATTTGTCCTTTCCTCTCGTCTCTCTCTTGCCAGCATAGCAGCAGGACAGGACAGATGCTCTGTGATACTCCCCCTTTTGATGCAAATTAAATTCCGAGCGCTCCTTGATGGATCAAGAACAGAGTTTCACAGTGATATTATTTATGGTCGCTCTTCTATCTCCTCACCCATCTTTTTCACCTCCTGGTAATCCATTACAAAGGGTATTGAAGAGAGAGCGAATGGCAAGCCAACTTAGGATTATTTCTGCTCATCAAATGTACTGTTACTGTTTAATCGCTAGAAATTGTTTTTCCCATTATTATCTTGTATTATTGAAATTTTTTCTCCTTCAACCGCTAGAAATTAGTTCCCTTTTCTTTTTTTAATTGATGTTAGTACTCAGTAGGACTGTAATCGGAATTCAACCGAGAACCGGACCGAACCAATGTTCGGTTTTTGGATGGATCCATGAAACGAGCAAATGGTTTATGGTTCACATTTTATGGAACCGGTCCTTAGCGGGCGATTCTCAATTCTAGGGTGGAAACCATCCATCCTGGAATGATCACCCCTACGAAATATCGTTACTGCTCTAGCGATTTCGTCATTCCTACTGGGGAGAAGATTTTTCTGAAGAAGTGTGAACTCATACACTGAAAAGTTAAATCTGACTTTTAAGAAAGTGATGCAAGGGAAAGCTCAAACTAGATCACTGTGTCACGCGAACCAGACTGCTCTTGGCGGGTTTTTGCTTTTCTCTTTATAGCCCGTTTTTTGTTTTTTGGGCTAAGTGTTGGGTACGTACCGTCACTTGAGTAATTCTCAATTTTGAAAAAAAAAACAAATGCAATTTCATATACATAAAAAATTAGTATCATGAAAACTCTAAACTGATATATTTATAATAAATTTATCTTAAATTAATTTTTTTACCATAAAAAATTTCAAATTGATATATACATGATAAATTTATCATAAACTAAGTATTTGACAGTAAAAAACTATAAACTGGTATATTTGTAATAAATTTACTCAAGCGGGTACTCTTGTGATAAATATATTCTCTGTTAATTTTCGTAAAATTGAGTTAATACCACGAAAGACTTCGAATTTGCACACATATGACAAAAGGAGAGTGAAAATCACAAATTCATAAACCCGTCAACTGTCACGTGTCATCTAACTCAGCAATTTAACAGTAAAATTTAATGAAAACTAATTAATAGTAAATTTATCACATGTGTACCATTTTGAGATAAATTTGTTATAGATATATCAGTCTAGTGATTTTTTGTGGTAAAAAAAATTAATTTAGGATAAATTTATCATAAATATATTAATTTGAAATTTTGGTGATTTTAAATCTAAAAAAAAAGCTAGCATGCAAGGATCAAAGAATGGGTTTGCTTCTAGAGCTTCGAAACGTCCCTCACCATGTAATATCTCCGTGCAGCAGTCATGGTCATGTCCTTATCAATGTCGGTCTTGACTCTTGAGTAGAGCTATCAATATGGGTTATAAACTCATATTTGATCTATATTTTGTATAAAATGGGTCTTATATGAGTCATTAACTTTTAAAGGGCTCACTAAAAATGGGTCCAAAAGATTAAAATAAAATTAAATGAATCACTAATGGATCACATATATTGGACCCATTTTCGACCCATAAGAACATCTTCCTTCCACAAGTTGCAAATGAGCCCAATAATTCAAAGGCTTTGTTATTATCATTATTATTATTATTATTTAATTTTCTATTTTTATAAGTAAAATGAAATAAATTTGAAAACAAAAAAATATAAAAGCCGCCACCGGCGTACTTTAAAAAAATATTTTTTTAACAATAAAATATTTTTGGATAAAAGATATTTTAATAATAAAGTATTTTTGAATAGTTAATATTTTAAAAAATTAAAAAAAATCGCAAAAAAATAGAAAAATTTTAAAAAAAGAAAAATCTCACTAGATTTTTTATTGTGTAAAAGTATTTTAGTAATATTATTTTCTTAGAATGTTATTGTGATTTGGTAATATGGGTCAAAATGGGTCGGGTCGGGTATGAGTTAGTTGCAGGGCAGGTCACGTATGAATAATTGAATATGGGTCAAAATTGGTTAAGCAGGATCAATATGGGTCCGAACATACTCGACCGGTCCACCCATTTGATAGCTCTACTCTTGAGTTCCAATTTTGTGGTTCGAACTTGCACATAAGACGGTGGACATTCGTATTATAGCAAAAAATCAGCAATATGATGAATAATTTCCCTAAATATTTGTTTAATTGTGACCTATAAATTAATCTTAACTAGACGAAACCCGCACATTGCATTGTATTTGTATGCTCGATAGACAATAAACAACGATGTTTGAGAAATATTTCCTCTTTAGGGAAGCTCTCTCGATTTTTTTTTCCTTAATGGAATGAGATTTTTGAAGTCTTTGAAGATGGTGGTGGAGGGTAAGAAAGTTTCCGTCTTTTCTAACGTGATGTGTGGTTGGGGGCCCCTCTCTCTCTCTCTCTCCATCTTCCAAATACTTTGATTTGTTCTCACCTGTGAATTGGAAATATGCTGCTCTGTTTTGTCCTAACAATTTACCGAATCGGCCGGTTCCCAGCGATTTTAAGATACCGGTCTGATTTTTGATTCCACGGAATCGATAATCCGGATTGGCTATTTATTTTAATACACTTATGATAAATTTAACTTGAATTATTTTTTTAACAAAAAAATTCTAAATTTATACACATTTAATAAATTTACCCCAAACCGATATACTTATTGGATGACACGTGACAGTTGCCAAATATACAAATTTGGGGCTTTTATCATCTATTATACCAATTTGAGATTTTTTGGTATATTAATTCAACGCGGAAGCCGATGAAAAGCAAATTTACTACATGTGCATCAATTTTGAATTTTTGATGATCAAAATAATTATTTTGAGATAAATTCATTATAAACACACTAGTTTTAGATTTTTAGTAGATGAAAAAATAATTTAAAGTAAATTTATCACAAATATATTAATTTGGTAATTTTTCGTAATATTAATCCCCGTTTTAATTTAGTTCTTAGAAATTTGTAAAAACTAACCCACTCTTTCACAAACTAAAAGTGAGTTAATACTCTGAAAAGTTGTTTGTACACTCGATACGAGGCATGTCGTAATGACGTGTCACTGATTTATAGGGCGAGTGTTGGGAAATGGTTGATAGCCGAACTAAAATCTTTCAACTTGTTCCATGTTTGTTCTTTCTGGCATTTGTCCCTTCCAAAGTTTTAAGTTAACTTTGAACACATGTCCTTCTTTCGACACTGTCATTGATCCCAATTTTCTTCCTACTTCACTAAGTAAGACATATGATTACGTTAAACATGATTTATATTGCTCCCGAGGATTATACCCAACTCTCGTAAAGGTGCTTCTCATGTTCGTTGACCAAATTAGAAGCAAATAAAAAGGGGCCATGATTCTCCAAATTTATCCCGCAAAAGAGGAGCAAGCGCAACCGGTGGGTGAGGAAAAAAACGAAAGCCGCACCAAAACCGGAAGCTTGGCTTGCTTCAATTCAAACAAGCTCTGCAATGCTCGTGAACATGACAGATTAAAATTTATTGTCCCATCACCATCGAAAACAGGACATTTTCCGTTCTTGTGAAAGATCAAACTTCAAAGTTATTTCCGGCTCTGTTTTTTTTTTTTTTTTGCCCTTTTCCTGCAACCTCCGTATCATCCTTTTCCCTGCAAAATTTGTCCTCTCCTCTCGTCTCTCTCTTGCCAGCATAGCAGCAGGACAGAACAGATGCTCTGTGATACTCCCCCTTTTGATGCAAATTAAATTCGGAGCGCTCCTCGATTGATCAAGAACAGAGTTTGACAGTGATATTAATTATGGTCGCTCTTCTCTCTCCTCACCCATCTTTTTCACCTCCTGGTAATCCATTACAAAGGGCATTGAAGAAAAGGGTATGTGCCACAGATAATTTGCTTATGCGGATAAGGAGTTTGATCCTCGATTGTTCGTGCCATCTGGTCCATTCCATATCTATAGAGAAGGCAATTGGTGCACAGATTTTAGTGACAAACTTTGCTCCTAATACTATTATAGAACATTAGTTTTGGAGACACATCACCTGGTTCCTTTCTTGTTAGGTGATCGGATGGGAATTACTTCCACATCTTCGTCTAGATAAGATCAGAAAATGTGAATTACTCGTCGAATTGCATCATTTCCGTATGAACCAGAACAAAAGAAATGGAAGTTCTGAGTTCATATCATATTTAAATTGTAAAAAGCTCATTGATGCAAAAAATCTTATGTGCAATTAGCAAAATTCACATCATTTCGTGAGATAACATACGGATTGTGACAGGGGCTTAAACTAGGATTTATGTTATCCACGCTGTTAGAAATTCTCTTCTTCGGTAAAATAAACCCACCCTAAACGAACATGTAAACAATGCAAAATTCCACGTATTTTAGATTCAATAATTCAGACATTCTCCACGAAAATTTAGCGATGGGAAATCAAGAGAAGAGAGCAGCGCAGAACCACATGAACAGCATGTTTAGCCAGCAAAAGACATATCAGAAGTACACCATTTGTTTGCTACCTCGGATATCCCGGAAAGAAGGGGGCAAGATGTTTGATTCTAACTGATGCAAAGTTAAGTAGACAATGATATCAGCAAATCAACTATTCATCTTCTTCAGTAGATGCAAGTGTATGACGTGGGAAACTCGACCATACGTCGGACCAGGACCTGTGCCCGTCCATCATCTCCTTCACCATTGAGGCCGCTTCCCCTACGCTCACTGGAACTTGATCTTTGCTCTCCCTCTCACGAACGGTTGCATCAACTTGTGAATCGACAGTGATCGTAAACGGCACGCCAAGCTCACTATATTTGTAAATGCTTGGGTTTGTCATCATTTCCAGAATTTCCTTCTTCCATTCTTCGGTATCAGAGTGCTGCGCCTCTCAGATCCAACATAACTTGATCGAAATGTCAGACTGAAATTGAATGCGGTTTTAAATTAGAGTTACAACCGGCGGCAACAAACCCGAATAGAGGTTAAAAATATCAAAAAAGTTGAATCGTGGGAATAGATGAAACAATGATTACGTAAATGGAAGAGACTTAATTACATTATACGTAATGGAATGAAGCCATGATTAAAGCAACAAGTTTTAGTGGAAGAGCACAAATATGAATATGTTCTTACAAAACAGAGTAATATTTGTGTGTAGAATCAAAAAAAGAGGGTCATTTCGTGGAGATTATTAGCAGAGAGAGGCAAGTTAAAAGAGACAAAAAGCATTTTTTTTTTCAAGCATCCAGATGTCTTTCGGTGGTTTCTCTCCGAATCCTTTCCTCTCGCTACGTTGCTGATCGTCACTGCTTCCCAATAGCCACCAGTTCCGCAAGGTCTGTGCTGCCGAGCTACTCCAACATTGGCCATGACTGCCTGTTTTGACATCACATTCACATTCCAGTACGTTGCTTCCTTGATCTCCTTACTCAGATCCGATCTCAATCGCCACATCCAATCATTCTTTATTCAACTAAACCCCATTTACTCTGTTTTCTTTTGCTTTATATGTACAATGCAGAGGCCAAACCTTGGCCACACGATCAGAAATTAGAATTTTTTATTCTTGGAATTTTAGTCTTTGAAAATTTTCAAATCGACACGTGGCCGTAACGTCGTCCGTTGGATCTGGGCTAGTTTCAAATGTTTTTATAACCGCAGATCCGGCGCGACATTGTCGTTGATCAAGTCAAATTTCTATTGACTTGATAAATGGGCCATCGGGGAAGATGCACTACAAATGGCCATTTTTCGCCCGACCTCCAAATGACCAAAATCTGCCCCGATCGAGCATAAGATGTTGCTAGCAATCACGAAGTTCAGATGTGCTGAACCTTACCATTGTTGTGCAAGCCATCAAATATCAATAATTAGGTGTAAGAAATCACACAACGGAAATGTGACGTTAGGTGGACTAGTTAACACTTTATAATCGGTCCATAACTTATTGACTTATTTTTTTGAGTAGATATATTAAGACACTCGGACATAAACTCTTCCTTAATGATTTTCTCAAGTGAAAGTTATCGGATTTTTGCAACGTCGACGGGGCACATCAAGCAATACGTAATGTAGATTATCTTTGGGGCAACATTTAACGAAACTCATATTTTATTTTTAGTCTTTTGTGTGTGCCATACTTGGCCCTCCTTTTCGCTTAATTTCCCTTTTGTTCCTTCTCCACGTCCCCAAGTATGACGACCACTTAGGAATTTATTCCTTCTCGTTTCTTTCTTCCTCGTCTCCCAGCAGCGGTGGTCGACGATGGTGAACATCGGTCATGTTGGGAGAATTTGATTTAGAGATTCCAAGTTAACTGCTGACAAACTTAAAATTCCAGCAAGCAATGAAGTGTTGTACTGAGGATTACAATGAAGAAAGCTAGACAACAGCACTAATACTTATGCACCGAAAAGAGAGGAGATCCATACCATAACAAATACATTGCAGACCTGATTTGCGACCAACTAATCCGTCATTAATCATCATTCAAATTCAATACTCAAAAGACTGAAGCAGAAAGATGTTAGAATATTCTGTTTTAATATTCAATTGTAGGCTTTATTAATTGTTACTGTAATTATTATTTGGTCTAACAAGGAAGAGATATATTGTTTCATAATTCAAGTAGGATATGGTGCTGGATAGTATGGGCCGAGATATCCTTATCCTTGACCAGGGGATAGGGTTCATTCTCTATAAATAGTGCTTAAGTCCCTCCTCTAAACCCTAATGTCCACATAACCTCACATATAGAATTGTCAGAAGCGACAGTGAGGGACAGTCTCATTGAAGCCAGTGATAAAGGGGGTTCATAGAGGAGAAGATCTTGAGCATCGGATTCTCACAATTCCGCATCAAGAACGATGAATCCGAAACAAGGTGCGTTAATTTCTTAACTCTATGGAACATGGATTTGTGTATCTGTACGTGTGTATCTTGGGTTGCTGCATACGGATTAATTACGCAGCTTACATGTGGTATCAAAGCCTGCGCGTATTAGGTCACGAATCGCGTTCCCGGTGTATTTTCGAAATTTTATTTTTATCGAAATTCAAAGAAAATTATATATTCGGAAAGAGATCGACGAGACGAGAAAAATCGTCCAAGAATCATCGCTGGCGATCGCCGGACGCTCCGCCACACGCGGCCGGAAGATACGGCCCATCGGGCTCGTGGCGCAACGCGCCTCACGCGCGAACCCAGGCCCGCACGTACGTGACACGTGCGGGATGACGTCATCTGACTTTGTTCAGCCGGGTGCAGACCCGACCCGACCCGTGACCCAACCCGAATAAGTTGACCGTTGACTCGGACCAGCCGGTCGTTGACCGGTTCGACCGGACCGCTAGACCCGATTCGCGAAGTTCGGTTTAAGGGAGCGGTCGGACCGGTCGAGCCGGTCGGACCGGTTTCAGAACCGGCTGGACATACGGAACATGTGCGCGGCACGTGTCTGCGCGTGAGCCTCACGCGCCGAAGCTTCAGGCGGCGCGTGAGGGCGCGTGTGAGCTCCGATGGAGGTGATCCAAGTATCGACATGCTCGTATGCTCATGCTCTACAGGATGGTATATTTATTTTTCATGTTTGGTATTTTTATGGATGGAAATACGTACGGAACGCCAAATACGAATGTATTTTGGGGTATTTTTTGAAGTATTTTTTGAAGTATTTTCTGGTATTTCTATATGGATTTGTGAAATACAAGTACAGGCTTACATGAAAGTTCCACATGCAATTATGTGGAGCATGATTTATCAATTTCATGTTTATGGTTTGACATGAATTATTGAGGTATCGATGAAAATTAGCAAAGCATGTAATTTTGAAGATGATTGCCCCAATTTATGAAATTGCATGCATACAGTGGATGTGAAATATAAAGTTATATCCCAATTTCAGGTAAATTCAGTTGGGTTATGACCGCCAAAGCAGCATGCTTGGTTGAGTTTAATAAAGAATATGTTAAATAATATTGGGATGTCACGCGTAGTTATATTCCCAAAGGAGTAATTGCGTGTTCTTGCATGGAGGGTTACATGTACAGCATATGGTTGAGGATTGATTAGTCTGAGTGACGTCATACACCCAAAGGTGGTGATTAATAAAGATTGAAATAAATTCTCATGGCCGCTGTAATGTAGGGAGTATACAACTGCATGTCATGTTTTCTGCCCAAAGGTGATTATATGATGATGTATGTAGCTCTCAAGGTGAAACTTCACATTGTGCTAATTGAAAATATTGGTTATTTTTCAGTCACCTTTTCTGTGAACGGCAACTCCATAACTATTGAGATTCTTACTGGTAGCAATTTTAATAAGTGGAGAAAGGATTTTCTGTTTAGTATGGAACTGACAGATGTTCATGCTGCTCTTAGTGGGGATAGACCCGCAGCTCTTACTGAAACTAGTACAGATGCTCAAAAGGCACAATTTGCTGCTTGGGAAAAGAGCAATAGGATTTGCTTGCTGTCGATGAAGCGATCCATACAGGAACATCTTAGGAGTGATTTTGCTGCTGACATCACTGCTAGAAAAATGATGGATGCCTTGGTGGCTAGAAATCGTGAATCCCCTAATGCTGAAGTTGGGACACATATGTCAGGATTATTCAGTTTGAAGTATGATGGTTCTGCTGGTGTTAGGGACTATGTCATGAGGATGGTAGATCTGCAATCAAAGCTCAAGGAGCTTAATGTTCCAATTCCTGATGCTTGTATCATACACTTTGCACTGAATTCTCTTCCACCTGAGTTTGGTATTATCCAAACACAATATAACACTGCTGATCAGGCATGGACAATCAACGACTTGATTGCAAGGGTGGTGTCAGAAGAGACCAAGTTGAAGAAAAGTAACGTGCATATGGCTATGTATGTTGCTTCAAGTTCTAGTGCCAAGAAGGGCAAGGGCAACAAGAATCGTAAAGGAACTCATTCCTCTGCTGGTCATCATGACAACTTGGGACCAAAGAAACCGACTTTTAAAAAGGACGGTAATGCTGGTAAGGATGGTCTTTGTTTTTTCTGTAAGAAGGGAGGACACGTAAAGAAAGACTGTGCTAAATATAAGAATTGGTTATCTAAGCGTGAGCCTAAAGGTAATGGTTCTTTGGCTTTGGTTTGTGAATCTAATTTGTCTGAAGCCCCATCTTGTTCGTGGTGGCTAGATAGCGATGCAACTATTCATGTTGCGTTTACCATATAGGGATTCATAAACCGGAGAAAGCCAAATAAGGATGAATCAAAGCTCACCGTAGGAAATAACAATAAAGCTGACGTTGAGTTCGTGGGAGATGTCATTTTAATTCTAGATTCTGATTTTAATTTGATGTTAAGAAATGCATTTTATGTACCTTCTTTCAGACGGAATTTAATTTCCGTATCAAGTTTGGACATGTGTGGTTATTCTTTTGAGATTTCAAACTCTGCAATTTCTATTTCTTTTAATTCAAATAAAATTGGGTATTGCACTATGTCCAATGGATTGTACAGATTATGTTTGTCTCCCAACGAAGTATACGTCGCTTATACAGCTGAAAAGGTTGTTTCTAAAAGACCTTTACCTAAGGAACAGTCATATGCAATATGGCACAAACGGCTTGGTCACATCTCTAAAGAAAGAGTGGAAAGACTGATAAAGGCTAGCATTCTTCCCACTCTTATAAGTGACCTAGACACATGTGTAGACTGCTGTAGAGGTAAGATGACCAAAATAAAGAAGAAAACTGCAGTCCGTAGTTCTCACTTGTTAGAGATCATCCATACAGATATAAGTGGACCCTATACAGCAACATTGTGTAGAAATTTTTATTTCATCACATTTATAGATGACTATTCCCGATATGGTTATCTGTACTTGATTAAGGAAAAGTCTGAATCTCTTGACAAGTTCAAGATTTTCCGGACTGAAGTTGAGAAACAACTGGGGAAAGTCATAAAAATTGTTAGATCTGACCGCGGTGGTGAGTACTATGGTCGACATGGCGATGCTGGACAGCTTAAAGGGCCATTCGCCAAGTACTTAGAGGATTCTGGGATTGTGGCTCAGTTTACCATGCCCGGTAGTTCTGAACAGAATGGTGTAGCTGAAAGGCGTAATCGTATGGTAAGGAGTATGATCAGCAGATCTCATTTACCTGATTTTTTATGGGGTGATGCTTTGAAAACGACGCTTTACATATTAAATCGTGTTCCTACTAAATCTGCGCCGCTTACTCCTTTTGAATTGTGGACTGGACGGAAGCCTAGCTTGAATCATCTAAAGGTTTGGGGATGCCCTGCAGAAGTAAAATTGTATAATCCAACTTTGAGCAAGTTGGACCCCAAAACCACTCGTTGTTATTTTGTCTCTTATCCAGATCATTCAAAGGGATATCGATTTTATAATCCCAATGGAGGAATGAGAATTGTTGATTCACAGACAGCAAAGTTTCTGGAGCTTGATGTAGCAGAAAAGGGTGATTGCTCGCAGACTATTGAGGATAACAACACGGTGAGTACTCCTATGTCGTTTTCTATACCTATACAAACAGTTCAGGAAGTTCCTGTACCACAGATTGAACCTGCTGAGGCTCAGGAACCTGTTATTGAAGCAGTTCCTGATAAAGTTCCTCAAGCTTTTCAGGAACAGAATGAAGTAGAAGATGCTCCTCTAATGAGATCTGTTAGACAGAAACGATCAGCTATACCACCAGACTATATAGTTTATCTAGGAGAACAGGATTATGATATTGGTTGTGTTGTTGATCTAGTGACTTATACAGAAGCAATTTCTTGTCCTCAGTCTGATTTATGGTTAGATGCAATGAAAGATGAGATGATGTCTATGAAACATAATAATGTCTGTGAGCTTACTGAATTACCTGAAGGTTACAAACATGTTGGTTGTAAATGGGTTTTTAAGACCAAAAGAGACTCCACAGGAACGATTGAAAAATTTAAAACTAGACTAGTAGCTAATGGATTTACTCATAGGGAAGGAATTGATTATGAATCAACATTTTCGCCAGTTTCTTCTAAAGACTCTTTTAGAGTAATTATGGCTTTAGTAGCTCATTTTGATATGGAGCTTCACCAGATGGATGTTAAAACTGCTTTTCTGAATGGAGATCTTGATGAACAAGTTTATATGGCACAACCAGAAGGTTTTACAACAGATGATACAGGTAATCTGGTTTGTAGATTAAAAAAGTCTATCTATGGTTTGAAGCAAGCCTCTGGACAGTGGTATTTGAAGTTTCATAGTGTTGTTACTTCTTTTTGGTTTTGTTGAGAACAAGCTAGATCAATGTATATACTGCAAGGTCAGTGGGAGAAAGTTTATTTTTCTCGTTCTTTATGTTGATGACATCTTGCTTGCTAGTAGCGATATTGCATTAATGCATGAGACAAAAAGGATGTTGTCACAAAATTTTGATATGAAGGATCTTGGTGAAGCATCTTTTGTCCTTGGCATTGAGATCCATAGGAATCGTTCTCGCCGCACATTGGGCTTATCTCAGAGGGCTTATATTGATCGAGTTTTAAAGAGATTCAATATGCAAGAGTGCAAACCAAGGGTTGCTCTAGTGTGCAAAGGTGATAAATTGAGTCTTTCACAATGTCCTCATTCAGAAATTAAGAAAGCACAGATGAAGGATGTACCTTATGCTAGTGCACTTGGTAGTATCATGTATGCTCAAGTTTGTACTAGGCCAGACATTGCTTTTGCAACAGGACTTCTAGGCAGGTATCAGTCAAATCCAGGACATGATCCCTGGATCGCTGCCAAGAAAGTTTTGAGGTACTTAAAAAGGACTAGAGACTATATGCTGATTTACAGATGTGTTCAAAACTTGCAGCTAGTGGGATATTCAGATTCAGATTATGCTAGTTGTGAGGATAACAAAAAGTCCACAACAGGGTATATCTTTATGCTAGCAGGTGGTGCAGTATCATGGAAAAGTGAGAAACAGAAAACAGTATCATCCCTCACTATGCAAGCGAAGTTTATAGCATGCTTTACAGCTGCTACTCAGGCTATTTGGCTCCGGAATCTTATTAGGGAGTTGACCGTGTTTGACTTTATTGATAGACCCATACAGTTGTATTGTGACAATAACTCTGCAGTGTTGTTCATTAACAATAATAGAGGTCTCAAGGGGTCTAAGCATATGGAGGTCAAGTTTTTTACCATAAAGGAGTCCGTGTAGAATGGTGACGTTGCAGTAGAGCATATAACTACAGATGCTATGATTGCTGATCCACTGACGAAAGGTCTACGCCCTTGTGTATTTGAACGACATGTCATTAATATGGGCTTAGAAGCATCATGTGATGCCATTGTTTAGTGTGAGCTTTCTAGTTTTTGCTCTAATAAAGTTTACAATGTTATATTACTTTTAGTAATGATTTTGATATGTATTGAACTTTTACATTCTTTGAAGTTTTTTGAATGTGATATTGAATGCATATCTGTTGAAAATCTCAAGGAATTGTGTAAACATTGAGTGATGGCTGGGGCATTTATTTTAGCCAAAAAGCATATGTCTTGTTACACATAAAGCATAGTTAACTATAAAGGTAAGACATATGTTGGTTTGTTGGAACAGTAAAGATGTTCTCTCGTGACACATCCGATTTTATGACACATAAAGTGAGAGAATGGTGACTGCAAGGGGGATAACATATAATGTGTCTCTATTATTTGAGATGTTATCCGATTGCCATACAACCATATCAAATCCATATCAGTAAAGTTAAGAGTATTTATGATCATGGATGGCTCTATGTCTTCTGATACAGTTACTGGCATGGTCCGGTGCTTAATACTTTATGGGATCGGATTGATTGTTGGGAATTATCTCTAGACCAATATAAAGATGCGCATATATAGTACAATTTCAATTAATTTAGCTCAAGTGGGAGAATGTTAGAATATTCTGTTTTAATATTCAATTGTGGGCTTTATTAATTGTTACTGTAATTATTATTTGGTCTAATAAGGAAGAGATATATTGTTTCCTAATTCAAGTAGGATATGGTGCTGGATAGTATGGGCCGAGATATCCTTATCCTTGATGAGGGGATATGATTCATTCTCTATAAATAGTGCTTAAGTCCCTCCTCTAAACCATAATATCCACATAACCTCACATATAGAATTGTCAGAAGCGACAGTGAGGGGCCGTCTCATTGAAGCCAGTGATAAAGGAGGTTCATAGAGGAGAAGATCTTGAGCATCGGATTCTCACAATTCCGCATCAAGAATGATGAATCCGAAACAAGGTGCGTTAATTCTTTAACTCTATGAAACAGGAATTTGTGTATCTGTACGTGTGTATCTTGGGTTGTTGCATACGGATTAATTACGCAGCTTACAGAAGATGCTAGGTCTCTCAGTCAACTCAATCCCGTTCGTTTTCATTGCCAAAACTAATCCGTCATTAATCATCATTCGATACCAAAATGAATAAATTGCAGAGATTTCAAAGTTGGAGAAGTGTCAAACTTAGGGTCCAAAGCGAGAGTACTCTATCGAAGTTAGAGTCGGTTTTGTATGAATCAGGACGCGATCCACTGCCCGAAGTCGGTGAACTGTCGACGCTGATTATTTTTCTTATGAATAAGGGATTTACTAAGCAAAGTCCAAACACAATAGTAACAAAAAGAAGATAAAATTTGTCGTCTTTTCGAATCGTTAAAATTTCACACTTTTGCAGTCGATGGATCCAAACTCTCGTCCCTCCTCTTTGATTTTTATTTTTCATTTTCATTTTCCTTTGGTGGTGAACAAATGGGTATCTGTTTTATGCGCGAAGTTTGAGGTGGGAAGTCATCGGCCCGGCAACTGGGGCCGGCAGGACGAGGACACCACGTTAAGATTCAGAAAGACATTTGCCGGAAGCAGATTATCACATAACAGCAACAAGAGAAACATTACAATACGGATCAGAACGAAGACAAGAGAGAAAGATTCATGAAATCCAGAGAAAGAAGGGTTTTTTTCCAATTTAATACAAAAAAAAATATTTACAAAATTAGACACTATTCAAATTTATTTACCAATTTAGGTCTCGCGCGCTGGGGAAGGCAGCGCGCAGGGAGCAGTTTAATTTTTTTTATTTTTTTGGGCTTTTGGCCGTTTTGGCTTTTAGCTCTCTCTCTTTTTTTTTTTTTGGCCTTTTGGCCTTTTGGCCGTTTGGCTTTTTGTTTGTTTGTTTTTTTATTTGCAATTGCTTCCCTTTTTGTTTTATTATTTTATTTTAATTTTTTTCATTGTTTTCTTTTATTATTATTCAATTTGTTTTCAATTAACTTTTTTTTTTATTTTTTTCTCGTCGCTCTGCTGCCATGTCGCCTTGCTCGTTTGTTCGCTCGTTCGATGACGCGCCTCGATTCCGTGGCCCCGTTGCCTCATTCATTCGTTCGTTCGTTTTTCTTTTTCCTCATCACTTCGCGTCCTCGTCACCTCAATCGATGACGTTTGCTCGTTCGTTTTTCATTTTTCTTTTTTCTCGTCACTCCGCGGCCTCGTCACCTCAATCGATGACGTCCGCGAACGAGCAAACGTCATCGATTGAGGTGACGAGGAAAAAGAAAAACGAATGAGCGAACGTCATCGATTGAGGTGACGAGGAAAACGAAAAACGAACGAGCAAACGTCATCGATTGAGGTGACGAGGACGCGGAGTGACGAGGAAAAAAAAACGAACGAACGAGGCAACGGGGCCACGGAATCGAGGCGCGTCATCGAACGAGCGAACAAACGAGCAAGGCGACATGGCAGCAGAGTGACGAGAAAAAAATTAAAAAAATTAATTGAAAAAAAATTGAATAATAATAAAAGAAAACAATGAAAAAAAATTAAAATAAAATAATAAAACAAAAAGGGAAGCAATTGCAAATAAAAAAAAAAAACCAAAAAGCCAAACGGTCAAAAGGCCAAAAGGCCAAAAAAAAAAAAGAAAGAGAGAGAGCTAAAAGCCAAAACGGCCAAAAGGCCAAAAAAAAAAAATTAAACTGCTCCTTGGGCGCTGCTTGTAGCAGCGTGCAAGCTACGCGCGCTGTTATAAGCAGCACGCAAGTACTGCGCGCTGCCCAGCGCGCGAGACCTAAATTGGTAAATAAATTTAAATAGTGTCTAATTTTGTAAATAATTCTTTTTTTGTATTAAATTGGAAAAAAAAAACCCGAGAAAGAACCCGCTCAATTAGCCTTGCCGAGTAGAAACGACACGTACGATTTTTGCCACGATATCCCAAAAAACCGTGATTAGGATGTGTCTCTCTCCATTGTTAATTGGCAATTTTTTTAACTTTTGTCTTTCTTGATCTTTTTTCACTATAAATACCCTTCCTAAACATCAAAGTCCAATGACAATCAAGATAGAGCATGAGGAAGGGAGCAGCTACGACTCCACGGACGCCAATAACCACAACGTGTTGAGGATCGAACTCCACGGCCATGGATTCCGAACCACAGTCACCGGCTCCCCCGATGTGGCCGCCTCCTAGGTCCAAGACTACGGCACCCAGCCGCTCCTCGTCGGCCTCCATACCGAAGGACGACCCAACTTGATGCTTATTTCAAGAGGAGAGTACGAGAACAACGGTCGCGTGGCAACGCTCCAGCTCTCGGTGGAGAACCACTGCCTCATGTTCCAGCTCCTACATGCCCGCAGCATCCCGAGCTGGCAAGGTAACTTTTGTGTTACGAATGTCAGTCTCTCAGTTTGAGTTAGTTGGTCTTCTTACTGTAGAGAATATTTTGGCCCTAGAGGGTTGAGTTGATACTCTGAGAAAGTTTTCTGAAGAGCGGAGACAAAGACGAACGAGGAGGAGAGTAGAGTAGAAATGCCCGTGACCGTCTCTCGAATCTTTTTCTGCTTTTCCGATGGGAATCAGCACATTTCCATTTTGTGCTTGCGAGTACTTTTTCCATCGGAAACACAGGGGTGTCAATGGGCCGACCCGGCCCGAAATGAGCAGTACCATGATCGGGCCGGGCCGATTTTTTTTCTTTCCTTTTTAAATATTTTTTGAATCAAAATCAATTAACAAACCATCAAATGAAAAAATATAAAAAGAAAATATAAAATTAAATTAAATTTAAAAGAAAAAACGGGTATTAAAAAAGGTTTGGTGCCGGGCCGGACCAGCCCGAGTACCAGACCCCGGCCCGAAAAGGCCCGAAAATGCAAGGAAATTTTCGGGCCGGGTGGGGCCGGCCCATCCGACTCGGGCCAAATTGACAGCCTTAAGAAACAGATCATTCCTTTTTTGTGAAATGATCAAACTTCAATGTGTGTTGTCCGCTTTATTTCTTCGTCCTTTTCCTACAATCTTATTCCCTCAAAAAATCAACTTTTTCTTTTAGCATTTGCCCTTTGGATCCGGACCGTCCGTTTTTAGACGAACGGCCCAGATCTCCTATTTTTAGGGGGCAACTTTTTTAGTTTTTAATTGTCTATTTTTTTACTAATAATCTGGACCGTCCATTCATAACACAGACGGCCCGGATTCCAAAAGCATGGCATATCCTTCCGAGGAAAGGGCAAAAGATCCCTGCATGCAAAGTTGTCTCACTCCTCCCTTCATTGCTTGCATAGCAGAAGGGCAGGACACGCGTCAAGTCCCAAGAGGTTCTTTTAGTTTATTTTTTTCTCTTATCCTTTTTATTTTTCTTGCATAGGCCGCACATTATAAAAAAAAATCTACACGAGAGAGAGAGAGAGAGAGTTATTTATGTATTTACTTAAGACTAGCCACGGGAGGTAAGTAAAAACCTTTTTAAGTAAAAACCTTTTCACATACAAGTATCATATTTTAAAAAATAATTTTTACAACAATACAAAGTATAGTACTCGAGAAAGTAACGTCAAGATTTTTTTTCCCTCACAATGTTAGACTATGGTCTGTTCTACCCTTCTTTTGATGCAAATAAATTCGGAGAGCTCGTGGGAAAAGTGATCCATCACCCGGTTACGACAGTATGTACACATGTTTGTAGCTTACTAGTAATTACTAACTGATTTGGAAAGCATGCACGACAGTATGTACACATGCACACATATGTTCAATGCTGCAAGCAAACTTCCACGTTACACATGGCCCCGATCGACACATTCCTCGATCCCAATCTTCATTTCGGTGCGCATTCAATCACAGTAAAGACCAATATCACATACACAAGCCCTTAAGCTTTTGAGAAAAAATACAATGAACTTGAAGATGAGTGATGATTCTCAAAAGGAAAGCCCCGCCATGAGGTTCGGTCCTTCTCCTTTTGCTCAAGTACAGCCACACTGATCACCAGAATTACCACGTTTAACTTCTGAGAAATTTAAAAATTCCAGCAAACAGTGAAGTTCTCTACTGAGGATTACAATAGAAAACCCATGAACCGACAACACAAGAGAGAAGATCCATACCAAAACGATCAAACAGAAGTCTAATTCTCGAAGCAAACTTAAATCCCAACTAAAGAGAAGTCTTTCTATAGCCGGTCAAAGGCATCGCTTCCATGATTTCCAACATATACAGAGAGAGCCTCCAGCAAAGATGCTTCCTTTAATATGTTCAGTTCACGCAAGGACTGCAATCAACTCTATAACCAGAACCGTGTTTATGCATCAAATCCCAAACCCATACCACAAAAAACAACAGTACGAGAAGCAAACACCATTCCAGTACCATTCCATCTGAGCAGATATACAGTATCACATCACAGAAAAGACATTTGCATTCAATCTTCCTTAATTTCAGGACTCAACTTCTTGCGCAACAAACAAATATAAAAACCCGAAAAAACCTAGTAAGGCTCCCTACTCAAATCCCTAAATTTAACTTCCTTTATCCCACAAGCTCCCTATGGCTGAGCACCCCCGGCATTCAGAGCCTCCCCAATCCGGAGTGCCAAAAAAGACCCGAGGCATGCGTGCTGGACCTGCACGATCGACAGCAACGAGCAGTCTCACAGGCTCCACGAAAGCCGCTGCGGCCTCTCGATCTCCCTCCCTAGAAGATCCCTCGTCAGCTCCCTCAGCCCGGCCCTCCTCAGGTCCTCACGGCCCAGCTCCCTGGCAACCAAGGACCTCAAGTCCACCGCGTTGGAAACGCAGAGGCGGTGGTCACGCAGAAGTTTTCGGACCTTCTCGTCGATGCCGACCCCGACGAAGAGGTGGCGAGGGTCGCGAAGGAAGTCCGCG
Organism: Rhodomyrtus psidioides; assembly: GCA_021437785.1. NCBI lineage: Eukaryota > Viridiplantae > Streptophyta > Magnoliopsida > Myrtales > Myrtaceae > Rhodomyrtus > Rhodomyrtus psidioides. The sequence continues at coordinate 38,110 of JAILYB010000192.1, read as the reverse complement.
AGGTCCTGGGGGATCTCGGGGGCGTGGAGGAGCTGGAAGATGAGGCAGTGGAGACCCACGGAAAGCTGGAGGACGGCGAGGGGTTGTTTTCGTTTGGGCTGAGGTTTGGCCGCCACTGAACGTCCAAGCCGACGAGGAGGGGTTGGCAGCCGTGGGACGATAGCCAAGAGGAGACCATGGGAGGGGACTGGGTGAGGAGGGTGCGGACCGTGACGCCGCAGAACATGACGTCAAAGAGGTTGTGGTTATACGGGTCGCGTAGGTCGTAGGGGATCCCGTGGTTGACGATGGTGATCGACATTGTGGGTGCGTGTTGCCCAGAGAGATTTCAAAGATGGTCGAGAGTAGGGGTGTCAACGGGACGGTTCGGTTCGGTTATTTAAAAAATCGAACCGAACCGAAAATTTATGGTGAATGCATGAACCGAACTAAATGGCGTCCCGAACGAGTACATACCGAACCGTACCGAACCAAAAATTCGGTTCGGTACGGTTCGGTTTCCCGATTTTCCTGATTATCTCTTTTATTCGGTTTTCCAGATTGTTTCTCTTTTTCTTTTTTTCTTTTTTTAATAAAATAGCTTACCCTTTAAAACAAAAAAATAACTCTGTTTTATGTAATTTTCGAATCGCCGAACCTTATTTTTCTTCAAAAAATGATAATAAACAAAATATAATCAATTCTAGCTTTTAACTGGAAATAAACTAAGGATCCAAACTAAATATCTTAAAGGGGATGACCAGTCAAAGGGACATTAAAAGCTCATTTCAAAGCACCTACCACTACCAGGACAGGAAGAAGCAGCAGCAGATTAAGTTTGAATGGGACCTGCATTGACTATTATCCTCCTTTGAGGAGAAATGCTAAGAAGAAGAAGAGGACTCAAATTTGTAGTATTTATCACAACAGCAACAGAGACGTCCCAAGTGCAGCTGAGTCCCAAACTTACCAAGCACTAAACCAGAAGCACCCTTAACAATTGTCAAAAGCAACGTCAGGTCTCTGGGGATAGCTTATGGAGGCAAGAGATGCAAAGTAGCCAGAGAAAATAGCAGAAACGCCAATAACATAACTCCCTCCGATACAAGCAAACCAAAAGAAAGACACTAGACATATTCAACTCCATTAGGGGGGACAGAAATACGCAAAACAGAAACACCAGCTGAGACTGAAGACCAATCCAAACGAACCGCCTCAATTGTCACCACCATTAGACTAATCCAGGGCATCGCCATCTTCATCGCTGCCATAGTCTTCATCGAAGGGCTTCTGCTTATGGAAGATGCAGCACTTCTTGGAGCTCTTCTTCTTCATGAACTCATTGTCAACAGTGCCTTACAATCTGAACTGCAAGAGTTACATAAAAGAATATGATATGTCGAAAAAAAAAAACATTGAATGCTTGGTTGATCAGAAGCTAGCAAACAATCTTCATCGTGCAAGAGAACATAAACATTGGGACATCGTCGAAAGAACGTACCACAAACTAGCAAAATTTATTTTCCACCCATGAACTCAACCAAAAACATAAATTCCAGCATAAAAGAGTAAAAATAAGCTTATAGGAAATTCCAAATCTCCCCCGTCTCCCACCTACTTCCCCATAAATGGTAATGTTTAAAAGTCAAGGCGAATCCCATGAGAACATAACCTCCAAAGCAATAAAAGAAAAATACATGACATAGGATAAGTTGGTACTTTCCAGTATAAGCAATAAAAGAAAATATAGGCTAGCTACCCAAGGGCGTAAATTATAAATAGTATGCTTCGAATTCCAAGTGCCATTTCCTTATTCCTGTCCCTTGCTGATTCTCGACTACACTATAAATAGGGAGAATGCATCAACCTAATAGCTGACTCTGTAGTCAAAATAGAAATCCAGCCTTGATATGAAGCAATAGCTTCAATAAAGACTTCATGATGCCGATAGGCTCATGGCAAACATATGCAATCAAATGGTGCAAAGAACAATTGACTTAAATACTCGGTGCAGATTTTCACAATATTTGGGCAACTACTCTGTATAATAGGAGTTCATGCATCACAAGAGTCAAATATTATCTTCTAGTCAGATAAAAGGGTCGAAAAAGGCAAAAATTGGGAGTGAACAAGTTAGAAATGAGGATCACATGTCCATTTAGTAGATAAAACATCCAGACTCTGGAAGTTGACCTCTCTCAGAGACTGCAAAATATAACGACGATTCCATGGCCTAGCAACAAGACATATCTATACCACACCTCAATTCCACCCAAACACTCCCTCTACTTCACATTCAGCTTCACCAAAGATTTGTGGCAAGTACATTGAAGCAGCATTAGGCATATATAATTACCGCACCCGAGATTCAACAAAATCAATTAAATTCAGTATCAAACAAGCAAATGCTTGTACATTCACCTGTGTTTTTTACCTATCACTAAGGAGCTTGTACATTATGTAAATAAGGTCCTCTTCGAATAATCAAGTACCTGTAAACAAAAGTTGAAGACATAAAGGATAACTCCGTAATTGCACAACTACATGATAATAAAAAAAATGCACAACTACTACCATTCTTGAAATTCACCCTCAAAATATAAATAAGAAAATGGTTTAACAAGTACCAATCTCCACTTCATCAATCATCAACAGAGAGCAATATCGAGTTCGGGTCCATGATCGTACTTGACAACTCTGCATCAAATTCACAATGAAGATGAGAATTGATGTATCTATTGTGAAATTGAAAGATGTACTTCATAGTAGTGTTTTCTCACCTGACTCAAAATTTTGGAGTTCTTCTAAGTCCTCCTCAATCGAAGCTGAAAGTGGTCCGGATCGTATCCAATATTGAGCACATATAAGAGCCTCTGCCATGCTGGGGGTCAAAGAGCTTCGAAACATGTCAAGTACACAACCTCCTGTGCTGAATGTTGCCTCTGCTGCTACAGTTGAGATGGGCACAGCCAAAATATCTCGTGCAATGGAAGACAGGATAGGATATCTTGAAGAATTGACTTTCCACCAATTTAAGATATCAAAGTTGGGGCTATATCGTTCACATCCTTCTTCCAAATACTTATCTAATTTAGATTTTTCTTCTAAATATGCTTGTCCCGTTTGGCTAAGATACGTTTCAGTCAAAACGTCCACACCAACCACAAGAGACATCGAGATGCTCATTGTCCTTGTACCCTTGAACCTAAAGTTGCCTTGAGGGCATACACCGGTGCGATATTGCTCAAACATTAACATCAAAGATGTTGTTACTTTATCTCGTAATGTTTCCGCTTGCGTGCTTTCATAGACATGATTAATCATCCATGTCGCATACTCCAACTTATGTCGAGGGTCAAATATGCAGGCAATGAACAACGTTAGATTGATATTGTTCACATTACCAAAATACTTATTGAATTTAATCTTCATTCTCTTGGCCATATTCTGTAAACTCTTGTCCTTATTCTCACAATATCTTTTAATCATCGTATAAACACCAAAGACATCTTTTTCCATATCATTACTAGTAACATAAGAAGATCCCGACACTTTTAAAGTTGTATCATAGAACAACTTCAAGAAAGGAAGAAATAGGCGAGCATATTCCCAATCATCATTAGTAGGCAATCCTCTCATCTTGGAAAGCTCTGCAACAAATTTGCTATCACCAATTCCTATGAGATAAAAGCTTTTTGAAACTTCAAAGCCGCTTCCAACATCATGTATGTCGAATTCCAACGAGTCTCTACATCCAAACATACAAGACTCTTGGACTCGATATTCTCTATCTCAATGTACTTTTTAAACCTTTACATCCTCGAAGGAGACGATCTCACGTAACGCACAGCCGAGCGTATTCTAACAATCGAGTCATTTATGTCCTTCAACCCCTCTCTCACGATCAAACTTAGTATATGAGTACAACATCTCATATGAAGCAACTCACCTGCCAATACCAAAAACTTCCAATAGTTAAGTCTCTCTTTTAAATATTGAACTCCCAGGTCGTTTGAGCTTGCATTATCCATAGTGATAGAAAAAATGCTTTTAATCCCCCAACTAGTCAAGCAACTCTCAACTGATTTTCCTATAATCTCACCAGAATGTCCCGAGATTTGACAAAAATTCAAAATTTTCTTTTGTAACTTCCAATCAGCATCTACAAAATGAGCGGTGAGACACATGTAACTTAGATTTTGACAAGATGTCCACGTGTCTGTTGTGAGAGAAACTCTTGGAGACATATCGGAGAAATATTTCTTCAATTTGCCTCTTTCCTCCAAGTATAGCTTATAAGAGTCTTCCCTCAATGTGTTTCTTGAGGGGATTAAAAACTTCGGCTGGATTCTACACACAAATCGCCGAAATCATTCATTTTCTACAAATTTGAAAGGTAATTCACCAATAATGAACATGGCAGCTAGATCCTTTCGACCAGCATCTTGATCAAGTTTCCATGGTCCAGATAAACCAGAACTGACCCCAACAATCTGACCCAATGAATTTTTTTGCCTTTTTTCCATGTTTGCATATGGATATTCCTTGCATCTAGCTAAATGATTATGCATCCCACTAGTTCCTTGTCTACTAGAACAACCAATGAGAGCCCCACAATATATACATTCAGCTTCATCTTTATTATCATTTGTCCTTTTAAAGTGTTCCCACACAGTAGATCTTGTCCTCTTTCTGTTTGTGCCAATAGGTTCATTCCTTGAAAACATCTATAAACCAGTAGCAATTTCAATACCATGATTAGCAGACATTTTTTTATTAAATAGAGCGGAATAAGAAAACGCAGTTCTCAAACAAAACAAGAAAACACAAATTGATTTCAGTACCCTAGTCAGAATTTTAACAGAACCCTTGAAGCAGGGAGCCCCAAGACCTTTCTTTTTTCAAAAGAACATCAGCCAAAAGTAGCAAGAGAGAGATACCCATTTCAGATTCTGCCCTGCTCTTGTCGATCTCTCCTCCATTTTCCAAAAATCTTTTCACGGAACAATCCATCAAATTCGAGCTTTTCGCCACTCAAAAACCCTTAAACCCTTGTCGTTCGTTGGGTACAAATTACATATGGGTGCAAACAAAAAATCTCTTATGAACTTTCCAACGGAAAAAAAAAAAAAAAAACTTATGTAGAGCACAAGAATGGTGCTCGCACAAACTCCCCCCTCTCTCCCAAAAAGATAGATTCCTTTAAAATCGTTTCCCATTGGTTGGAATCAACAACATATGTTCGGATGCCACAGCAAAACTCAAGCAAAATACAAAGAAAAATGAAGAAGAAAACAGAAAGGAAAAATCCAGATCAGGGCATGGAATGGCAAACAAAAAGCTATAGACCAGAAATGTGATTATCGAGATGGGACTCACAGTGTCTTTTGTTTGGGTGCGAACTTGCGTTGAATGAGCCGAAGCAGTCGACGCAGTCGCAGAGTCTGCCATTGAGCGGATGGCAAGGCAAGGAGCCGAAGCAGTCTGGTGCAATCAAGGAGGAGATAGCACGAAGTGGGGTGCGTCGGAGGAGGAGCCGTCCCGTAATAATACCACCAACTTGCTCCGAATCTTGCCGTGAGGCCGACCAGACAGTTGGATGAGCTCGTACGTTCGGATTTGGTCCTTATCTTGTGGGTCGAGCAAATCCTTGAGGTGGATCAAGAGGGAACCAACAAGGTTTTGGGGGTCTCGGAGCGTTTAGAGTAAGGACGGAATCAAGGAGGCGGAGGGCGGGAGGGATTGTGAACTGTTGGTTCTACACAGGTGGGGTCGAGCCGTAATCATCGGATTTGGTGGTGAGGCGGCGATAGAGATAGATCCAGAAGATGGCGTAGGGCTTGAGGTTGTCGTTCTTCCAGTTGGCGTGCTTGAGGTGCTCGACGTTGACGATGGTGAGGTAGAGCTCGAGGTGCTTCAACGACAGGAAGAGAGAGAGGCTGATTAGGGTTCCACGATTTTTTGAGGGGTGCAAAAGAAGAGAGGCGTATCAGTGGACAGTGGCCACAGGCCAGTGGGCCTTCAAGAGATGGGCCTTTTTTTTTAGTTCGGTTAACCGTGTACCAAACCGAATAAGCCAAAATATCCTGAACCAAAAATAAATGAATGACTTTTGTTTCATTATCTGACCGAAAACCGTACCGAACCGAAATGCATCAAATTTTCGGTTCGGTTCGGTTCGGTTAAGGTTCGGTTCGATTTTTCGGTTTTATTTTGACACCCCTACTCTCATAAAGGGGTGCTTGTCATGATTCACAATATTTAGTCGTGCCGGTCACTCGTGGTGGTTGGACCTTCTTTGCATGAGAGGTTGCTAGTAATCACGGAGTTCAGATGTGTTGAACCTTAGTATTGTCGTGTGAAATTAAGTTTACTTGATCATCACTCAATTCACGACATGCGCTAACCATCCTCAATCGGATATCACCAATTAGGTGAAAGAAGTCACACAATGGAAATGTAATATTAGGTGGACCAGTTAATACTTTATAGTCGCTCTATGATTTATTGACTTATTTTTTTAGTAAATATGAGTTCAACTATATATATTAACACACTCGGACGTAAACTCTTCCTTAACTTTTTCCTCAAGTGAAAATTGTCGAATTTTTGCAACGTGGACCGTACACATCGAGCAATACCTTATGTAGATTATCTTTGGTGCAACATTTAACGAAGCTCATCTACCTTTTTAGAGGGAGTTTCACTTTTTTTCCCCCTTTTGTTTGCGTATTTTCTAAGTTCTCGTAGTTGCTTGTTAATAAGGATGCTTGTTGACAAAAAGACCAAAAAATAAATTCAAACTCGTTACCAGCATACGGTCTTAAAACTTATTAAACTGATTTGATCGAGTGTTTTTGTTAACACCGTCAATTTTTGTAATAGGAAATACTGACGTGGCATTTTTTAAATTAATTTCTATCTATTTTTTTCGTCAAAAACTAATTTCTATCTTTTACATGGCCTTTTTTAATCATTTTTTCAAATTTTATTTAAATTAGACCAAGAAAATAAAAAATAAAAATACTAATATTTAATTCTAAAAAGTTAAAACTTAAAATAAAATAAAATAAAAAAGATGAAAGAGCAGGGCAAGGCATCGTCGGTGAGGCTTGGCCGCTGCCTCTCGTCGGCTTGTCAGCCTTAGGTCAAGGTGGCCGGCTGTCGCTACCCTCGAGCGAGACCTCACCATCCCCAGACGAGGGCAAGCGACCTTGGTCCCTCCCTAGGCAAGGCGCGGCTCACCTAGAGTTAGGCGACACCATAGGCCCTTGCTTGGGGACGACAATCCTTACCAATCCTTGTCAAATTCTCGCCAATCCCCGGCAAGGGCCGACGTTGCCCAAAATGAGACGAGCCTCACTCTAACTAGGCGAGGGTCGTCGGTGAGGTCTCGCCGGGGCTGGTGACAACCAGCCACCTTAGCCCAAGGCTAGCGACCTCAGTTGGAACCTCTTGCGATAGGTGGCGGAGGCCGAGCCTCGTCGGCAAAGCCCTACCCTACCACTCTTCCTCGATTTTTTTTTTTAGTTTTAGATTTTTAGCATTAAATACTCGCATTTTCTTGGTTTTTCATTTTTTTAAAAAAATTAGGTCATTTCTTGGTTTTTAAACTTACTTTAAATAATATTTGAAAAAAAATTGATAAAAAAATGTCACATAATAGAGAGAAATTAGTTTAAAATTGTCAAGTCAGCATTTTCTGTTAGATAAATTGAGGGTGTTAACGGAAGGATTCGATTGTCTTTTTAAAAAGTTTTAGGACTCAATTGCACTTTTGCGAAAAGTTTTAGAATTTATAGTGAATATATCACTTTGAATTTTAATGCAAAGATTTGAGACTGAATTGAAAAAATTTAAAATGTAGCATCGAATTGATATCCGTACAATATATTTAAGACTGATCAAGGAATTTTCTGTCGACCCAATTTCAATCTGCATGGCATATTATCTGCACGACCTGCAAATGAAAACAAATTTTCCTTTTTTTTTGCCAAAAAGCTTTTTTCTTTAGGAAAAGCGGTGGAGGCAAAATCTTGGGAAAGTCTGCATTTTATAAGATTGATTTCAGAATCTTGAGGAAAATTATCAAAAAAGCTTAAACATATTACAGTTATGCTAATTCAATTCTAGATATTTTACAATTGTTCTAATTCAGTCTATTTTGGCAACTGACGTGACGTGATATCAGGAGGCGGCCAGGCACGCAAGGAGGGTCGCGAGCAGTGATCGACATTGGCGTGGGTGTTGCAGAGATTTCAAGATGGTGCAGAGATGAAGAAGAAGGAAGGGGATCTAATGCAGAGACATCTGTGCCTAAGTTTGAGGTGGGAGCAACGCAAGTACGTCCACCTGATTGCCCTATAGGCGTTTGATAAAAGACTGGTCCGATCTTTCATTGCACACGAGCTTGCAATCCATCGATGCAAGTTATATTTTTGAAGCCCAAGGCTTTAATCGCCGGACAGTTTCATGGACGACAAGCACATGGAATTAGTATTTCCAAGGCCGTAGCAGACTGGAGTTTGATCGGGTCACTTTGCAAATTGCAAAGGGAGATCGATTTGGGTATCTCCGGCATTCCTCTTGGTAAAACTGAAGCCGGGCTCGAAGGATGTTTTCTGTATTATTCGAGTGAGACAAGGGAAAGCTCAAACTAGATCGCCGTGTCACGCGAACCAGACTACTCTTGGCGGGTTTTTGCTTTTCTCGTTATAGCCCGTTTTTGTTTTTTGGGCTAAGCGTTGGGTACGTACCGTCACCCGAGTAATTCTCAATTTTCTTTTGAAAAAAAAAACAAATGCAATTTCATATACATAAAAAATTAATATCATGAAAATTATAAACTGATATATTTATAATAAATTTATCTTAAATTAGTTTTTTTACCATAAAAAATTTCAAATTGATATATCCATGATAAATTTACCCTAAACTAAGTATTTGACAATAAAAAACTATAAACTGGTGTATTTATAATAAATTTACTCAAGCGGGTACTCTTGTGATAAATATACTCTCTGTTAATTTTCGTAAAATTGATTTAATACCACGAAAGACTTCGAATTTGCACACATATGACAAAAGGAGAGTGAAAATCACAAATTCATAAACCCGTCAACTGTCACGTGTCATCTAATTCAGCAATTTAATAGTAAAATTTAATGAAAACTAATTAATAGTAAATTTGTCACATGTGTACCATTTTGAGATAAATTTGTCCTGTCAAATGACAACAATCATCACTCCAACTACATGCCTCTATGGTTCGCAGAACATAACTTTCTCTTATCCAGTTCTCAACCCTCTCGAAATGTGCCAGATAATGTTTTGCTTCAAACAGTATATTCAGCAAAACACAATACGGGATAAATAGAAAGAAGTAGCATGGATAAAATGAAAAATAAATATTATTAATTTCTTAGGCTGTGAACTGTTTCTTTCAGTATTCCTCACACCTGCGCCTTCTAGAACAGAAAAGTACCTTAAATGGCGCGGCATAACTCTTACCGTATGTGCTCGTAAATCATATGCTGACCTATCTGCAATATCAGGACACTCAATCCATCCATAGGAACACTCGATCTCAGCAGTCCAACAATCTGCTGCATGGGGAGCCAATTCGTTGCCACAACGCTGCCTAAACCGCACGTGACCCCCCTCTATGCCAAGTTGAGTTAAAAACAAAGAGACTCTTCCAATGAAGTAGCCGAGAGTCTCATTGTTAACAGTTCCCTAAAAACAAAAATCGAAATTTGTGACACTCAAAGTGAACAAGTTAGGGTAAGAAAAATCAAGTCCGAAAGATGATTCAATCTAACCTCTAAAACTGCTTCACCAAGCCGTCTTCTAATCGCAGGTTGGTCATCAAATTGTCGTTCCCTTGAGAGCATAAAAGTTTCCACATCTGCGACTGCAAAGAACCTACCATGGGTTTTGTCTTCGGGATCGACAAAATGCGGGATCTCAGCGACAGTGAACTGAGGAACGGGCAGACGTTCCTTACGAGGATCAATCTAGACGTGTGAAAAGCATTAGAATCAGCGCAGGTCAAAACGTAAGGGCCGGATGTAGAAGATGACAAGAACTCTACTCTACAGCAGTGGAGACCACGATTTAAGCCCATTGACAAAACAAGACAATCAAATCTTACGTGCAAGTGCTTTGCAATCTTAAAACAGGTTATGCTATGCGATAATAATACGGGATGCACAACCTTTTCCCTGTAAGCGGGATGGATATGAGCGGCGGCAAGGGGAAGATCCTTGCTGCTGCACAACAGGGGCTCAATGTATTCATAGCTGGCGTCTAGCGCTTCGGGTCGTATGTACAGTCTACAGAAGATTGAGGCAAAAAAACCGCAGTGAATCTCAAGACGTAAAACCAAGACAAAAGTTAACTAGACATCTACCGGTGATACTTACTCATCGAGGGAAGGCGGCACTAGGTGTTTCGACATTTTTGTCTTTCTCGTGAACAGACAAGAATCAGAGAGAGGATTATTGGTGTCGGGAGCCGTGATGCCATATTCTTTTATCTTGGCACCCAATTCATCAGCAGAGAGATCAACCAGAGATGCAAGAACTTGTTTTAGCTCGACAGCCTTGTTGGCACTAATGTTCAAATCCTTTTGGAGGATCTCATTACAAAAATCTTTGAGCAGATGGTCAGCTCGATAGCAGACCCCAGTTTCCTCATCTTTCACCGTGGGAACCGTCTCTTTCAAACCATCCGGCATGACACAAGGGCAAACCATGTCCCGCATGTTCTCCTCGTGAGAAAAATGCTAGTAACAGAATTTTTTTTTTTTTTTAAGAAATTAACACAGCAGCAAACCCTAATGTAGATACTACTTGGGGTTAGCTAAACTAACCTGTTTCCACAACCCCAAGACGCTCAACTTGATGGCGTTGCCAGGCACGCCGTAGCCGCCGGGACTGTAGAACACGGAGTCCTTGATGGCCTTGATGGCCGTCTCACGAAACTCCTCCCTTGTGACAGCGCCGTTGTTGGCGAGGGATTCGTGAATGGACAAATGTGGTTGTTCCTCCATCTTAGCGGGCAACGAATCATCTCAACGGAGAACAACGGAGAGAAAGAGAGAGAGAATCGGCCTTTGTCCTTCCTCGGAAGAGGGAGAGGCAGGCGGTGATATTTGAATTAAAGGAGAGACAGAGAGGGGACGCAGCACAGCAGTGTCTTCAATGCAATGCTTCAGCATATGTCTATTGATTCGCTGATATGACACACGTGGCGATTTCTGATTGGTTAGTGACTTGGTTGCTCAGGTCGGGCCCACCTAATATTTTCTCCCTTTCACTTTTTGCAGGTATGATCGATCGTGAAGGGATCGTCCGCCCTTTCCTCAGAAGGGCAGGCTCTGCCCTTGAAATCCAGGCCATCCGTGTTATGAATGGACGGCCTAGTTTAATTCAAAAAAAAATATAAAAAAAAAAAGCAAAAAACTCAAAAGGTTGCCCCCTAAAATTAGGAGATCTGGGCCGTCGGTCTAAAAATGGACTGCTCGGATCCCAAGGGCAAGCGCCTGCCCTTCTAAGGGAAGGGCAGACGATCCGGATCCATGATCAATCAGGGCCATGCTATGGACGCGATGAACATTCAATTCCTTCATAATGGATGAAGTGAGTGTGTGTGTGTGTCTCTCTCTCTCTCTCAAGCTGCAACCAGTTGAAGAGAAAGTTGTTAAAATCCCTGGCCTGGAAAAGAGATGGAGTGCAAGGGCAGGTTTCCTCCCATGTTCTCCATCCCTACCATGTAAAAAAGCACGCCTGCTTTCTCCAATGTCCTGTAAAAAGGAGAGGTGGAGTGTAAGGGCAAGGCAGCTCGTCGAGCAAAACTGCAAAATTATATTGATCGCGACTCCCTCCTACCGTCATTATTATCGTACTTCAAACCGTCCTTTATTAAAACTCATGTTCTCGTCTCTTCACCCGTCTCTTTCCTCTCTCCTTGTCCATGGGAATCCCCGGCTGTACAACGTTAGGAATCTCTGCACGCGTTGACGATGAACCCTGGTGCTTTCGCAATCATGCATTTAATGAAAAGAAGAAAGAAAAGTTAAAAAAATCACTCACGGGAGGTGGGGCCTGAGGCAGGGTTCCTATGAGTTAATGGGAGAGGATTTCCTAACATAATATTACCCTAATCTTCAATCCAATGCAATGTTTCAGTACCAGTAGATGTGTATTGATTCGATGATATGACACACGTCGCGGTTTCTGATTGGTTAGTGACTTGGTTCCCCGGGCCTGGTCCACCTAATATTTTCTCCCTTTCGCTTTTTGCATGTATGATCGATCAAGGCCATACGATGGACGCGATGAACATTCAATTCGTTCATGATGGATGATGTGTGTGTGTGTCTCTCTCACTCTTAAGCTTCAACTAGTTGAAGACAAAGATGCTAAAATCCCTCGCCTGGAAAAGAGATAGAGTGCAGGGGCAAGTTTCCTCCCACGTTCTCCATCTCTGTCATGCAAAAAAGTACGGTTGCATTCTCCAATGTCCTGTAAAAAAGAGAGGTGGAGTGTAAGGACAGGGCAGCTCGTCTAGCAAAACTGCAAAATTACATTGATCGCGACTCCCTCCTACCGCCATTATTATCGTACTTCAAACCGTCCTTTATTAAAACCCATGTTCTCTTCTCTTCACCAGTCTCTTTCGTTTCTCGTTGTCCTTAGGAACCCCCGACTGTACAACGTTGGGAATCTCTGCACGCGTTGACGATCTGCACGCGTTGACGATGAACCTTGGTGGTTTCGTAATCATGCATTTAATGAAAGGAAGAAAGAGAGGTCACAGAAATCTATCATGGGAGGTGGTGCTGGAGGCAGGGTTCTTGTGAGTTAATGGGGAGAGAATTTCCTGACATAATATTACCCTAATCTTCAATCCAATGCAATGCTTCAGCAGCAGCAGATGTCTATAGATTCGCTGATATGACACACGTGGTGATTTTTGATTGGTTAGGGGCTTGGTTCCCCAGGCCGGGTCCACCAAATATTTTCCCCATTTCACTTTTTGCATGTATGATCGATCAGGGCCATGCTATGGAAGCGATGAACATTCAATTCGTTCATGATGGATGATGTGTGTGTGTGTGTGTGTGTGTGTGTGTGTCTCTCTCTCTCTCTCTCTCTCTCTCTCTCTCTCTCTCTCTCTCTCTCTCTCTCTCTCTCTCTCTCTCTCTCTCTCTCTCTCTCAAGCTTCAACCAGTTGAAGGCAAAGTTGTTAAAATTCCTGGCTTGGAAAAGAGATGGAGTGTAGGGGCAGGTTTCCTCCCATGTTCTCTATCCCTGTCCTGTAAAAAAGCACGCCTACTTTCCCCAATGTCGTGTAAAAAAGAGAGGTGGAGTGTAAGGACAAGATGGCTCGTCTAGCAAAATTGCAAAATTACATTGATCGCGACTCCCTCCTACCGCCATTATTACCGTACTTCAAACCGTCCTATATTAACACCCATGTTCTCTTCTCTTCACCAGTCTCTTTTGTCTCTCTTTGTCCTTGGGAACCCCCGGTTGTACAACGTTGGGAATCTCTACGCGCGTTAACGATGAACCCTGGTGCTTTCGCAAACATGCATTTTATGAAAGGAAGAAAGTGAGGTAAAAAAATCTATCACGGGAGGTGGGCCTGAGGCAGGGTTCCTGAGAGTTAATGGGAGAGAAGATTTCCTAAGATAATATTACCCTAATCTTCAATCCAATGCAATGCTTCAGCAGCAGCAGATTTCTATTGATTTGCTGATATAGCACACGTGGCGGTTTCTAATTGGTTAGTGACTTGGTTCCTCGGGCTGGGTCCACCTAATATTTTCTCATTTTCGTTTTTTTGCTTGTATGATCGATCAGGGCCATGTTATGAACGCGATCAACATTTAATTCGTTAATGATGGATGATGTGTATGTGTGTGTGTGTGTGTGTGTCTCTCTCTTAAGCTTCAACCAGTTGAAGACAAAGTTGTTAAAATCCCAAGCTTGGAAAAGAGATTGAGTACAGGGGCAGATTTCCTCCCATGTTCTCCATCTCTAGGATGTAAAAAACACCCCTGCTTTCTCCAATGTCCCGTAAAAAAGAGAGGTGGAGTATAAGGACAGGGCAGCTCGTCAAGCAAAACTGCAAAATTACATTGATTGCGACTCTCTCCTGCAGCTATTATTACCGTACTTCAAACTATCATTTATTAAAACTCATGTTCTCTTTCGTCTCTCCTCTTCACCCGTCTCTCCTTGTCCTTGGGAACCCCCGGCTGTACAACATTGGGAATCTCTGCACGCGTTGACGACTAGGTAGCACGGACACCGACACGGGGACACGACACGACACGCCATTTCTCAAAAATAAAAAAATTCGACACGTCGGGGACACGTTATATATTAAATACATATTTTTACAAATGAATGATAAATTATTTAAAAAAAATAGAGAATTTAGAACTTTTACAATACAAAAGAAATTTTCTACCACAGGTAATTTCGTAATCTAACCCAATCAGCCTAGAAAAATAACAGTAAAGTAAAAAATAAAAATAAACACTTGATTGAGAAAAAATTGGATGATCTTTGAATGTAATTTCAGAGAAAATATTATTATCTCTCATATTATTTAGAAAAAGAAGAAGAAGCTGTAACAAGACGTCTGCAAGTCAATTAGACCTGCACACCCTATCCTTTCTCATCTTGGGTCTTTTCAGTTTTCACCACAGCCATCTCTCATCTTGAGTCTTTTCACCGCACCTCTATTTTATCTCTTTCCTTTCACTTTTTGAAAAAGTCCCTCACTCGCCTCACTCCTCTCTGTCTCCCCCCTCTTCTCTCTTCTTCCTTCCTCTCCCTCCTCCTGAACACCCTTATCTGTTATCACACTCCTCGAGAAGCCAAACCGGACGTCGACCACCTGCTCATCTCTCCTCTGGCATTCTCTCGCTTTGGCTGGTTTGCTCTCTGCTCCGTCGCACGCCACGGCCGCTCTTTGCTCGGAGGCTCACTGCGCGTCGGCCGTTGTTTGCTCGGAGGCTCGCCGCGCGTTGCTGGCTCCTTCCCTCAACCTCTCTCATGGCCCAAAACGCTCTTTCCCTTCGTCCCCACTGATCTCTACCTTCGGATCTGCCTTCCCCGCCCTTCTCCTTCGCCGACACGCGTGTCATAGGCGTGTCAGCCACGCTGACCAAGTGTCGGAAACCCGACAAGCGTTGACCTCGTGTCGGAGGCGTGTCGAGGGGGTGTCCGGGCGTGTCGGTGTCCGACACGGACGCGCCCCCTCTCGAGAGGTGTCGGTGCTTCATAGGTTGACGATGAACCCTGGTGCTTTCGCAATCATGCATTTAACGAAAGGAAGAAATGGAGGTAAAAAAATCTCTCACGAGAGGTGGGGCCTAAGGCAGGGTTCTTGTGAGTTAAAGGGGAGAGGATTTCCTATCATAATATTATCATAATCTTCAATCCAATGCAATGATTCAGGAGCGGCATATGTCTATTGATTCGTTGATATGACACACGTGTCGGTTTCTGATTGGTTAGTAACTTGGTTTCTCGGGCCAGGTCCACCTAATATTTTCCCGCTTTCGCTTTTTGCATGTATGATCGATTAGGGACATGTTATGAACGCGATGAACATTCAATTCGTTCATGATGGATGATGTGTGTGCATGTCTCTCTCCCTCTTAAGCTACAACCAGTTGAAGAGAAAGTTGTTAAAATCTCTAGCTTGGAAAAGAGATGGAGTGCAGGGGCAGATTTCCTCCCATGTTTTCCGTCTCTGTCATGTAAAAAAGCATGTTGCTTTCTCCAATGTCGTGTAAAAAAGAGAGGTGGAGTGTAATGACAGGGCTGCTCGTCGAGCAAAACTGTAAAATTACACTGATCGCGACTCCCACCGACCGTCATTATTATCGTACTTCAAACCGTCTTTTATTAAAACACATGTTCTCTTCTCTTCACCCGTCTTTTTCGTCTCTCCTTGTCCTTGGGAACCCCCGACTGTACAACGTTGGGAATCTTTGCACGCGTTGACGATGAACCCCGGTGCTGTCATAATCACGCATTTAACGAAAGGAAGAAAGAGATGTAAAAGAAATCTCTCACGGGAGGTGAAGCCTGAGGTAGGATTTTTGTGAGTTAATGGAGAAAGGATTTCCTAACATAATCTTAACGTAATCTTCAATCCAATGCAATGCTTCATTAGCAGCAGAAGTTTATTGATTCGCTGACATGACACACGTGGCGATTTCTGATTGGTTAGTGACATGGTTCCTCGGGCCTGGTCCACCTAATATTTTCTCCATTTCTCTTTTTGCATGTATGATCGATTAGGGCCATGCAATGGACCCGATGAACACTCAATTCGTTCATGCTGGATGATGTGTGTGTGTGTCTCTCTCTTAAGCTTCAACCGATTGAAGATAAATTTGTTAAAATCTCTGGCCTGGAAAAGAGATGGAGTGCAGGGGCAGGTTTCCTCCCATGTTCTCCATCCATGTCATGTAAAAAAGCACGACTGCTTTCTCCAATGTCCTATAAAAAAGAGTGGTGGAGTGTAAGAATAGAGCAGCATATCGAGCAAAACTGCAAAATTACGTTGATCGCGACTCCCTCCTACCGTCATTATTATAATATTTCAAACTGTCCTTTATTAAAACACATGTTCTCTTCTCTTCCCCGTCTCTTTCGTCTCTCCTCGTCCTTGGGAACCCCCGGCTGTACAACGTTGGGAATCTATGCACGCGTTGACGATTAACCCCGGTGCTTTCGCAATCATACATTTAACGAAAGGAAGAAAAAGAGGTCAAAAAAATCTCTCACGGGAGGTGGGGCCTGAGGCAGGGTTTCTGTGAGTTGATGGGGAGAGGATATCCTAACATAATATTACCCTAATCTTCAATTCAATGCAATGCTTCAGCAGCAGCAGATGTCTATTGATTTGCAGATATGACACACGGGGCGGTTTCTGATTGGTTAGCGACTTGCTTCCTGCGGCCAAGTCCACCTAATATTTTCTCCCTTTTGCCTTTTGCTTGTGTGATCGATCAAGGCCATGCTATGGACATGATGAACATTCAATTCGTTCATGATGGATGATGTGTGTGTCTCTCTCTCTCTTTCTTAAGCTTCAACCAGTTGAAAATAAAGTTTTTAAAATCCCAAGCCTAGAAAAGAGATGGAGTGCAGAGGTAGGCTTCCTCCCTTGTTCTCCATCTCTAGCATGTAAAAAACTCGCATGTTTTCTCCAATGTCCTGTAAAAAAGATGGGTGGAGTATAAGGATAGGACAGCTCATTGAGCAAATCTACAAAATTACATTGATCACGACTCCCTCCTGCCGCCATTATTACGCTCTTCAAACCGTCCTTTATTAAATTACCATGTTCTCTTCACTTCACACGTCTCTTTCATCTCCCCTTGTACTTGGGTACCCCGGCAGTAAAACGTTCAGAATCTCAGCACGTGTTAACGAAGAACCTTGGTGCTTTCGCAATCATGCATTTAACGAAAGGAAGAAAAAGATGTCAAAAAATCTCTCACGGGAGGTGGGGCCTGAGGTAGGGTTCCTGTGAGTTAATGGGAGGAGGGTTTCCTATCATAATATTATCCTAATCTTCAATCCAATGCAACAATTCAGCCGCAGCAGATGTCTATTGATTCGCTGATATGACACACATGGCGGTTTCTGATTGGTTAGTGACTTGGTTTCCCGAGCCAGGTCAACCTAATATTTTCTCCTTTTCATTTTTTGCATGTATGATCGATAAGGGCCATGCTATAGACGCGATAAACATTTAATTCGTTCATGATGGATGATGTGTGTGTGTGTATCTCTCTCTCTTAAGCTTCAACCAGTTGAAGACCAAGTAGTTAAAATCCCTGGCCTAGAAAAGAGATGGAGTTCAGGGGCAGGTTTCCTCCTACGTTCTCCATCTCTGTCATGTAAAAAAGTACGTCTGTTTTCTCCAATGTCTTATAAAAAAAGAGAGGTAGAGTGTAAGGACAAGGCAGCTCGTCGAGCAAAACTGCAAAATTACATTGATCGTGACTCCCACTACTGTCATTATTATCGTACATCAAACCGTCCTTTATTAAAACCCATGTTCTCTTCTCTTCATCCGTCTCTTTCGTCTCTCCTTGTCCTTGGGAACCCCTGGCTGTACAACGTTGGGAATCTCTATACGCGTTAACGATGAATCCTGGTGCTTTCGCAATCATGCATTTAACGAAAAGAATAAAGAGAGGTAAAAAAATCTCTCACGGGAGGTGGGGCCTGAGGCAGGGTACCCTGTGAGTTAATGGGGTGAAGATTTCCTAACATAATATTACCCTAATCTTCAATCCAATGCAATGCTTCAGCAGCAGCAGATGTCTATTAATTCGCTGATATGACACACGTGGCGGTTTCTGATTGTTTAGTGACTTGGTTTCCCGGGCCGGGTCCACCTAATATTTTCTCCCTTTCGCGTTTTGCTTGTATGATCGAATAGGGCCATGTTATGGACGTGATGAACATTCAATTCGTTCATGATGGATGATATCTCTCTCTCTCTCTCTCTCTCTCTCTCTCTCTCTCTCTCTCTCTCTCTCTCTCTCTCTCTCTCTCTCTCTCTCTCTCAAGCTTCAATCAGTTGAAGACAAAGTTGGTAAAATCCCAAGCCTCGAAAAGAGATGGAGTGTAGGGGCAGGTTTCCTCCCATGTTCTCCATATCTAGCATGAAAAAAACACGCCCGCTTTCTCCAATGTCCAATAAAAAAGAGGGGCGGAGTATAAGGACAGAGCAGCTCGCCGAGCAAACTGCAAAATTACATGGATCGCGACTCCCTCATGTCGCCATTATTATCGTACTTCAAACCGTCCTTTATTAAAACCCATGTTCTCTTCTCTTCACCCATCTCTTTCATCTCTCCTTGTCCTTGGGAACCCCCGGCTGTACAACGTTGGGAATCTCTGCACGTGTTGACGATGAACCTTGGTATTTTCGCAATCATGCATTTAACGAAATGAAGAAAGAAAGGTAAAAAAATCTCTCACGGGAAATGGGTCCTAAGGCAGGGTTCCTGTGAGTTAATGGGGAGAGGATTTCCTATCATAATATTATCCTAACCTTCAATTCAATGCAATGATTCAGCAGCAACAGATGTGTATTGATTCATTGATATGATACACGTGGCAGTTTCTGATTGGTTAGTGACTTGGTTCCTTCGGGCCGGGTCCACCTAATATTTTCCCCCTTTCGTTTTTTGGATGTATGATCGATCAGGGACATTCTATGGACGCGATGAACGTTCAATTCGTTCATGATGGATGATGTGTGTGTGTCTCTCTCTCTCTCTTAAGCTACAACCAGTTGAAGAGAAAGTTGTTAAAATCTCTGGCCTGGAAAAGAGATGGAGTACAGGGGCAGGTTTCCTCTCATGTTCTCTATATCTATCATGTAAAAAAGCACGCTGCTTTCTCCAATGTCGTGTAAAAAAAGAGAGGTATAGTGTAAGGACAAGGCTGCTCGTCAAGCAAAACTGCAAAATTACATTGATCGCGACTGCCTCCTACCGCCATTATTATCGTACTTCAAACTGTCCTTTATTAAAACCCATGTTCTCTTTTCTTCACCCGTCTCTTTTGCCTCTACTTGTCCTTGGGAACCCCCGGCTGTGCAACGTTGGGAAAGTCTGCACGCGTTGATGATGAACCCTGGTGGTTTCGCAATCATGCATTTAACGAAAGGAAGAAACTGAGGTCAAAACAATCTATCACGGGAGGTGGTACCTGAGGCAGGGTTTCTATGAGTCAGTGGGGAGAGAATTTCCTAACATAATATTGCCCTAATCCTCAATCCAATGTAATGCTTCAAGAGCAGGAGATGTCTATTGCTTCGCTGATATGACACACGTGGCGATTTCTGATTGGTTAGTGACTTGGTTCCCTGGGCCGAGTCCACTTAATATTTTCTCCCTTTCGCTTTTTGCTTGTATGATCGATCAGGGCCATGCTGTGGACGTGACGAACATTCAATTCGTTCAATATGGATAATGTGTGTGTGTCTCTCTCTCACTCTCTCTTAAGCTTCAACCAGTTGAAGACAAGTTGTTAAAATCCCTGGCCTGGAAAAGAGATGGAGTGCAGGGGCAGGTTTCCTCTCGTGTTCTTCATCCCTGTCATGTAAAAAAGCACGTCTGCTTTCTCCAATGTCCGGTAAAAAAGAGAGGTGGAGTGTAAGGCCCGGGCAGCTCAACGAGCAAAACTGTAAAATTACATTGATCGCGACTCCCTCCTACCGTCATTATTATCGTACTTCATATCGTCCTTTATTACAACACATGTTCTCTTCTCTTCACTCGTCTCTTTCGTCTCTCCTTGTCCTTCGGAACCCCCGGCAGTACAACGTTGAGAATCTCTGCACGCGTTGACGATGAACCCTCGTGCTTTCGCAATCATGCATTTAACGAAAGGTAGAAAGAGAGGTCAAAGAAATCTCTTACGGGAGGTGGAGCTTGAGGTAGGTTCCTCTGAGTTAATTGACATATGATTTCTTGACATAATATTACCCTAATCTTCAATCCAATGTAATGCTTCAGTAGCAGCAGATCTCTATTGATTCGCTGACATGGCACATGTGGCGATTTATGATTGGTTAGTGACTTGGTTCCCCGGGTCGGGTCCACCTAATATTTTCTCGAGTTCTCTTTTTGCATGTATGATCGATCAGGGCCATGCTATGGATGCGATGAACATTCAATTCGTTCATAAAGGATGATGTGTGTGTGTATGTGCATCTCTCTCTCTCTCTCTTAAACTTCAACCAGTTGAAGACAAAGTTGTTAAAATCCCTTGCCTGGAAAAGAGATGGAGTGCTGGGGCAGGTTTCCTCCCATGTACTCCATATCTGTCATGTAAAAAAGCACGCCTGCTTTCTCCATCGTCCTGTAAAAAGGAAAGGTGGAGTGTGAGGACATGGCAGCTCAACGAGCAAAACTGCAAGATTACATTGATCGCGACTCCCTCCTACCGACATTATTATTGTACTTCAAACCGTCCTTTATTAAAACCCATGTTCTCTTCTCTTCACCCGTCTCTTTCGTCTATCTGTGTCCTTACGAAACCCTGGTTGTACAACGTTGGGAATCTCTGAACGCGTTGACGATGAACCCTGGTGCTTTCGCAATTATGCATTTAACGAAAGGAAGAAAAAAATGTCAAAAAATCTCTGATGGGAGGCGGGGCCTGAGGCAGGGTTCTTGTGAGTGAATTGGGAGATGATTTCCTATCATAATATTATCCTAATCTTAAATCTAATGCAATGATTCTGCAACAGCATATGTTTATTGATTCACGGATATGTCACACGTGGCGGTTTCTCATGGGTTGGTGACTTGGTTCCTGAGGCTGGGTCCACCTAATATTTTATCCCTTTCGTTTTTTGGATGCATGAACAATCAGAGCCATTGTATGGACGCGATGAACATTCAATTCGTTCATGATGGATGATGTGTGTGTGCCTCTCTCTTAAGCTTCAACCAGTTCAAGACAAAGTTGTTAAAATCCCAAGCTTGGAAAAGACATGGAGCGAAGAAGCAGGTTTCCTCCCACGTTCTCCATCTCCGTCATGTAAAAAAGCACGCCTGCTGTCTCCAATGTCCTGTAAAAAAAAAGAGAGGTAGAGTGAAAGGACAAGGCAGCTCATCGAGCAAAACTGCAAGATTACATTGATCGTGACTCTCTCCCACCGCCATTATTATCGTACTTCAAACCGTCCTTTATTAAAACCCATGTTCTCTTCTCTTCACCCGTCTCTTTCGTCTCTCCTTGTCCTTGGGAAACCATTGTTGTACAACGTTGGGAATCTCCGCACGCGTTGACGATGAACGATGGTACTTTCGCAATAATGCATTTAACGAAAAGAAGAAAAAGATGTCAAAAAATCTCTCACGGGAGGCGGGGCCTGAGGCAGGGTTCCTGTGTGTTAATGGGGAGATGATTTCCTATCATAATATTATCCTAATCTTCAATCTAAGGCAATGATTCAGCATCATCATATGTTTATTGATTCCCGGATATGACACACGTAGCGGTTTCTGATTGGTTAGTGACTTGGTTCCCAAGGTTGGATCCACCTAATATTTTCTCCCTTTCGTTTTTTGTATGTATGAACGATCAGGGCCATGTTATGGACGCGATGAACATTCAATTCGTTCATGATGGATTATGTGTGAGTGTGTGTCTTTCTCTTAAGCTTCAACCAGTTCGAGACCAAGTTGTTAAAATCCCAAGCCTGGAAAAGAAATGGAGTGGAGGAGCAGGTTTCCTCCCATGTTCTCCATCTCTGTCATGTAAAAAAGCACGCCTTCTTTCTCCAATGTCATGTAAAAAATAGAGGCCGAGTGAAAGGACAGGGCAGCTCATCGAGCAAAACTGCAAAATTCCATTGATCGCGACTCTCTCCCGCCGCCATTATTATCGTACTTCAAACCGTCCTTTATTAAAATCCATGTTCTCTTATCTTCACCAGTCTCTTTCGTCTCTCCTTGTCCTTGGGAAACCCCCGTTGTACAATGTTGGGAATCTCTGCACGCGTTGACGATGAACCTTAGTGCTTCCGCAATCATGCATTTAACGAAAGGAAGAAAGAGAGATAAAAAAATCTCTCACGGGAGGTGGGGCCTGAGGCAGGGTTCTTGTGAGTTAATGGGGAGAGGATTTCCAATATCTTAATCTTAAATCTAATGCAATTATTCAGCAGCAACATATGCCTATTGATTCGCTGATATGACACACGTGGCGGTTTCTGACTAGTTAGTGACTTGGTTCCCCATGCCGGGCCCACCTAATATTTTCTCCCTTTCGCTTTTTGCTTGTATGATCGATTAGGGCCAGGTTTAGGACGCGATGAATATTCAATTCGTTCATGATGGATGATGTATGTGTGTGTCTCTCTCTCTCTTAAGCCTCAACCAGTTGAAGACAAAGTTGTTAAAATCCCAAGCCTGGAAAAGAGATGGAGTGCAGGGGTAGGTTTCCTCCCACGTACTCCATCTCTGTCATTAAAAAAGCACACCTACTTTCTCCACTGTCCGATAAAAAAGAAAGGTGGAGTGTGATGACATGGCAGCTCATCGAGCAAAACTGCAAGATTACATTGATCGCAACTCCCTCCTGCCGCCATTATTATCGTAAATAAACCGTCCTTTATTAAAACCCATGTTCTCTTCTCTTCGACTGGCTCTTTCATCTCTCATTGCCCTTAGGAACCGCCGGCTGTACAACGTTGGGAATCTCTACACGCGTTGACGATGAACCTGGTGCTTTCGCAATTATGCAATTAATGAAAGGAAGAAAGAGAGGTCAAAAAATCTCTCACGGGAGGTGGGGCCTGAGGCAGGGTTCCTATGAGTTAATGGGGAGAAGATTTCCTATCATAATATTATCCTAATCTTCAATTCAATGCAATGATTCAGCAGCAGCAGATGTCTACTGATAAGTTGATATGAGCGGTTTATGATTGGTTATTGACTTGGTTCCTCGGGTCGGGTCCACCTAATATTTTCTCTCATTCGCTTTTTGGATGTATGATCGATCAGGGACATGCTACAGACGTGATGAACATTCAATTCGTTCATGATGGATAATGTGCGTGCGTGTGTGTCTCTCCCTCTCTCTTGAGCTTCAACGAGTTGAAGACAAAGTTGTTAAAATCCCTGGCCTGGAAAAGAGATGGAGTACAGGGGCAGGTTTCCTCCCATGTTCTCCATTCCTGTGATGTAAAAAAGCACGCGTGCTTTCTCTAATGTCCTGTAAAAAAGAGAGATGGAGTGTAAGGGCAGCCCGCCGAGCAAAACTGTAAAATTACATTGATCGCGACTCCCTCCTACCGTCATTATTATCGTACTTCATACCATCCTTTATTATAACCCATGTTTCCTTCTCTTCACCCGTCTCCTTCGTCGCTCCTTGTCCTTGAGAACCCCCGGCTGTACAACGTTGGAAATCTCAGTACGCGTTGACGATGTACCCTGGTGCTTTCGCAATCATGCATTTAACGAAAATAAGAAATAGAGGTAAAAAAAATCCCTCACGGGAGGTAGGGCCTGAGGCAAGGTTCTTGTAAGTTAATGGGGAGAGGATTTTCTAATATAATATTACCCTAATCTTCAATCCAATGCAATACTTCAGCAGCAGCCGATGTCTATTGATTCACTGATATGACATACGTGGCGGTTTCTGATTGGTTAGTGACTTAGCTCCCCGGACCGGGTCCACCTAATATTTTCTCCCTTTCGCTTTTTGCATGTATGGTCGATCAGGGCCATGTTATGGATGTGATGAACATTCAATTCGTTCATGATGGATGATGTGTGTATATGTATATGTCTCTCTCTCTCTCTCTCTCTCTCTCTCTCTCTCTCTCTCTCTCTCTCAAGCTTCAACCAGTTGAAGACAAAGTTGTTAAAATCCCTCGCCTGGAAAGGAAGTGGAGTGCAGGGGCAGGTTTCCTTCCACATACTCCATCTCTGTCATGTAAAAAAGCACGCCCGCTTTCTCCCATGTCCTGTAAAAAAGAGAGGTGGAGTGTAAGGACAGGGAAGCTCATCGAGCAAAACTGCAAGATTACATTGATCGCGACTCCCCCCTATCGCCATTATTATCGCACTTCAAACCGTCCTTTATTAAAGCCCATGTTCTCTTCTCTTCACTCGTCTCTTTCGTCTATCCTAGTCCTTGGGAAACCCCGGCTGCACAACATTGAGAATCTCTGCACGTGTTAACGATGAACCTTGGTGCTTTCGCTATCATGCATTTAACGAAAGGAAGAAAGATAGGTCAAAAATCTCTCGCGGGAGACGGGGCCTGAGGCAGCCTTCTTGCGAGTTAATGGGGAGATGATTTCCTATCATAATATTATCCTAATCTTCAATCTAATGCAATGATTCAACAGCAGCATATGTTTATTGATTCGCAGATATGACACGCGGCGTTTTCTGATTGGTTAGTGACTTTGTTCCCGGGGTCGGGTCCACCTAATATTTTCTTGCTTTCGCTTTTTGCATGTATGAACGATTGTTGACACATGATTTTTAATCATCTTTTACTTCGATTTTATTTCTAAAAATAATTAAAAATAGCAAAAAAAGTCATAAAATTGCAAAATCAACTTTGGAAGCGTTGGCCTAGCCTTGGAAACTAATTTTGAACAAAAAATATTTTTCATAATTGTTAATATTTTTTCGAATTTATTTAAATATAAAAATACCCAAAAAATCAAAACAAATACCATTCGTGGTCATAAAAATACAAACAAATAGTCAATAATTTTATTTTATTTCCCTCTTCAAGTTGGTCTTTATAAATCTCAAAAATTCGACTTGGGTAACTATGTTCCTTCACAAACATAAATCCAAATCGAACATAAAATTGCCTTTGGAGTCCTTTAATTTTCAATTTCTACTCCCCATAAGCCCTGACATTTTGATCTAGAGCCTTGAAGTGCGATTGGGTCAATTCGGCCTTCAATTTGATCAATTTTCACAAAAAGGACTTAATTGCACAAATATCTTTACAATTTAGTCCCCGGTTTCGTGAATCTTAAAATTAAATTCTTCTTAGGGACACCCATGAAAATTAAACACCTCTACCCTATAGTTTTCATCATCCTGCATCCATGGGTGGCCTCAATTTGGACTGATTTGGTCGTTTGGGCATTCGATTAAGCAAAAACTATTTTCAGATCCTATGCATAATTTAGGGTTTTCGCTAAATTCTAATTCAATTGTTCACAAATGTACCCATTTTAGATGGAAAACATGTCGAGGAGTCCGATTTTACCACACAAAACGGTGAGGGAGTACGTGATCGTCCACACAACATCCCGGATGGTCCTGCTATAAAGGGGTCGGCCATTAGCTCGTGAGGGGGGGATTTCTCGGTTCTGAAAACCGAGTTCGGAGAGAGAGGGGGGAGTTCGGGGGATTTCAGAGCAAAGGCGTCGCACAACCGACATCCTCGACCTTTAGGAGAGCCTCACCGGAGCTTCAGCCACCGTCGACGAGCCCGGAACCGGTCGGTATCCTCTCCCGACCCTCGTTTCTCGCATGCATATAACCCGTTCGATAAAATGCCTGAATGGGCTTTGATTTTTTTCGGCTCTAGGCCGCGCCACCCCTGAGCCTTATTTGCATGCTACCGGCCTTAAAGCTTCGTTAGAACTATCCCTAAGCCATGTGTGACCTTTGTTTTGTATCGAAACGTGCCGAAAAACCATGGCCGGAGCTCCCCGAGGTATACCTGAGCCGAGAGCTCGGTCCGGCGCAAACGGCGGTCGCCGAGCCCTAAGTGACCTCAAGTAAGCTCTCCTAACCCTCTTGGATGTTGTATGGTGAAGTAGAATCGAGTTCCGAACGAAAAAAAATTTCAGCAAATACTCGCCGGAGCCGGGACTGTGGCCGTTTTTTCCCGACGTGTTTTTGGCTGTTTTTATGTCATATTATTAATCCTGGTTGGTTGAGGGTTCGAACGATGCAAGTTGGGCGAAAAAACGTGAAGTTTCGGGATCATTTGCGATTTCCCGGTGATAATTCCGACGACCTCGCCGGAATAAGCATTGTTCCGGTAAGGCGCCGATCATCTTCTCAGGCGGGCCGAGGCTTGGTCAGCGGTCAGCGTGGTGAGGCCGGCTCGTAATAATAAAAAAAGAACTCAGATCGGACGGCCTTAGTTATGCCATGTGTCATGATCTCGTTTTTTTTTGTATAAATTAAAAAGGTTTTAGAAAAAAGAAAATCATTTTTCGAAAAAAAAAAATTGATTCGACGGACGAGGTTGCGCCAAGTGGCTCTCCGTGGGTCATCCGATCTAGTTCAAGATCGGACGCACCGGAAGAGGCCACGTGGCTCATTCTGGAGCGTTCGATGGAGTGATTTTCAGATAAATAAGAAAATGATAAAAAAAAATTCAAAAAATACAAAACGGTGTCGTTTTTTAGATTGGTTTTCGACCCGTAGGGTCGGGCCAGGCGCCCGAGAGGCGCAGGCCGGGTCTGGCCAGGTCCGGAAATATTTTTAATAAATAAAACAAATTCAAAAAAAAATTATTATAAAATTCAGAAAAATTAAATAAAAATGAAAGAATAATAAAAAATTATTAAAGAAAAAGAAAAAAACTCGAAAAACTCGAAAAATTCCCAAAAAATTCCAGAAAATAGGAAATGACCACAACCAACTGGCCATGACCTATTTTGAGTTTTTTGAAGTCCGATCCCTCCAAAAATGACGATTTTTCCTTTTAGGCTATGTTAGGAGACCATTGATTTGAATTGACGTGCATCAACGTGGTTTATTTATGCACTTGATTGCGCTTTCATTAAATTGATTGTGATTGATAGGACTAGTCTTCTAATCTGCATGAAACCCTGAATCAAACTTACCTCACCCCAAAATTGCGCCTACATGAAATCTTAGTTAGGGAAATCACTCGCGTAAGGTACCAAAAGGGCGTTGGTAATGACACCAGCATAACCAAGTCCCCGAACCCAAAATATTTAGTTCCGTAGAATTGATAAATCTCTCACAATCGGTCAGTGAGGTTTTCGGTCCACCTTCCAAGAAGGACCGGTGGCGACTCCAAATGCATGCTCACGTTGCACATGCCACCACGATCACACCAAGGTCGGAAGCGATTGACTCTTATCGTCGAGAAATCCCAAAAAACACTCCCGTCGCGATTTGGTATGAGCCTTGGAGGGCCCACTCTGACAAAGTCTGCGATCCACATCACAAAGTGGGAGGGCCCGATCGGTAATCCATTCATCCGTCAAACGAAGAAAAACGACGGGTCGCGACAACGATCGGGGCCATGTTATGGACGCGCTAAACATTCAATTCGTTCATGATGGATGATGTGTGTGTGTCTCTCTCTTAAGTTTCGACCAGTTCAAGACAAAGTTGTTGAAATCTCTGACCTGGAAAAGAGATGGAATGGAGGAGCAGGTTTCATCCCATGTTCTCCATCTCTATCATGTAAAAAAGCACGCCTGCTTTTCTCGAATGTCCTATAAAAAAGAGAGGTGGAGTGAAAGGACAGGGCAGCTCATACAGCAAAACTGCAAAATTTCATTGATCGCGACTCTCTCCTACCGTCATTGTTACTGTACTTCAAACCGTCCTTTATTAAAACCCAGGTTCTCTTCTCTTCACCAGTCTCTTTCATCTCCCATTGTCTTGGGAAACCCCCGTTGTACAACGTTGGGAATCTTTGCACGCGTTGACAATGAACCCTGGTGCTTTCGCAATTATGCATTTAACGAAAGGAAGAAAGAGAGGTCAGAAAATCTCTCACGGTAGGTGTGGCCTGAGGCAGAGTTTCTGTGAGTTAATGGGGAGATGATTTCCTATATCCTAATTTTCAATCCAATACAATGATTCAGCAGCAGCATATGTCTATTGATTCGCTGATATGACATGTGGCGATTTCTGATTGGTTAGTGACTTGGTTCCCCGGGCCGGGCCCACTTAATATTTTCTCCCTTTCGCTTTTTGCATGTATAATCAATCTGAACCATGCTATGGACGCGACGAACATTCAATTCGTTCATGATGGATGAAGAGTGTGTGTATGTGTCCCTCTCTCTCTCTTAAGCTTCAACCAGTTGAAGAAAAAGTTGTTAAAATCCCTCGCCTGGAAAAGAGATGGATTGCAGGGGCAGGTTTCCTCCCACGTTCTCCATCTCTGTCATGTAAAAAAGTACATCTGCGTTCTCCAACGTCATGTAAAAAGGGAGGTGGAGTGTAAGGACAGGGCAGCTCATCGACCAAAACAGCAAAATTACATTGATCGCGACTCCCTCCTACCGCCATTATTATCGTACTTCAAACCGTCCTTTATTAAAACTCATGTTCTCTTTTCTTCACATGTCTCTCCTTGTCCATGGGAACCCCCGTCTGTACAACCTTGGGAATCTCTGCAGGCGTTGACGATGAACTCTGCTGCTTTCGCAATCATGCATTTAACAAAAGGAAGAAAGTTAGGTAAAAAAAATCTCTCACGGGAGATGATGCCTGAGGCAGGGTTTTTGTGAGTTGATGAGGGGAGGATTTCCTAACATAATATTACCCTAATCTTCAATCCAATGCAATGCTTCAACAGCAGTAGATGTCTATTGATTTGCTGATATGACACACGTGGCGGTTTCTGATTGGTTAGTGACTTGTTTCCCCGTGACAGGTCTAACTAATATTTTCTCCCTTTCGCTTTTTGCTTGTATGATCGTTCAGGACCATGCTGTGGACGCGATGAACATTCAATTTGTTCATGATTGATGATGATGTGTGTGAGTCTCTCTCTTTCTCTTAAGCTTCAACTAGTTGAAGACAGAGTTGTTAAAATCTCTAGCCTGGAAAGTGATGGAGTGTAGGGGTAGGTATCCTCCCATGTTCTCCATCTCTGTCATGTAAAAAAGCACGCATGCTTTCTCCAATGTCTGGTAAAAAAGAGAGGTGAAGTGTAAGGACGGGGCAGCTCGTCGCGCAAAACTGCAAAATTATATTGATCGCGACTCCCTCCTACCGCCATTATTATCGTACTTCAAACCGTCCTTTATTAAAACCCATGTTCTCTTTTCTTCACCCGTCTCTTTCGTCTCTCATTGTCCTTGGGAACTCCCTACTATACAACGTTGGGAAACTCTCCACGCGTTGACGATGAACCTTTATGCTTTCGCAAACATGTATTTAACGAAAGGAAGAAAATGAGTACAAAAAAATCTTTCACGGGAGGTGGTGCCTGAGGCAGGGGTTTCTGTGAGTTAATGGGGAGAGGATTTCCTAACATAATATTACCCCCAATCTTCAATCCAATGCAATGCTTCAGCAACAACAGATGTCTATTGATTCGCTGATATGACGCACCTGGTTGTTTCTGATTGGTTAGTGAATTGGTTCCGCTGTCTATTTTCTCACTTTCGCTTTTTGCATGTATGAACAATCAGAGCCATGCTATGGACGCGATAAACACTCAATTCGTTCATGATGGATGAAGTGCGCGTCTCCCTCTCTCTCTCTCTCTCTCTTAAGCTTCAACCAGTTCGAGAAAAAGTTGTTAAAATCCCTAGCCTGGAAAAGAGATGGAATGGAGGAGCGTGTTTTCTCCTATGTTCTCCATCCCTGTCATGTAAAAAAGCACGGCTACTTTCTCCTATGTCCGGTAAAAAAGAGAGGCGGAGTGTAAGGACAGGACTGCTCGTCGAGCAAAACTGTAAAATTCCATTATCGCGACCCTCTCCTACCGCCCTTATTATCGTACTTCAAACCGTCCTTTATTAAAACTCACATTCTCTTCTCTTCACATGTCTCTTTTGTCTCTCATAGTCCTTGGGAACCCCTTGCTGTACGACTTTGGGAATCTCTACACGCGTTGACAATGAACCTCGGCGCTTTCGCAATCATGTATTTAATGAAAGGACGAAAGATAGGTCAACAAAATATCTCACGGGAGGTGGGGATTGAGGTAGGGTTCTTGGGAGTTAATAGGGAGGGGATTTCCTAACATAATATTACCCTAATCTTCAATCCAATGCAATGCTTCGCCAGCAGCAGATGTCTATTGATTCGCTGATATGACATGCGCGACGATTTCTGATTGGATAGAGACTTGGTTCACCGGGCCGGGTCCACCTAATATTTACTCTCATTCTCTTTTTGCATGTATGAACGATCAGGGCCATGCTATGGACGCGATGAATATTCAATTCGTTCATGATGGATGATGTGTGTGTGTGTCTCTCTCTCTCTCTTAAGCTTGAATCAGTTCAAGACAAAGTTGTTAAAATCTCTGGCCTGAAAAAGTGATAGAGTGGAGGAGCAGGTTTCCTCCCATGTTCTCTATATCTGTCAAGTAAAAAAGTACGCTTGCTTTCTTCAATGCCCTGTAAAAAAGAGAGGTGGAGTTTAAGGAGAGGGCAGCTCGTCGAGCAAAATTGAAAAATTCCATTGATCGCAACACTCTCCTATCGCCATTATTATCGTAATTCAAACCGTCCTTTATTAAAAACCATGTTATCTTCTCTGCACCCGTCTCTTTCGTCTCTCCTTGTCCTTCAAAAACCTCAGCTGTACAATGTTGGGAATCTCTACACGCATTGACGATGAACCCTGGTATTTTTGCAATGACGTATTTAACGAAAGGAAGAAAGATATGTCAAAAAATCTCTCCCCAGAGGTGGGCCCTGAGGCAGGGTTCCTGTGAGTTAATGGGGAGAGGATTTCCTATCATAATATTATCCTAATCTTTAATCCAATGCAATGAATCAACAGCAATATATGTCTATTGATTCGATGATGTGACACACGTGGCGATTACTGATTGGTTGTGACTTGGCTCCCCCAGTCGGGTCGGGTCCACCTAATATTTTCTCCCTTTTGTTTTTTGCTTGTATGATCGATCAGGGCAATGCTATAGACGCGATGAACATTCAATTCGTTCATGATGGATGATGTATGTGTGTGTCTGTCCTTCTCTCTCTTAAGCTTCAACCAGTTGAAGAAAAAGTTGTTAAAATCCCTAGCCTGGAAAAGAGATGGATTGCAGGGGCAGGTTTCCTCCCACGTTCTCCATCTCTGTCATGTAAAAAAGTACATATGCGTTCTCCAACGTCATGCAAAAAAGGGAGGTGGAGTGTATGGACAGGGCAGCTCTTCGACCAAAACAGCAAAATTACATTGATCGCGACTCCCTCCTACCGCCATTATTATCGTACTTCAAACCGTCCTTTATTAAAACTCATGTTCTCTTTTCTTCACATGTCTCTCCTTGTCCATGGGAACCCCCGTCTGTACAACCTTGGGAATCTCTGCACGCGTTGACGATGAACCCTGCTGCTTTCGCAATCATGCATTTAACGAAAGGAAGAAAGTTAGGTAAAAAAAAAATCTCTCGCGGGAGATGGTGCCTGAGGCAGGGTTTTTGTGAGTTGATGGGGGGAGGATTTCCTAACATAATATTACCCTAATCTTCAATCCAATGCAATGCTTCAACAGCAGTAGATGTCTATTGATTTGCTGATATGACACACATGGCGGTTTCTGATTGGTTAGTGACTTGTTTCCCCGTGCCGGGTCTACCTAATATTTTCTCCCTTTCGCTTTTTGCTTGTATGATCGTTCAGGACCATGCTGTGGACGCGATGAACATTCAATTTGTTCATGATTGATGATGTGTGTGTGCCTCTCTCTTTCTCTTAAGCTTCAACTAGTTGAAGACAAAGTTGTTAAAATCCCTATCCTGGAAAAGTGATGGAGTGTAGGGGTAGGTTTCTTCCCATGTTCTCCATCTCTGTCATGTAAAAAAGCACGCATGCTTTCTCCAATGTCTGGTAAAAGAGTGAGGTGAAGTGTAAGGACGGGGCAGCTCGTCATGCAAAACTGCAAAATTATATTGATCGCGACTCCCTCCTACCGCCATTACTATCGTACTTCAAACCGTCCTTTATTAAAATTCATGTTCTATTTTCTTCACCCGTCTCTTTCGTCTCTCATTGTCCTTGGGAACTCCCGACTATACAACGTTGGGAAACTCCGCACGCGTTGACGATGAACCTTTATGCTTTCGCAATCATGTATTTAACGAAAGGAAGAAAATGAGTTCAAAAAAATCTTTCACGGGAGGTGGTGGCTGAGGCAGGGTTTCTGTGAGTCAATGGAGAGAGGATTTCCTAACATAATATTACCCCCAATCTTCAATCCAATGCAATGCTTCAGCAACAACAGATGTCTATTGATTCGCTGATATGACGCACCTGGCTGTTTCTGATTGGTTAGTGAATTGGTTCCCCTGTCTATTTTCTCACTTTCGTTTTTTGCATGTATGGACGATCAGAGCCATGCTATGGACGCGATGAACACTCAATTCATTCATGATGGATGAAGTGCGCGTATCCCTCTCTCTCTCTCTCTCTCTCTTTCTCTCTCTCTCTCTTAAGCTCCAACCAGTTCAAGAAAAAGTTGTTAAAATCCCTAGCCTGGAAAAGAGATAGAGTGGAGGAGCGGGTTTTCTCCTATGTTCTCCATCCCTGTCATGTAAAAAAGCACGAGTGCATTCTCCAATGTCCAGTAAAAAAGAGAGGCGGAGTGTAAGGACAGGACTGCTCGTCGAGCAAAACTGCAAAATTCCATTATCGCGACCCTCTCCTACCGCCATTATTATCGTACTTCAAACCGTCCTTTATTAAAACTCACGTTCTCTTCTCTTCACCTGTCTCTTTTGTCTCTCATAGTCCTTGGGAACCCCCTGCTGTACGACTTTGGGAATCTCTGCACGCGTTGACAACGAACCTCGATGCTTTCGCAATCGTGCATTTAATGAAAGGACGAAAGATAGGTCAACAAAATATCTCACGGGAGGTGATGTGTAAGGACAGGGCAGCTCGTCGCGCAAAACAGCAAAATTATATTGATCGCGACTCCCTCCTACCGCCATTATTATCGTACTTCAAACCGTCCTTTATTAAAACCCATGTTCTCTTTTCTTCACCCGTCTCTTCCGTCTCTCATTGTCCTTGGGAACTCCCGACTATACAACGTTGGGAAACTCTGCACGCGTTGACGATGAACCTTTATGCTTTCCAAATCATGTAATTAACGAAAGGAAGAAAATGAGTTCAAAAAAATCTTTCACGGGAGGTGGTGCCTAAGGCAGGGTTTCTGTGAGTTAATGGGGAGAGAATTTCCTAACATAATATTACCCCCAATCTTCAATCCAATGCAATGCTTCAGCAACAACAGATGTCTATTGATTCGCTGATATGATGCACCTGGCTGTTTCTGATTGGTTAGTGAATTGGTTCCCATGTCTATTTTCTCACTTTCTCTTTTTGCATGTATGAACGATCAGAGCCATGCTATGGACGCGATGAACACTCAATTCGTTCATGATGGATGAAGTGCGCGTCTCCCTCCCTCTCTCTCTCTCTTTATCTCTCTCTCTCTCTCTCTCTCTCTCTCTCTCTCTCTCTCTCTCTCTCTCTCTCTTAAGCTCCAACCAGTTCAAGAAAAAGTTGTTAAAATCCCTAGCCTGAAAAAGAGATGGAGTGGAGGAGCGGGTTTTCTCCTATGTTCTCTATCCCTGTCATGTAAAAAAGCACGACTGCTTTCTCCAAAGGCCTGTAAAAAAGAGAGGCAGAGTGTAAGGACAGGACTGCTCGTCGAGCAAAACTGCAAAATTCCATTATCGCGGCCCTCTCCTACCACCATTATTATCGTACTTCAAACCGTCCTTTATTAAAACTCACGTTCTCTTCTCTTCACCTGTCTCTTTTGTCTCTCATAGTCCTTGGGAACCCCCTGCTGTACGACTTTGGGAATCTCTGCACGCGTTGACAACGAACCTCGATGCTTTCGCAATCGTGCATTTAATGAAAGGACGAAGATAGGTCAACAAAATATCTCACGGGAGGTGGGGATTGAGGCAGGGTTCTTGGGAGTTAATAGGGAGAGGATTTCCTAACATAATATTACCCTAATCTTCAATCCAATGCAATGCTTCGCTAGCAGCAGATGTCTATTGATTCGCTGATACGACATGCGCGACGATTTCTGATTGGATAGAGACTTGGTTCACCGGGCCGGGTCCACCTAATATTTACTCTCATTCGCTTTTTGCATGTATGAACGATCAGGGCCATGCTATGGACGCGATGAATATTCAATTCGTTCATGATGGATGATGTGTGTGTGTGTCTTTCTCTCTCTCTCTCTCTTAAGCTTGAATCAGTTCAAGACAAAGTTGTTAAAATCTCTGGCCTGAAAAAGTGATAGAGTGGAGGAGCAGGTTTCCTCCCATGTTCTCTATATCTGTCATGTAAAAAAGTCCGCTTGCTTTCTTCAATGCCCTGTAAAAAAGAGAGGTGGAGTTTAAGGACAGGGCAGCTCGTCGAGCAAAATTGCAAAATTCCATTGATCGCGACACTCTCCTATCGCCATTATTATCGTAATTCAAACCGTCCTTTATTAAAAACCATGTTATCTTCTCTGCACCCGTCTCTTTCGTCTCTCCTTGTCCTTCAAAAACCTCAGCTGTACAATGTTGGGAATCTCTGCACGCATTAACGATGAACCCTGGTGTTTTTGCAATGACGTATTTAACGAAAGGAAGAAAGATATGTAAAAAAATCTCTCCCCAGAGGTGGGCCCTGAGGCAGGGTTCCTGTGAGTTAATGGGGAGAGGATTTCCTATCATAATATTATCCTAATCTTTAATCCAATGCATTGAATCAGCAGCAACATATGTCTATTGATTCGATGATGTGACACACGTGGTGATTACTGATTGGTTAGTGACTTGGCTCCCCGAGTCGGGTCGGGTCCACCTAATATTTTCTCCCTTTTGTTTTTTGCTTGTATGATCGATCAGGGCAATGCTATAAACGCGATGAACATTCAATTCGTTCATGATGGATGATGTATGTGTGTGTCTGTCCTTCTCTCTCTTAAGCTTCAACCAGTTGAAGAAAAAGTTGTTAAAATCCCTCGCCTGGAAAAGAGATGGATTGCAGAGGCAAGTTTCCTCCCACGTTCTCCATCTCTGTCATGTAAAAAAGTACGACTGCTTTCTCCAATGTCCTGTAAAAAAGAGAAGTGGAGTGTAAAGACAGGGCAGCTCGTCGAGCAAAACTGCAAAATCACATTGATCGCAACTCCCACCTACCGCCATTATTATCGTATTTCAAACCGTCCTTTATTAAAACTCATGTTCTCTTTTCTTCATCCGTCTCTTTCGTCTCTCCTTGTCCTTGGGAACCCCCGGATGTGCAACGTTGGGAAATACTGCACGCGTTGACGATGAACCCTAGTGCTTTCGCAATCATGCATTTAACGAAAGAAAGAAAGTGAGGTCAAAAAAATCTCTCACGGGAGGTGGTGCCTGAGGCAGGGTTTCTATCAGTTAATGGGTAGAAGATTTCCTAACATAATGTTGCCCTAATCTTCAATCCAAAGCAATTCTTCAGCAGCAGCAGATGATTATTGATTCGCTAATATGACACACGTGGCGGTTTATGATTGGTTAGTGACTTGTTTCCCTGGGCCGGGTCCACCTAATAATTTCTCTCTCTCTCTCTCTCTCTCTCTCTCTCTCTCCTAAGCTTCAACCAGTTGAAGACAAAGTTGTTAAAATCCAAAGCCTGGAAAAGAGATGGAGTGCAGGGGCAGGTTTCCTCCCATGTTCTCCATCTTTAGCATGTAAAAAACACACCTAATTTCGCTAATGTCCTGTAAAAAGGAGTGGTGGAGTATAAGGACAGGGCAGTTCGTCGAGCAAAATTGCAAAATTACATTGATCGCGATTCCCTCCTACCGCCATTATTATCGTACTTCAAACCGTCCTTTATTAAAACCCAAGTACTCTTCTCTTCAACCGTCCCTTTCGTCTCTCCTTGTCCTTAGGAACGCCCGGCTGTACAACATTGGGAATCTCTGCATGCGTTGACGAGGAACCTTGGTGCTTTCGCAGTCATGCATTTTACGAAAGGAAGAAAGAGAGGTAAAAAAATCTCTCACGGGAGGTGAGGCCTGAGGCAGGGTTCCAGTCAGTTAATGGGGTACCCTAATCTTAAATCTAATGCAATGATTCAGCAGCGGCATATGTCTATTGATTCGCGGATATGACACACGTGGCAGTTTCTGATCGGTTAGTGACTTGGTTCCCCGGGCCAAGTCCACCTAATATTTTCTCCCTTTCGCTTTTCGCATGTATGATCGTTCAGGGCCATGCTATGGACGCGATGAACATTCAATTCGTTCATGATGGATGATGATGATGATGATGATGATGATGATGATGATGATGATGATGATGATGATGATGATGATGATGATGTGTGTGTGTGTGTGTGTGTGTGTGTGTGTGTGTGTGTGTGTGTGTGTGTGTGTGTGTGTCTTAAGCTTCAACCAGTTCGAGACAAAGCTGTTAAAATCCCTGGCCTGGAAAAGAGATGGAGTGGAGGCGCAGGTTCCCCCCCCATGTTCTCCATCTCAGTCAAGTAAAAAAGCACGTCTGCTTTCTCCAATGTCCTGTAAAAAAGAGAGGCGGAGTGTAAGGACAAGGCAGCTCGTCGAGCAAAACTGCAAAATTCCATTGATCGCGACTCTCTCCTACAGCCATTATTATCGTATTTTAAACTGTCATATATTAAAATCCATGTTATCTTCTCTTCACCCGTCTCTTTCGTCTCTTTTTATCCTCGCGAAACCCCGGCTGTACAATGTTGGGAATCTCTATATGCGTTCACGGTGAACCCTGGTGCTTTCGTAATCATGCATTTAACGAAAGGAAGAAAGATAGGTCAAAAAATCTCACACGGGAAGTGGGGCTTGAGGCAGGGTTCCTAGGAGTTAATGGGGAAAGGATTTCCTAACATAATATTACCCTAATCTTTAATCCAATACAATGCTTCAGCAGTAGCAGATGTCGATTGATTCGTTGACATGACACATGTGGCGGTTTCTGATTGGTTAGTGACTTAGTTTCCCGGGTCGGGTCCACCTAATATTTTCTCCCTTTCGCTTTTGGCATGTATAATCGATCAGGGCCATGCTATGGACGTGATGAACATTCAATTCATTCATTATGGGTGATGTGTGTGTGCCTCTCTCTTAAGTTTCAACCAGTTGAAGACAAAGTTGTTAAAATCCCTGGCCTAGAAAAGAGATGGAGTGCAAGGGCAGGTTTCCTCTCATGTTCTCCATCTCCGTCATGTAAAAAAGCACGCCTGTTTTCTTCAATGTCTTGTAAAAAAGAGAGGTGTTGTGTAAGGACAGGGCAGCTCGTCAAGCAAAAATGCAAAATTACATTGATCGCGACTCCCTCCCACCGCCATTATTATCGTACTTCAAGCCGTCCCTTATTAAAACCCATGATATCTTCTCTTCACCCATCTATTTTGTCTCTCCTTGTCCTTGGGAACCCTTGACTATACAACTTTGGGAATATCGCCACGTGTTGACGATGAACCCAGGTACTTCCGTAATCATGCATTTAACGAAAGGACGAAAGAGAGGTCAAAAGAATCTCTCGCGGGAGGTGGGGCCTGAGGCAGGGTTCTTGAGAGTTAATGCGGAGAGGATTTCCTAACATAGTATTACCCTAATCAT